>CM077629.1:13593507-14793507 GCA_039566895.2 Turritopsis rubra | reverse complement strand
AATCAAAACAAAACATTCAAAGACAACTTTTTAGGGTAGGGAAGAGGTCACATGAAAATAGAAGAGGAAAATAAGAAAGAAGAAGAAGAAAGAAATTAATATCACATCGTTTCAAAGCTCTTTCAGTACTTCCCTGATTTGATGTTGGTGGAAATAATGCAAGAAGAGGAACCTTCTACCTCTCCATAGTGAAAGCTTCATTGAGTTAAGTAGCACACAGTTAATATATATAATTTTCATCATCAAAGTTCGTGTTGTAAACCTCGTCGAATTTGTTTGGGTCACTGAGGGTTAGCGTCACCCTATGTGTTATTCTTTCTAACACTTTTATTAAATTTCTAACCAGAGGTGTTAGTGGAACTTATGCTTGTACTTTTAAATAGCCAATATTTTCTCTTCTTTTATATTTCACTTTTTTATTATTTTTTATTCATAGTCAATGTTTTATTTTTCTTTAGTATTTACTTACTCCTACTGTTGTTGCATGTATTTCGAAATATTCACTAATGATTTTCAGGTAGTCCACCAATTCCTAGAACAAAGATAATAATTTGCACAAAGTTGAAAATCAGTTTCACAAAAACAACAAACTTTCTTTTCCAAAGAAGAAGAGTCATGATTTAAGAAGAATTAAGAGGGATTTCAACTAGAAGACTTTTACGACACGTGCAGAAAAAGATTTCTGGACAAATTTTGTACTGACAAGCTTCTTTACCGTATTTCCTTGAATATAAGCGGCTCAGGTGCTTTTTAAAAAAAGAACTCCCAGGAGGAGCACCTATTCAAAAATGAACTTCCAGGAGGAGCACCTATTCAAGTTCAAGGAGGGCGGTTATATAGAAATAAAAAAAAACGGGGAGAAATATGGTTGTTACAAAAATCATTATTGAAAAAAATGTAATTATATAACAGGAAAAATAAATTTACTCCCATTTTGTTCTGTGGGGGTGGGTGAGGGTGTGAGAGCTTGTTTAAAAATTGGACTTCACTGAGGAGTGCTTATTCAAGAAGATACGGTAAGTGAAATAGACATCAAACCTATCCCATTGTAAGCTAATCACAAAATGGAGTATACTGAAGTATAAATGGTTGTTACCTTCGCTTCGAAGTAATAGGAGAGTTTCGCATAAAGTAGAGCTTTATCTTTCTTTAACACTGTCTTTTGACGAACTTTTTCGTTGCTACCAACAACAAAACCCAAGAAGGAATTATCTTGTGTATGAGCTAACAAAAAATAAATGATTTAGATGTTATTGTCGACATCATCCAAAAATTGGTATCTTTTTATAAGATTGTGTTTTTGTCTACACCACAACAAAAACTAAGGTTTGAATAACTGAGGAGCTAAAATCAGTCCTTACGATATAAAGTCAAAAACTGCATAGGGAGCAGATTATGGTTAGCCCAGTCAGATCTTCCACCAGGGATTTTGTGAGGGTATGCAGGGTAGTTGAATTCAGGATATGTACCGAACGAATCAAGAATTCGATACGTACATCTAAAAAGTAAAAAGTTCTTGCATTCAGATCAGTGGCAATGAAAAAAAATCAGATATCAAGCAATTCATTTTAACACAGAGTACATTACTTACCTGTATTTGCCTGATGAAGCATAACCTTTATTTTGGGCTATCAATATAATACCATTGACATCTGTATAGATCAAATCAACACCTAACTTCTTGGTTGGTTTGGCAGCACAACCGTTTTTATCATCACTATCTAACGAGCTGCAAATAAAATAAGTAAAAGCTGCAAGAAGGTGCTATTATCAGATCCACAAGATAGAATGGTTATTTCTGGAGTATTAGCTACAATCTATAAATAAAATAACAATATTGCTCTCATAAAAATCCACCAGTTTATGTTTGCCGAAGTGAAACCTTAACAGTTTTCTTAAGTGCGGAAATAATTCTTCCAATAATGCAAAATATATCTTATACAACAGCGTTTACACTAGAGCAAATTGTTATGGATTCATGAGTCAAGTTACTAAAAATAGAAATCATTACAGATATCATCTACTAGAATTATATATAGGATTTATGCGGTTTTGAGGAGTAAAATTTTTTTCTGGAACAATTTTTTACCAATTTTCATTTTCTTTGGTTTTTGTTGTAAATTCCTCTGATGTAAACACTTGAAAACGTCATAATTTTACCATCTGGATGATATTTTTTGATAGCCACCACCTGATGAAACACTTTGAGGATATTTTCATTCATTATGAAATTTAAGAAAAGTATCGTTTTCAAAAGTCAAATGTAAACACAAAAAATAAAAATTAGAACTATTATGTTTTCAAAATCAGCATTTTTAAAAGAATACGTATATTTTTTAATCCATAATAATTTGCTGTTAATGTAAATTTAATATTAAATGTGACCAGAACTACCAACCTTAGTTCGGTAGCATTTAACGTAACTTGTATATCGTAACCAAGAATATACAAGCCTGCTATGAGATCAGTCCATTGCACAAGCTCACCAAGTGGACCACCTTTTCCAGCAAGCAACATGATATGGGGCTGAAATCCCATGGAGCCAAGAAATGCAACAACCTATTTTAAATAAAATCTGTTAATTAATTCACGTAGTATCAGAAATAGCTTCCAAAAATATTGTCAAAATTTTGTCAGATAATTTAGATTTATTCCAATAATGACCAATGTCTTCTTTCAAAATTCCAAATTTGCAGCGATAGTGTAGTGGATAGTACCTTCCAGTGTGACCGCTGAGACCTGTGTTTGTGTTTCAATCATGCTGTATCTCAACACTTCACTCCAATGTACTTTAAAAGCATTTGGAGCCATTGACTGATTGCACCCTGGCCTTCATGCAAGTTATAATAATGCTTCCTGCAGTAAGTCCACTTCCTAGTTGCAAGCCTTTTGTCAGAAAAACCAACCGCTACGGATGGAAGCTCAAGGACTCAAAACTCCAGGTTACCTCTTACTTAAAACTTAACATCATGAAGTCAATGAAAGACATCCATTAGCATTGTCTAGACCTACCAGTACTATAGATTTTTTGTTCCCTAATTCAACAACTACTTTTCACCTTCAAAATCATGATACAATTATATAATTAGAGTTTATCATGTCATAGACCGGTTGTTTTTGTTTGCGACGTTTCGACAATTACTACTGTCATCATCGGGCGTTTGTAAATGAATGATGTAAAGTTTATATATGTTTTCAGTAGGATCGAAATTAGGATCAAAATTATTTCGGACCTAGAAGGAAGCAATGTCAATATTTCGGACCTGGAAGGAAGCGATGTCAATAATTTGTTTTGACACTGTATATAGTCTCTTTGACTTTTCGAGCAGTCCATCCTTTTTCCTTGTCAAGGATCTTTCTATTCTCCCAATCAAACTTGTGGTCATTAGTCCAACAGTGGTCAGCAATTTCGTTTTTGGTTACATCGCCATTCCGTACGGCTCGCATATGTTCATTGATGTGTTGCTCAAATGTTCTTTTTGTTTCTCCTATATAAACTGATTCACAATCACTACATGGAATTTGGTATATCACGTTATTTGTGTCGTTCATTGAGATCTTGTCTTTCGGATGAGATAATATGTTACGAAGAGTTTCCATTGATCAAAATCTGCATTTGATGTTGTGTGTACGGAATATTCTTTGTAAAGCATTACTGATACCAGATACATAAGGAATACGGATAGTGGTCACCGGTTCTTGTTCTGTTGATTCTTCGGTGTTTGAAGTAAGTTCCAGGTCCGAAATATTGACATTGCTTCCTTCTAGGTCCGAAATAATTTCGATCCTAATTTCGATCCTACTGAAAACATATATAAACTTTACATCATTCATTTACAAACGCCCGATGATGACAGTAGTAACTGTCGAAACGTCGCAAACAAAAACAACCGGTCTATGACATGATAAACTCTAATTATATATTATGAATACTAGACTGACAAACAATATAAATATATTCAACATGATATAATTGTTTAACGCAGAAGAACTCAATTAAGTTACATCAACAATTTGATATAAATTTTTTTCAATATATATATATTAAATGTGATATAAATTTTAGAGTTCTAGGAAACATAGAAACCTTTTCAAGTTAAAGCAAGAAAGACCTTTTTTTTCTTCCACTTTTGCTTGAGATTGAGAAACCATTTGCCAGCTTCCACCCAATCATCCCACAGTTGTTTTGCTCGTTCTCTCATCCAAGTGAACATGTGACCAGGCATAAGGCTTAATAAGCCATCAAGATCAAATCTAGGAGTGGCCTAAAAATGTCAAGAAGATTTAAAGGAAGGCAAAATCAAGACAAAGAGGAAGTGAAATGGAACGTCACACTCCATTTCACACTTATGTCACACTTGCAAAAGATACTGTCAGAGGTAAGTGCCTGCTAATTGGAAAAGTCATAGATGTTGCATCATGAAATGGAGTTCTAATAGCCCAAGACATGGCATTACGTTCTTGTCGACAATGCTTTGTTAATTAATCTTTTTTTCCCTGACACAAAGAGTTTTCAAGGATTCCTATTATCAAAAATGGTGAAAAACATCTTGAAAACAGTTAGACAGTTAAAGTCAATATGAAGTTGATTGACATATAAATGAATGTTTTGAATTACTTACAAACTCATCATAATATGTTTGAAATGAATCACTGGCACAAAAAGGTTCAACCTATATAATAATAAAGCAATGACTCGTGACATACAATATATAAGCAGGCACAACAACAGTTTTTTAAATCCTTGAGTACAAATTATAATGAGCTTTGAAAATCTTGAACCAATCGTAAAGGTAATTCGTAAAGATAATTCTAGGATAAAAAAGAACACATCCATTTTGTGTTACAACATACCTCTGTCATGTACCTTATTAATGAACATCCACTTCCATCAACATTATGAACTTTTTCAAAACAATGTGACTGCCACATAGCCTTAATAAACTTTGGGAAGAAATAACATTATCATCTTTATTATTTTAAGCAATCATTCATTAAAAGGTCAATTATTACTTCATTGTAAGAGAGCTATGGAAGTAAAATTAAGAAATAATAGAAACCGTAAAGAAGACAGATAGTGGTGAATAATTTTGATCTGCTATATAAGCTAGTGTTAATAAATGGTGCAATAATACTGTCAGCAACAAATGAAGAAATTCAGGTAAGTTTTTCTTAGGTAAAGGACAGGCTGTTGTGCTAAAAATACTTTCTTTTTTTTTCAGCGTTTTTTTTGTTTGTTTTTATATTCTGGAGTTCACTTTTTTATGTGGTTTTATATATCTTTAGAAAAGTGCCTAGCTGCTCACAGAAACAACTTGTACACTCTACCATCATTAGTGACCACAATTGCAAACATTAACAAAGATTTTACTTTGACATCATCAGACTTACTTGCATCTTTTCACCACATAATGGAAAAAATGGATGGTGCTTTACTGTGCAAACAGGCTCCATTTTCTCCTGTATAGCATGTTCCAGAAATTCTTTCTTCACAAATACAGGTGAAACTAAAATCAAATGCAGTGTAGACAGCTTGCAAATAATAAAAAAACAAAATAACCCTAAAAAAATACGATTTGTTGGTCGGTAAAGGTATTGAGTGGTAGAATGAATTGCTATGCTGTAAAACATTTTGAAGCTATCTAACAGACCTGTAAAATCACCTAGGGATGAACTTTAAAAATGACAGTAGAAAACACTGTATTTTTTTGTATTTAAACAAACATCAGGGGTCATTACAGTTCAAAGGAAACTTTATGTATCCTCTTAAAGATAAATTTCACAAAGAGATTGAGTGTCTTTAGAACTTTAGAACAGTCTTTTCCTGTTCAGGTTAGTCGTGTGTCAACACAAATTGAGGTGAACATGACTTCGCATAACAGATAAAACTGTACACAAACATGTTTTTTGTTCCCATGTATAAAATTTCACAAATTGGTGGGTGCAAACTTCTGAACTTTTTGTGAAGCGAATTGAGAAATTTTAATTTTCTTTTAACTTAATGTCAGAAAATACATTTCGCCAAAAAGTAGGAACAAATTTTAATTTTTCCCAGTGAAAATCTTTGTGAAAAATGTTCAACCAAAGGCAAACAATGCATGATCAAAAAAAGGATGACTGATTGACTGACAATAAAAACTAACCTGGTTTCTTTTCATGAAATGACTGAATTGTGTGCTCAGAAACTTTTTTGTCCTTTCCCAATTCTGCTTCATAATTCTCTTCTATTAAAGCAAATATGCTTGACTGATGCTTTCTTAAGTAACCATCGATCCGTACTAGTGTTATGATATATAAAGCCAGCACGCATATAACTCCAAGCAACAGTAAATTACGTGGAGCAAGTCTGCAGATTTTTTTCATTTTCAATTATGTGTATTATGTTAAAAATCAATCTAAAGCAAATAATAATAGACTAGTGTAGCGTGTAAAAACATTTTACAGTTTTTATCCATAAATTGTTTTTACACGCAATACTGCTATGATAAGTCTGTGTATATACAAAAATTGTTGTGTTTCTCCATGTTGGAATTATATCATATTTAACACAAAATAGTTGTATAAATATTTTGGATCGATCATTCAAATAATGCTATTAGTCCCTACTTTTCAGTGCTATCTGGCCTTTAGAGATTCCTAAAGTTGTACAGTTAAACTAAAAGCTAAAATTCCAATGTTGAGAGATTTAGAAAAGAGACAATACAACGTATACTCCTACCTAACCAATGTATACTCTTGCCTAACCACGATTAAACTTTTGAAATATAAGAAAATACCTTAACTAAAGCTAACAAAAACAATACCTTCTCAGACGTTTTTATCTTTCAAATCTTTATTCTGCTATGAATTGTGGAAAGGTCAAAACCCAAAACTCCACTTGTGCATCACGTATATATGTATATAACCATGATTTTCACATTCTCTTCTTGTATTACATTCATCTATACTATTCAATTTTCTAATCTAAAACAAAAAGATATCGATCAAACACTATCAAAACAATATAATAATGATCTTGCTACCTTCGTTTCCCTAATAGCGAACTTTAACAATAATAATCCACATACTACAATGAAATACCAAATAAACTGCTAGCTACACATTTCGGCATAGTAGTCAAAACTAACTGATACGAAAAAGCTACGTTCAAACACATTAAAAAAAATAGAAATCGGTAGAAAATGATAAACTGATAACACGAACACATAACAGGTCTACATCGACTATCTCATCGGATAGAATAGTTACTGAGACTTATCAATGTGGTTATTCTTTATTACTGAACTTAAAGCGTTGAATAAAAAAATTAAAACAAAAACAAAAAATTATACACACAGCGTCTTCATTCTCATTAAGAAATGAACGTTGAGAAAATTTGATGAACTTTCGAACGCAAAAAAACATTGCATTGCGTTCTCTTCTGGGTGGCTTTATGATCTCTTCCTTTAGGCACAACACTCCATGAAGTAATAAAAACCCGTAAGATGGAGCTAGAGATTCCCCTAATGGGAGATTCCCTCTATAGTAATACAGAAAAAATAAACATCCATCGACAAACTTCCCGAGAAAATTTTCCTAAAGTTCTTTCTTTCAAAGTTAGGTAAGAAAAAAGCAAGATTGGGTATTAGTATAAGAAGATAATAAAATTTGATCTGTGTTAATTGCTTATAATCTTCTGATCATTTGTTATTAAATTATTTTTGTGGTTATTAGAAATTTTTAAGAAAGTAAGCATGTGATATTATCTATATACTAATAGCGAGTGTGCATACCACTTTTATTTTAGAGAGTGATACATTTAGAAAAATCACGGTCATTTTTTCACAAGGAGGGCGTAAAACTACGATGCTGCGAGAAGCTTTTTTTCAGTATTAGTATATTAGCAGTAGCGAATGCGCGACGTGAATTTTTTGGCACATTGGGACATTGCATTGCACCCTAAATAGAACGCGATTTTTAGGGTCAAACATCTCGAGAACCAATGGGGATAACTGACGTTTTTGGGGGTCTGCGATATTGGCGATAGGATGACGAAAAAAAAATTGGGTCTAAAACTTTTTGGGGACGGCTGTGATGTCATCAAAATCTTTGATCAACGATATCTCGGTAACGGCACGTCGTACACAGACGATCCCATACATTTTCTTGATCAGCTTTTCGAGCTCTACAACTTAGTGATACTTATTCTTTGCAATTCTATGATTTTATTTTTTGTTACCCCTATATTTTAAAAGACGAAGAACACGGGTGAAGATGGGGTTGTAACTCATGGGAGTAAAATGAACCTGTAAAAATTCTTTACACGAGATACTTGACCAGCATTTCGAGCTCTACAACTAAGTGATACTTATTCTTTGCAATTCTATGATTTTATTTTTCGTCACTCTTATATTTTGAAAGAGGTAGAACACGGGTGGTGTGAACTCATGAGGAAAGATGAACCGGTAAAATAGTGTTTTCATAGTGTTTGGATGATACCTTTTTTTAGATTATAAAATTGAATAGTATAGATGATTGTAATCCAAGAAGAGAGTGATTACATACATATTTACATGGTTTTTGTATCATGATGCACAAGTGGAGTTTTGGGTTTTGACATTTCCAAAATTCATAGCAGAATAAAGAATTGAAAGATAAAAATGTCTGAGAAGGTATTGTTTTTGTAAGCTTTAGTTAATAGGGAAATTGAAGGTATTTTCTTATATATCAGAAGTTTAATTGTGGTTAGGTAGGAGTATACGTTGTATTGTCTCTTTTCTAAATCTCTGAACATTGGAATTATAGCTTTTAGTTTAACTGTGCAACTTTAGAAATCTCTAAATAGGCCAGATAGCACTGAAAAATAGGGATAATAGCATTCTTTGAATGATCGATCCAAAATATTTAACAACAATTTTGTGCTAAATTTGATATAATCCCAACATGGAGAAACACAACAACTTTTGTATATACACAGACTTATCATGGCAGTATATAGCATGTAAAATCATTTTATGGGGCAAAATTGTAAAATGGTTTTGCACACAACACTAGTGTATCAATAATGCAAATAATATAAAATAAGCCCAATATATATGTATATATAAATTGGATGTATAACATTGTATAAATTGAGTTGTCCATCCTTAAGGTGGGTAACACACAAATGAGTGGTGTTACAGTCTTCCAACCGACCCAATACCTGACACAACTTCTTTGGGATTATTTGCCTGCAGACTTTCTAGATTATTTGCACCATAATTATAACTAATGATAAAAATGACATCATTATATAACATTACGTCATTATCTACATAATGACACAAAAAATTGTTTTTCTTCCTTCCTTTGGGAATGCAAGAAACTTATACGCAAATAAAAGGAAACAAAAAGTCTTTCGTACAATTCTAATATTATAAAGTGTTTTGCCACTTTTGTTGGGGAAGAACACAGATAAGAACATTTGTGGCATAAAAAGAAGTATGAAAAATAAGCACATCCAGCAACCTCTGCTGAAATTTAGACGTTCTTTTAAAAAAAACTTGTAGCTAGCTAGCTAACAAAATGACATGTTCAAAAACATGAGGTTTTGCAAATTGTGAACATATAGTTGTTCCGGGATTATTTGCCTGCAGACTTTCTAGATTATTTGCACCATTATATAACTGATGATAAAAATGACATCATGCTATAACACACACACACACACACACACACACACACACACACACACACACACACACATATATATACAGAGTAGAAGTACTTATATTATATTATAATATGGTAGTAGAAGTATATAAAATAGCTGTACATTTTTTGCCAGCTAAGCACTCTAGAGTGCTCTCTTTATAGAGTGTGCTAGCTACACATTTTTAATTTAGCTACTAGCTACACAAAAGAAGAAAAATTTAAACAATTCTGAACAAAATTATGCAATAAGTTTTACAGATGCGATAAAATTTTACAGCGAAGACGTGATTATTGGATATATGTCAAACTACCATTAGCTTGGAATATCCAAGTGAAAGTGAAAATGATCAAAGGGCGAAGTTACAACACCATGTTTGTTTACAAGTTTTAATGTCACAAGGGCACGAATATAGCAAAAAAACTCCAACAGCAAAGGAGGAGAGGAGGTGAAATTGAACGAAGGGGATTCTGGCCACGATTTTTCGTGCATATTTGACACGACCTCAAGTAACAAAGTCGAAAAGAAAAAGCGAAGTGGAAGTTCTATTATTATTATTATTATTATTATTATTATTATTATTATTATTATTATTATTATTATTATTATTATTATTACTATTATTAGTAGTATTATTATTAGTAACCGTATTTTATGCATCCTATTAATAATTACAGATAGGTTCTTCTCGCTACTTCCAGTCGTCTCTCTTCCCCTGCAATTATTACTTTTTATGACGTCATCCATAGATATAAGTTAATTCATTCAAACGTGTACTTGAAATGCCCTTTCCACCACGCCACCACGTATCTAATTATATACGTCTATGCTTTCTATAAGTGCGACAGTACATGCATTTTGCATTTAATTAAAAATTAGAGGCATTTAACAGATCATAAAATCATCACATAGCCAGTTGAGAATTGCCAGTAAACCTAAACTGAATAGTCTATACACACATCATGCGATGGACACCTTCGATAATTCTCGGTTCTAGTTAATAAAATTAATTTCAAAATCCGGAATTCATAGCTCAAGATTGACATGAAGAAAAGCATTTGTAATTGTAATGTTGTTTTAAACCAAAGATCTCCAATAAGAACTACTTTCAAAGAGAAAGTACTGCTAGAAATACAGTAGTATCCCGATAAATTGAACCCTCGTTAACTCGAACTTTAGGTAACTCGAACTGTTTTAGCAATTCGCTTGAACTAATACTCTCTCATAAAAGACTCTCCATAACTCGAACATTCGGTAACTCGAACAATGTTCATCGGTCTCTTGGAGGTTCGAGTTACCAGGAGTTTACTGTAGTTCAATTTATAGCGAGTTAAAATCACGGAAGTTCATTTACATAAAAATCATAACTGGTTGGAACTTGGCATACCTTTGACTGAGAGTTAGAATAAGAGGAAGTTGGATTACATATAGAGGGAATTTAGTGTACTATCGGAGTTGATACATAAGTTCTTAGAGTATAAAGCTGGTTCAACTTCAACTTCCTCACACAGAGCCGCAGCGAATTCTTGTTTTCTGAGCAACAGAAAGTGGAAATTTTTGCTAAATCAATTAAATTGTTGTTGGCAGAATAGACCTTTCCCGAATTCTGTTTATAGAACACCGTGTTATATCCAAGTAGACATGTCTAACCTCGTTTTCAATTCAATATCCAAATTGTTTTTAACTTCTACCCCGTGAATTGGAAATAATAATTGAGACTACAGTTAACTCCCGGTAACTCGAACTCCCACGGGACCCAAGAAAATAGTTCGAGATAACGAATGTTCGAGTTAAGCGGAGCTCCCGTTAAGTCGAAATCAGACAAAAATAAGATAATAGTTCGAGTTATCGCGATTTTTTCTTATGTCATCATATCAAACTACAGTACATATTGTAGCATATACATATTAAACACTACTGAAAGAAGTTTCGTATGTCAGTTTGTTTTAGTTTTTCTGCGAGATTACATTCTACGAGTGAACTGATTTGATTGACATGAAATCTAAATAAATTTTTATAAATCGAGTCTTTTCTGTTTACTCTTTTTCTGAAAGTTCGAGTTATCCGAAGAAATTTGCCTCAGGGGGACAAAAAAAGGGTTCGAGATAACGAATGTTCGACTTATCCGAGGTTCGAATTAACCGGATTTTTTTATGAGAAAGTATTAAGGAAATTCCAAGGGACCAAAGAAAATAGTTCGAGATAACGAAAGTTCGAGTTATCCGGTGTTCGAGTTACCGGGAGTTCACTGTATTACTAGCGTTTGATAAGGTAATGAAATTATAGTAAATAGAAACAATTAAAAAAAACGAGGTTGTGTTTCGGAATTGTAGCAAATTTCGTAAATATGCGCGACTCTTTTTTTTTTACTATTGCTTGGTTTATATGACCATAGCTTTTTTCTCTATTCCACAACACGGTAGTGTAATAACACAATTGACGATATACCTATAATCTGAAAACGACGTCAGACGTCAAACGACGTCACACTGTCGACGCTGTCATAATTTTGTTTATCATTGCAACAATAACTACCAAGCTTTCTTGAAACTAATGGAATCTTTTTTACAGCTTTTCACCTGCTGGAAAGAAGACACCACCTCCTCACCACATTTATATAAACATTTATCTATACAGTTGAACCTCAGTTATCCGAACACCGGGTTATCCGAATTCCCCGGTTATTCGAACTCCGTCCTTTTAACTTCGCCTTAAGTAACTCTCATAGTTTGCCCTGACTGTCCAGCGAGAGCTCGGATAAGTTAGGCTCAACTGTACTTCGTTAAAGAACAACATGGCTTCAGATATTTTGACATAATGGAAACCACAATCCATTTCTACACGACAATTTGAAAAACTTCTTCCCTAATTACAACCACACAATTATATTCCCCCTTCAACATTATCTATACACGTGTTGAGAAAGTTAGAATCGAGAAATATTCTTATTTTATTTTTTTATTAAACAGTAACGTATCATGAATAGAATTGTGAAGAAAGAATGCATTCCTTTTCAATGCTTACATAGACTCGGGTACGAGACCCGTTGCTAGGATACATATGTCCAGTTGGCATTACCTGAATGTTAATGGGCATTGTTTCAATTCAATGAAGGTGAAAATTTTTCAATGTGGTTATATGTGGTAATACTGACACGCTATTCGATTAATTGAACAGTCAGAATCAGAACTTTTCAGAATGATTTCTATAAACAAATCAAATTGTGAAAACAACGAAAGATCGATCAAATTCTCCGTTTACTTCGTTGGAGCTGTAGTAAAAGATTGAAATCAGTTCGATTAATCGAACAGCGAAAACTCTTTTACTTCCCTTTTAACCAAACAAAATTAAAAAAAAAAAATTCCTAAAAAACGAGAACATCTTGTCGGATCAAGCTATCTTGAGAAAAGTTGAGCAGATTTACCACCAATCCGAAAGAATCACTAAAAATGTTCCAATAGAACAATGAAAAGTTTTCCCGAACAAAACAACTTCTATAACATACTCAAACAAACCCCAACATACTGTTCATGTACATGTACCGATTTTTTTGCCAGCTAAGTTCCTGGTGTAAACCTTGTTAAATTCATCTGGGTAAGTGAGCCCAAGATTCAGGGTATGTCTCGTTCTTAATTAGAGTAATTAAAGCAATGCATTGTGGTAGTTGTGTGATGCATCTTTTAATTAGTCATCGCCAATCGTTTTATCAACTTGAAAACGAGGCGAAACTTGCCTACCCAATCTGTTGCAACTGCGACGGAAACGAACGAATATTCGGAATATTCGGAAAACTAAGATTTGCTCTGTCAACTTTAAAGATTTTGTCTAACTAAAAAGTTTGATCGATGAACTAAGAAAGAAAGAAATTCTATCAGTATTATAAGATACTACTAGCCTTGCGTCTTTGTTTTCAGTACGACTCTTCAAAACATAACTTTGCACGTTGTGTGTAGAATGTGAAAATGTGTTAATGATGTAATTAAAGGGGAACATCCCCCATAATGTCAAAAACTGAAGAGGTGTGATTGGCTTTCCCATGGAGATTCCCTTGTAGAAAACTGCTGACTCAGTTTTCTCAAGACCTTTATAACAGTTCATTATCTTTAAGTGTTAATAAGGTTTAATTAAGAAACACCAGAAATTTAATGTTTAAAACAAAAGAAATATACATGCGTGCACTGTAACCATAGATACATAAAAAATAATATCTTGAGGAAAAACACGTGTCTTCTTCGAAAAAAATACTGATTTCATAAATCCATCCGAAATACTGCTTTTTAAACTAGATCTTTATACAAATAACACAAGTAAACGAAACATGTAACTAACAAACGAAAAAGGTAATAAGAAGGTTTTCAACTATTTAGAACGGACGAAATTTCCTTACTAAACTAATGATGGACTTTCGAAGCACAATACTAACAGCAAAATCATGGCTTAATTTCAAATGTATGTTCAAGTGATATTATATATATTCAATTAGAAAGTAATCGTTATCCTCCTTTTTATTCATTTCATCTTTTGATTTTGATGCAAAGCCTTTAAAAAATCATAGGCTGGGTTCGTTCATTACAATTTATTAGTTTCGTGAAGGGAGTTTCGCAGACTCTACAGCGTAGGCTAATTACCGTATTTCCTCGAAAATAAGCCGCGGCTTATTCTCTTTTATGAAATGAAAAATTTCGGCCTACTTTTGAATCGGCTTATTTTCGAAGTGTTTTCTGAAAAGAGAAAAAACAATTTGAACAACAAGATCTTTTATAAATCTTTACAAAAATTATCAATTTTGTAGAACAATACCAATGTCTTTTTCTAAATTTCTAACAAGTCTTCAATGACAATTTTGTTGCGGTTTTCTTCCCACATGTCAGCTTCGTTTTCCACGTGGACCCTGCCAATGGGCCTTTCTTTTCTCTTTAATTGTTCATAGTATATTTCATCAGGACTTAACTTCATCAATGCAATGGCTTCACTGTCTCGGCTTATTTTCGAGGTCGGCTAATTTTTCTGTTATTTTCTAATATTTTTCGGCTTATTTTCGAATCGGCTTACTTTCGAAGGTCGGTCAATTTTCGAGGAAATACGGTATGCCATTTCGGCAGGAGTTATTCGTTTTCGCTACTACCGTAATAAGCATGAGACTATAGCCAATACTTGTGATCGAGGCCTTTTGTCCTAGGGGCGTCTTTGGGTGAAACACTTTGCACAGAATCGGATTTTTTGTTCCAAAAGGTGTAGACGTGCTTCTAGCTCTGATAAACATTCGGAAATTCGGTGATTAGATTATTACTTTTCAACTAACTTTACTCAAAAGTTGGATTTCCGAATTCTCCTGAAACAGAAGATAATCGCATGAACTATCGGTGCCATTTTACAGAAATGCCTCCAGTGAGCGAAGATATTCTTTTTGGCTCGATCATCCAGCCACATAGTGGAACGTCTTATCTGTCCAAAATTTCAGGAAATCCGAAATTTAATGGTCGTAATTTTCTCAAATTGGATTTTTGTGCAAATTTTCTCACTTTACGCTCGGTTTATTATGCTTCGTTTACTTTCAAAACAACGCCTCTCTTAAAAAAAAAACTTCTATAAGGTAAGTACGGATTTTCCATAGTTTTGAGCTCATTAATTCGTATCATAATCTCACCTAAACCTGTTAAGTCACATCAATAATGGAAGCTGAAAAATGCATCGCATACATGTAAACAGGCCAGCTATCCGGTCTGAAACTCAATCAGGTAAATGAAAGCTATCAGCAACGTGTGAACATGGTCTTAGTTCATGAAAGCTATCCGCAACATGTGAACATGTCATTTCATAAAGTACATTGATGGAATTACTACAGAAAAAAATAGATAGAAATTATAGGTTCAAACGTTTTCTTCCAGTTTAATTTTTACGCAGAAAATATGACAAAATAATGTGCTTCCATCTTTTTGAGTATATCGTCTACATAACAACGTATGCGGATGAAAACACGGCTGTACGATCGTTTCGTAGTGGGTGAACATTTGATGAGAGAAATTCTGTTGAGTCAGACGTACCACCATTGATCCACGGAGAGAATATTCAGCATGATATAACCATTGTCTCCTTATTTTGCAAACTCGCTCACCCTGAATCCCTGCAAGTGATCAGAACGTTTACACTTGAACAGTAGAGGCATTTTGCACAACCCTTCCGTTCTTCATATTTCGGTACAGATATCAAACTCAGTTTTCTTTTGACTTCTCGTGTACGCCATTTCCCTTCAGCCATTTCACGGCCCTTACAAAAGATATCACCATTGGCAACGCAATCGGTAGAAACAATGGTACGTAGATGGCGTACTTTTGATCGTCTGGAAAATACAAAAGCGCCAATAGGGAGGAGTCATAAAACGCCTGTTCGGAAAATATGTAGGCGTTTTTAGAGTGGCGGTAAGCTTCGTCAATGGAAGATGCTTTTAAGTTTTCTTTTGCTTTCTCAATATGGTAAACGGATTTCTCGACTAGATCTCGAACATCATCCTTGATAACGATATTGGCAATTTCATCTAAAAGTTTGGATAAGGAAGACAAGGTTGAAATCGATTTCCGAAGATTATCAAACGTGCGTATACAAACCAACCTCAGGCGAATCCAATCAGAAATTTCGTGTTCGCCACCTTGAAAAACATTAGCGCGTGAGACCAGTCCAACTAACAACTTGAATTGTTCTACAAATGTTGGCATGAGCTGGCCAATTGGAACCGTGATATTCGGACCACGGTTGCTTGGAAAAGAATAAAATTGTATACCTCCCCATCTTGGACTGTGAAACGCGGTAAAATTTACGTCATCCGATTTCTTTGCTTTAATAACTAAAGGACTGAATTGTTTTGGTGGAATGTATACAATGAAATTCAATCCGACATCAGTTGATGTGTAAGTATTTAACCTCGATTCCAGTGGGTTGATCAGTAATGGTAGCCTCGCTTTCGTGTAATAGTATACATTGTCTTGCTTTTTAGGGGAAATACTAACATCAGCGTAATACAAAATTTGGGATGAGATGTGGAACGGGCCCAAAAATGCAAATTGATTTAATACAGGCATTAAATCCGTCGCAATTGCAGTTTCGATATCCCACGTTGGTAGAAAATCCGACGGATTAGCGACAGCTAACGTGAACGTTATACGATAACTAGGAGAGGGTGGAAGCGACTGTTCCAACACTCTACCGTCGCGACGTTTATTTGAAAGAGGAACATTATCATTATTCTGTGAAATAAACAAATCCAAAGGGGACATGATGACAGATAACAAATCAGAAGTAAAGCGCTTGGGAAGCAAAATCACGACTTTAAAACCAGAACCACAATATTTGTGAGTCACTTCATCCGAAGAATCCGATATCAACAGGAGCTCAGCCCTAGTTTTGGTCTGGTTGCTAGGTGTGTTTGGACTTAATAACGAGCAAAAATCATCAACGTCCTCTCTATTGTCCAGGTGTCTCTTATGAATGTTCAGTTCTACATCCACATGACCATATTTTTCGAATTTCTTGATGAAAACATCTCTAAAGTCAGAGAGATTTACATCCAGATCTCCTACGATCGTAACATCCACTGGAAGTTTTAGCTTGATCAGTGAATTGCGTAGCGAAATGATCTTCTGGGATGGTAAATCGGCTCGATACACTTTCGTTGTGTTCCACCATAATGGTAGCCCAACTATGGCGCATATACATAACATGATGATGGAAACTGATGCTTGCGGGTAATCCATGCTTTGCTTCCTAATTCTAGAAGAAAAGAACTGACAACTATAACAGACCTTTCCGCAAATTATGACAGAACAGATTTCCCCTCTCCTCTAACCTTGATAATCATGACAGAGGATAACAAAAAACCCGAGGTATCGAATCATTTCAGAAATGGCACAAAACCATTATTATTTATGTTCATAACGAGGCACAACCTTCTGTGACGTACTTGCAGAAAGGTCATTGACCATACTAAAGAGAGAATGGCCACTCAAAATTGAATTTCCATGAGCTTTTACAGAAAGAAAATGGCCGTTTGTAATGAATAAACTCCTTAAATTTGCAAAGAAAGAAAACAAAAATATTGTGCATTGAGAGTAGTAGATAGTCAGTCATCTGAAACTGAGAACTTCCTTCGCTTTGTTAAAAAAGTTGAGAATGCTAAAATGAATACACACTATGACTAGTGGCCACCCTGAACACCTCTCAAGACATATCAACGAAGGGTAAAAGAATTTCAACTTCCACACAATTCCATCGTACGATTCTCCATTTGACTATTTCAAACCAACTCAACTCTAGGTGTAAACGTTTGGCTAATCAAGATTCATGAACTAATGCGGCGTTTACGCTATTCGATTAATTGAGGCGATATTGACAAAGCAGACAAATAGCATAGTGTAAACAGAGAGTTTGACCAATTTTTATTCGTATAATCGCAGAAATGAAATTGGTTTTAAAGTTAACGGAATAGTGAAAATGCCGCACGCATCGATGTCATTTTTTCGATCGTTTTTCTGATACTTTGCACCATGAAGTCATGTTGGCGTCAAAACAGCCATATGAAACATTTAAATCAATCTTTTCCAGTTTGAGGGATAAACAGAGTTGTTTCACTGAAATCATTCATTGTTATCAGAAACGAGAACTACAACTGAAAAATTCTAAAAAAAATCCTAAACATGGAAAGAAAGGTCAGGTTTGCAAAGCAAGAAGAGAAGAAAATAAAACAATAATTCTAAATAATCGTAAACAAGTGATCTTGAAAAGTGCAGGAAGTGCAGGAAAAAGCATTTAATAAACAAGAGAAAAACGTCCGTCTGTAGTTGCACAAAGCTTACACAGAATACCAAAATTCTGTAGTTACTCAATCTTCAATAGGAAAATTTTCATGGTATTACGAATGCATACGGTATTATAACTCTTCCTTTTGCATGGCTTTGGCGAATTGGTTGAGAATGTTCTTTCGCTTAAACATGTTATCTCTCTTATCAGCTTTCATGTTGCCCTCTAAACAATGAAAACAGACGATATAAAGTAACAGATACTATCTAACAACAGCATTATTTATTACTGTATTTTCTCAAACAGAAGCTGTCATTTGAAGGCCATGAAGGAGAATTTAAATTGCTTGTTGAACAAATTGAACGACGTATTTGGATTATTGTAAAGGGTTTTGATGCATTGTAAAAAGTGTTGCGGGTTCTTTTCCTAGCAACAATGTGGTTTCTATGTGGTTTCTATGTGGGGAGGGATTCTATTTGAGAAACTAGGTAACTTATCAAAATTTTGCGATGAAAAATTGACTTATAACAAGCATAACACGCGTTTAACTGAAAGATTAATTGGATCAAAGGATATAAGTTTATTATGATGACTGTTCAACCTACCTAACATTCGTTGCAATCTTGAAATTTCTGATGTTACATAAGTTTCTCCTTTCTCTTGAATCTTTCTCATCACCTTCACGTAGTATTCGCCAGATTTCTTATAACTAGTTGAAAAAAATGTTATTATACAAACAAGTTGATTGATACCCAGAAATAAATAAGGACTAAAGCTGACAGCAAAAAAGTCTGGAAATTCAAATAAACTATAATATGGAAGAATCTGATAATTTTTGCAGTCAATCTATCATAAACTTATCTTATTTAGTCTCCAATAATATTTATGCATCAGATTGCTGTATTCAGTAATAAAGTTAATTGACTATTTCTTTGTGCAAATACAATTTACATAATTAACGTGAACAGTAAAAAAAACATCAACAAACTTTGGATCAGATTCTCCATCACTGGTTTGAGTAACATCAGAAATAATTGATTCTCGATCATCCTAAACAGAAATTCGGTTAAAGAAGATTATCATGACCACAAAGTTCACTGTTCATAATCAAGCAGCACTATCTGATCGATCCATTGTTGAATACCAAAAATCTAAAACAACATAATACCGGAGATGTAATGAACTTCTTTGCAGCTTCATCAAAAGCGTCAATTCTGCCAGCCTAAAATATTGTAAACAATGGTTAAAACATGCAGGACACCACAAAAATGAACAGATAACAACAAATAGATATCTACTTCGTCATTTATGCCACCACCAGGAAGACGATTAGTTCCGCATTTTTCGTTTAAGTAATCAATAAAGTCTTGTTCACTTCGACCACTGGAATACTAGAAATGTTTAAATGGAAAACTTCTATACTCAAACTATTATACCAGTCATAACAACTCGAGCAGAAGTCTTGTTAAAACCTTTCACTCATAATAAAAGGAACCTGAGACTATTATTGGATGGTTCGAAACAAATCACTCATGTTCTCCCTCAGTCCCCCTGCAACACCCTTTCTAAATGCTAACGATGCAATTCCCAGAAAAAAAATCCTAAATTAAGGTGACATACTTCTACACCTTCTTTATTGTCTTTTGGAAAAAATTTGATTGTTGGATAACCACTGACACCAAATCTTAAAAAAAGGAAAGAAAGAGGCTTGAAAAACTTTTAAATAGTCACTTTTGGAAAATAGGAACATAGGAAAGTGGAACCTTATGCTTACCTCCAGTCCTTACCAATAAAAAAATCAAAGTTGAAATTGATTAGCTATATAAACTCAGTTTATTCAGCTACTGCATCCATTCAACAATAATGGTTTTAAAAAATTTTTTGACTTCAATGAAATTTCTGTTTGGACAATACATCCAAAAAATCACACAGCCAGGGTAAAAAAACAACACACTTAAAGGGATCCTACTATCTAAAACAATATTCTGTTAAACACTTCCTCAGACCATAAATAAAACATCCCCATATCTTATAAGGTATAAAATAAACGCTAGGGTCGATAATCAGCCAACATTATTTTTTAATATTGTACTGCTTTTTCAGAATTCGCTTCTTCCTCATCAAAACAAACTTCAGAGTAGCCCCTAGTCCTTATGTGGCTCAAGTGATAAATAACAAGTTGGTCTATCATACCAGAGAGTTCAATTTGGTGTGTATAAATATAGACAAGCACAGTGAGCACATTTCCAAGATGTCTGATTCCTAATCTTCATCATTTCTTCGAACAAATGGATGAACTTAAAAGAGTTTATATTGCTAATTTGGGTCGAATCTTTCAATTTGGGTTGTAAAGACGAATGTTTGTTTTAATTTTTCTTCTGGGAAAAAGCTGAAAAGTCAATTGTTGGGAATTTTCAAATTAAATTTTTTGTTTTGTTTGTGGAAATGGAATTGAATTTCATTACACTTTTTTGTTATTTTACCTATCTTATACTTGTGGGTGATCATGGTATAGATAAATGTGTTCAATGAGCCATAAAAAAAGGTGAAACAAGTGGATCTCCACTGGGTGAGTACAGTATTTCTATATTCGTTAGTCCACTCATACGTCACACGGCGCATGGAGACTGGACACTATAACTGAATTTTGGATTGAAGGAGCGAAGCGAAAGGCTGTAATGGCAGCTGTATTTTGCGAACGTTTTTGCAGTGTTCCATAGCAGTGATTCATTTCTGTCAAAAAGTCAGATGGCAATCTTGTTTTTTCCTGGTTTATAAACAAATAAGTCGCGCCGGAAAACTAATGATTATTATAAACCCTAAGTAATCCTTTGATTTGATGAAAAAAATACAAAAGTAATGTTGGCATTCTCTTGTATACGAAATTTCAAAATTGTGTTCTTTCTAATCCCTTGAAATAATTTATAATGAAATTAATTTATAAAAATAGAGAATGCTCATTTAAATTGTTTATTAAAACTCATTACTACTTTAAAAAAGAAAATTTATAAGTTGTCATATACCTTGATGCAAGATCTCTTTCACTATCTGCATCCACCCGAGCAACAACACACTAAAAAAACAACAGGTATCCCCTTTTTACTCAATATAATCTCCTATTTTGTTGACAGAATAATTTTGACCTTGCATCCACCCCTGGCATTTTGTCTAGCATATGAAAAATCCAATCATAGAAAATCATAGAAGCTGATGTCCTATTAAAAAGAAAAAAATATAATACTTACATTAGTTTCGCTTTGGAATGTTTCTGCAACCTTTTCATATGTAGGAGCAAGACTTTTACAATGGCCACACCCTGTGAGAAAGTCAACCATTATTTTACATTAACAGTTAAAATTAAACTAAATTTCTGTGCACCATCCATTACCTAACTGGACAGCAACCAGAAATGTTTAGCCATGAAAAATATCAATTATAGAAGATATTACAACTACTGTGCTGATAAAATCAACCTGGAGAAATTTGGAAATATATACACTTTTCCCGAATTTCTGTTTCAACGCCATGTTTGGTCACTCTAGTTTTTTGGTGGTCCATCTTTAAAACTTTGTTTTTTGAACTGTTGTCATCATGCAGGCAAACTCTCAAAGCATTGTCAAAGTTTACAAAAGAAGGAAAATGGTTGTTTTAACCCTAGTTGTTTCTTTTATCTTTTTTGTTTAATCTGGTTGGATTTTAAAGAGTCATGGTAAAAATCTTTACCTCTGTTGAGTTGAAAAGAAAAGAATTCTTTATACCCACCAGCCCACAGATTTAGATGAGCAGAAAAGGACGTGAACCATACATTTTTCTGGGAACTGCGTAACTTACGTTAATGCGAAAATTTCTTTCAGGTTGTGTAACTGTTGCACTTATGAATTTAATCGTTGGTGAACGACTTTTCGTGTTCCTCAATAGAGACAATTGAGCACAGTAAGTGACGATAAGATATCTTAGTGTTTGGCCCTGCATCAAAACTGAATGAATGAAAAAGGAGAGTGGAGAGTAGTTCGTTGTCCACCCACCACACCACCCCATCAATCACCAAACTTCCTCTTCTTACAACGTTGCTGAGAAAACGAGGCCCCACTAGGAATTATGTTAGTGATAGCAGAAATACAAATTAAGAATTGAACTTCTGGAATACTCACAAGGTGCATAGAATTCTACCAAGACGCTTTTCTTTGAGTCCATGACATATGTATCGAAATTATCCTTATTTAGATCCAGCACATGGTCTCCGAAGACAAAAGTAATGCAAAAAATTAGAATGATTGATAACAACATGACTAATCTAAGGAGAAATGAGCAGAAACTTCTGTAGCTAAAAACAAACAGTCGGTATTAAAGAACGCGCCAGTTGTGGTTGTGTTTCTTTCCAGTGAAACGTCTGCCTCAGTTATCTCAATCGAATAAACTACCTCGTTTACTAAATCGTTCAACGCCCACTTCCTCCATCAGGGGGGCGTCGAATAAATGGAGAGGGGGGCACCAAAAAGTTCCTCTGACTTTTTGAGTGATTTGACGAAGAAAACAACAGTTGTTCCTTGAATATTGTGAATATCTATCAGATTCTAAGCTTTCGTACGTGCAATCAATGCAAACAAGAAGAACTTTTGTTCAATCCTTTAAATTAAAGCAGAAAAAAACATAAAAAAGCATCTCGGCCCCTTATAATAAAACTAATATTAACCCTATCACGCCTGGGGCGGGGCTCGGCAAGTAGGCCCGCGGCATTCTATCAAATTCGATATCTCCCCGGAACCGTTAATGGTATTGACTTTATATTTCATGACTTTTCCTCGAATTTTAGAATTTAGGATTAGAATTTTAATAAAAAAATATTTTTTTCTTAAGCATTTTTGCACATTTTCGCCCAAAACGTACTTACTTGGAAATCTAAGGTACGTTGTACTGATTATAACCCTTACATTATAACGCTCCAGGATATTATTCTAGACATATTTCAAACATTTTTTCGCGCCGTTTATGATATGAAAACATTTTTTTGAAACGATTCTAATTTGTATTTAAACTCTATTATTAGATGTATTTTGTTTTCAAATGTTTTTATGCTTACGTAGGTATTATTCCACGTGGTCTATCGGAGATATTTGCCCCTCAACGTCGCGTTCCTTTTTCGTACCCAATGCATTGGTTGGACTTTGTGCCGACATCACAGGATCTTATTTCATAAAATCTCAGTCGATCTAATACTGCTTTCTTCAAACCTAACCCTTTGAACTGAGGACGAGCTTAGAATAGAAAATTTGTGTTTCTCTGCCCATGTCACCCCCTAGAGGAGAACAAACGGTGGCTATCAATCTGCAGAACGTCGCTATAATATTTCTTCTTGCCTTCTTGAAATCGGCGGTGCCACCAATTTAGTATCGGGAAGGGGGTAGGGGCGATTATTCGAGTGAGGGCGTTAGATCGAGCATTTCGGTAAGCAATGGGGTGATTTATGAACTCAATTTTCAATTTTTACAAATTTCGGCATATCCCAGGGTGTGCCGAAAACTGGATCCGCCACTGCACGTCAAAATTTCTAATTTTTTTTACAAAATTCCATGCCATGTGATTCGTCTCGAAAAGAGACGTCGAAGGTTGACATGCTGCTTCTTCAGGGTTTGTTTCTCATGAAACACATAAAAGTTTTCCTCTCCACCAAGCACCAAGCTTATAATCAACTTATTTCTTGCACGTTTTTCTCGTGTGTTCACTTTCCTTAATTCCAAACAAAGAACACCAATGTTTAAGCACGTTTTCACTTTTTCCTTCTGTGTTCTTTCATTTAAAAGGAAAAATTACAATAAAGTCCACAATAATGGGTTTGACCAATTGTACTTAGTAAAAACACCCTCCTCCTTGGGTCCAGGGTTGGGTTCCTTACTTCTTCTCAAGGGGATCAAGTAATGAGTGTATTCATGAGAAAAATCTTTTAACAGAGAATATCCCTTGACAACAAACTCAACAACAAATATAAAACTGTTCAATAAATCATAACCTAATCAACAAGATTTTTAAGCCGATGCTGTTAATTATCATCTCCAGACGTCTAAAACTTCTTGGTGTAAACTCATAAAATAGTATATAAAATGTTTGAAAGAGAGAAGCACTCCTCGATGACCCAGTTTACAACGAGAACTAATTCATTTTTAGACGTCTGAAAATGATACATTTATCATATCGATAAATTGCACATTTTGAAGAATCTAAGAACAAAACAATGCAAAAATGAATAATCTTTCAGTACATTGAAAAGTTATTATCTAGGCCAGCTAGGATAAATTTTACAAAAAAATGGCAACTTTGACACATGGGTTTTAAAAATATTAATTCTATGAAAAGAATGTACAATAAGAATTGCTCTACAGCCGAATCAACACATTTCCCTCCCATTTCTTCCGGAGAGATAGATTAATTTGTTTCTTTATTTTTCAACTAGAGTTATTAGAAATATTTGAAAATTCTGATTAGACATCGTATCATTGTCTAGTCAATTTCGGTTTTAAAACTTCAACAAACAAAGCAATTTTAATATGAAAACGAGAACTTTTATAACTTTCCGATCACTTCGGTCACAATATTCAAAACACACTCTGATCTCTTTTTTCCAACTTCCAGTACTTCGGCATGATTCGGTTTATCGTCACTATCATAATCCATCACACATTTGTTGGTGATGAGAGATATACCGAGAATTCGCAATCCCATATGAGCAGCAACGATCACTTCTGGAACAGTGCTCATACCTACAGCATCACCACCAATCTGAAAAACCAATTTCGTTGACATAAATGAACAAAAGTCAAATTAGACCATTATTGACTAAGCAAACAGTTATCTTTCTAGGTATAATGTTGTATGAGGGATTTAATTTCCTATTACTTTCTCAAAATCAAGAAATATGGAGAACATACTATGAAAAATTAAACAAACTCGAGGTGAATAAAGGATTATCAGAAGCCTCTTCCTCATATTTCAAATGAAGTTCCCAATGGTCATTATTATACTTTTGAAATAAACAATGGTTTTCAAAATAAAACTTTCTTTGAGCTGGAGTTTTCACAACAAGAGAAGAACTTCACTGACTTATCTTCATCATACAAGTGCCATCCCCATCATACATCCCTCAAAGTCTCATCTTCATCACACATCCTCCATAAGAAAAATGTGTATCCCCATCATACAAAAAGTATGATAAAAATTATGATGAACCAGCTTAACATAATCATACCGTTTGAACAAGTTTCAGTTCTGCTTGTGTTTCATACGATGGTCCACTGACCATGCAGTATACACCATTTTGGGTAAAACTTCCGTAACCTAAACTTTTACTAATTTCAACAGCAAGGTTCTGTAAGGTTCTATCGTAAATACTTGTCATTGAGGGGAATCTTGGACCAAACCTGAATGAAGGAAAAAACAATGTCACAAATTTATGGAAAAAGATTTCATTCAGCTTCAAATTGCAGCTCATTTCAGGTATCTCACCTTTCATCATTCAATCCGACCAGAGGATGAATTCCGGATATCACGGGAAAACCAACATGATCCTTGATCACCATAATGTCCCCAACATTAAAACTGCGATTAACACCACCTGCAGCGTTGGTTACAATGAGTGTTTTGATGCCAAGAGAAGCCATTACACGAACAGGTAATGTACACTGAAAGAGTTCAGCAATTCTTACTTTTACTTTTTTATTAGTTAACAAGGAATGGTTACACATTCTATTTGAAAAAAAAATGTGTTAGTTTTCAAAATAAAAATTAAGGAGATTTGAGGAATTTTTTCCATATTTTCTTGTTTTGATGAAATATTTGAAAAGTGAGGAGATATGAGGAGATGTGGCAACCATGGTTTCACATTTATATGAACATGAAATCTTTCAAATACTTGTTGGTACCTTTCCGTATTCTTTAAAGAAACAATTACCTTTAAGTCTCAGCATCCTGTAAACTGATCAGGACAAAATCGTTTTACCGATATAAAAGAACATATGTTACCTTATGAATAGTATGTCCTTCATAAAAATGAAAACGGCCTTGTAAACAGACAACCACGTGACCACTTAAATTGCCAAATACCAACTTTCCTGCATGGCCTTTCACTATACCAAAAAAAAGAAAATCAATGAATTCAGAAGCACTACAAACAGAATGTTGAAAAGATAACGTTTTGAATCAACATTCCAGTAGATGTCTATCGCAGAAAAACGTCTATGATCGACGATATATACATTCAAATAGAATTTGACACCTGACAATATTTTGAATTAGAAATCATTTTAACATTAATGTAAAGGAAAAAATAGAAAAAACTCAAAATTTCTGGTTTTTGAACATAGTATGCATCTTCCTATAAATTTTCACATGCAATAATTTCTCAATCTGGAAAAGTCTCTATTAGTGGAAAAAAGTGGATAAAGAAGTAAATAACAACAATTTATACAGAGAGCTCATCTTTATAATTCAACACAATGATTTTTTCCACTCATTTCATTTTACACCTTTTCAAAAGCAAAAATAATTCAAAAATACTGGCAAATATAAACATGTGAAAATCACATTCTGAACGACATTAATGCATAATAATTGAAAACTCTCTTTTCTCAGAACAAAATTTATGTCGAAACTCCACCAATAAAGAGTTCCTGTCAAACAACTAACCATGGAAACGAAAAAATTAAATACCCACATGATCATATAACATAGCTTAACAATTGTGTCAGGGTTTTTAAAATAATTATTCCATTCAAAAATTATTATGTAATAATAACAATATGGATGAATAAATTTATGCAAGTAAAAAAAAAAAATATATGTTTTGAACAACAGAATTATGTGAAAAATGGTGACACATAATTTTAGTTTAAAGTACCGACTTCTGAAAGAAGCAATTTTCAAAGCAAAAACATTAGTGGTTGTGTGGCAGGAAATCAATGAGTGAAAAGGGTAGCCTTATAAATTGAGCTCAATTTTCCAAAAAATTTTTACTTTGAGATGAAAATTTTTATTCCATTTTTCAGAGTAAGTACAAGAGTAAGTAGGTTGAAATACAACTTTTGAGAAAACTAAGTTAAAAAAAGAGAAAAGAAATAAGAGAATTTCTGAATGTTTCTTGAGTTTTGGAGCACGTCCAAAATACTGATTCATTATTGCACCCAAACACCCGTCTACGCCATCTCAGCAAAGAGGCAAAGTCTAAAGGACACCGATCAATGCGTATAGAAACTCCAGTTTTATTTGAACTTATTTCCTTTCAGAACGCTTGTGGTAAGTAAAGGGCTAGCAGCAATATCATATTTTCAAGAATATTAATATAATTTTTTATAATTTTCATATTCCTTTAAATGCCGGTTTAGATTTAGAATTAAAGCTTTTAAATTATGATACTTGATTTCGCAATAAAAATCGAAGGGAGATTTCCTTCCACCATTTCAGAATGAATGAAAAAGTTTGTAAAAAAAGTTGGTACAGTATAGTACATAACTTGTTAACAAGACATTAAATGGGAATTAAGGCAAAAAAATTGTTACGTCTTTTCAACAATTTGGATAGTGCATTATATCAAGCTCAAATTCTCTCTCAATACCAAATTATATAATAGACCGTTCAAAAATTTTATATGATTGCTGTGGATTGTTGTTAAGGTATTGTTTGGAAACAAATAATGTCAAGAGCAAATTCTTCTACTTTTTCAGACAACCACAGCAATTTGGAAAGTTTAAATGAAAGAGTGAGCTTCAAGCTTTTTGTAAAATCTTTTTTTCTCTGTTCGATTTTTATTCTTATTTTGCATCCTTGGGAAAGAAATATGTGAAAAAATTTCCAAACTATAGTTGCCCCTTTAATGAGTACAATATCATTCCTATCATAAAAGCATTATGTCAACATTGTAAACAAGTGGTGGAAGTGTTTATCATGACAAAAATTTTACAGAGACATGAAAAAGGTTTTAAGACATGAAACTGAGTCAGCATACTTTTATTGTTGATAAAGTTAGTTCAGCCATGATTTAATGTCATTATGAAATGTTAAAGAAACTAGAATTTCTTCAGAAATGGTTGTCTGGCTAACATCTTATATTACGTGCTACATGCTGGGAAAATGTTTGAAGGCTTTCAGTGAATCAAATTGTGAAACTGAAATTTTGGGTAAATCATGAAATTTGAGATGTTATTGAGCTCAGAAAAACATCACTTTTACCAGTACTGACAGGAAAACCAGGAATATCTTCATAAGCAAACGATTCTTTGTTTTCAACATTGTTTACTAAACCACCAAGACCAGAGCCACAGATCACGCCAACAGTTGGTCTTAATGTGGTTTTTGAAAAAAGAAATTCTTTGATGCTTTCAACATCTTCAAACTTATGGCTAGAAATTAAGAAAATATGGAACATTATAAATTTCATTTAAATAATGCTACCACTTTTTTTAATATGAATAAAAATATACATAAAACCATGTATTATATATATATATAATATACATACCCAGAAATTGGTGAAGACATTTCCAATTTGTTTTGAACGCTTGTGAGTTCTAAAATAAAGAAGAAGAGCTTTTGAAAATACAACAATAACAAACAAACCTAACGTTCAAAAACTCTTGAGAAGAAGAAGAATTGTAACATTTGGAAGAATGAATATTCCTTGTCTTTCCGGGAAAGAAAATTTAAAATTTCACTCATAAAAGGGTGGTTTGCACCAAAAAAATGGTACCCTCTTATAAAGCGTTCAAGACTTACAGTTTCTACCTTAGAATATAGCTACGTAAACAATCTTTAACATGAAGGACAAATAAGTTGATTGTTATAGCTGTTATTGTATATTATAACCCTACTTCGTGCAACCTTGTGCAACACGGCTGTGCTGTTGATCAGGTGATGTGTAGTAGATTATATTGACCCCGTAGATAATATTGACCCCCCCATGGTCTTCACGTATATCTTTTAGCGTAACGCATATCTGGTAATCCATTTCTGACGAATACGCTCAAGCGTACCAGTTCAGTACCTATGTTGAAATCTGTTGGAACAAGGTAAGTAAAGTAAAGATACCCTTACCGACCCTCCCCTTTTTACCCGTTACCCTTACGTGTTTTTTCTTCTTTCTGCCTATATATAGCTCTTGAACATTAAATTTTGACCGTGAAAATTTTATTCTAGACATTCTTGATACGGTTTGGAAGCAAACCCTTGAAATTGATTCTCGTGATGATATCAACCTTCTTTTTGAAAAGTTTTTCAACGGGGTAGAGGGCTGGATGCACCTATAAGGGTACTGACTAAGCGTCGAAAAAAGCGTCAAATCCTTGGATCGCTAAAGATCATTATTAATATTATTTATAAAGGCTAAAGATCCATTGATTAAATCTACTCTCAATAATTTATATAAGCATTATCGCAATATAATTGTAACTTTGTGCAGGTTGAGTAAAAGGATTTTTTATATAAACTATTTTAGAAATAGCCTCAACATAAGGTTTGGAAAGGCATCAATTCTATCATGTCTACTAAAAGTCAAAGTCATCTTTTCCTACCTGCCTAAATCTTCGTAATTTTAATATGACTGACCCTCTCATTATATCCAATGCCTGCGATGATTATTTCTCCTTTATTGCGGATACTATACGATCTAAAATTCCTTTCACTTCCAAGCACTTCTCTCAATTTCTTCAAAACAGTAATCCAGCTTCTATGTTTCTCTCACCAACTGATACTGATGAAATAATCTCATGCATTTCCTCACTAAATTGCAATAAAGCATCTGGCCCTTTCAGTATTCCTAGTCATCTATTATCTTTTCTCAAATTTGAATTTGCCAAGCCACTCTCATTACTGATCAATCTGGTGTTTTTCCATCCCAACTAAAAATTGCAAAGGTTATTCCTATATTTAAAAAAGGCTCCAAAGTTGATTGTTCAAACTACGGACCAATCTCACTGTTATCAAATATTTCGAAAAACTGACCGTGTATCAGTTTTTATTGCAACACAAAGTTAAAGCATGAACTCCGGAAATAAAATACAAGATCGTCACAGTTTTCAAATATACCATGTAAGAAAAACACAAAATAGTCAGTTCTTAAGTCAGTTCTTACTATAAAATCTAGGTTGAATTTGTGACCTAGTGTATTATTACATACCATTTTGCGAACACAAAACCTAATGGTTATAAGTCTTGTGTTTTCGTTTGAAAGAACGAGGTAAGAATGTTCTCATTAACCCAGACAGAAATAACAGAAATAGAAACAAAGAAGTTGTACATGTAAATTAGTTTTGCACTACCTAGTGGTTTCTGATTTGGAATGCTAACCTACTGTGGGACACCCAACTAAAAAATCCTTAGGCATTCATAAATTTTAAGTCTTCATTGTAACACTGATGCATCCAAGAAAACAAATACCTTATCGACCAAGACTTGACACAAGAAACAACAAAAGAATATAAACAATAAAATAAAACAACGCCACTTTATTGGTGCGTATTTTGTCATGGAATAACTAGTTATTTTTTCTTCCTACACTTTAAACATTCATATTTTAATCTTGTTTGAATTTGCTTCATTTCATATTTCTGCAATTTTCATTTTCCAATTGAACTTTTGTCGAGTGCTTGATGGATCCTAGTTTGTGAAATTGGCCCTGAACAGAAAATGTCAGAACAATTTTCAATAACTAGTATCCCGGGAAAAAACATTTTACTGGATCAATTTCCCCAAGAGTTACCCCATCCCGTGATTTTCCTTTCAATATAGGGATGACCGAAAATAAAATCACACAATCCAAAAGGTTAAGTATCATTAAGTTGTAAAGCTCCAAAAGCTGATCAAAAAAATGTATGGGATCGTCTGTGTACGATGTACCGTTACGGAGATATCCTCGATCATAGATTCTAATGATGTCACACCCAATCCCAAAAAGTTTTAGACCCAAATTTTTTTCGTCACCCCATGGCCAATATCGCGAAACCAAAAAACGTCAGTTATTCTCATTGGTTCAGGAGATATTTGCCCCAAAACGTCGCGTTCCATTAGGGATGCAATGCAATGATCCCCTTGCAAAAAATCAGACGTCACGTCGTCATTTCAACTACTATACTAATAATGAAAAAATGCTTCTCACAGCATCGTGGTTTTACGCGCTCCTCCTGAGAAAATGACCGTAAAATTTTTAAAAATGTATCACTCTCTAAAATAAAAGTGGGATGCACACCTTGCTATTAGTATATAAAACTAGTATCCCGGGTAAAAACATTTTACCGGTTCACTTTCCCCATGAGTTACTGACTCCAACCCCCGTGCTTACCCTCTCTCTTAAAGCTCGAAAAGCTGATCAAGAAAATGTATGGGATCGTCTGTGTACGACTTACCGTTACGGAGATATCGTCGATCAAAAATTGTGATGACGTCACACCCGTCCCCAAAAAGTTTTAGACCCAAATTTTTCGACACCCCATCGCCAATATCGCGTGCCCAAAGTGACGTCAGTTATTCCCATTGGTTCTCGAGATATTTTCCCTTAAATATCGCGTTCTATTTAGGGTGCAATGCAATGTACCCTCTGACGTCGCACTACTCCTATAATACTAATATCGCCTATATCTCGACAACTCAGTTACGCACGACCTAAAATTTCAATTATAACATTTTGCATACGAACCTTTCGTTCCCAGTCCTTTTATTCACACTGACCGAACTAAAAAGTGGATGCACAGTCGCTATTAGTATATAGACTAGTATCCCGGGTAAAAACATTTTACCGGTTCACTTTCCCCATGAGTTACCACCATCCCGTGATTTTTCTATCAATATAGGGGTGACCGAAAATAAAATTACACAATCCAAAAGGTTAAGTATCACTAAGTTGTAAAGCTCCATGGTCACCACCATATTGTAAGAGAGAGGGTAAGCACAGGGTCAGTAACTCATGGGGAAAGTGAACCGGTAAAATGTTTTTCATACATACATAAATGATACATGCTAGTATCCCGGGTAAAAACATTTTACAGGTTAATTTTTCGCATTATTTGCCGCTCCCACCACCCGTGCTCTTCCTCTTTCATAATTTAAAGGGTGTATATATAATATAGCTTGTAAAATGTTTTTGCAGGTTTACTTTCCCCATGGTTTATATCACATGTTCTTCTTCTTAATATGGTTGTGACGAAAAATAAAATCACGCAATTCAAAAGGATAAGTAGTACCACATATAGAGCTATTACATAAAAAAAATCGAACAATATGAAAGGTTGTTTTTTGTCTTTATTTGGTAAAGATTATATTTATCTATTGAGTTTTTGTAAAAATATATATATATAGATAGATTAATCATAAAACTTATATTTCATTTGAAACAGACGCATTGGTGATGATAGCGAGGGGTCCTCAAGTCGACAAAAGAGATTAATAAATCAGACAAAAAATAGGTATGCGAATGTAATTAATAAATTCCAATCTATTGTCTCGTTTTTTTATACAATACCTTAATAGATTTTCAAGATTCAATCCAAGTTTCAGACTTTCAGCATCTCATTTTAATTACAATCGCAGTTGTGTCAAGTTTAATATTTAATTTTATTGTCTGATTTCTTTTAATCTCATCAGCTTTTACGTGGAAACAATAGAAATAATAGAAACATTACATTTCTATTTATTTTTGTTTTTTCACGAATAGCGCGGCACTACATTTTGAAGGGCCTCCGCTATCATCATCAGGCATATTAAAAAAATATGCCGAAAATAAAATCACACAATCCAAAAGAATAAGTACCACTAAGTTGCAGAGCTCCAAAACCTGATCAAGAAAATGTATGGGATCGTCTGTGTACGACTTACCGTTACGGAGATATCGCCGATCAAAGATTCTGATGACGTCACATCCGTCCCCAAAAAGTTTTAGACCCAAATCTTTCGACACCCCATCGCCAATATCGCACGCCCAAAGTGACGTCAGTTATTCCCATTGGTTCTCGAGATATTTGAACCTAAAAATCGCGTTCTATTTAGGGTGCAATGCAATGTGCCCACTGACGTCGCGCTACTCCTATAATACTAATATCGCCTGTATCTCGACAACTCAGTTACGCACGACCTAAAATGTCACTATATCACAGTCCATACGAACATTTCGTTCCCAGTCCTTTTATTCACACTGACCGAACTAAAAAGTGGATGCACAGTCGCTATTAGTATATAGACTAGTGTAGCGTGTAAAAACATTTTACAGTTTTTCTCCATAAATTGTTTTTACACGCAATACTGCCATGATAAATCTGTGTATATACAAAAATTGTTGTGTTTCTCCATGTTGGAATTATATCATATTTAACACAAATATTTTGGATCGATCATTCAAAGAATGCTATTATCCCTATTTTTTAGTGCTATTTGGCCTATTTAGAGATTTCTAAAGTTGTACAGTTAAACTAAAAGCTAAAATTCCAATGTTCAGAGATTTAGAAAAGAGACAATATACGACGTATACTCCTACCTAACCAATGTATACTCCTTACCTTACCACGGTTAAACGTCTGGCATATAAGAAAATACTTTCAAAATTTCCCTATTATCTAATAAAAACAATACCTTCTGAGACGTTTTAATCTTTCAAATCTTTATTCTGGTATGAATTGTGGAAAGTCAAAACCCAAAACTCCACTTGTGCATCATGATACAAAAACCATGTAAATATGTATATAACCATGATTTACACATTCCTTCTTGTATAACATTCATCTATACTATTCAATTTTCTAATCTAAAACAAAAAGATATCAATCAAACACTATCAAAACAATATAATAATGATCTTGATACCTTCGTTTCCCTAAAGGCGAACCTTAATAATACCAAATAAACTGCTAGCTACACATTTCGGCATAGTAGTCAAAACTAACTGATACGAAAAAGCTACATTCAAACACATTAAAAAATACACATCGGTAGAAAATGATGAACTGATAATACGAACACATAACAGGTCTACATCGATTATCTCTCGGATAGAATAGTTACTGACACCGATCAATGTTGTTATTCTTTATTACTAAACTTAAAACGTTGGATAAAAAAATAAAAACAAAAACAAATACTTTTACACACATCGTCTTCATTTTTCGTTTAAAGAAATGAACGTTTAAAAAATTTGATTAACTTTCGAACGCAAAAACCATTGCATTGCCTTCTCCTCCGTGCGGCTTTATGATGTCTTCCTTAAGGTACAAAAACTCCACGAAGTAATAAATCCCCGTAAGATGGAGCTAGAGATTCCCCTAATGGGAGATTCTCCCTATACTAATACGGAAAAAATAAACATCCATTGACGAACTTCCCGAGAAAATTTTCCTAAAGTTCTTTCTTTCAAAGTTAGGTAAGAAAAAAGCAAGATTTCGTATTAGTATAAGAAGATTGTTTTTGCTCCTACTTCCGTAAACAGTTTCGCTTTTCCAATTAATCCAGGCTCTCCATCCAAATTACTTGACGATTCATGGGGGTCGTAGCTACTATTGTCATCAAAGTCTATACTTTCCAAATAAACTATAAAAGATTTTCAACAGAGAAACAACAAATAATTAATAATTCATGTCTTTCGGTAGATTTGGCCATAGTAATTTTGCATCCACATTCAGATGGAGGAATGACAGATGCCGACTTGCTGTCCATAGCATACTTTGATATAGCCCTGGATTCTTACTTTTTCCATAAAAGGAAACAAACACATTATCCAGATCACACTGGATCTGGCTTAGGATCTTGTCGCTAAAAATCAGCATACGGCGATATTTGCCGGCTGAGCTGTTGAATCTGAGTGGTATCATTGTATGACTTGCTCCAACGTGCAACACTCACATTCATTCTCGGTATGTCCTCCGACGTTACTGCTGGAAGGCTGATTTCCTCTGTCAATATAAAATCATAAAAATCCACAAGAGAGAGCAAATATCTTTTATTTGTCAAGGCTTTGTATCACTTCTTTTTTTCCGCATATTCCGCCAGAAATACATCTCATATTTTATATTTCTTAACCAAATCACTGGGTTTAGTGGTTTCAAGAGCTAACATTATGCCCCTTTATTCTTGCTTCACCTGAACTGCTGTCTTCATGGAACTTTTGCCAACATCTACCGAAAGTTTATATGCTTCAAAATGGTCGAGCATTTTCAAGAAATCGTCAGAATGATGATGCTTTTCACTATCAATGTCAGTTTCTGTGACATCATCAGGTTGCTCGTTCGTTTCTTTAAGACTTGATGTTTGACATGGTAGAGCCATCATAAGCAAGCTGTAATAACAATGGCGTTCCCTTCTCAATCTTATGCACTTGTGACATTTGCATGTTCCGACACTTTCTCATTTTGTGATAGTTTTTAAACTTGGGATTCCCATCTGGTAAAGTATCTTTACAGTTTTCTGCTTTTGCATTCTTTTTTCTCAATCCAAAAGCGTTGACAGCATATTTAGCTCTTTTTTTGTGGCCAGATGTACCTATATCAAATACCTATATACCTATGTATGTACCTATATCAAATGGCAGGATAAATTGACAGTTTCACTAATACAAGACGGTAATGGGCATGGTTTTCAGTTTGAGCTTTTGTAAAAAAAGTACTAATGGTTTTGACGGTTGTAATATTCTACTCAAATATTATCTATAAAATACGACTTCATCTTGTGTGGTTGAGGCAGGAGACATTTTTTGTTTCTCTAATTCAGCAATTTTCTTCTTAAGTAGGATGTTTTCGTGGACCAGGCTAAAGCATTGAAAATACTACTACTTATTGTTATAAATCAGAAAGAATAGGAACTGATGTGAAACGACAATACCATTTTAAAAATGGAACATTGGAAATTTTTCAGTTAGTAACGGTATTTTTAAACAAAATTTACCTTTAGTAAGAGTCATCTTTCTAAAAGGTATTAATAAAACATTTATTATTGAAATTTCAATCATTCATAATACTATAGCTTCTGCCCAATGTCACAGTCGGTATTATTTTGTAACCTCTGTAATTTTCGTAACCGTAACAGTCTTAAAAGAATGGAAAAAAATTTGAAATATATAAAATAATGTTAAAATGTATAAAATTATCTGTCAACAACAAATTCAAATTTAGGCATACATATTGCAACTGGGGCTTCATTGGGTATCAGCAATTTGTCACATGCCTCAGTATTTTTTTTTTCTCAGTAGTTTCATTAGTTTTTGTAACCTGAACACTCTTAAATAATCGGAAAAAAAATTGATAATACAGATATGTTTTCTGTCAAGACCTTACACTCGCCTATACAGTAACTACCATCAGGCTTTACCAGTATAAAACATAATTCTAGGCTCTGTTTACCTCAGCAGGATTTTACAAGAAAGGACGGACTTGACCAAATTGAACAGTTAGAAAATAAGAAACTTTTCTTCATTTTAATGTATACCTTTGAGGAATTACCACAGGCTGGTCTTTTTCGTCTTTTCTAATGAATGAAGACAGCAATGTAATATATAATGAAACATAATCGATAGCTTTAATGACTAACAAAACAAACTCTATGTGTGCTATTTCTCTTTGCAAGTTTCTTTATTAATGCATCAACTTTTAGCTTGCAGATGTTTTAAATCAGTCAGACCAACTAACACCCAATGCTTTAGAGTTGGAATGATAACTTTGAAATAATATTCAGGCTTCTAATGGAACAGGTTATCTGTTTTGTTATAAATAAGGTCGAAGTGTGAATCTGTGATACCACCTGAGTCATATGCAAATTAAGTCATTCCCGGTCAATCGTTTGCCTTCTATTAATACACTTTTCCCATTCATGACATAATGACGGGAATTATTGAGTTTCCTGTAAGTAATAGTGGAACTAGCAGTGACACAACATCCATAAGCTTATCCAATGTCTCTAGACTGTACGTTTTCCAAAATTCATCTATTGCAACCATAACATCATCTGACAGTGGTTGGACTAAGAAAAGTAAATTACTTCAATATGTAAAATTATCAGATGTAACAGAAGTAATCTTCATAACATAAATCAAAAAGGAAATCAAACTGCATATACCATCAAGGCAGTTCTGGAGATTTTGAATTTTTGAATGATGCTATCAGCTGAGAAAGAAAAATACATATTTTATGAAAGGAAAATAATTAATAAACTATAATAATAAAGCCAAAATAAAAATCTAATATGATGTACTTTTGGAAAACACTGGAGTCCCTGTGATGAATGTTTCAAAGCCCTAGAGTAATAAATGAAGAATATGAACAAATGTCAAGTGAAATCTTTGATAAAACATTTTTCAACAAATTATTTTTATTGTATAATGTACCTCAATTGGGGTCATATCAGGTACTGACAATTCACCACTTTCAGGTACTTCAATAACTTCAGAATCCTTAAATATTTTCAATGTAAACTCTCTGTACCTCAAATGATGCTACATCAATTTTGAGCAATACATCGCTCAAACCATTTGTTTTACAGACATTACAATCCTAAAAAGGAATACACTTGGAAGTACTCACTACATCTTCAAAGCTTTATATTTACTATAAATCTGCAGTGTGATCATCATAAAAGATTAATGTCTATGAAACCTCGAGCTCTACTACATCAAGCATCAATTCATCAATAAACAAATTCAAAATAAACAAATAAGGTCCTAACCCAATTCAAATTTAGGCTTACATGAAAAATTCAAATAAACAGCAATGTGCTAGCCTAATGAATTCAAAATTAAACTTAACATACTTCAACTGGGGTTTCATCAATCAACAGCAATTCGTCACATGCCTCAATAGTTTTTGTAACCTCAAGACCCTTGTATGAATGGAAAAAATGTGCAAATAAACAAAAATGTCCTAACCTAATATGTAAAGTTAAATGCCACCAACAATTTCAAATTTGGGCTTACATACCCTAACTGATACTTTATCCAGTATCAGCAATCACATGCCAGAGTTGTTTTTGTAACCTCAAGATCCTTTAATTGAAAGCAAGTAGTATTTGAAGCAATGAAAATTATCTTTTAACAAGCTTTGCTTATACATAATTATGGAACACTGAGGTATGTCAATTCCTGCTGATCTCCATCTTTAACAACAGTGGATTCAATATCTACTTTCATAGCAGATAAAACCTATGGAATACAGAAAAGCTACTATCAGCTATGAACTATATCATTTTGGTCAAATCTTCAAAGCTCACAAGATCCATAATCCAAGATTGTTGAGTTAACATTTTTTGTTTTTCCTCTATCATCTAATGGGAAGTTTACCTCAGATGCTTTCACTCTAGAGATAAACAAGACGTTAACTAGGATGTGCACGTAATTTCTAACAGTTAAAATAAAACATTTGATATTTCATCACCGTTGGAGTACCCTTAGCTCTGTACATAATAAATCTGACAATTTCCAGGGCTTATCAGTAGCAACTTTCTATACATAGAATTATAAAAATCTGATGATCTAATGAAAGACTGAGGCTGAAATATATTGTATTGTAAACATATATATAAATGTATTTCTCTTGTGTAAGTATAATTATATAACACAAAAGTTTATAGTAATATTTTTTGGAAAACAGAAGAATCAATCAATTAATAAATCCAGAAAAAGTCCATACCTTTCGCCAAGACATGCCAGTAATACCATAATTCTACTGTAGCTCTGTACCCTTGGACAAACCACACAAGGCAAACAAACACAAAGAAACCTCGTTACCAATATCCATTGGCTTTATAACACAATTTGCATGCTTAGACGAGTGATTGACATATTTTCCATAATGCTCTTCAAAAGTTGCATCAACGCTGCATCAAAAGTAAAGAAACAGACAAAGAAACACTCACATTACGTTTCTGTAATAATATATTGAAAGAAATGACTCCATATTACCAGTATTTTCCATAAAAAAACAAGTATGATCCGTATGATGCTGGGTAGGACCCCTCCAGCTCTCTTCCTTTTTGTGCAGATAGAAGTGGTATTCATATAAAAAAAATTAAAATCAACTGAACAAAATACACCAAAGCCTAAATGTAAATTACATGAAAAATAATGTAATTCCAAAATCTTCTTTTTCATAACAAATGTAAGATTGAAATGTGTAATGATTATAGTCAAGAATATCTAATTAACTTTTATGCATGTAGACCTCAACTACTAAAGAGCCATAGACATATAAAAACATAAACAGAACAAAAAGCTATCATTTACAGGGACGAACCTATAAATTCATTCAACCAACATTTTATTAAGCCTGGGGTCTTTTCTTTCTCTTACATAATAGAGAGCAACATCTAATGGGTCCGATAGGTCTTTATTGTGACTGTTTGATTTTTTCTATAAAGAATAAAAAAGAGTTTATTTTTTTTAGTGTTTACAAATAAAAAAACACACAAGTTTCGCAACATATTTTGGCTGCCTTCATCTTCATGCCTTAATCAATTTAGAAAGCAGTGTTTATTATGTAACCCCAACATGCTGAATACTTACTAGTATGGACCTGTTTCTCATCGATGAAGCAACAATGGTTTTCACTCACATTTTCCATGTTGTTGGTCGATTACTTCGTGGCATTTGAGCACCGTGACTTCAAAATTCGTAATATACTGGTCAAAATTCGTAATATACTGGTAAAGCCTGATGGTAGTTACTGTATAGGCGATTTTGGATTTGCTTGTTCGTTTTTTGATGGTCATGGAAGTGAAAAATCAAGGTTACAGGTATTACGATAACAATTTTATGTATCATGAAATGTTCGATTACATTTCAAATTGTATATTAAAACGTATTTTTAGAGTATCTGGGGGTTTTCCCTTGATTAAAAATTCATAGCAAATTATAAATATTAACAAAAGTTATTATTATCTGATTATTACAAATGCCTTCTGAAGGCAAGAAAACTTCTCCCTGTCTCCTCTCTTCTAACATTTTACTTTCAAATAGACTGCTATACATCTCAAAGTCACTTGTTTCATGTGAGAACAAAGAGGTACATGGCACCTGAAGTTTTACGAGACGCTGTTGACTTCCAAACAGAATCATTTCTAAGCATCGATGCCTACCTCTTAGCTCTTGTTATGTGGAAGTGCGTGACACGTAATGCCACTGGTAAGTTTATTGAATTCATTACATTTCTTTTTTGTCCAAGTCGGAAAAAGAAAATTCACATTTCTATGTAATCCTAGGCACGGTTGATACTTTTCGTGTTGTGTTTGAAAATGAAGTCGGTCAGCACCCAACCATCGATGATATGCGTGCCTGTGTCGTGGACAGACATTATCGGCCGATCATCAAACACGAGTGGCAAGAGAATGTGATTTTAGATTGTATATTGGATGCTGATAAGATTATTTTCCAGTCAAATGGGTGGCATGATTTTACGTGAATAATAAACAAAATCTCCCGTTCTGGATTATCATTTTTTTGTTGGAACAGTATAATTTCTTAAAACCCTTTTATCTTTCAGATACTGTAACTAATTTGTACCAAACTGTAGACTGCTGGGATGACCAAACTGTAGACTGCTGGGATGACGATGCAGACGCACGCTTTTCCGCCCCGTGCGTTTTCGAGAGACTCTTCTCTTTACAACGTGTATAGAAGCGAAGAATACGTTCTAGTTGATACTAAAAATCAGCCGATTCTTACATCGGGTGTCTGAACAGGTATCTTCTTGTTCATAATCGCGTTTGAAAAAATTGAAACTAGTGACAATGAGAGTATGATTGTTAATTAAAATTTTCATTCCAACGGGAATTTGGATTTGTGAAAACTCTCCACATAATGAACCTTGAATGGACACAAAATATCGAGTTCGTTGTATGGATGATTTTTAATGAGGGTATCTTAACATGGTTTGCAAATTCGATCGCTGAAGTAAACGTACCTTCGCATGTTAACATAAGACCTAATATATATCACTAATATATATCAATTTTGTTGAAACATGTTTTATGTTGTTTATTTTATGTCAATTTGTTCCTTTCCCCTTCACAGATTGCAGCAAAGCTTTGTTCCATCTGTCTATTGTTAACATAGGTTCAATACCAACAAAATTAGAAACTTCCGTAACGGTGTTATTATCAACCCACTTTACAACAATAAGACCAGAATTGTTATCAGTGTGATAATCAACAGCTCCTGGACCTTCCTGCTCCAAGTGTTTGTTGGAACTTAGGGGCGTTTATGAAGTCTGTTTGATATAATAGTTCCAACAGCAAGTGGTCCTTCTTTTCTCAAGAATTGCATGAGCTCTAACGTTGCAAACCAAATATCAAAAAAATCTTTATGCCCCATGTTTGATGCAAATCCTTGCAGAACTTGGAAACCACTTGTGCACATTTTTGAAGACCAGAGCGCTTGGGATCAGGTTCATCTTTTCCAGCATACAGGTAGAAATCGTACATAAAACCAGACATCCTACCTGGAACAAGATTTTCTGAAACCACATTTTCCGGGTTTTTTGGGCTTGTACTGACGGATTTTCAAACGACGTGTGTTCGAAGGAATGACTGCTCATCTACGGAATGAAACTCTTCAGGGTCTACTTTGAAACACTCATTTCGAACAACCTCTATTAATGGTTAAATTGTTATCAACAACATGCAAGCTTCCCTTCAATGACTCAAAGCGTTTACGGGGTCTAAAATCAGCTATTGGTGCATACGTCAAGCTTTTTTAACAATACAGTGGGTCAAGTTTAACACCCTATTCTCTTTATTCTCTTTATTCGCTAATGTCACCGTTATTCCACTTTTCGTCCCGGCAAAGTGACAGTGCCGATAAATCAACAGCATATATGTGGTCCCGATAGCGATTTTCGTTCGTTAAATTTGGTCCAATTCCAGCAATTTATGAAAGAGAAAACATGTATTGAACGGTGTTTATTTAGGTTAATGGCCGGTCCTAATAACATTCAAATATAGCCCTCCATAAATTCCATAAGTAATCTACGGTAATCTACGGTCCCGATAATTATGCGTTGTTGAATGGTTCCGATGATATATCTTATGTTCTTGATATTCTTATGTATGATAAACTTGATAAACTTGAAAGAGAATGTTACGTGACAAAAAACTACCAAATTACTACAAGGATAACCTCACAGGGTAGGGTTCCCAGAGTCCTGGAAAATCCTGGAATTTCATGGAAAAAATGAAATTCTCCAGGAAAATCCTGGAATTTGAATAACATCCATTATAATTTTTTTGATCAGTGATTGACTACCGTCCTTTCCAGGTTTTGCTATTGACCTATAGATTACACTTAGCTTTTGTTTTAGACTAGTAACGGATGTTTGGGCTGGTCAGATTGCAAGGGGGGGGGGGGGGGGGGTCAAAATAATCTAAGACATTCAGCCTTAGATAATAATGTCCCCTCGGCTGTTTCCTGTAGAGAAATGAATTTCAACTTCCCTTAACGCATCCATGCAGTTGGTGTTCTTCATTCGAGCACGTCTGAAACATATGTAGAGATAATAGATGTCTGGGCTGGTTAGATTGCAGGGGGGGGGGGGGGTCAAAATAATCTAATAATCTAGGCAAATAGGCGGAAGAAGACACATCGCAGAAAAAACTCTCAAACTTAAACTGACTAAATCCTTTTCTTTCTCTGAAGAAGTCGCTTATGTATGTGTGTAAGGTAACCTTTTCTTTCTCTGAAGAAGTCGCTTATGTATGTGTGTAAGGTAACCTTTTCTTTCTCTGAAGAAGTCGCTTATGTATGTGTGTAAGGTAACCTTTTCTTTCTCTGAAGAAGTCGCTTATGTATGTGTGTAAGGTAACCTTTTCTTTCTCTGAAGAAGTCGCTTATGTATGTGTGTAAGGTAACCTTTTCTTTCTCTGAAGAAGTCGCTTATGTATGTGTGTAAGGTAACCTTTTCTTTCTCTGAAGAAGTCGCTTATGTATGTGTGTAAGGTAACCTTTTCTTTCTCTGAAGAAGTCGCTTATGTATGTGTGTAAGGTAACCTTTTCTTTCTCTGAAGAAGTCGCTTATGTATGTGTGTAAGGTAACCTTTTCTTTCTCTGAAGAAGTCGCTTATGTATGTGTGTAAGGTAACCTTTTCTTTCTCTGAAGAAGTCGCTTATGTATGTGTGTAAGGTAACCTTTTCTTTCTCTGAAGAAGTCGCTTATGTATGTGTGTAAGGTAACATTTTCTTTCTCTGAAGGAGTCGCTTATGTATGTGTGTAAGGTAACATTTTCTTTCTCTGAAGGAGTCGCTTATGTATGTGTGTAAGGTAACCTTTTCTTTCTCTGAAGAAGTCGCTTATGTATGTGTGTAAGGTAACCTTTTCTTTCTCTGAAGAAGTCGCTTATGTATGTGTGTAAGGTAACCTTTTCTTTCTCTGAAGAAGTCGCTTATGTATGTGTGTAAGGTAACCTTTTCTTTCTCTGAAGAAGTCGCTTATGTATGTGTGTAAGGTAACATTTTCTTTCTCTGAAGGAGTCGCTTATGTATGTGTGTAAGGTAACCTTTTCTTTCTCTGAAGAAGTCGCTTATGTATGTGTGTAAGGTAACATTTTCTTTCTCTGAAGAAGTCGCTTATGTATGTGTGTAAGGTAACATTTTCTTTCATAAAAAGACTCAACTCAAACTTTCGAACGTCCCTATTAAGTTACCAAATTTTGAAGCCTCGTAAGACTTAGTAGATTTTTGAAGATAAAACGTCTTCGTGCAAAGTAATTTCTTATACACAAACCAATGATGATGGTAGGTGTGTGTGTGTGTGTGCGGGGAGTTTCCGTTTTTCTGGTTTACAATTCTGGCAATAACTTGTTGAAAAGACAGTTTCCTTATTACAATAAAAATGGCAAACATTACTAGCTAGACCCAACGACCAACGCCCACCACCCCCAGATTCAATATTTTGTTCTACCAACACATGTTCTGTAAAGTTCGGTTCGGCAAACTTCGGTTTATCCCAACAAACATTTGAGAGAGTGAGGAGATGCTTCAGAACAACTCGGTATCCTTTAAACACCCTTTCAATTTATCTCTCAGTTCGAAGATTGTAGAACAACCGGCATATTTCTCTTCAAGAAATTTGAATCTACTATTACTCAATATATGATGACGAAATTAAAATTCAATTTCAGCTACGCTTATAAAACATTATTCTCTCCGTGGTGAAAATTCTGAAGTTTCACCAAAAGATTTCTAAAAATGTTCAACAAATCGTCCGTCCGTTGACATCCAACTTTGAGCACGTCAATATGGTCGACGTCTTCACTACCGTCACTATCGTAATCCATCACACATTTATTAGTGATGAGAGATATACCAAGAATTCTCAATCCCATATGGGCAGCAACGATCACTTCAGGAACAGTGCTCATACCTACAGCATCACCACCAATCTGAAAAAGATAAAATGATTGAATTTCATTGAATCATCCGTTATAATACGAAGAGTTGTTTAGTTTGTTTGTTTGTTTGTTTGTTTGTTTGTTTGTTTGTTTGTTTTACCTACTTTAATAAACGTCAATATACTACATAGCTGTTGCTAATCAAATTCGAGTATAATATAATATAGTACAATATTTTTCAGGAGACAAATCCAAGATTTTTACTGTATTCTTTGCATAGTCTGCATGGGCAAAATTCAAATTGGCAAGAGTGAATGGCTAGTCGAAACGAAGCTAGTGATTTACTCTCTTTGAGATTCTTCGGGATTAGTTGCCAGATCTGAGCTGCTTTAATTGATACAGTCTCTGTTCTATGACTTACTTTATTTACTATATATACTTGACTTACTGTCCGTGGGTTACGCGAGTTTAATTCTCTAGCATTTCGTAAATGATATCCTACTGTTCTCATAGTAAAGATATCGCTCATGAAGGGAGGAGAGATGCCATTTAGATATTTGCAAACTTCAGTAGTCAACGTTTGCAGGTTTCTCACATGACTTGTTGTATCATTATAGATATTCAGAAGTTTCTTTGACGCAATTATGATAGTTATTGTGTATAAGTCGTGATCGTTCGTGAATCTTGTTTATTTAATTATTTGATGTCCGAGAACAGAACATCCAAGAGAGTTGACTATAGCTGAACTGCGAGTGGATGAAGGTATGGAACAGAGTCTGTTTGTGATTTGAATCAATCCAAGAGGATATTCTTGAAAGTGCGTTTCGCTTTTGAGCTGCTGCTTTACAGATATATTTGATATGGTGGTTGAAAGTTAGTTGTCTGTCAATTGTTAACCCTTAAACGTTTTGCTTTTCTGCTACAGTTAGTGTTATATTTCTAAATTGAAAATTTTCATTTGCAACTCCATTTCCTAGTGCCATTAAATTGCCCTTGCTTTCATGTAGGACCATAAAGTTTTCAAAAAACCATCCAGGGAGTACTTAGAAGTCTTTCGCCAACTTGTTTTTAATAGCACTAAAGTCACTGCCTATTGCATATAGAGAGTTATTGTTAGCATAATTGCAGGTATCACATTTGGTAGTAAACCAAAATAAATTTTCCTATGAAATATTTTGAATAATAAAACACCTGATATGGACCCTTGTGGTACCCCTGTGTTAATTTTTTGGCAACTACTGAAGGAATTGTTAACGTTTCTTCTTTGAAACCTTTCTGGTAAATAATTTTTAATAAGATTTAAAGATCAAAACCATAAGAGTGAAGCTTTGCAATTAATAGATTGTGATTCAGCGTATCAAAGGCTTCAGAGAAATCCATGAAGATTGCCCCAATGTACGCGATTTTGATTGCCTTTCTTGGTCTACTCATATTGGCCTTACGTAGAGTTTTTGTCATGAATGCTCCCTGCATTATTTCCCCTAATAATTTTTTTTATGTAATAATTGTGGATTATGCAATCTTTTTTGATGCAAACATGTCTCTCTTACTTAAAGCTGCTCCTTCTAGATCCATTTCTTATTGTTCAAATGAGGAATTCCAACTGCGTACATCAGCATACTGCAACCCTCAGTTCCACTTATAACAGTTCATTATCTTTAACAATTGTTTCAGAAACAAAGGAACAAAAGTTTTGAAAATGGAGAAAAAAGTGCACTTACTGTGCACTTACTGTGCACTTACTGTGCACTTATTGTGCACTTACTGTGTACTTACTGTTTGTATAAATCTTAATTCTGCTGGAGTTTCAAAAGATGGTCCACAGTTCATGAAGTATATTCCATTCCGTACAAAATCACTGTAACCTAAACTTTCACTGATCTCAAAAAATTGTTTTTGTAAAGTTTTGTCGTAAATACTTCCTAGCAGTGGAAATCGAGGACCGAACCTAAAAAACAAAATGATAAATCTGGAACTTTTTACCACTGCACATACATTTCGGAGCTAGTAGGATTTTTACTTAATTCAAGAATCCGTTCAAACAATAGATTTAGATTGGAATTTTGTATGGACGAAAGTGATCGATTATTTTTCCAAAAACTCTCGATTTTGATTCTGTGTTTTTGTCCAACGCCCCTTTCAAGGCCTAAGTAAATAGGGATTCGGACCACGACCCCTTTAATGGCGTAAATAGAGATTCAGCTCAATAATCTTTCGAATTTTTTGGCAACACGTGCTAAACACGTGCTAAAGGGATGCAAGTTTATTTTTATATATTACTGCATAAACAAAATGAAAAACAAACAACAACCAAACCGTTGGTATATTTTCTTGCAAAAAGGTAAAATCTATTTACTTGTCGTTATTTTGTCCAACAAGAGGATTTAAACCACACAAGGCTGGTAACCCAATGTGATCCTTTATAACCATGATGTCACCAACATCAAAGTTTCTGTTTATGCCGCCAGCTGCGTTCGTAACTATGAGAGTTTTGACTCCAAGTGACGCGATGACACGAATTGGGAATGTGCACTAGAGAGCGGATAAAATATATTCAAGTAATAAGGCGGATTCCAACCTCGTCCACAGGGCTTCTTGTCTTTTTAATATATGCCGTCTAGTATATCGAAGGCAAGAAGCCTTGGTGAAGAAGTTGAGGGAACTCTTGTTAGGCAACCGATAGTAGTTAGGAAGAGCTATTAAGAGAGTAGAAACTCATACAAACATGAGGTTCTTCGGATTTTTTGTTTGTTGTGTGTACAGTAAACTTTTAATAAAAAAGGCAACTCCAATCGATGACCACTAGAAAACGTTTTTCAAGTCAATCTCATATGAAAACTAGCACACTTTTTGTTGGCCCAATGGCGTTACCGGGAAAAGAAAAGTAAGACTTTTAATATCATTTTATTATTCGCTGGTGTCTTTTCCCCTGAAGAAACCTCAAAGAAGCTTTTCTACCAAAAGTTTGACCAACCTCATAAACTGAATGTCCTTCGTAAACATGAAAACGACCTTGTAGACAGACAACCACGTGATCACTTAAATTGCCGAACACCAACTTTCCTGCATGGCCATTAACTAAAACAATGAAAACATGGACCAGAGTAGAAGTGACCTCCCTTTATTAACTAAAACAATGAAAACATGGACCAGAGTAGAAGTGACCTCCCTTTATTAAAGTGACGTTTGCTGCCTACAATACAAACTCTTACAACGCATCCACCTTTCCTTAATTATTGTAGCATTCCCCTACTTGAGAGAATCTTAACATGGTATTTGATGTCGCCATCATCTGGTCATACGATAGTCAATGTGACACTCTACCGTAATTACCGTAATTTAATGCGTCCTTTAATTAACGCGAATCGACAATTTTGGACAAAAAGCTGTAATTTATTTCCTCTAATTATTAAATTTTTATTAAATAAAATAAAATTATTAAAATTATTTAAATTTGGTGTTTTTTATTTTCCTGTAATTCTGACGCGAAATGAATTTTTTTAACTTTCGGGAAAGAGATCAGTAAGAGGCAGTGATGTAAGTTATAAAACTTGAAACATTTATTAAATGGTTAACAAAACAACAGTATATACGAAATTTACATAACAAGAAATGGATAGTCTTTGCTTTCTTTCAAATCGGCCTCCCAGTTACTCAGTGCCTTTTCCATGGATTTTTCATAGAAAGTGAGGATCAGTTGAACTTATACCACAAACTTCAAGGGAAGATTTGAGCAACTCTTGACGTTCAACAAGATAGACGAATCCCTCTTTCACCCAATCATGCATGTGTTGACGTGTTGGCACTATGAGTTTGAAGTTTGAATCGCTGTTTTTATTCGGGAAAGTTTCCGCAACACTTGCAACTTTACCCAACATTTTCTCAAGATTGCTTTGAATGGTTTATTTAGAGAAACATCCATGGGTTGGTACTTGAAGGTACAACCGGCTGGTATGGTTAGGGTATCGGAGTTACTTTCCAATAACTGATTTTTTACTCCATCAGTTAAGTTCACAGCAAAAGCATCAAATGTTAGCATCGAGTTTTGAAACCCTTACCTCTAACATTCAGCCTGAGTATGTTTGAGCCACATTTCGTCAACCCAGACTTTCATCAAATCATCATCCATCTCTTGTGTTTTGACAACGAAGCTAGTGGGGAATGCTTAGGTTACGAATAGTTTGGTCAGTCTTTCCTTTGAAAAGGATCATGGGAGGAATCTGCTGGCTGACAATACAACTGTCAGACGTTTCTTTTCACTTCCTAAAGAACGAACAACACACTCTCTCTCGCCTTTTTTCGCAATGCATTTTGATGGCACCGTGTCAACAAATGCTGGTGTTTCATCAATGTTGCCAACGAGTGAAAGTGGGTACTTGCCAATTCTCATGAATTTGGCAGCATCTTCATAAAACTTTGTTTAAACGCCTTTTTATTGCTTTGGTAGTTTTTGGCTGACTGAAGTACAGCTAGTTTGTGTCGAGTAAAAACATTAATCCACCCAACCTCGGCTGGCGGAAAATGATGGTTATGAGTTTGTATAACCTTCTCGGCTTTCTCTTGAAAACTCAAAATGGACACGGGGAAATGCAGATCCCGTAACACAAAAATTCATTTCAACAGTTCATCTACTAGTTCAACAGGCTAGCTTAGCGGTTGGAAGTTACCTTTGCTTGAAAGTGTTTTATCTGGTATTGGATGGGCATTTATCACTCCTCGAACCGTTGACTCGTTTAAACCAAACTCTCTTCCTGTTTCAGCAAAGTTAATACTTGTAGCGTAACGTAAGCTTCTTTATTTGGGTGAAACGCCCAGACAAGTATGCGATGGCCCTTAAATTCAATGATGTATCTGTTGGACATGTTCCAAAGTTTTAATCAAAAACATGTTATTTTTACCAAAAACACGGTGGAAATTTACTCGTTAGAATAACTGAAGAAAGACAGTACTCAAACGACCTTAAGCAAGGTGGAATGGAGCTTCCTGCGACTTACATTTATCGATCAACAGATGAAGACATGAACTCTAAATTACCTACTCTTCTTGGTGAGGCAATGCAGGGATACGATAAAGCAATAAAGGAGAAGAAAGAGAAACAGAAGAAAGAGAAACGGAAGAAGAAGAAACGGAAGAAGAAGGAAAGCAAGAAAATGATTTGTACATATTACTTTGTAGTTTAAATAAAGGGAAAAAAGTCAAATTGTCTGTAATTTAATGGTTTAAATGATTTAAGGTTTAATTTATTTACCTCTAATTATTAGTGCAGATTAGCATAGCTTAAAAATTGCGGGTTGGAAAAAATAATTACTTTTTCCTCCGCGTAAAATTAGAAGAATTACGGTATTATAGTCAGTTATTTTAGTTGACAGATCTTATTATAATATTTGTTTATTGAAAGAAGTGAATTCGGAATTTGGTTGCGATTTCTGAAGCACTTCTAACAGCGGCGGATCTAGGGTATGTCAAAAATTGTGGAGGAGCACATAAACCTAATTTCTGATTTCAGTTTGTATCACCAATGGGATTACTTGCATGTTTTTCTTTTATGGTTTAATAGCTAACATTCTCCTCCACAAATTTCGCCTCTGTCTAAGGGGAGCACCTTATACTCTATAAGGATATTTGCGACTATCGTATTAGTTTAAAATTGTCTGTTTTTAGTCCTTGAGTAATATACATAATTATTGAAGAAGAGAATGTGATGAGTCCAACGCGAAATTAAATATCAACTTGTAATTCTATCTATTTTTTGATTTCTGTGTATATACAGGCTAAGAAATAAGAATATATATGAAGCTTTAAGAACGAGCTTACCTGTACTAACGGGAAAGTTTGGTATTTCTTCGTAAGGAAAGAATTCTTTATTGTCAAGAGCGTCAACCAATCCACCAAGCCCTGAACCACAGATTATACCAATACTTGGACGTAACTTTGTCTTTGAGGATAAGAAATCTTTTGTTTCATTTACGTCCTCGAAGCTGTGTCTAAAATGTAACTTTGACACGGTCGAAAAATTGAAGGAGATTAAGAATGAATATGACAGCGAAAAATGCTTTATTTGCAACCGAGATCTTGGCAAAACGCGTTTTTTTCCTGATGGGATCACTCAAACGATCAACTGAATGGAAAATGTTAACGTCACCGGTGATCAAAATTTTCTCAAAAGATGGATGGAAATAAATTCAGCGCACTCTCCTCAGATCTGCTTACCTAAGATCACTCTCTTAACGGAGCTGGCCCGCCTTATTGGAGAGGATTTTCATAATGGGTATTCACAGTTTATCAAACTCAAGCATGTACTCGTAAATTTAAAAAAGTTGAACTATAAACCATAAACGCTTTAATGAACGCCCCGTGGGCGTATGTTTAATTATAGACATTTTAGAGAGGCATTTAAAAGAGAAAATTGGGCGTTTAATGATAATGATAGTGAATCTGCACTGGTATTTATAATATGAACTTGTCTGTAGTACGTTATAATAAATTAAGTGAACATAAAATCTAATAAAACTCCTTCTTTAGCAAGTTAGTGTTTAATTTACGGTAAATTAAGTTAATTCGAAATTATAGTCATTTTAGTAGAATTTTAAATTAAGAAATTCATAATAAAAGTAGCACAGCGTCTTGTGGGAAGATATAATACTCAATGAGAGTAAAGCAAAACACAATATATTTCCTTTGTTATAAAAAAACTCCACCCAATAAAAACAACTTACCCTTTCGCTAAAATTTCTGACATTTTTCCTGGCTCCGATTATACACCTAAATTCATAAGGAAGAATACAAGAAGCACGACTCCAAAACACTCTCCTCAGCGGCGGATCTACGGTTAGTCAAAGAAAGTGGAGGAGTACAGAGTCATGAATTTTCTGTAAAAACATAAGTGTTGATTGGGTTATTTGCACGTTTTTCTTTTATATGCTTAATGACAGTGCTCTCCTCCATAAATTTCGACAAGGTTCTGGATCCGCCTCTGCTCATCCTCTTTTAAGCATAAGCGTCAGCCATTATGATTAACAACTTCACCTCTAATGTGGATAACATCATAACATCACATCACATAGGTGTCTCACTGGAGAGTATTTTCTGAATATGAAAGTATTATTCAAACTCTAGTTCAACGTTAGTGCAACAATTCAACTATTAACTGAAAAACTAAATTTTTTATATAACTTTATAATTTACCAGACATAAAAAAAGTAACAATGGAAATTTTAAACTTAACCACTAACTCCCAACTGCTATATTCACCCTTATTTTTATTTGTTATTTTACTCAAATAAAGCGCAATATGGGTGTATACACCGAATGGAATATATTGGTTCACTAATGTTTTATAACGATGCTTTTGATTAAAGCTGGGCAACCGTTGACACGAGGCGTATAGGAATATACAATTTTGTCTGTCCATAACGAAAGTTTAGTAACAGAAGGTCCAGCTCTCTCTGTAAATCACGACTGAAGAGCAGAATGTGCGAGCTGGGCACTGAGTTGTCAGTTGTCAAACATCAACAACAGAATAAAAGACTTGACATCGAAATTTAAGGTGAATGTTTCGATGCTGTCATTGCAAAGCGCGTGAATACATTTTTAAATACCATAAAATCGTGTCATGTAAATATATTATGTTATTTTCTGGTGAGGTTTTTACGAAGTGGTAAAATATTCAATTTTCCCATCAAGTGTAGCTAATAAATATAAGAATCACTATAAATATTTGTGTAAAATGCATAAATTAACATAAATTATGCTGTAATTATTATGTAACTTCCAAAATTTACAAAAATTGTTCTACAATAAATTTGTTCCACATTATAATATATGCTTGGGCTCTTAATTAATATCAATATTTAAATATTACTTAATATTTTGTATAAATAACAACTAGAAAAATATAATTATGCGCAATCAAAATTTACAAATACCTTGACGCATATCTTTTAGCATAGTCTAAACATCAGTAAAAGTTGTTCAACTTTTCAACTTTTCAACAAAATGATCTCAGTTGATAAAGTCAAATCAACAGCAGGTTAAAAACTGTGTAAGGCTCTGCAGTTCACAAACTCTTCAGGTGTTTAAGCAAGTGTTTAAATAAAAGCATTCTTCAGTAAATAGGAGTGTGTTTGTCTAACAAGACGCCATCATAAAATTGGTTGATAGTCCCTTATTTTCGTTTGAAAGAACGAGGCAGTACGCAATAATGTTCTCGTTAACCCAAACAAATCACGAACTTGTGATGATCGCATCTTGCTACATATACCTATACACAGTTGCAGATTGATGAGAACGATCCATTAACAAAACACAAACGATACTAAACTGATTTGAAGCCAACATTTAAACTAAGCATCAAGGATGGTATGTAAAATATATGATTAACATATACTATGTTCATAGACAGTAATAATAATAAAAAAAACCCAAAACATATTAACCAAAAATTCAAATTGATGAAATAACTGAACAATGGTGATGATTGCCTGTAATAGATTTTAAATAAACCGGTAAAATTTTTTACCCGAGACGCTTGTATATTTTAAACGCCCAATTGTTGTGCTGCGCAACAAATTTGTCATTGGAAAAAACATACTGCAATATGTCAAGACTAGTGCATAGAAAAACCGATATGTTATCATTAAGCGATACAGCATTGATTTTCAGGGCAGGCAGTAGTGCTATTATATTTTAGAAAGATAACACGCTTTTTTGTAAGCAATTCTTTATTAGCCTATTAATATAGACCGTCGCTAACTTTTTTTTTTTCGGTCGATTTTTTTCGGTCGATTTTTTCATACGACCGTGCTATCAAAAAGAGATTGGGAACCATACAAACGAGTTGATAATTACGAATGATTGGCCAATGATTGGTGTTATCAGATCCTGTAACAAGCCAATATGAAAAAATTGACCAAAGTGTATAGAGCATGGCGAGTTAGTGAAGGTCTATATTTATAGGCTACACTTAATAAGCAACACAAGGCTAAAAATCTGTCAAAAACAACAACAAAGCAACTGCTAAGCAACAGCCTCAACAGGATTTCCAAAACAAGGAAAAAACAAACAAAATCCTAAACACTAAAATAAAAACATAAAAAAGTGACATATTTTTCGCTGGCTGATAAGAAACGTGTAAAAAAAAATTCCATTGGTTTGATAAAAATCTGCGCTGTTGTACATGACAAACAGGCAAATTTGGTCCTCTCGCGTAAATCACCCTGCGAAGGAGAGTTTAAGCAACATTGAACCTCAGCAAAAAATTTGTGTTGCTCATAAAAAAAGCACAATCATCGATTTCTTTCACGACTCAGCCGAACCTTTCTTTGAACACAAAGACATGCGATTAATCGTGTTTGAACACAAAGACATGCGATTAATCGTGTTTGAACACAAAGACATGCGATTAATCGTGTTTGAACACAAAGACATGCGATTAATCGTGTTTGAACACAAAGACATGCGATTAATCGTGTTTGAACGCGAAGACATGCGATTAATCGTGTTTGAACACAAAGACATGCGATTAATCGTGTTTGAACACAAAGACATGCGATTAATCGTGTTTGAACGCGAAGACATGCGATTAATCGTGTTTGAACACAAAGACATGCGATTAATCGTGTTTGAACACAAAGACATGCGATTAATCGTGTTTGAACGCGAAGACATGCGATTAATCGTATTTGAACACAAAGACATGCGATTAATCGTGTTTGAACACAAAGACATGCGATTAATCGTGTTTGAACGCGAAGACATGCGATTAATCGTGTTTGAACACAAAGACATGCGATTAATCGTGAAGTCTATCCACTAATCAGTTCAATAAGAATTTCCCGCCTCTTGCAAATGAGGTTGATTCGATATATCTTTCTCCGGTCTTTTTATCGTTGACCGTAACTTTTTTCGTTCTTCTAGCAATTCTTTCGATTTATAACGCATACTTCCTTCGTCAGGGACCATCTGAGGTCGCAGGCTATCGAGAGTGCTAAGCATTTTCTAAAAGAACAACGTGAGTGAAACACGCAAGATCTTTTCTTCCCGAAGAATGTTAAAACAATAAGAAAAAGCACGTACTGATTTCTCATTATCTGAACTTTTCAATTCTGATAGTTTTGTTTTTAAATAATCTGATGTAGCTGGGACCTTAATAAGAACTGCCTGTTTAGTTGCTGATTCGTTTGTTGGATGTTCCCTGTTCGCACTACATTCTTTTGCTCGATCTACAACATCACCTGATGAAATGCCTACGAAAGAAAATAATTAATCGATAAAATTCCTTAATCTTAACCTTATTCTGTGTTCCGACTTACGTCACTAATTATTTGGAAATAATTAAATCTTGCTACTTAAACTGTCATGATGGTTCCAAATATCCTGTTGCTATGGCTTCTGAATTCCCCTTTCGTACACTATTAGTTTTGTTGGCCTCAAGATGATTGTGGTTCACAATGCACACAATAAATAAACAAAACTTGCATGCTTTACAGCTATTGATTATCCTCTAGATGGTTTCAGTCATTAAAGTTCCAGTCATTGTGACGAAACACCGACACACTAATGTTCAAATAAGGTATAAAAGCTTCTTATAACGAAATATTGCACACAATGGTGTCAATGTGCTTCTATTAAGAAAACTTGAATATCTCAATTGATATCAGATATCATTCATTTTAGGTCAACTGTGTAGGACTTTTTTACGCATGGACGCAACGAAAAATTCATAAATAATCTCTTCTATGAAAGAATCAAATCCATATGCGAATCAAAACATAATCTTCAGCTGAATGTCGCGGCGGGCGATTTTTTCCACCTGGAAAGCAATGGAAGTTGCGACGGATAATGTAGATTGGACGAAAAGTAGAAACCATTTCTAGTTTTCGCTGAAACGATAAAAATCGCCCACCTCGACATTTTCCACCTAGTGGAGATTCAGCTTTAGTTCGATTATTCCACTCCAACGGAAACATGGAAATAGAATGTTAACGCAAGCCAAGATATGACAACACAACACACGTTCATACGACACTTCTCTCAAACATACCATACTAAAACTCCCGTCGGATGAAAAGAAAAAAGCGTCAATACCTAGCTCGGAGACGGAGAATTTCGACTGCGTTTTGACAGGAATTTGTGAAGTAGGCGACAAATCCGAATTGGTAATCAAGTGTTGCTGGTAACTTTCACCGATGTCCACTGTTGATAGGATAATTTGTCTGTCAACGCCACCGGTTGCTAACAGGGTTGAATCGGGCGTTATGGCGAGGGATTCAACCTATAATATGTCATAGATGAATAACCTTTTTTATAAGTGCACTGTAAACATAACAAGATCCAGAAGGCGCAAAACGGTAGCAGCAGACATACTTGACGTCACTCAAAATTGAAATTATGCTATGCACACCAGTCATTCTGTAACACCACTATTTTAGAAAATTTACCCAACGTTAGCAAGCACAATAAAAATTTCATCAAAGGCGGCAAAAATGAAACATTCTTCCAAAGCCTAAGTTACACTGACAGCACAATTGTATTTAAAAATCAGAAACTTACTGTCTAAAAAAAAAAAAAGAAACATGGATACATATTTTTAAATTATTTTTTCAAATCGAAAAAAATATATAATATACGAGTCTTTTTCGGAAAAAACATAGTCACTTTTTTCTCGCAACTATGAAAAAAATAATGATTTCATAAGCGAACAATCCATCCAAAATACTGCTTTTTAAACTCGATCTTTTAACAAATCGGCGTGATGGATAAACGAAATTTGTAACTAACAAACGAGAAAGGTAATAAGAAGGCTTTTAAAAAGAGTGAAGTTGAGAGCTGATGAAATTTCTTATTAACTGTTGATGACATTCGAATCACGAGGCAATACTAACAGCAACATGTCTTAATTTTTATTTTCAGTTAGAAGTAACTAAAATCCTCCCTTTTATATATTTCATGTGAATGTTTCCATTTTGATGTAAAGCCTGTAAATTCCTAGACTAGGTTCGTTCATTACAATTGATATAGTTTCGTGTAGAGAGATTCTGAAGCGCAGGCTAATTGCCATTTCGGCCGGAGGAGGAGTCCAAGGGTGTTTTAATACGGTATTCGCGTTCAATGCTACCGTAAGTATAATATAATAAATAAAAGTTATAGTTGGAAGTTTATAATGCCAAAAAGAGGGTACCTGTAATATAGCCTGACTTCCTTGTCTCGTAGAGTAGTACACACATAGAAGTTTCCTAGCAAGTGCATTACAAAAAAACCCATCATTTTTTCGGGCTTTTCATTTCACTTTCTACTTTCTCTTGACTTTAAAATTTTTCTTCCTACTAATCTTAGGAATATTACATTGAATTATTGTTGCAGATACATGTTTTAAGTTGAATGGTGAATGCTTCACTCATAAACAAACATTATAAATTGTGTTGCAGACCCTGATCCCAAAAAATATCAGAGAAAATCACAAACCTCGTAACTCCATCTGTGTTGTTGCATGCTTCCTTCACAAGTACCACTGACCGTGTTCCAAAAGCAACACCGAGTATCACCAACAGAAAACAAGATATTTGATGACGAAGGTAAAAACGAAACATCTGAAACATGTGAGCTGTGACCTTCCAAACAATGGATAGCTTTATTAGTGCGTACATCCCATACTGAAACCTAATAACGAATTAAGAAATGTGATGAGTGAGAGGTTATGCTTTTCAATTCTTTTTCTGTTCCGGTATAAATAACGTATCTAATATTGCCAATAAGAAATAAAATTGGAATTAATGTTGTTTCTGGATTTCTGCCGTTTGCCAACTAGTATAGTGTATGAAGGATTTTAACTGGCAATGGCACAAAAATACAAAATACGAAGAAGATTCCAGTAAGCAGGCTATCCTCCACAAGCAACTACTATTTTTTTCCGAATAATAACGTTATGCTTTAGTTTCGATGGTACTACCTTTGAATCCATGGAGCCTGCAGCCACGTAATTTCCACAGCTCGTCCAAGAGCCACATTTGATAGCATCTGTGTGAAGACCAGACAAAATTATATCTGAATGCCATCTATTGTCCTTTCTCAAATCCCAGATACGTAAAGAGGTATCTTCACCACCAGTACAAAGAACAGGTGAGTTACTAGCTTGGCTAAACATACAAAGCCACACACCTAAAATTTGAAACTTGGTTTTTGGTATGACTCATTTTAAATTTCCGTAAAAAATAGTAATTAAAATGAAATGTTGTTATAATTGCTTTACTACAAAATCTGGACTTAAAGAGTCAATGCTGGCTTAAAGAGTTTAGCATGCGTTATGAGGGTAGTTCATATCACTTATTGCTCAATATGAAAGAACAAACAAGCTTCAGACGCAATAAAACAACAACAACAACAACAACAAAAAACAGGTACCTGTATCATGGCCATTCAGTAGGTTGACTGGTTTTACAGTGGTCATGTCCCACAGCACAACATGACCATCCCATGAAGAAGAAGCCATTATCTTTCCATCTTCTGTGAAGGTTGTGTCTAGCACCCATGTATCATGCTGATTAAGTCTGAAAACACAACAACAGTAAAGTTTCGAATAATACTGAACAAACTTAATCGTAACCAGAAGCAAGCATTAATGGCAAATACAAAAAGTATTATTGTGAATAAGAGGATAGCATAGAACTCAGTGAGCAGAATCTGTCATGAAAGCATGGAAATCTGATGATAAACCGGGTATGATGATGCTAATAATCAGTAAACACACAATGTTCTTTCCAGTCTCTGCAAAGGTTTTCTTGATGCACAGACAGAGCCCAACTACCATCCATTAGGAGAGATCATTTTGTTCAATTCTCACAGGTCAGAAAACACCATCCAAAAAGTAAAAGGTTTTGAATAACAAGATTGAAGGTATTCCTTAAAGTATTTTATAATTTCAAAACTTCCAGAGGTTTTTTCTAAATTTTCAAAAAGATTACTTTGCCAGAATTTCTCCAGTTTCAGAATTCCAAACCAAAAGAGATTTGTCAGCTGACCCTGATGACAACAAAAATTCGATTTGTGGCAACCATTCCAAGCAAGTCACTGCAGAAGTGTGTCCCTTGCCATTCCCATTAAGTACTTTTGGCTCATCCAAAGTTCGTAAATCCCAAATACAAATCAACTTGTCCCAGCTACCTGACGCGAGATATAATCCATTTTGACTAAATTGCAAACACGATACGTTCCACAAATGTTTGGTTAGATTGATCTGCTCTTCGACAGAAACTCCATCAATGAGAATATTGTGCTTCTGTTGTGATTCATATTTTTTTACTAGTGGATCATAATCTGGCATAATTCTATTTCATTCTAAAGGTAAGGTGAGATGAATGAATACACCTTCAAATATTTGTTCCTGGTTGTTGTATTCATCACATAATACAAACAGCACAGAACCATAGAAAAATTCACAACTGTCATTTAACTAGGTCAAAATTGATTAATAGTTGCACAGACATTATTTTTATTTATAATACCACATAGATTTCACAATTTTTTTGGCTTTTAGTGAAAATTAGCTCACACGAAATATTTAATAAGTGGTCATTGGCAAACTTAATCCACACGAATGCAGAGTCAAAAATTCAACTGCAGCGGATAAACTCTCTTATTCACTTATTTATAAATCTAAATGACCAAATATATAATCAAGACAATATGATTTAAGTAACAACACATATCTATCAAAGTTTATTTCTTAAATGAATCAATTTTAATCACATCCGTTGGATGAGTACATGAAGGTTATTTAATGCTTATATCAAGGATGTAAATATTGCAGACATAATATCTTTGTTACACTCTTGATATTAAAAGCTTTTGACCGAAAATGATAATAAATATTTTTCAAATCCCTTGTCACAAAAATAAATCTATGCAAAATTCTTATAGACTTTCCATTGAAGACTTTCGCATTATGCAAACGAAAGAATAATAAATTCCATATTATATTAAGTCAGTTATAAATATTTTCAACTATTTACAAGCACTTTCAAATAATTACAGAAGCAACATGAATAAAAGAGTATTCTGATAACTTTGTAGAAGATTGCATTGTCCTGAATAGTGTTAATATTAATCTATCATTTTGAATTTTACTAATTCCAGCCACTAAATTTGTAGGCACGTGTCTTTATTTGAACGTCTTTACTTGTTGCTGACTAGCTCCTCTTGTTTCTCATTCTAGCTCTTCTACCCGATGATGTTCAAATGGTCTTATGTGCTCACACATAGGAGGTTTTTACATTAGAAATTTTTCTTTCACTTCCTGTTTTACTTTCTCAGCTTTTCTTGAGCCTCTTTTTCAATCTATCTTAGTTTCTACTTCACACTATCCTTTATTTTTGAAGAGATTTTTAAATTATTTTACAGTTAATTTTAAAGTGTTTTCATAATGTACTTCACCTTTTTAAAATTTATTTGGAATTATTATATTCAGGTCCTCTAAGGATAGCAACATGTGAATTTGTTGAGTTAACCTGTTTAAATAATAGCACATAATAAACAAATTCAAATTCTACTTTCCTGGTCAACTTTCATGGTAATCAATAACAATTACCTTTCCACCAATCTTGTTGTAATAATTCTAATTTAGTTAAATTTATTAAATTAATTTATTAAACTAAGTTTGCAACTTAATTTTTTATATATAGTTACTTAATACGAATCATTATCAATATTATTATTTGTTATCATTTGCTTCTTATTGCAATCTTACAAATGTCAAACAAATTAAAAAAAATCTTTTATTAAAATTCACCAATATAATTTTTGATATTTTATATACATAAAACAGGCAAAACTTTGTCCTGGTCCTAGTAATGGAAATGTCACTTCAGAAAATGTTTCCTTATGTTGGAATTCCATGGACTTGTTTAATTCTGCTACCACTGTGACTTCTTGTGCTGAATGTTAGGTGTAACTGACAGGAAATAACAGATGTCTTGTGTTGAATGTTAGGTGTAACTGACAGGAAATAACAGATGTCTTTTTTTTTGTAAAACTGTTAGCGTTCATGTTCAAATGATAATATCATTTGCTTTCATTTGTGGCACAATTCTACAGAGTGCCATAAATCCGAACAAATGAGATCACAAATAAGAAAAACGCTTGACCGCCTCCATATAGGAAAGCAAAATAACGAGGCATCACATAATCTGCAGCTGAATAAATCCATGCAATCATACAACCTACAATAAAGAGTAGTAATAGCAAGAAGGGTTGCCATTATGTTTGTGACAAGTGAAAATTTGAAAGACATCCCTGTGTATATGTTTAGATTTGCGTAAATGAAGTTAATCCCTAGTTTACAGTACAGTCCAAAAGATATTTTACACATTTGTGAAGGAAATTTTTTTTACATGGAAATGCAAAAGAGTTCTGTGTGCAATCTTTGTGTTACATGAAGTCATTATTAAAAGCTTTTATATTTTATACAGTCTGTTTTTTCAAATACAAAACAAACACAAAGATGTGTATGTAGACGACAAATGCAATGAAGATAGGTACTATTTAAGAACCCTTCCCTACTGTGATTCCCCATTATCTTGCCACAAGAGAATTCATGCAACTTTGAAAATTAAAACTTATTGAACAAAAAAAAGGAATAACATAAAATGAACTCACTTGTTATTATTCCTCCAGTCAATGGATACAAAAAGCCACCAATTATGAATAAAATTGGCAGATATCGACCAAATTTATGCTTACGGAGAGAACGGAGTGCTAGAAGTGCAGCAAAACCATGCATCAATACTGTCGTTGCAAGACAATAAAGGAATATTTGGTACCAAATTTCTATAAAGGAAAACAGTGTCTAACATCATTTTGGCAATAACAAATTTATTTTGTTGATATACATGACTACCAAACTCAGGGTGTTCGCTGCAGTGTTCAAAGTAAAGGACATTACAATTGCAAATTGTGATATCTTTGCATTCTTGCAATGCTAATTCCACTGTGTTTATAACAGTGTGCTAGTGCACCTGGCGTGTCTTGTACTTGCCATTTTCTTTATAGTTTTACATATCATTGGCCTATATTGAGAACCAATCAAGTTCAGTGTAACATTTGGATTTTATGAGTGTAAGCACTCCATCAGTATATACATAAGCAAGTGGTTACAATGCCTGGTTAAAAGAATGAACAACAATGTCTTCAACAGTGGAATGTTGCTTGACTAAGGTTTATTAATAGCAATGAATTTGTTTACATCACTAAAAATAGGTTTTGTTCATATAAAATAATATGTGAAACACTTAAAATTGCATTGTGAATCATTAGAAACTTTTCACCTGTGATGGGCTATAACTTCGCTATTAGTGTGTTAGTGTCTGTTTGACGTACTCCAGGATGATCAAACCATTGGCTCAACTGTACCTTTCCAAAACAAACACTATAATTCCATTGTAGCTTACACCTCGGAACTGAAGTTTATTTGGCAATAATTTTTTTTGGTCAAAACAAAAGTATTTACCAACTTTTTAAGTGCCAAATTTAATTTGTTTTACTAATATCGTCAGACACACTCATTTTCTGACACAGTCAAACTTGTGTATAATGGCCACTATGGAGATTATAAAGTGGTCGTAGTATATAGGTGGTCCTTTTATACAGTGAATTTTCAACTAAAATGCCAATGAGGGTGGTGGTTGAAAGTAAGTCTCTTTAGACAGGTGGTTGTTAATGTAGGTTTTACTGTAATTTTAACAAATCACCAAGAAAAAAATTGTATACAACCTTTCTGTAACTTTTTTGCTGACACGCTGTTAATGTTATTATATTATCCTGGAACAATTATAACAACTGTGAATCTCTTACACTTCATCACCTTAGTGATGTCAGTGGCCAAGTCCTGGAAAGTTTTGCTATGTTTAAAATTAAGTGTTTGATTTATTATGGAGATAGACCTTCTCATTAATTCACCAAAAATTATTGGTGTTTGAAATTTACTTTTGTAGAAAATGACAACAATCGGTCAATCGCTAAAGATAAATTCCCTATGCTCAAGTATTTTTAGACAGAACAAACAATGGAAGAACCTGTTTCATTTCGCACGTTCATCAGGGCTTCACAAATTTGATTTTTTGGTGCACTAAAAAACGTGCACTTAATGGTGCACATTATGGTGCACGGATTTTTGGTGCACCATATGTGACTCTCCAGAGGATTTTGTTAACAGTGATAAAGCATTATGAGAAAACATTGGTTACATTAAAGAAAACAAAAGAAAAAAACGCTAGTAAACATTTAATTGAAAACGTAACAATGTTATTATAAAAATTCGATATCTTCAAATAAATTCGCAGAAACGTTGCAACATTTTGGTAAATGTTATGACATTAATGTTTTAACATTTAAACGTTATACATAAAATGAAGCAAAGATTGTTGGTTTTGTCAATGCTTTTGTAGGATTGCTTTTATGTGAAAACCCCCCAAAAAATCAGACCTATTCATAAAATTTGCATAAGAAAAAAAATGTGTAGGGGGTGGAGCAGTAACTAAATATATCATTCTAAATATTTCTAAATCTAAATCTTTATATGCATTTGCGTGTTAAATACAAGAAAATCGTTTGGATGGATAAGATCTCATAATGTAAAAAAGTTTATTCTATCTTCTATGTATTTTGAAGTGTTTATTTTTTGTTGTCAATTTTACATTTTTTTTCAGAATGTCTGTGATGTTAGTGACCCAATGTTCAAGTTCTAAATCAAAATGGTTATTTGTTGATTCAGTGTGAAACTTTCCATAATGGTAGTCGCATATCCATTACTTTTTAGTTGACAATTAGTTTTGTTTGATTTGTTTTCTTTTAAATGACAGGAACACACAAGCAAAGTTGCTGCTAGTGGTTAGGGGAGCAGTTAATTTATTTGAGAAGTCAAGAGTGTAACACCATGTTTGATACCCACCTCTAAAAAAGACTTGATTTTTATTGTATATATAAGCTAGTTTCATCTATGCTCGACAAAACAACTTTAGAATCCAATAAATGAAAAAGGAAACCTAATTTACGTTCAAAAGGATGTAAGATATGAAATACGATATCAAAGCAACATTAGTAATAAAAATATAAAGACATTTCTTTCCTTTGAAGATTAGATAAATGGAGGAGAAAAGTTTCAAAACAATTTAGAGATAAAACAAGAAACAGTGGAATAACAAAGTAGATACCGTACAAACCAAGTGCCGTAATAGTCCTAAAGGAAACACTAGAGACAATATTTCTTTTCTTTACCACTAATTACCCTTAAAGCTGCTCGTAACACTTTCATAACTATTACATCACAATATAAACAAACTCTGGTAATCAGCTGCTTATTAAGCATGTCGAGAACATAACAATTGATTAATCGCTTCAATATTAACGTGTGTCGAGAATAGAAGCATGTCGAGCATAGATGAAACTACCTTATATTGTAATAAAAATATAGCTTTTTACATACCATTGAATGATATTAAGCCAGACCTTTTTCGGGTAATGACTGCCTGTGGAGTTGGAGCCGGTGTGGTTGAAGTCATATCAGCAGCCAGTTTTCTTCTTGTATTTTTACATATTTTGATTGATGATAATTGTAGTTGGAACCAGACAACAAATCACGCCACCCCCATGAAGTTATTAAAAAACAACTAACATTTAAAAAAAAGAAGGATAATTAACATTCTGATAGGAACGTGAGTTTATGTATACTTCTTTTAATCTATCCCCTTATTTTTTAATTTCATAACAGAAACAAAAAAGTGGTAAAAAAGCCTTTCACAATTTTCTTTTTGTGACCCCTTAGTTCATTGAACTTCGAAGATTTTTTACCTTAAGTTGAAGAGATAATTTCAATTGACTTACATTGAAATAATTTTTTTATAAAAAAGCCAGCTAGCTGCTGTGTGTTTATGTTTCGATTTCACCCGAACTTCTGTTCATTTATTATTGACTGGGTAAATGAGAAATTTGAAATCGTAACGCCAATAAGGGCGGAAACCAAATGGTGCCCCGCCACGGTGGTACCATAGTCAAAAGAAAAACCTATGGTGGTACCACCAACAGTTCAAAGTGTAAATCTCATGGTCAACGTACAGCAAAGACATCAATATGTGGATGTTTATTTTGGTAAAACCATTCTTTAAAATTCTTAAATTCCTTAAAATCAATAAAATGTGTGCAAAATTACTCGAGACATTATATATAAACTTTTCCTCGATTTTCCTCGATTTTTTTCACATATATTTTACGGTGCCGAAACATCGTGTCGTATTTGTAAACAACGTTTTACGTTTGGTGTACAAAGTTCTACGTTTTAACCACAGACCTTGAAGAAGAGCTTGAACAATCTTTTTTATGTTCTTTCAGCAGGGGTTAGGTAGTATCACGCTGATGTGGACTTCCACTAACACTAAGGATTATAAGAGAGTGAATGATCTGAATCATACGCATCAACTGCACACACAAGAGAGTTTACCGGGGGTTGGTTTGTTTGCTTTTTAAGCAAATTAAACTAGGGAGGGGGGTTGGGTTGGTGGGGGAGTTGTAGCAGCTATATGTAAAATTATTATATTATTATGGGGCTGACAACACAAACACTAAAAAACATGTTTGTTTGCATGCTTTGCATTTTGCCCATTGAGGTTTTTATCCCCTCCACCTAGGATCTAATCTACTAATTCTAGGTGGTTTTTGAATCGAATTTATATATTGATTTTATCCTGACAGAAGAGAGAAAATAAGAATACAATTTATATAACACTAACGTAAAAACTTTTTACCAATGCTATTCTCGTTCAGTACACAGCCCAAAAGAATTACTCTTGTCCGCATAAGATAATTAGCTTTCATGAAGGAGCGGTGTTATTTTCATATCCAGTTCTATCGTATGTCTAAACCAAACTGCATAGAATACAAAATATTTTTAATTTGATAATGACCTTCATATTTCCATGTAAAAATTCATTCCTTCACAGACGCGTAAAGTTTCTGTCTGGTTGTACTTTACGCTGGCATATTAAAAAAAGAACATATGAATTAAAAACCCTCCTTAACATGCTTTTTGTTTTTTTACTTAAAATGCAGTATTAATATAATTGATATATAAAAATGACAGAATAAGGAGTTTAGCTAAACGGGAAGCCTAAAAGCAAGGGCTAAAGGACGGTTACTGCAGATTAACCAAGAAAACAGAAAAGAAGAAAAGGAAAAGAAAATATACACACAGAAAGAAACAAGCAGTAAAGATCAATATCATTTTCTCCACCCACCCCACTAAGCCCCTATCCCCACACACACAAAAAAATGATTCATTTTATTTTAATATCATTTTGTCATCATGATAAATCATCCAAGAAAATATTTTTTCAAATTACCCTGCCTTGAGGTTTTGAACATTCAGGTAATATTTTGAAACAAGATTGTTCCACGAGGTGATGGATTGATATTTTGTACTATTTAAGCCATATGTGAATTTTCATACTGGTCAGAGAATTTAGTCATTTGGAATCTAATTTCATTAGGTTTTTAGATGTGCTCCTAGTAGAGTAGATTATGGTTGATTGAACTTCTTCAAATGTTCCCAATATGTGATAATGGACAAAGGTAAAGTGTTTTAAATTAACAAATTTTTAAATTTCAGATTTCCTGCAGTTTTGTAAAGACTGTTTGAGGAAGATTGACTGGATTTAAAAAATATAGTTCTTAAGGCTTTGTTTTGCACTGTTGTGATCCCAAATCTGACAGGCATAACTTAAATGTGAATCAAAGATAGCATAATAGATAGATAAAAGTGTGTGGGGAGAGACAAAGTGTCATATTTTACTTAATAATCCAAGTGATCTATCGAGTTTAGTACTTAATACATTAATAAACAAAAGATGCTTATCAAGAAAAATTCCCAAGTATTTGACATGGTCAGATTGTAAGAGGCGTTTTCCATTAATTTTGATTTTGAGGTCATAATCATATTGTTATTATAATATAAGGGTTACGAAATAGAATTAGTTTGGTCTTACCCACATTTAGAGAATTTCTATTAGCCTGTAACCAGATACATAGTGAACGTAAGTCAGAATTTATGCATTTTTCAATTTTCTTTAAGGACTCATTAATACATAGAATGTTAGTGTTGTCTGCAAAGTGGTGAGTTACGGAATGTTTTATAGCTAGATGAAGATCATTTTTTAAATAATTCAGATTTACAACTGTTTATAAAAACAGATTGTTCTCTGTCATGTAAGTAAGATCTGAACAATTCATTCACAATTCCACGAATACCATAATAAATATTAATAATGTTTTTTAAGGAGGATTTCATGATTGACCATGTCAAACGCTTTTTGGAGATCAATTTATTAATTAATTATTGTCAAGTGCGTGTTGATTTTTTTCTGTGATGCTAAGTCCATGAAATGTAGAATGGCTTTTTCTAAATCCGTATTGTCAGGAAAAGATGCAGTTTTGGAGGTCTAAAGGGTAGATTCTTTTATAAGTGTTTTTTCAAACAGAAGATTGATATTTGAGGGTAGAGAAATAGGGCAATAGCGTACAAAGGACAGAGTCTCTATTTTTAGGTCGGCATAATGTTTGCTTGTTTAGGTCTGTCTAGAAATATACCTGTTTGCAAAGACAAGTTTATAATTTCTGATAATAGTTTAGCAGTGATTTTATCAATGACTTTTAGAATGGATGATGGAAAAGAGTTGGGGAGAGAAGCCTTGTTATTACTTAGGTTTTGTATTAATTCTGAGATTTCTAGTTAATTTGTTGGGCTAAGAAAGACGGATTCAGAATTTGGATTTTTCAGAAAATCTGAGAATAATGTTTGAGGGTAGTGAATGTTTTTATTGGCAATGAATGAGTAATATTCGTTAAAATGATTGGCTGAGTTGAATTTTTCTTTGAAATGCTTATAATTGATTTAATTCCATCCCATGTCTTTTTTTTGGTAGGAAGTAATACACCCTACAGATTTTTTATAGTCTGAAATATAATTTTGCTGTAGCTGGCAGTTACCTTTGTTCTCTTATTAGCCTTAAATGACTGGCAGTGGACTTGTTTACTCACCTATTTTTGAGAAATACATGCCAAGTAAAATCAATGCTTTGTAAAGAAAAAGACAAAATCTATCTAACTAAACCTATTTCAGGGAAGGTGAACCAATTTTCCCCCATTTAATACTTTTCCCCTGCTGAAAGGCCCCAAATTTGAGAATATAAAAAAACCATTCAAATGATGTTCAGGGATTATACAGACCCGGAAAACCTGTAAAAGTCTGGGAATTATCATCATGTTCAGGGAATTTACGGTGTGCATCACTAACAGCAAGTAATTTGCTCAGCCATTGCTTATAAATGTTATACGTATAGCAGTGGATACCCCTTACAAAACACATACCCTTTACAAAACTACAAAGTTGTGATTTAGGGCCAGGAGAAGCACTACATCACTAAAGGTTCAACCAAACAATATGACCTTTTATAACTACCTTTTTCAGAAAATACACAAATTTGACAATTTCCATTTTTAATATAATGTATAAAAACTGTAAAACAAACAAGGGATCTGAAAATTCTCATTTTGCAAGCCTGGTACAAGCATAATTGAAAAAAAGTCTGCATAATAGTATATTTTTTAGATACCTATTAAACATAACTACAACTGAAAATAAAATAGTTTTCCATGAACATTTGCTGAAACAAAAAAAAGAGCCTCATACTAACAGTAGATACGTTTGTGGTTTTTAAGGGGTATAATTATGAGTAGAAACACTAAAATGTGAAAGGTAAAGTTAAACGTTTCCAAAAACACAAAAAACACAAAATGTTTATTAACTTTAACTGTTGACTTATTCAGTTGGGGATCAATGGTGTCTCACCTCAATCCTTTATCAAAAGAAACATCCCAGTTTTCAAAGCAGCATGGCCTCTTGTTACACTTTTTAAATGCTTATTAAGGTTTTTTATTATCTTAAAATATTAATAGTTATCTATTTGTTGTCCCTTTTTATGAATATTTTTTTGCGCCAAGCTGTAAAAAATGATTTTTGAATGAAGCAGTTGATTGAATTATAATGATGAAAATTTTGATATTAAAGATTGTTTTTACTATTAAGCTACATTATTATCTTTTAGAAATGAATATAGGAACCTAAAAAATGTTGGCGTACAAAGTTTTGAGGCTGTAAGTAGATTATTGATTTTATTCAAGTAACAAACTTTCATTATGGTGTGTTTTTTTATCAAATGGTTTTGGTTATTTCTTTCAAAAAACTGAACTTTAAAATTGAAATTGAAATTTTTCACTTATAGCTTCAATTGTTTTTGCTTGTACTCAGGGATATTATTGTGAGAGCAAAAAATGTTGCTCATGCATCATAATGAAAATATTATTGTAATATAATCAGAAACTTTTGTACATGTGAGCTCACAATAATGATTAAAGGGATCCTACCATCTAAAATAAAAATTTGTTATTTGTTTATAAACCAGGAAAAAATGGGGATGTTTTATTTATGGTCTGAGGAAGTGTTTTACAGAATATTGTTTTAGATGGTAGGATCCCTTTAAGATAGGTGTCCAAGGGAAAAACGTAACATGAATTTAAAGATCTCTTATATATGTAATATGTGTTGTGCATCCCACTTTTATTTTAGAGAGTGAAACATTTTTCTCTTGAGGAGTGAGACAACCACGATGCTCTAGAAGCGTTTTTTCAGTATTAGTATATTAGAAGAAGAAAATGATGCGTCTTCAGTTTTTTTGCACGGGAGACGTTGCATTGCATCCCTAATGGAACGAGACGTTTAAAAAGAAAAACCTCGAGAACCAATAGGGATAACTGACGTTTTTGGGGTCCGCAATATTGGCAATGAGGTAATGAAAAAAAATTGGGTCTAAAACTTTTTTGGGACGGGTGTGACGTCATTAGAATAAGCATGAGTGTGGGTGGGGTGGCGACACATGGGGAAAATGAACCTGTAAAATTTTTTTATATAATTCTTGCCTATAATGTTGTAGGTAAAGATTACCCCGATATACCTATAACTTCGTTTATTATCTATAATTATAGGTTTATCAGGAAAACAATTACCTATATATAGTCTATTATCTGTTATCTATAGTTTATTTAATATAGACAGATTATAGGTAAACCTTTAGATAATTCTTTTGTTCTCAGAACTGATTACAGTATCTATAATTTCAATCTATTCCATGTTAGTTTTTTCCCTTGGACAGTCACGGGTTATACTTTGTTAGTTAAAATATACGAAATCACTTGTTTTCACTTGCTTTTCTTGCCAGTAAAGACAATCTTTTTATTTTGACTCATAAAACACCAAGCATAATTTTTAATTCATTCTTTTTTTGACAGATACACAACAAATGAGAAGTTCTATGTTCAACCTCTTGGTCAAGATTCAAACCAGAGTCAAATTCTTGAGATTGATCGAGTGACACAAGAGTTAATCCTAAATGGTATATATATGATGTATTTTTACTTAAAGCAATTTTATTTTATTAGGTTATAGAAAATCTGCAAATCTATACTAACTCAGTTTCTCTTCTTTTTCTTGAATTGTTTTTAATTGTTTTCTGAATGTTATGTTAAATTATGCCAAAGTCATTTTTTGCAGCTCAAAATTTGGTCTCACCCTGATCTGGACAGGCATTCTATTTGAATATATGACATCATAGTTATTCCATATCCGTTTAAATGGCACTGGCAATAGATCAGGTCAGGTCAGGGAATTATGCGGGGAAAGACTGACGTGTCAAAATGACTTATAATGAAAGTCCTTATAATGAATGTCTGCAAAAAATTGCACATATCATTTATTACATCAAGAACGAGTAGCATATTTAAAGTAATTTTTAAACACCATCTTTTTTATAAAAGTTATTAAGAAAAAATGAGCAATCAACTCATGAAAAAATGTAAACTTCTGCATCTTTGTGAGTTTCTTTTTCATGCTTGCAGTCAAATATAAGTGAAGAAGACTGACTAGATGTAAATAAGTTCTTATTATGTGTGTTACCAATAATATTCATTCTAGTAGTTAATGTTTCACATATTTCTTCTTTTACTGTGCCAAAGAAGAATATGTCTGTTATCTGTTACATGAAGACGTTATCTGTTACATGAAGTCGTTATCTGTTACATGAAGTCGTTATGTTTGTAATTTGACTCTCTTTTTTCTTTAGAAAACAAAGGTCAAATTCCACCTAGATCAGCTGAAGTAAAAGAAATCTATGGGATCCTTGGGATATTGCATTTACAAGCTGGTATGGTCCTAATTGTTGTGACATGTTTTGGTTCATTTAATGATATGTTACATATTAGTATCAAACAGTTTGTGATATAAACAGTAACATTTAGTTAGGTCATTGAGTTAATGGTTATGCCTCATTTTTCTGTCAAACACTCTTATAAGAATTTTTATCAGAGGTTTGAAAGGCCCTTGGAAATTAATTATCAGAGATTCATGTTGAATACAAATTATGCTTGTCACATCGTCTTTTTTAAGGTCCTCATCTTGTCGTTGTAACAAAAAGAAAACTTGTTGGTTTACTGTTTGGCGAGGAAATATGGGAAATGGTAGAAGCAGATATAATTCCTTTTCCTAAAGGGACAATGCATTTAACAGAAACACAAGTATGTGTTTGTTTAATTTTAATTATTTTTTGTATGTATTATTCCTATCTGCCATGGTGTTGTATCTTATGTCATTGTTGAACTCTTTAGATTCGTGAGAATAAAATATTTCTTCAAATGGCACAGAATGCTTTTCAAACTAAAGGCTTTTACTTTTCATATACACATGACATTACACACTCAGCGCAAAGATTACAAAACACTAGTCCGGACTTCAATCAGTTGCCGCTGTATGAAAGGGTATAATGTCTTTGCTATCCTACAATTTTCTCTAATCCATTTATAAAATAGTTATCATAAAGGTAAGAAATGCTATTCAGGTTTATTACGGATGTTCTTCTAATTATGTAAACATCTTATTTTTTAGGCAGATCAGCGATTTATTTGGAATCAACACCTTTTAAGAATGTTCGCTGTTCAACCTGAAGTATGACTTATCCTATATGGAAGTTTAACACTTTCCAATTATTGTTTCTTTTCACTCGTTATGAAAATGTTATCTACAATTTTTGTTTCAGCTTTCACCTTTTATACTTCCCCTGATGCATGGTTGTATCTTTTCAATTGTTTCAACATTGCTAGTTTTTCAATCTGTTTCATCTGATTTTTTTATTTCATTATTAGTATTAAAACTTTAAGTTTTATATCATCCAAACATGAACATCATAATTTATTCTTTGACACTGTGTTTAAGTTATTTCTATTAAAAAATGTTCTATCAAACAATTCACATTTGAGTTTGTGTTGATCTCAAGAAGAAGTTGTTATCGTGCAGGTATGAAGGAAAATATTTTTTGGTTTCTTTAATGATGGTTTTTCACGGAAATTGGAATTTTCAATGAAGCTTATCAATCTAAACCTAAAGAGCTGAAAAATATGTTGAATCTATTTAAAAAACTCTCTTTTTTTTTTCAGGTACTCGGTATAACATTCGTGGCGTGGATGACGAAGGAGAAGTGGCAAACTTCGTTGAAACCGAACAAATTTTAATTTATAATGGTGGTTTTGCATCTTATGTGCAGGTAAACTTTAGTATTTATTTCTAACAGTTTTTTAGATATATTCTAATTTTTGATTTCTTGTGTGTTTTATTTTTACTATTTGTTTACTCTGTAACACCAATTGCTTTTACACAAGCTTTTAGGATGGAAGTGTTATAATTCATATTTAAACAAATATTTTTTTCTACATTTCCTATCCGTTACCACCCATCATGATATTCTGTGTGTTTCATTATTGTTCCATTATGTACCAGAAAGCACTGAAAGACACTGAACTTTATTTTCCATTTTTCAGACAAGAGGTTCAATTCCATTGTACTGGTCACAATATCCAACCATTCGATATAAACCGAAACCTGCTTTAGCTTCTGGCAAAAACCATGTAAGTTTATTTCACATTTTGCCACTAAGATTCCATGGTATTGATGTTTTTAGGAATTGCGTTAGGGTGAAGTGATTGTAAAACTCGATTGAATTATGAATTACATGAGGAGGAGTGTTTTTTATAGGAATGGCAAGCAATATGCTGTTTCAATAAAATATACACTCCTCCCTAGAGACTTTTTGAAGATTTTGCCCACTGGCCATATACAAATATGAGTTTTTTTCAACCTTGCTTACCTTTTAGGTGGAAGGTTTCAAAACACATATCAATAACCAATTGGTGTTTTATGGACCTCAAGTGTTAGTCAATCTGGTAGGTATGCAATTTATAAGAAAGAATCAGAATTGAGCAGGCTACCCTATTCCTTCCAAGCTTTTTTTGCCTTTGTATGGATGGGGGCAGTGTTCTAATTAGGATGTTTTAATGTGGAGGCTGCTAAGCTGATGTCTCTTCACTGTAAAACCAGGTCCGTGTGCAATTCATGTGCCACATATAAGTGTTTAAAACAGTTCACGTTCGATACAAGCAGATCTGATGATCATTGAAATATTTCCTTTTTTTTAAAGGAGTTATTGTCTTTATTTTGTTGTATCTTAATACAACAATATGCCCAAATTTGGCTAGATAATTTCTTATATCTGCTCAACGCTTATGAAAATAAACTTTGTACAGACTTTGAGTAACCTATTTGCTACAAGAATAATTACAAATGATGTCATGATGACAGTCATCACTATTTGTTATGACTGATGTATGTTATGACTGATTGCTCTCCTTTGTGAATAATTTTGAAATTGACGTATGTTTTGAAAAACATTATTGGTATAACTAATTTTTTTTGCAAAGTTTTATATTGTTTTTATCTAAATACAACAATAAGCCCAAATTTGATCATTGTAAGAATAATTTTAATGTTAGGAGAATTTGGTGATTGATCAAAAATTAGAAAATTTGCAAACAGTTTTAAGAAAATTTGAGCATTTTTTCTGAAAAAAATAAGAATGCTCTCATCACAAAAATAAGTAGCAAATAATATAATTGAATATAATAACCTTCAAAAACAACTTCCCATTTCAAATATTTGAAATATCTACTCTGTGTAATAAAAAATCTGATCTGTAAATTGTCAAATATCGTCTGCAAGTTATTATTACTGGTCCGTAAATCAGTAATCACGAAAGTTCAATTCATAAAAAAATGAAGTTCATCGACTATGTTCCATTCAGGAAAACAAAATGGTAATTTAAAAAAAAATACAGATGGTTGATAAAACTCTGACCCCGGAATAAAGGGTTTGGCCACCTTCTTTTTAATCTTCAGAAGTTAGGAAAAGTCCCTTAATTTCAGCGAATTTGGTTAAAGCGTTAAAAAGTTAGTGAAGGAAATTGTTTGATATACACATTTTACCTGTCTATCTATCTATCCTGTAACAATTTTTCGTCGTTTTGGATATCAATTGGATACAAGATTTCGGACTCGGGGACGTATGATAAACAGCAGACCTAAATATTTAGGTTCTCCATTAGACTATTTACAAAAGCTCATTTTATTTCAATCAAGTTATTTTCATTTTTGCTTGAAGATTTTTAAAGTTTTTAACTGAATACTTGGGATTTTATTCTTTAAATATCATTAAAAATTAAGTCAGCAAAATAAAAACCGTTCACCATGTGAAAAATATTGGTGACCGATTTATTTCACAGAAGCTTAGCAGAAGAATTCAGTTGAAACTTTTTTATTTCTACCAAATCTTTTGTCCTGTTATACTATGTAGTAATGTTAATGTAATGACAAGAACATTTTGTCCATTTTGATCACTGGAGAAAAGAAAGATCTTTTTTGGTATAACAGGCTAATGAATGCACATGTTGGTAGAAAATTGACTTGATTGTCAAATATTTCCTGTTGGAACATTGCATCATTATCCAGGAAAGGACACAGAGTGAACAATATTTTCAGAGAATCAACATGACCAAATAAAAGATGTAGAAAAGAAGTTGATCTTTTACACTTGGATTGTATATGCTCTTTTAGAGATGATTTGGGGGTTAGGCCTCTATTAGCTTTAATCAGAGAAACTTTTGCGATTTTTTTATTAACTGTTCCGTTAAATGGAAAATTAAGATATATACTTTAATTTCGTGAATTTTCGTGAATTTCGCGAATGGACATCTCAGTCAATATACTGGTCAATTCCAAAAAATAAACAAATATACCTTATTGGCGGTCTTATACCGGTCAATTTTAAAAAGTAAACAAATATACCTTAATGGCGGTCTTATACTGGTCAATTTTAAAAAGTAAACAAATATACCTTAATGGCTGTCTTATACCGGTCAAATTTTAAACTAATAGAAAGAAAATTTAATTTTTCATCCTTCACGAAGTTAAATTCTTAAAAGATATTTTGACTTTTGCTCATTCGCAAAAATTAATTCTCGCAAAATCTAAATTTTGCGAATAAGTTCAATCTGCCTTCTAAGATAAAACATGAATTTAAACTTTAGCAGTTTTCTACAAGGGAATCTCCACGAGAGAGCCAATCATTTGTTTACCTCATTTGTTTGCCATTTTGATATAAGTCAACTGCTCCTTCAAGACCTATTTCTTATTGGTCAAAAGAGGGAATCCCACTACTGACATTGCAACCCTCAGTTCTATTTATAACAGTTCATTATCTTTAAACAAAAAATGCTGGCCTGATAATTCCGAAATCGTCCTTTTATAGGATGTGTGTGTATTCTATTTGGAGTCTCATAATTTTCTTATAAACAATTCACAATGTAAACATAATGTTAAATTCAAAATGACTATTTCCGGTCAAAGTTGTGGAAATCTTTTGCATGTTTTATATGAATAAATGAGTTAAAAGAGCCTTCCTTGTTTCCACAGTATCTTTTAAGCTGCAAGTCTTACTTCCACACATGTAAGGGTGTGTAAGGGTGCTTTTAAAAAAAATCCCAGTTGGAAGTGTTATTACCAAAACAGCATTTAATCACTGACTTTTTATTTCCTAATAATATTCTCTGAAACATTCCATTCCAAAAATCATTGAGTCATTTTTCTTACGGATTTATACGATGAATAGACCATTCTCATATTTCTGGTGAAAACTTGTGTTAAAGCTTTATCAAGTACCAATTGGATTTCATAAGTTCTTTCGAATAAGAGAACATAGTCAAAGTTGTTTGAACTCAATCGATTTCCACCATGACTGAAGAGGAAATTGTTCAAGCCTAAGGGCTACCAGTTTAGATTCAAATTGCAAGCCGATACAGAAAAGGGTTAATGTGATACTCTATGTTGTGTTGAGTTTCAAACATCAGCAGTTTGATTGTTTTCTATGCATTTCCCTTTCAATGATTTAATCTCGGAACTAGCTTCAGTTTATTGTTTGAGTTTCTTTGGTTTTATAGATTGACCAAAAAGGTGGGGAAAAAATTCTTGGTGATCGTTTTGAAGCAGTATCAAAAACAAGTGGTTATCCTGACTCACAGCTCAGGTATTAATGTCATTTTTTTCAGATCTCCTTCTATTTTACCCTTTCTTTTTTTTCTCTGCATTCGATGTCATGATATTATTTGATGTGTTTCTGGCTAAAAATACATTACCTATCAGATAATGTTATGCTTGGGGCTGGATGTTTATTATCTAAATTCACTGCCAATAAAAATGTGTTTATTTTTCTGTTCGCATCCAAAATTCAGTTATTTTAATATTTCATTATAATAATAAAAATACCACAATGCATTGCAGCATTTCTTCTCATCCCTGTTCATTAAGTCTTGCAGTGTTATTATTATTATTATTATTATTTCATATTTTAGGAGGTTGACTACGTCAGAAAATACAAATTTCTGTTATCAGTGTAGGACCTGCCAAAAATTATAAAATAAAATAAAATACTAGATATCTTATTAAAAATTAGATAAAAACAGCAATTTGATGTGGATGAAAACAAGAAACTAGCATTGTGAAAAAGTAGAACGTTTAGAATTAATGTATATAAATGTTTTAAATCTTTATGCAATCCGTTGTTGGTATTGATATTATTTACACATAATTATAGAGATATTAAATTATGAGATATTGTTTAGATTCTGTTGTCGGTATACTAATCTATAGTGTATTTGGAGTTGCGTTTCTTCTGTTTATATAATCATATATACTTTAGCGGTGGTTTCTCTACTTCGTACCTTCAACTAAGTACCCCTTTCCCTATAATTTGGTTCTGAAATGGTTCTAATGAAAAAATACGTGAATATAATACAATATACCAAAAATTCATTTCTCTTCTTCTTTTTTTAGTTGATGTATATTTTTTTTCTTTCTCTTGTATTCTCCTGAACGATAGATTATATCTATCTTCACTATAATATAATTTTGTGTTAACTGTTTAGATATGTGGCATTTGACTTTCACAAGGAGTGCAGTAAAATGAGATGGCATCGCTTGAAAATCCTGATGGATACGATCCGAACATCTGTGGATGATATGTCGTATTTTTCTCTAACCCGTGATAAGGAGATAGCCAGCCAACAGAATGGTGTTGTCCGAACTAACTGTATCGACTGCTTGGATCGTACCAACGTTGTGCAAAGTCTGATAGCACGTTACGTTTTGGAGAAACAGTTACGTCAGTTTAACATGATTGGTAGCGAAAATAAAATTGAAGATTTCGATCAGTTCGAATTCACATTCAAGAATGTTTGGGCAGATAACGCAGATATGTGTGCTATGCAATATACAGGAACTGGTGCCTTGAAAACTGACTTTACCAGGTATGCACTGTATGCTGATTCGTGAATTCTTTGCAGATACACAAAACATTTCTATACGCTAGGGCTAAAAAAGTTTTATACGCTAAAATGGCTGCCATATTGAGATCACCTTGTGCCGGTTATTTAAAATCTGACTTGAGTTGGCACCGCAAATTGAAAACATTGGGCTGTGTATCCAACACGACATTTAGGGCCAAATGTCTCAATAACTAATGTGACATAATGCGGGGTCCGAATTGGCCACGAGGCATGTGGCAAAATTTTGGGGACTTTTGGAACTGTGACATCATATAATGACGTCAGCAATATCTTTGAACAATATATATCCGGTAACGGCTCATCGTAGACATGTGATCCTATACATTTTTTATCAGCTTTTACCAGCTCTATTACATCACTCCCACGACTGCTAACGACTGCACAACTATTGATTAAAAGTGTTTGAATGGATGAGGCAATGCCTGACCCTAACCCTCGCTGACCCAGACATATTTCACAAGGTTTACACCGAAAAGTAGTTCTATTTAAAAGACATATTAAAATGATGCATTTGCTATTATGTTTGATATGTTTAATTGTTATTGCTTACAGGACAGGAAAACGCTCCAAATATGGTCTACTTCAAGATGGCATCAACTCAATGATTCGCTACTATAAAAATAACTTCTCTGATGGCTTTCGACAGGTATGTTGTTGACCTGCACTGTTGATGCACTGCTTACTCATGTTATGGCGTCATGAATTTGGTGTCATCCAACTTATTCATGTTGTCAGCAGAGTTTTTTGTGCATGTACCTATGTTACTAAAATGATATCTCCATTAAACGTCAATGAAAAAATACGGAACTAAACGATTTCCTGGTCAAACTCTCATAAAGAAATTTTCTATAACGCGGAGACTTTACAAAGCGGACAATATTTATATATCAAAACGAATGTGTCCGCCTTTATAGTGGTTTCACAGGGTTGCCATATTTTCTGGAATTGCTGGAAGAACTGGAAAATTGTTTTGCTGAGATTTGCTGGAAAAATACTGTTCTCAATAAACGATTGCTGGATTTTTCAAGTTCAAAGTTTGTGGCAACCCTGTTTCACTGTGTCTCGCAATAATGAGATTTTCTTCTATAATCTTCATATATATCCTTTATCTTATATTTTGATTCTCCAGGAAACACTTTGCTGAAACTTCATTTCTTTTAGGATGGTATCGATGTGATTCTTGGTAACTACATTGTCGATCCTTCCGAAAAAACGTCCGTGTTTCAAAAAGCAAAAGGCTGGAAATATATGGCCGTATGTGATCTCATTCGCTTTTTTTCCGATTTTATTGTTCAACAAACTTTTATTGTATTAAGACAAACCTATCTACTATCGTGGATTTTTTAATAAATGCACCTGGTAAGGTGGTATCCTTCATGTTTGGATACTGCCATATCACTATGGTAACAAAATGCGATCATCACTAGTTTACGGTCAAAACTATTTTAGTCTGGGTTAAAAAGAGCACTGTTGCTTATTCTTTCAAACGAAAATAAGAGACTTTCAACGAAAAAAAATTATGATCGAATCTTGTTAGACAAACACACTAACCTAATGATTCTAATTAGCGCCCTGGACTCTTTTTCCCTTTTGGACTTTTATTAAAAGTGGTCATTTCGAGCATTCGATAGTTGTTTATTAAAAAGTGGTCCTTTCGATCATTCGATAGTTGCTTATTAAAAAGTGGTCCTTTCGATCATTCGATAGTTGCTTATTAAAAAGTGGTCCTTTCGATCATTCGATAGTTGCTTATTAAAAAGTGGTCCTTTCGATCATTCGATAGTTGCTTATTAAAAAGTGGTCATTTCGATCATTCGATAGTTGTTTATTAAAAAGTGGTCATTTCGATCATTCCATAGTTGCTTATTAAAAAGTGGTCCTTTCGATCATTCGATAGTTGCTTATTAAAAAGTGGTCCTTTCGATCATTCGATAGTTGCTTATTAAAAAGTGGTCATTTCGATCATTCGATAGTTGTTTATTAAAAAGTGGTCCTTTCGATCATTCGATAGTTGCTTATTAAAAAGTGGTCCTTTCGATCATTCGATAGTTGTTTATTAAAAAGTGGTCATTTCGATCATTCCATAGTTGCTTATTAAAAAGTGGTCCTTTCGATCATTCGATAGTTGCTTATTAAAAAGTGGTCCTTTCGATCATTCGATAGTTGTTTATTAAAAAGTGGTCCTTTCGATCATTCGATAGTTGCTTATTAAAAAGTGGTCCTTTCGATCATTCGATAGTTGCTTATTAAAAAGTGGTCATTTCGATCATTCGATAGTTGTTTATTAAAAAGTGGTCATTTCGATCATTCCATAGTTGCTTATTAAAAAGTGGTCCTTTCGATCATTCGATAGTTGTTTATTAAAAAGTGGTCCTTTCGATCATTCGATAGTTGCTTATTAAAAAGTGGTCCTTTCGATCATTCGATAGTTGTTTATTAAAAAGTGGTCCTTTCGATCATTCGATAGTTGCTTATTAAAAAGTGGTCATTTCGATCATTCCATAGTTGCTTATTAAAAAGTGGTCCTTTCGATCATTCGATAGTTGCTTATTAAAAAGTGGTCCTTTCGATCATTCGATAGTTGTTTATTAAAAAGTGGTCCTTTCGATCATTCGATAGTTGCTTATTAAAAAGTGGTCCTTTCGATCATTCGATAGTTGTTTATTAAAAAGTGGTCATTTCGATCATTCCATAGTTGCTTATTAAAAAGTGGTCCTTTCGATCATTCGATAGTTGCTTATTAAAAAGTGGTCCTTTCGATCATTCGATAGTTGCTTATTAAAAAGTGGTCATTTCGATCATTCGATAGTTGTTTATTAAAAAGTGGTCATTTCGATCATTCCATAGTTGCTTATTAAAAAGTGGTCCTTTCGATCATTCGATAGTTGCTTATTAAAAAGTGGTCCTTTCGATCATTCGATAGTTGTTTATTAAAAAGTGGTCCTTTCGATCATTCGATAGTTGCTTATTAAAAAGTGGTCATTTCGATCATTCGATAGTTGTTTATTAAAAAGTGGTCCTTTCGATCATTCGATAGTTGTTTATTAAAAAGTGGTCATTTCGATCATTCGATAGTTGTTTATTAAAAAGTGGTCCTTTCGATCATTCGATAGTTGCTTATTAAAAAGTGGTCCTTTCGATCATTCGATAGTTGCTTATTAAAAAGTGGTCCTTTCGATCATTCGATAGTTGTTTATTAAAAAGTGGTCCTTTCGATCATTCGATAGTTGCTTATTAAAAAGTGGTCCTTTCGATCATTCGATAGTTGCTTATTAAAAAGTGGTCATTTCGATCATTCGATAGTTGCTTATTAAAAAGGGTGATCTTTCCCGCTTGCATCACTATCTATAAATCATAAACCATTGAAATAATGGATAATGTCGAATTTCCATAAAGTGTATCATGATACATTTTTTCAAAAAAATATCAAAGTACGAAAATATGAAAGAGTCAATTGCACTTACTCTATTGCTTCAGTTTATAAAGGCGTTCTTTGGGCGTTGACCAAATGTTGCACCTCAAACGCACTAACTTCATATAACATGTACATGATTTTTGTATGAATGAATTTATGTATCGAAGAATTTGAATTTGGAAATATGTTATTTTTTGAAAATGGAAATGGTAAATTAAATTACTTCTTGCTTGACAAATGATAAATCAATCAATAAATAAAAAAATCAATACCAACACTGTCGAGGTGAGTGGAAGCTGACATCCCTTTGAAACATTGAGAATCGTGTTGATCTCTCTCCCAAGATTTTGAGTCTATATAAAATTGTTATTGCTTGATCAACGAAGTGAGTGGAAAGAGGCGTTAAGATGGTGTGCTTCATCCAAAATATTGGCGATATTCATTTACACCTATACACTTTTCTCGAATCTCTGTTTTAACGCTGTGTTTTTGTCTAGTTATTACATCCGGCCTCGTTTTAAATATTAAAATTGGCTCTAATCATTCCACTGGGAGTTTTAGTAATAGAGATAATTACTAAGTAATAAAGTTAAAACATTATTGAAACAATAAATTTCATAAAAACGAGATTGGACGTACTGACTAGGTCAAACATGGTGTTTGAACAGAAACTCAGGAAAGGCGTAATTCGACCTTCCTAATTCCCTCATGGTAAACTAACTTTCCATTTTTTATGACAATTCATGCTTGTTCATTCATGGGTTGATATATTGGCATAAATACAAGGTTTCCTTTTCATGAGAGCTGTTCAATAATGTAAAGGTTTTTCTGAAGAAAAAGGAACATCTGTTGGTACAGCGCCACAGACGGAATGTGAGAAGCATGGTTTTCCTTTAATGTTTTAATTTAATTTAATATTTTTTGTTATTACTTTATTTTTATTTTTTATTTTCAGTTGCCTTCCATTTTATTGATCGTCTTCTCCATGTTTATCATCAGTCTTCTTATACCATCCAGTAAGTACTCAATAATTTTTTTATAATTGACCAACTACGGTTACAGTTTTCCCAACGATTTAAATTTGAGTTGGCCAAGAAAACTAATTTTTGACATAATGATTTTCTTTGCTTTTGTTTCGCCACGTTTGATCTTGTTTTTGTTTTCTTTAGCCGATTTTAAGCTTCAACTGACGTATGTGGTGTTTTGGGCGTTGGCTTGTCTACTAACTTTATACCTAGTCGTTTTGTATGGGAAAGAATTTGTAGATACACCCCGTTTAACAAACAGAAGACCTCTGAAAGAACTCAAAACTTAAAAACTTAAAATCATGCTATTTAAATATTTCAGTTTTCATGATTCCTTTCTCGTTAAGTCACTTGTAAGAACACATTGTTGGCCTATCTGAAAAGATCATCGCGAAGGAGAGTGGAACTATTTTTCCAACAGCGGAGGAGAGTTCCATTCTTTCCGATTTTCTCCTCGCTATAAAGCTTCCAGTCAAAAGTCCTATAAAAGTATTATAGAGGTCGACCCTAACCTTGCTAATCCAAACATAATTTACTGGGTTTGTACCATAAAATTTGGTGAGGAGAAGGCGACATGAATTGTAATATGTTCCCGATGAATACACATCTTTTCTTTCTGTTATGTATCTTAGCAAACATTAGATACTCTGATTTTAGTAGTTTTTCAATATCCTGAACCTTCACAATTTACAAAATACAATGTAGCTTTTATGAACGGAATAAATAGAATTTAATAACTTTTAATCATTCTCTCCTACTTATCCAATAAACCACCTCCTGCCAGATTGTACGCAGCATCCTTCATTCCCACCTGAATGACCTCTTTCTTGGACGCTTCGTAATAAAGCCTGATGGATGAGAATACTATTGCTTGCGGTACATCAATAAGCAGTGGAAGCCAAACAGCACGAGTATTTTTTTCTTATCTTGTTAAACATATTATACGAGGAAACATTCGTCCTCTCAAACGTATATGTTGTTCAGGTAGTCTTATAAATTATTAGCATAACTACTTTGGTCGATTTTTTTCACAAATAATTACCGAATTGTTTCTAGGGCGGTCATATGAAAAAATCGACCAGAAGTGTATATATAGGGTGTATAGGCCACATACCCAGTCAGCTGAGAAAATTTAATAATACTATACTTTTACTAACAAATATTACCAAAGACATTGTTTTCAGTAACAAACTAAATTTCGGCAAAATAGTTCCTGCAGAGATTTTTGCAGGACATATCTACATTGGTTTTTGCAGGTATAATTTTTTCCAATTCGTGTTAATTTGTTTCCACCTTTTAGTTGGACATTTTGTAAAATATGTCCTTAAGCAGCCGATACACAATCAAATTTATCGATTCAAATTTGTAGAAATCAACACGTTTGATCTCGTATTAGCGGATTCTCAATTCAATTTATTGAATTCCACATGTCCATTTCAACATTTTAAGGTAACGTCAGCCTACCTACTTTCTTTTTTTAAACGCTGTGTTTTGAGCTAGTTAGCACATCCAACTTCGTTTTTATGAAATTTATTGTTTCAATAATGTTTTAACTTTATGACTTAGTAATTATCTCTATTATTAAAACTCCCAGTAGAATGATTAGAGACAATTTTAATATCTGAAACGAGGTTGGATGTACTTACTAGACAAAACAGAAATTCGGGAAAGGTGTATTAGCTTCTTTAGAATTGAAGCGAAATAAGTTTGACCAATCACGTTATGTTATGTTAGTTTTGAAAATGATGAACAAACCGTGAACAATTAGATTTCGATAAGTTAAGTGTGTATCACTAATCCTTAAAATTCGACAAATTGGATTCAATAAATTTGATTCGACAAATTGGTTCGTATATCGCCCACTTAACACTTTTAATCAATAACACTACCACCCATATCCCCAATGTAACTGTAAATGCTCATATCACTGAAAATACTGTCCAAAACATATTTTGATAATAGTACTTATGATGGTTCGATGTTCCGACAGCTCAATCTGTTAGTTCCATTCAAACTTTAGATTATTTTGATTGTTCGTCCTCATTGTTTAAAAATATAAATGTCCTTTCCTCATAAGTCACGGATGATGTTTTAACATGTAATGATCAAGTTTCCAAGCTGTTAATAGTCCAGTTGCTGAATGATTTAACCCGGAAAAAAATAATAACAAGCTAAAACGTTGTCAGATGGTTCCCTTGGTTGTGTAAGTTTCCTAAAAAAAAACTCCATCAATCCCACTTGGGAACAGTGAGTTTTGGCCATTTTTCTATAATGACGGCAGCTGTGGGCATAGGCCAAAAATTGAAAATCGCAAAAATTGATGTTTTATACCTCATTTGAAAGCCACCTGAGAAAGTCTCAGCTTTCAGGTATTGTTTTTTTCCAGGTTTGACTATTATTTTTAGTTCAGCGACTGGGCTATAAATACTGTTTATCACTTCAAAAAATGTTTCTGTCGGTTTCGGTTTCTGCAGGGAACCTTATTTCAAAAAGAGTAATATTTCTTCGTTGGATCAATGACAAATGCTCAAGACTATGTAATAACAGGAGATCCGTCTGAAAGAAATGAGATGCTCTATCTTCTTCTTCTTCTTTTCTACAAGATTCAGTTAGTAAGTTTGACTCAAAAATTGGTATAGGAGACTTTTCACATGGTATATAGTCATGTTTAGCTGACTTAATTTTTAATGTTATAAAGGAATAAAATCCCAAATTTTAGTTTTAGAAAAATGAAAAACATTTAGTTTAATAAGAAGAATAACAAAGTGTCTTTATTCTTTTTAAAGAAACATTATCCAACTATACGAGCATAGATTTTTGAGTCTGCTGTCTATCATTATAAATATAAACAAAAGACCTGAAATCCGAACTCGTGTATCTGATTTTCGAAAACAGCAAAAAATTGTAACATAGATAAATAACGGTCGACGATGGGTCAAAAACTCAAGTATCGGTACAGGAGCCGTTCACATAGTAGCTATAAAGTCATATTTAGCTCACTTAGTTTGTATGTTTAAAAGAATAAAATCCCAAATTTTTGTTTCAGTATAAAATACATTTTATTATTATTATTATTATTATTATTATTATTATTATTATTATTATTATTATTATTATTATTATTATTATTATTATTATTATTATTATTATTATTGTTATTGTTATTATTGTTATTAATTTACTTGGTAAAGAAGGTCGTATAAAATATTAAGTTACAAAAATGATGTGGATCTACTATAAAAAAAACAAAAAAAACAAAAAAACAAAAACATAAAACCTTTAAAATATAAAATACATATAGTTACATACATATACGTAAATTTAGATTTTAACATTTTAACGTTCTAATTAGGGTGCAATGCAATGTGCCCACTGACGTCGCGCTACTCCTATAATACTAATCGCCATTAAAGTCACAACTCAGTTACGCACGATCTAAAATTTTAATAATAACAGTCAATACGAACATTTCGTTCCCAGTCTATTTGCTCACACTGACCAAACTAAAAAGTGGATGCACACACGCGTATTAGTAATAAGATTAGTATTGCGTGTAAAAACATTTTACAGGTTCATTTTCTCCATGAGTTGCCGGCACTATCACCCGTGCCCTTCCTCTTTCTCTCATATATGGGGCTGGCGAAAAATAAGATAACATAATTGCTAAGAATAAGTATCACCAAGTTGTAGAACTCGAAAACCTGACCAAGAAAATGTATGGCATCGTCTGTGTACGATGTACCGGAGATATCGTCGATCATAGATTCTTATGACGTCACACCCGTCCCCAAAAAGTTTTAGAACCAATTTTTTTTTCGTCACACTATCGCCCAATATCGCTGACACCAAAAACGTCAGTTATCCCTATTGGTTCTCGAGATATTTGCCCCTAAACGTCGCGTTCCATTGGGGGTGCAACGCAATGTCCCCCGTGCAAAAAAACTGAAGACGCGTCATTTGCTACTACTATACTAATACTGAAAAAACACTTGTCGCAGCATCGTGGTTTTACGCGCTCCAAGTGATTAAGAGTATAAAAGAAAAACATGCAAATGACCTTATCCACACTTAAATTTTAACAGAAATTTGATGACACTGTACTCCTCCACTTTTTTGACAGATTCTTTTCATGAAAAAATAGACCCTTACAAAGAATAAACGGCTTTTATCAAACCAGATCAGGTGACTTACTTTACGAAAAGCAAGTGAAACGTTTCCATTTTAAGAACGTCTATATTTGTTATCAACAAACGTCATCACTTTAAGCTAAATGTGTTTAAATGGATAAATATTTACGTCAATTGCCTTGTTTTTTATTTATCGAAGAGTTAGAAGAATATCATCTTTAAGTTTCTGTGACATAAAAAAAATAATAACCCCACCGTTTTCCATATAATCATATTTCAAAAAATAATACACTAACAAATGCATATAAAAGAAACCATATAAATCTATTGTGTGATATACCTTAAAGACGTTCAACAAACAAGGTAAGTCTTATTGAAGCAATTCATAGATATAAACCACAGTAATGTATAAAAAGTACTGCTTGTGGAAAATTACTGATCACAAAGAAAACCCACCAGAGTGATGTTCATTCTATGGTACAGGATTTTAAATCACTATACCAACATGTTACAAGTCCAGCATCTGAACTGTGCTATACTATGCTACACATGCTACACATAAAATCATGATTTATGGTCTGATTTAAGGCTTTGTTGTTCTGTGTATTAGTTGGATATTAGATGTGAAATTTCCAGACAGGGACTTTCGCCAATAAGTAGAACAGTCTTTGTTTGTTTCGTTTGTTGGCAGTTTGAACCTGTTCTTCCTATACATGTTATAACCGAAATCATTCAGCAGTTTCATTTCCTGTGCATGTTTTCGATTTCTATAATTTTGTCCGTACGTATTCTAACGAAATTATCCTTCAATTCAAGTGCCATTCAAACATGTGGAAAATGTTTTCAAATGTCTTAAATGATAAAAAAAGGTCGCAGGGTGAAAGGAAAAGAATGTCTGTTAAATTTAGAAGATAAAAATAACAGTCAAGCTTCCTTTGTGAAATAATTTTCCCAATTTTAGACTCAATATAAGACATATGTGTGATTGCAACAGTATAGAGTGTTAAGATATTTCTGTTCAATTGAAATGATGCTAGTTACTAGTTTCTAATTTAAGGACAATTTGAATTAAAGACGATTTTCTAATATCCAAAATACTTAAAAATCCATCTAATTTTATCATAGATGTGGTTGTACGTCATTTCATTTCTGTTCTTTCCGCACATTGGTTATGGGGTTTCCAAGAGTTGTAATGCAAAGTTTTGTAATCCAAACTGGACACCATATGACAACATGGTTGCCGCGCTACGAGGTTACAATATTAGATCTGGAAATCCTATTCAAAATAATGGTGACCCCGGCTTTATGGGGCAAATATTTTTACCGACAAAAATCAATGAACTTGGTAGGATTGAATTGGAAGCAGGTATCACTGCTTCAGAATTGTCATTTTGCCGAAGAAGCTTGACTTCACGATCATTGACAACAATGAATGGCTACCGGTAAGAACATTTATTTTGAAGGCCTTTTGAATTTCATTTTGTTGTTATCAATTTTATTGAATTTGGGTAACAGGTTGACCTGAATTAACAATGTGTTTCTTCTCTGTCGTTTACTATCTTGACACAATTGTTGATTGATTGATTGATTCATGCATTTTCAATATCAGTGTTAAATGTTTTCCAGTTGCGAAATGTTTGTTCTGACGGAACAGAATATAAGCTACCTTATCGGGGAAAACTTCGTCGGGGAAAATTTTCGTCGGGGAAAATTTTCGTCGGGGAAAAATATTCGTCACTTGCTAAAATTTTCGTCACTTTTCCCCGACGAAAATTTTCCCTGGGGTATTTTTCAAACAAGAATTTTTTTTTGCATCTATATTTCATTCTTTAACATCTAATTCCAAATTTTCATTAAACTCTATTTTTTCTTCGGCCTCGTCTTCGCTGGTTTCTTGTTCATCCTTGTTTGCTATGGATTCTTGAGGGCACTTTGGTTCAAGGCTTACCACCTCAAAATGCACGTTTTCATCATCTGTATCTTCGTCTTCACCGGCAACAATCCCCGTATATGTAAACGAATAGAAATTTTCGACAAATTCTTTCATTTCATCCAATATGACTTTTTTAGGGCACAGAAATGTTAGGGTTAGTGGCACCTCAAGCCCACCAGAAGGGATTGGTGATGGCTTATACGCTAAAGATTTCAATGTCCCAATTACTTTTCCTCCTTCTTCTTTGATGAAGAAATACACGTAGCGCGAGATTTCTCGTGGAATATGACCAACTGTTTTCCAACCAAAGAAATATTTGTGTTTTGCTTTAATAGCGCAAGAGTAAGGATCTGTTTCAATGGATCTTTTGTTGGTCTCCAACTCGACTTTAACATCCTCTCCGATAGTCGCATCAGACCAGCTGGTTTCTTTGTAGACGTGATAGCCACGAGATGCAATAACACATTGAAAAGAGTAATCCATTTTGTTTCGACAGACTGTGCTTAGGACAAAAAGAAATCTCTACAAAGAATCAAAATACTTTGATTCTCATTAGAATGTCTTAATTTATAATATTCGAACGTCTATTTAAAAGGATTCGAACGTCTTCATTCGAATGCTTGAGTTAAAAATCGAATGTTTACAAAAGTGGTAGAAGAAAAAGGACACGTTACTGGTAAGATGGCAACAAAAAACGACCTTCGTTCTTATTTTAATACTGCTGAAAAAAAGGCCAGTGGAAAAAATAATAAAACTGGTCTCAAACAAATTATTGTTGCTGAGACAAACGAAGCAACTAAAGCTGATGTTGATATGGCAAGAGAAGAAGTCAAAAAGCAAGTATCAAAGCGAAAGAAATATCAAACTGTTCCTGAGAAGGTGAAGTTGGAGATTGGTAGATTTGCCGCTTTAAATGAAACACAGGCTGCCCTCAAAAGATTCACGAAAATCTACCCTAAGTACGATTTGAAACGCACATCAATCAACTCTTGGAAGGATAAATGCAAAACTAAGAAAGAGAGTTCCCTTTCAAAACGTACAGGTAGACCGAACCTACTGAGTGACCATTTGATAAAAAAAGCCAAAGATATCATCATTGGTACACGAAGTGCCGGGACAGTCATCTCTCGACGAATGGTAATCGCAATAGCAAGAGGTGAGTGAGAGCGGTTTTCTAAAAACCTCATTAATAAACTCCGAATTTGTCTTTTCGTTCACGATTAATGGTGTGTTTTGTTAACCCTAGATTAAATGAATTTTTCTTTCATTAGCATAACACAGCAACTTCTTTCCTTTCTCAGGTGTTGTCAAAGCAAACGAACCAAGCCTATTGAAGGAGCACGGTGGATCACTCGAACTCACCGAAGACTGGGCACGATACTTGTTGCAATCAATGGAGTGGGTCAAGCGAAAAGGAACAACCGGGAAAGTAGAGCCCTCTGAGAAATTTTTGTACGAGGAAAAATTCTCCTATCAGCGTGGAATCTCCAAGGTCGTACTTGAGCATGACATCCCACTAGATCTCGTATTGAACTTGGATCAAACACCATTATCCTATGTGTCTCCAGGCAAGTACAGTTTCTGTTTAAAAGGCTCGAAAACTGTACCCATAAAAGGTGTTGACGATAAACGCCAAATAACCGCAACATTTACGGTTTCAGCTACAGGAGCCTTCTTGCCAATTCAAGTAATCTATCAAGGAAAAACCAAAAGGTGTTTGCCAAAATATGTTTTTCCCAAAGAATTCGACGTGACCTTTACCAAGAATCACTGGTCAAATTATGAAAAGTGCATCGATCTTTTTGAACGTATCATCTTCCCGTATTTGAGTCAAAAGAAGGAGGAGCTTCAATACCCTTCAGAGCAGTATTCTCTGGTTATCATGGATACGTTTAAGGGGCAGGACAATGATGCCATAAAAGAATTATGTGCAAAAAACAACTGTCAATTGATTATTGTGCCTCATAACCTTACCAACAAATTCCAGCCGCTTGACCTGACTGTCAATCAAAAGGCAAAAAAGTTTATCTCTAACAAGTTCAACGAATGGTATGCCGAAAAAGTAAGCCAACAGCTGAGGATTGGTAAAGCTCCAGCTGACGTCAAAGTTAGCTTGAAGCTAAGTGACCTTAAGCCGCTGCATGCAAAGTGGATTGTCGAAATGTACGACTTTTTGAAGCAAGAAAAGTCCTCAATCATCAAAGGTTTTGAAAAAGCGGGGATACTAGAGGCAGTCGAATCGGCAAAAGCAGTGTACACGCGATGCGAAAATCCTTTTGACGAAAAAAGATTGTAAATATTATATTTTTGCGTCACGAAACTTAAAACAAAACTTGCTTTACTTAAGAACGCTTATGGTGTCTTTTAATAACTTTCAAATCCCTCTGAAAAACCCTTTAATCTATTTTTGTGACTTTCCATTGAAAAATATCATTGTCAGCTTGTTTTTTCTTCAAAAAGTTTAATTTCAAAATAGGGTTTTTCGTCGGGGAAAATTATTCGTCGGGGAAAATTATTCGTCGGGGAAAAATTTCGTCGGGGAAAATTTTCGTCGGGGAAAAATATTCGTCACTTGGCCAAAATTTCGTCACTTTTCCCCGACGAAGTTTTCCCCGATAAGGTATTTTATTACACACAACCGAAAATACAGAAATTATGGAAAATTGTTGATTTTGAATTTGAAGCTAACCTCCCCCCACTCCCAACTTCTTATAATACACTTTTCGAAAATATTCAAAAGAGCGAAATATTTTTAAGCGTTCTATCACCGAGGGAAATGTGACAAAATTAAACTTATACGAATATTGAAATTTCAGAAAATATATTGCAAAATCCTCAAGCAGTGGCATGAATTTGCAAGTTGGTACAGACATCGAAGTTACTGCTGGTGTAAATCTCAAGGGAGTGGATCTGTCGGCCAAGAGAGTTATCCCAAAACCATTTGAACGTGCTTGGGGTGATTCAAGGGATTTTAAAGAGCTCTCAAAGTATTTTTCAGAAAAACACGGTCTTGTATCAATTACGATGGGAACATGCACAATGTATGAAATGAAACTTGATCGATTTCATTTACCACCGTTCACGATACCTTTTCAAAATGCTTTAATAAAACTCTTCGGTGTTAAAGACGATCCAGTATACTTAAAAAAAGCGACTTTCAGACGATTTATCCAAGAATATGGAACACATTTTTTGATCAGAACAAAAATGGGTGCGCAGTATGTTTACCGTACAAAGTTCTCTAAAAACGCTCGTGAAAATTTCAACGAAGAAACATTGAAAAGCTGTTCTTATGTCAAAGGGGCAAAGATCTTTGGAATTCAAATCGAAAAGGATCAATCTCGTTGCACCGCTTCAGATATTCAAAGGATGAACCGACTAAAAGCTAGTGATGTCCAAGCTTCAATTATCACTAAAGGCTCCCGACCGACTGACATTGAAAATTGGGCTACACAAAACTTCACACCCGTTCCATTAAAATTTGAGTTATCTCCAATCGTTAATTTGTTTACCGAACAATATATCAGTAAAACGAACTTGAAAACATCAAAAGGGGAAAACATTACGAGCTTGGAGATTCGGAAATGGTTTCTCCCTTTGTATTTCGATTATTGTCGTTCAATGAATGTTGATTGTGTTCATAAGAAAGGTTGTGGAATTGATGATAAGTGTCCGGTCGATGCGATATGTGTTCCAGGAGGAAACAAACATGAATGCACAGGTACGTATGCTAAATAATTAAGTTGATTAAGTTTGAATGTATATGTGGATTTTGGGCGTTTCAAAATTAATGAAAATGGAAAGGTTGCTTTCAATTTATAATGATAAAATTACCTTCGTGATATGTCTGCTAAATTCATGAAATAATGTCCAAACACAAAATCTGACTTGATACCCTTATATGCATGTTGATGAAACAAGTCAATCTATTTGAAAATTAAAAAATAAAATAACTAGATTCTCTTCTCTTTTTTTTTTTGCTCATCATAAATTTCAGGAAGTGAATTTTAGTTCTCATTGTGGTTTCTTAGTCTTTCAAATACTAAATCAGGAAGGCATTTAATGGAAGAAATTACGCACTTCATTAGCATTATAATTAGCTCATTAGATATATTTTATACATTCTTATAGAATGGGGACAATGGACTTGTATGGTGAACTGCGGTCAAGGAACCCAACAAAGAAGAACAAGGCAATGTACAGGTTGTAAAGGATTAATCGAACAAGTCGCTGTAAAGAAATGTGCCAAGCAAAAGGACTGTTACAGTAAGTTAAAAAAATATATTTTTGAAAAATAAGAAAAACTTTCTTTAAAGATTTTTCAATTATCTGTTTGTCCAACACATTAAAAAAATAGACATCGGGTAGATAATGATGAACTAAAAACACGAAAATATGGTGTACGTCAGTCGATGTACACCTGGTATAGAATACTTACTGATACCTATCAATATTGTTATTCTTTATTACTGAACTTAAGCGTTGAATAAAATAATAAAAATTAAAACAGAAACGAGAATACACACAGCGTCTAAGGGTAAAAATTTGAAATCACTTTCTTTTCTTTGATAGGAAAGTGTCTATATTTTTTTTGGTTTCAGTTGCCACATTTTGAGAGGTGACTCATTCTTAAACTTAAGTTTGTTTCGAACATGAAGGTAGAGAGGTTTCAAATTGTTAGCTGGAATTGACACATGATAACATAAATTGAGTAAATCCAGACAAATGAACACGAAGGTTGATTTACACACATCAAATATTTTGACCAAAAATTCAAACAACTTTTTACAGAGGCGAAAATTCAAACTAATCAAAATGGCTGGTCCACCGACTGGTGGCCTTGTAGTAGAATGCTTACGATAATAAAGAATGCTGTGATAATAATTGATATCAACAACAGTAAACATTAATAATAACAAGTACAGCGTGGAAAATATTTTTACAGGTCCATTTTCTCCATGAGTTTTGAGTTAATAAGTAACAGTAAGTTTTAGAGCTCGAATAGATGATCAATTCAGTTACGCACGATCTGAAATGTCACTCTATAATAGTCCATATAAACATTTCGTTCCCAGTCTTAATATTCACACTGACTAAAATAAAAGTGGGATGCACAATTGCGATAAAATAATAAAATAAATTTTGAAAATTGAAAAATGGACTGTGAATAAATCCTCTTTATGTTCAGTAAAAATAAAATGAATTCAATACAATATGAAAGGCTTCCCTATCCAAATACAAAATATACAGCCCAATACTCAATCAAACAAAAAGGTAATTACAAAAAACCTCCTCCCTGGTATGTACAACACAATTTGGAACAAATGGTTAAAAAAAAAGCGTTTCAAGAAACACTTTTCTTAAAAATGTTCGAAAACATCAACCTCGTAATGTACTTTGTTTAAAAATAAAGATTTGCTGCATTCCCGAAATTGATTTAATTTTGGGAAAATAACCAATTTGGTGAAAAGAAAATTCATAAAATGAAGAACTAATGAACCAAAGAAGAGATTGCAGAAGTTATTTTTGTGAATTTAATTTGGAATTCGAAACTTTCGCTTACACATTTTTTAAGCCATGACACAATCTTTTATTCCACACTTTATGCTATTTTCAACTTCGAATTTATGAAAAATTTTTCAAACCATTTGCATTATTATCATTTTGTTACACTCTCACTGATGCGTTAATTAGAAGCTTTTATAAAAACTGTAGGTTGGGAGAAAAAACCCTAAATTTATGAATTTATGAATTTATGAGATTGGAAAATCTAAATTCCGCAACTTCAAGTCAAAATCACTATTTTGCATTCTTTAATTCTGCAATTTTAACGATAGTCTGCTCATTTCCAATTTTTAATTTCGCCGTTCTTCCCATTTTGAAATTCCCAAACAGTAGTTATGCAATCTTTTGTTTCACAGCTAATCACCCTTTAAGTGTACAGGTGACCACGCCCTTTCTTCCGGGGATGGGCGTTTTGTCAACAGTGGTCACCCACTGTTTTTAAAAATTAGCCTTTTGTTTTCCTGATTGGAATGTACTCAATCAACTTCATTTTGTAATGAATTGAACTTTTGCGATTACCAGTTGAACTTTGGAGTAATTTACCGACCAGTTATAATAATTTACAGACCAGATTTCACAATTTACAGACCAGGTTTTTTAATTTACAAAGCTGACATTTCAACTACTTTGGGAAGCTGTTTTTGAAGGTTGTTCTATTCATTGCTTAATCTGCTACTTACTTTTGTGTGAGAGAGCTCTTTTCTATCTTATTTCAATCAGTTGAAGTAACATGTAGCCAGATGTCCGAAGTATATTTCTCAAAAAAGTTTCAAAATTTTACGGAATACGGAATACAGAAATAGCCGTATTACAGAAATTAGCGAAAGGTCTATAGATAACCAGAAATGCATTAGTTTTCTCGCGTTATTTTCTAACCTATTCTTAAAATTGTATGATTAGTGTTCCAGGGAGGTTCTTTCTTCAGAGATACATTTTCTGTAAATGCTTCGTTCATTTCTTTCAATGGAAATGCCATTTCGGAGCAAAAATATAAATGAACCCTATGCTAAAAATGAAATTGTAACGAGTAAGGAAAGTTTGAAAATTCTTAAAGCCAGGGGGATAAAAATAAGTTTTAATGACATTTAGTGAGAGAAATTTGAAAGGATTTTTGCTGTTGATAAAAAAAAAGAAGAAAATATCACTAAGAACCCTCCTTTGAAACCTCTTATGATGACGTCATCTGGGAGGTTTCATTTTTACTCGGAATAGCATATAATTTTTACCAAGTCTCTTTACTTTAAAAAGGCATTTGATAAGGTGTCTACTGCATCCAAGGCTTTTGAGGATGTTTTCACATCACTTTTTCTCGCATTCCATTAATCATGGGCTCAGTTCAGTTGACAGTGCCACCCCTTGACTGTCTATCATATTTTTTAGCTTATATTTTTTAGACATTACAACTGGCTGTGTTCTTGTTCTTGTTGTTGTTCTTCTTCTTCGTATTTTTCTAACTGTCCAAACCTAGCACATGATTACTATACGTCCGCATTAACTGCAGTTAAAAAAATTGGAGAGAGTTTCAATGCTTCAATATTCATAAAAAGTAGAATTATTCAATAGTGCTGGTTTCAAATTTGCAAATCGTAGTTCGTATTTTTGTCGAAAAAGGGCGATTGGGCCATAATTTGGACCAAATTTCGAAAATGCTATAACTTTCATTTAATTTTCACTATGAACAAATCAATGGTGAGGTTTTAAAGAAGAAGCTTTTCCTTATAATTGCAATTTGGTTACAATGAGCTCCCTTGCTGAAAACCTTAATCAAGGGCTTCTTTTCTCTTTTCTGTCTCTTCAGTATGATATCGAGTCATTGTTGTCCATTCATCCTTATCTTCTTTGTAACAAGCTCTCTGTGTTTCCTTCAAATAGTTCTTTACAATGATCTGTTTTCCTTTAATTTTTTGACTTTTTTCAGTAAACTTCCAATTTTATTACATTTTATCTTAACTGTTATAAGGTAAAAGAGTAAACAGTGCAAAATTTGGTGTTTTGCGTGAGTTGACCGGTATTTCTTAATACACAGTGTTTGTTTGTTTGCTTATCAGAGTATCCAAATTGGCCAAGTGAATTTCGTTGGAGTTATAGTGGGCGATTATCTGGAATGGATTGCGTTCAGATACTAGAAAGAGCTGACCCACACACTTGGGCTGATAATTTCCTCTGTTGGAAGAAAACCAGAAAAAAACCTGGCATCAAATGGTCCTCTTCTGGTTAGTATCGTATATACGATATTTGATTATAACATTTGATTATTTCAAATTATTAACTGATGAAGTGTATCTGCTTAATTTTTTTAATGAACATTATAGTTTCTTGAAAAGCAAGAATTTCCTTATTTTCAACAAAAATTTCATAAACGTGTGTGTGCACATTCCATTTTCTGATTTGAATTCAGAATTTGTCATAAAAATTTCTGTGCCCTACTTTTGTTTTTACATATTTTCGAAAATGCTCCACGAATACTCGTACTATGCATACGTAACTAATGGATGTCAATAAGACAGTTGAAATTCTTTTCTCTCAATAACAAAGTAATTTTCGTTTCTTTCCTTGTTTAGGACGCATATCCAAAATGAGGTGCACCCGAATTATTGAGTTTTCTGACCCTCATACATGGCGGGACAACTTCTTGTGCGTTCCTCCAAACTCGCCTTATCATTTCACTTGGTCAATGGCTGGTCCCCTCTCTGGATTCCATTGTATTCGATGGCATGAACCTTCCGATCCATATACATGGGGGGATAACTACTTGTGTGCTTCACGTGTTGGAAAGTAAATCATAAATTTGGAAATGATTTGTTCCTGAACGACAGCTGCTTGGACGTTTGTTCATTTTTTGTTCATTTTTAATTTTTATCCAAATGACACCTGCTCAAATAAAAGTTAGGTCACATTGGTTGAACGTGTAACTATTTATAGTTTAAAAGTTATCTCCTATTGAAGGCGACGACTAATGTGAAAAAACATTTTATCTGAATGTATAATCTAGTATTTTATTGTCGTTTTGAATACTTTAAAGTTGCGATCAGCATAAAATAAGTTATTCTGGACAGGAAAAGTTTCAAATCAGTTAGATATATAATCGACCGCCTAAGAGAGATAACACCAGGGCAAGAACGGTATAGCGATGTCAAACCTCGCATTGTAGCTTTCCTGCCATCTTTGAAAAGAGTGTACTACGGAGGTGAGTTGCCCTCTCTGCGTAATACTATTGAGGTTTAATAAAAATTATTAAACCTGAGGTCTGGAAAAAACGCTCCAAGAGAGAAGTAACTTTTTCCTAGAAATTTTAGGATGAGCTATAACATCACTATTTGGGTAAATTTACGTCACTTATTATTGTGGCCAAAAGCCAATTTTGTAAAAAATTGGACCAAATTTGGATAATGATATAATTTTCATGAAAATTTGCATCTAGAACAATTCAATGGTGCTGATTTCGAATCTGATATTATATTTGGTATTTTGGCTAAGGAAGGGCAATTCTGGCAAAAGATGGACCAAATTTCGAAAGTGCTTCAATTCTCATGAAAATTTCTATGTAGAAAATTTCAAAAGTGCTGGTTTCACGTTGCGAATCATTTTTCATGTTTTTGCCAAAAGAGGGGGACTAGGGCAAAATTTGGACGAAATTATAAAAGTGCTTCAATTATCTTAAGATTGTTACAGTTCAATAATGCTGGTGTTAAATTTGTGAACCTTTTTTTACATTTTCGCCAAAAGCAGGCAATTTGGTGTGATCAAATGAAGTTGCAGATCATTTTGATATTTTGGATAAAGGAGAGCAATTTGGGCAAAATTTAGTGTCAGGAGAAAATTGGAAAAATCTTATTTCCTCTTTGCCTGATTGACTTTTCCTATTCCATCATGCAAAAAAAGGCAAAAAAATCCAAAGCAACTATCAGAAATCATGATCGGTTGTTATTTCTGGCTACCCTTCAAAATTTTGGAAAGTTGTCTCCGCAAAATTATATTTTTTATATTTTTCTGTTTTTCCCTGTTACTCAAAAATCATTCCTATATTCGAATTCTACTTAACTAGTTCCGTTGTTCCGATCATTCTATCAAAGTCGTTATAACTTAGTATAACGACTAAAAATCTGTAACAAAGTTATGTTTTGTGCTGGAAAAAAGATCTAAGTACGAAAACCTGTTTGTGGTCTGCCACTAGCAGCTTTTCGTACTGTTTGTGGTCCACCCACTAGCAGCTTTTTGTACTGTATGTGTTCCACCCACTAGCAACTTTTCCTACTTAGATCTTTTTTCGGTTAAAAACATTTGCTCATGTTCGTTAATGCGAAAACTGTGGATTCTCCAACATCAACACGGAAGTCTGTCTAGTTAATGTTAATGATATCATAAGAGAACTATGGCACGAACACGATTGCAACACTTCTTATCACATAATAAATACACTTCTTATCACATAATAAATACACTTCTTATCACATAATAAATATCAATTTTCATAAAATATTAAGTTTATCAAATAACGAAAGAAAAAAAATAGAGGTCGTCCCACCAAGTCTGGCGGGAAACGGGTTAGGGTTTTTCTGTTGGGGAAAACAACAGCGCTCTCAAGTTTTAATAAAAGTAATGAACTTCTTCAGGTTCAAACAAGAGGTTAAGATAATAACATTATAGAAAACTTCAATCAACCATTATATATTTTAACAGTTCTGTTGTACAATAAAAGAAGCAAATAAAACAAGGTTAAATATGCAGAACAGTTTTTGAAGGAAACTGATATGAGCAAAGAATAACAAATGGTGGAAAATGACTTTGCAGAGAAACCACTTGAATAAAACACAGTACTTGACAGAAGGATATATCAAATGATTGTATGAAGCAACACAAAAATTATGTTTCAGTTACATAGTACCAATACGCAGGGTTAGTCTTACAGTACAACCTTCTGGTAGGGAGGTCCATTTTGTGATAACACTCCGTTAATTGTAGATATTTCGACTTCAGGTTCAGGGAAATATACTTAAATACTTTTGACATAAGGAAGAGTGATGGAAACTTCATCTTCCATCAATATACATCCGTAGAAATTTTGATTAGATGGGCTCGACAGTTTGCCACAAGTACGTCCCAACTGATTTTGCTTCAAGTCTAGAGATTGGGAAATTAAATTTTTGTAAAGTTCGTACTTTAGGAGAGTTATATAACAAAAGACCCTAAAGCAAGAATTGCCAAAAATAATATGATTATTAACTCCATTGTCCTTTTTGAATCTGCAGTTTGTTTCCACTAAAGTATTGTGATTTGCGTATCTGGTCAAACATTTATAAATATTGAATGAATTAAGCAGTAACACCTGTTGATACACCCTCACATTTTCCAGATCCTTGTAGTGTCTGTTCTTATAAAATAAAACGTTATATAGGGTTTCAAAAATATTATATTCATACATAAATTTCATTTTGGGACATCCTGGGACCCTAATTTATAGAATAGCCTCAAATTTGTAATTTTGCCGACGACAATACCCTCTAAGTCACCGCATCATTACAACACGACCTTGCAATTGTCTTAAAGTGGCTTGATTCCAATCGCTTAGTAATCCCCGACGTTAATTTTGTCCGACTGTTGGCCTTGTGGTAGAGTGTTCGTCTCCAGCGCGGAATTTCAAGGTTCAAATTCTGGCCGAGTCATGCTAGCGACTATAACAGTGTGAATCAATCCACTCAGCTTAGCATACAACTTGAGAGCGGGATTGAAATCTCAGGGGGTTGTCTGGTTGAGCGGTTGAAGCATATTTGCGGCTTCCGTAGCCCAAATTGGGGCTTTAAATGCTCTGGGACCTCCTTCGCAGGCCCCTCATGGATAACAGTTCTATCAGAACTGAAGAGGCTATCCGGGGCAAACATTAATAATAATAATAACAATAATTATAACAGCAGATGTAAAATCATTATACACCAATATACCACATGATGATGAAAAAAATTGACTGTTAGTGTATCATGCAAATTCAATTCTTATCCAAGTTTTATACCCGATAGCAAAATATAAGTTTTAAAAATGGTGCCTAAAATCTATCCAAATAAATGTTTAGAACCGACCTTGCTATGGGTTTGTGATATCGTTGCGAATTTGTTCCTTAACAAAATTTTGTGGTCAAAATGCAAGGAATCATTATTTAGTAGTTTTCGTCAGTATTGTTATTTACTTTTTGAATTCTATGAACCTCATTTTCATCCACCCTGTTATTTTTCTGGCGATTTAGTAGGTAAGGGAGTTTATATTATTATGACTGTAGAAAATGATTTAAATAAAACATTGCGTGTTTTCTATTGTTTTCTTTCTCCCGTATAATTTCAAGGTTCTGATAACTGCCAGGGCCTGTATTAGATAATAAAATAATGTTGGTTCTCTAATTACCACCGAGAGAGAGATAATATTTTTTCAAAATTTAGGTGGCCGGTTATTGAAGAGGATATGGCGCTTGAAAAAAGGACTTACAGAGTGTTCTCATTTCTGGATACCAAGTCTATAGTTTTATTTGGATATCAAATTTGATAGGAAACAAAAACACATCGATGAAAAATTCATTTCACACACCGTTAAGGAAACGAGCAAGAGAGAGGACCGATGCGATCATCACTAGTTTGCGGTGAAAACCTTGTTATTTCTGTCTAGGTTAAATGAGGTAATAGTTATTTCATGCCTCTTTCAAACGAAAAAAAGATACTTTCACCAAAACGTTTAATGATCGTATCTTGTTAGATTAACACATTCATAAGTCTCCTAGTATTGATTATGTTTACCTGACACTTCTCACGACTATAAAACTGTAAAAAAGTCTTCAAAAAGGCTCTGTGAAGGAGTGTTTTTTTATTGACACTGCAGGCGATTTTGGGTCTATAGAAAACACTCCTTCTCATATTCTTTTTGAAGATTTTGCCCACTGGGATGCATCTGACCTTACCCAGTCAAAATTTAGAAGGTTTGTACAACAAATTATGACAAATTGTGCGTCCATGTAATAGAGAAATAAAAACATGAGATTTGATATACAAAGACATCATAAGTTTTCTTTTATTCAAAGTAGTCTAGCCTAGCCAGTGTTCTAATTTTGCCTAGCTTTCTCACATAAAGATTCTAGATGCTTTTCGAAAGTGAGCTTGCTGTCAACTTTATTACCAAGAAGATCTGGTTTGGTAACATCTCACTATGTTTTCGCTAGATCTGGAATATTTGTACCATTTGCAATGCTTCAAAGAAAATTGGATTTTTCTGGATATGCATTCTTGAAATTATCTTCAAACCATTAAATCCTATTACTAGCTTTTTGTTGAAGGTCAATAATAACATAAACCTCGTCCCCAGGCCATATTATATACATCATATAAATATATCATATAAATACATCATATAAATACATCAAATAAAAATACGTTTCTTTATTGAAATAAACAGTTAAGGTTGATTTCTATTTAGCGGTTTTTGGGCGCGCACTCATCAACGATTGTGCGCTAAATAATGGCCCTCAATCTCCATTCATTAAATGGTTGGTGGGCGATTGAAAACCAAAACCAAAACCAATAAATATATTCAAAATAGTGATATCGATAATAACAAGTAATATTGCAGTATTTGCTGCATGGAGAATTTTGTATTTGTCGTATTTGCTGCATAGATACGAAAAATTTGATTGGCTGAAAATGATGATTGACATAATTGGTCGTTAGCGAACAGAAAAAAGTAGAAATGATTTCTACTTTCTCAGCGACCAGAGCGAACAAAGTTTATTGCGCAATATTGACATTGCGCATGCTCAGAACTGAGCACTTCGGCTTGGACCCTTAAAAATCGCTAAATGGAAATCTGGCTTTAGCCAGTGGGCAAAATCTTCAAAAAGTCTGCAATATCGCCTGCTGTTTCAATAAAAAAACACTCCTCCACAGAGTTTTGATTTTGTCCTCTGGGTATTTTTATTGCCATTGGAAAAACATAATTTGCAATATATGAAATGAACGTTTATCGCGACATAATGATAATATTCTTAGTCAGCTAAGAGGTTTCTAATTCTTGTGTTTTTTTTCATTCCTATATTATTGTTAACATGAAAAGTAAACAGTTTTGTGACATAACGATAATGATACAGAACTGTTATAAATGTAACAAAATCGGATCCACCATGATGTTCACAGTGCCTGAAATTATTTATTTATTTATTTGTTTATTTATTTATTTATTTATTTATTTATTTATTTATTCTTTATTTTCTGTTGACATAATTTAATATATATATACAAATATACACATAAAAGAATGGTATAGTTATGCTAAGAGAAACATGCTAATTCAAGTCACGTGTTAACTCAGGTTAAAATAGAAAAATCATCAAAGTAAAAAATAAACTCAATGTATAAAAAGTGGACCTTTTTTTTCTGTTTGTTTCTGTGCGTTTTTCACATTATGTAAACCTTCTGGACAGTGCAGGAGCAAATGAATGGTTAGTGACAGTTATGTGTAGTTCAGATTCAAAGGGGAGAGGGGCGTAGTTCAAATGTAAGCGAGATTTTGTACATAGTTTTTGCATAGACGGCAAGGATAGTTATCAGGTTTCCACTTTTAAATACTGATTTTAAAGGATGAAAGAGTTTCGACTTCTTTTATTTCAGACGGCAAAGTATTCCATAGTTTTGCGTGAATATATCTCAAACTCTCCGTTCCAAAATGTGTGGTCCTTACGTTAGGCGTCAAAAAATCATCGTTTGTTCTAAGACTATAAGTACACTCAAGTATCTTGCAAAGATTTAGTTTAAAAATGCTGGTGATAAGTTATTTTTTGACTTTATAAAATTCTGCCATGAGAAGCAATTGTAGTTCACGAATCATAAAGACAGGTCATCACCGCTGTGATTGCTAATCAAGAAAAATACTGCAAATAATAAATGGCCAATTATTATTATAACAACTTTGAACTCTTGTGGTGATTAATGGTATTGCTGTTGAAAACAGTTCTGTTATATTTTTTTTCGAAATATTGGTTCCTCCTGTTTTCTAATTTTATTGCTCAGATTCGCGAGGCAGCTGATCTGTGATTTCCCAGTCTCTGTTAGTGGTGTTAGTTGCAGTTAATTCCGTCCATTTATGATACTCTCCATACGATTGGAGTTCATTATTGCCTGTTTTCTCAACAGCCAGCAATCAATAAATCTCTTAATGGTTCAATCCAGAAAACAGGTTTTAAAAATGGCAATTTTTTCATGATATTTCTAACGTGAAGGAGACTGTTTTAATACAGGTTTTAACATATTAAAATCAAAGTCACCACGACGTCGACGGGTGGTCATAATTAAAATGTACAACGGCCGTCATTTTACGGACGTTACCATGGCGTCACCAAGACGTCTGCAAAAGTCTATTAAAATACGTCGTGATAACGTCACCAAGACTTGTGTATGACCTAGATTGGTCACGAAACGTCACCATGACGTCTTACGTCTGGATTGGTTGGTCAAATGACATAAAGATAAGTCATGAAAAGACGTCACACTCAAAGTTTTATACACGTTTTATCCTAGGAGGTTAAACGAAGTCAACGTAACAGACATCAAAGAAATCAGTATACAAGAGTATCAAATACAGATTCGCATTTGAATTTCTCTTTCTTAAAAGAATTTAATAAATATATGAACAGGAAATTAGAATTAGAAACTGTATAAATAAAAAATTCAAATTAGTTCGTCAATAAATAAAATATTCTGTTATGAAAATCTGAAGAATAAGACCATCCCAGAAAACAGGCCACATACAGTATTCACATACAGTATTCATTTATGACTTTATGCAATTCCAGCTAAAAAACACAAGATATGGGCAAGATATTCAGTCGCTAAAAAGAATAAGGAAACAACAAAAAAAATAACAGAATCTGTTTACTTCAATGTCACTACGTCCGTCAAAACCGTTAGAAATGTCCGTTACGTCAATGAACCTAAAGGTATGCAGATGAACCGACTCACGCGGCTCACATTTTCGTGTTTTCTTAACCCGTCGTCTGGTCTGTTAAGTAGTTTTGTAATGTTTTGGCCACGTCCTCAAAATGGATCCGTATTAGAAGTAAAGGTGAAGAATTATATGTTTGTAAGCAAAAAGATGTAGACTGCAAAGGTAGGTAAATATTCCCTTTTACATAAACCTGTCCCTTAAAAATGATGTAAAACATGATCAAAAACATGGTAAATTATTCTGTTTTTTAACAAACCAAGTTTTCAGCGAGGGTAGTTAAAGCTTATGCATTATTTGATAAAGGAATTTTGATTATATTCCAAATAAGGACCTGTAAGACTTTTAAGCTTAAAACTTGCCTCCTTACTTAAGCAAATATATACATTCCTAAAAATTTGAAAAGACCAATAAGCATGTTATTTTTGTAGAGAATGGATCAAAACACAGAATTCTCATGTAAAGTATATATTTATAAACATTTAAGTTTAACTGAAGCTGCTTGTTCATCATTTTGATATATTTTAATTGTTCAATAATGGGAGTTGATGTTACCAGTTTCTTATCAGGATTTTCTGCGATGTTGGAATTGTAAGGGTGAAAGTACGACGTCTTTGTCTTCTGTGTTACTGTTGTCGATCATGCTTAGATCTTCGCAAAATCCGGAAACTGCTCCTAATTTCAACTAGTTCAACAGGATCTGCAGTGGCATTAATTTCAGTTGACTCAGCAGGCCATGCAGTGGCATTAATATCAATTGGTTTAGCAGGCTGCACAGTGCTAATTTCGTTGATTTTTATTATGGCTAAATGTTCATCCTTAAAATATTTTAAAGTTGTAAGGTTAATTATTTTGTACGTAGATCCAGATTTAATTTTTAATTTAAATGCTGGTATTAGTGCATTAGCATTTTCTAGACATATTTTCCAGCAATTCTTCAGATACTCACACTCTGCTTTTATTGTTGTTGATCTAAAATGATGTAATAACTTGTTGTTGTTGGTACCACTTGTATTAAAAGCTGCACACAAGTTTCACTTCCTTTCCACCAAATAGCATTATCACACAAATAGTCAGCAATTTTTTCGAGGAATCGCTGATATTGAGATGGATAGTTTTAATCTAATTGAAAGGGATAACTGAATCTGATTGAATAGATTTAATAGGTTTGTAAAGTTCATGTAATTGGGAATCTTTTTGTTTAACATAGTTGTGATCATCAATTTTTTCTTAACCTGTAATCGTAGAATGGCATTCGATAAAATTTGAGGTTTGAGGTCAAATTTGTTGTGGTTTTTAAGGAGTGTGGCCTCCTCTTTTTTTGCATTAGCAGAACGACTTGAAAATAAACGGTATTGATCTGAAGCATGACCGATAACGGAATGATAATAGGCATCAAAAAACTTTCTTTCTGTAAGTTTTCTAAGATTGTTGAAGTGAATGTGTAATAGTTGTGCATGCTGAAATATTATTGTGGTTAATCGATACACAGTTAGTACATTTTTCTTAAGTTCTGGAAGATGCAATACTTCTTGTATTTCACATAATTATTAAACTACTAATGTTGCATAATGTTTTGGATAATGTTCTAACAGCCAACGACAAACAATCAAGAGACTCATCCAGCAATCAGATGCATTTTTGGCTTCTTTTCCATTGAAGGAACTGTTAATGATATCATTGATTAAACCTTTTGTTTTGCTGAATGGTAGTTCAGCATAGATATTCTTGATATGATTTGATATATCATGTAATGGTTCGTTATTCAATATTTCATATATTTCATATCCATAGGTCTTAAAAATAGGATTGCAGGAACACATTGAATGCCACACATTTCATTGTTGAATAGTTCTTGTAACTGTGTTGTAGGATCTGTACTTAAAAATGTGACATTTCTTTGATGCAGTTCATTTATGAAATCAGTCTTTTTCAATTTTGAATAATAATATGTGTAGTTGTTATTAACTTTATCTTGACTACTGCTTCACACATTACTGCTCTGTAAAATGCCAACAAATCTGTATGAAGGGACATTTAGAAAAAGTGCTATAACAGTAATGTTTATCACCACATTGACAAACTCGAGAATTTAGTACATGGTAACAGAGAATGCACTGATTTTTATTTCAATCACGCCTGGAAAGGATACAAAAAGAAGGGGCAAGGTTGTTTATTTGCAACGTTTTTATCTTTGGACGACCTTATTTCTTTCACTGAGGAGAAAATATATGTTATACCAACTTATGCTTCAGATGTTGACATTTTAAAAACAACAGCCAACTCCAAATATCAAAGAAATATGTTGAAAATATACATAATAGGGCGTTGACAACTATAGCACACGCGTTAGCGATTCACATATGTAGTTTATGACATTTGTTTGTGGATATCGGGCGTTGTGCAGTTTGTGTTCTTTGAATGGGCGGTTGAGTCAACGGCATACTGCATTCAAGCACGTACTCAAATGGTTTATTCAATTACTTTATCTTATCATATCTAGATAATTTTATTTTATTGAGACGATCTTGGAGTGAAGTATATGGAAGACCTTGTGAGTAGAATAGGCTTTTAGATAAGTGTGATTTGATTTCACAAGCGTAACAAAAGAAGTTTCCACCAGCTTCTAATTGAGCAGCAGGGTTGTCTCCTTTGAAATTTCTGATAGTGTCCTTCACAGATATATTCTTATCTATTACAATATCATCATTCAACTTGATCATGACAAAGTGACTGTTATTAAAGATTGTCGAGCAATCATGCCACACCATCAGATTCCTACTTCTTTCAAATGTTTTCAACCTTTCCAATAATACTGATGTATCGAGATCCTCGCAAGTTTACTGATACTCATTTATTGGTTTTAAATTTTTGATAATTTCTTCCTGTGATAGTTCATTAAATTGCGCATATGTACGCAGCTTTGTATATTTTTGATGATCCATTAACAAGGAATGACGTAGCTCATGCAGTGGACTTTTTCTTCCAGATATTGATACCTGCTCTTTCGTCAGTTTGTTATTTTTGAATGATAATTTTTCAAAGGTTTGAGTAACAACTAACTGGCCTATATTGTAGTCCTATCTAAAATTTTCTCTTTAATTTTTTCTTTCCCTTTTTGTATTGGTTCATCTGTTGGAATTGACACCTCAGAAAGATAGGGAAGGTTAAGTCTATAAGAAAGGAAATACTAAATAAGCATAGGAGATGTTTGTACAGTTATAATGCACAGTATGAAAAATAACATTCAGTGTCTTCCGTGTAAAGTAATTCGTAGATATATTTTGTATATTTATTTCTTTTGCTTATAGTATTAGTGGGAAGCTATAAACCGTCTTTTTTTAAGTCTAAAAATTCACCTTTCTTCATTTAGGTCTCTGTTGCACTGAAATCTTGATAAATTGCAACCACAGTCAAGTAACAATTGTTTGATTATCTGCACACCATTCTTAGGTTGTTCTTCTAAAAGTATATTCATTTTGCATTTAGAACAACTCAACATTAACTGCATATAAACTGCATTGGTAAATGTCCGAATTAATAGTAAAAGTCCAGATTAGCAGACACCAGGAATTTCTGAATGATAGTAATTTTTAAATAATTTTTAAATAAGAAAAAACATTCAAAGATTAACGACTTTTGTTATAGTTTGAGTATACATAGTAGGAGCTATGAACAGTTAAGGACATGTTTCCGCTAAGCCCAAACAGGTTTTAGGAGCTTTTATTAATGTGGTTAAAAAGTTTGTCTGGTACATCATTTTCACAATTCTCCGCATAATTTACTGACCCATAACCAAATCAGCTCGGTTCAAATTTACTCGTTCGTTTAAATGAAGGACTTAAATTTTGTTGATATGAACCTTATCAGAAAAGACATATTTTGCAGACTCGACCTTAAGTGCATTGAGATAAAGCTGATATCATTTGAAACCACGTCGAAATCACCGTTAGATATACAAATAAATTGAGATTTTTAAAAAACAACCGAAACCTTTTTTTTTTGTTGCGGTTATTATTTTGTTAAATTTAACGGGACACAAGCTCTAAAAACCTTATGCTTCACAAATAGGAAAGGCTTTTGCATACTCGGTCGTAGTCTACTCTCTAGTCCATATGATCGCGAGATGGACGAAACATAACCAGTGCTTAGATAAGTGAACACAAAAACGTTAATCACTCTCGTTACCATGGCTCTTCTCTGTACTTTTCAGCCAATGTTTACCAAATGCGGAAAGTGATAAGAGATAAGTAATAAGTAATAAGAGGTTAAAGAGGTCCTTATCAAGACTGTTCCTTGAAATGAAAAGAAGTCATTTTTTGTTCTTCTCAAAGGTTTGTTCTCTAACATTTCATATTACATCATATATAAAAAGATATAAATATAATATTCTTGGAGTGAAGAAAATAAATGCTGTTGAATGACAAGAAATTGGAAATGGAAAAGAACAAACATTTCAAGGGGAAGAAAGTATTATGCTCACATTGTGGAAATCATTAGTTCTTCCCGCAATAGAATACTGCTCGGTTCTATGGTATCCTGTTATAACAGGACTTAAACTTATTATCTGAGTAATCGAGGCAAAATAACGCACCTGCACCTGATAAAGGGCATGCTTGAGTAGTCGACCCATTTTGCTACACAAGTCAATTCCTTTCATATGGTTCAGATTTTTGAAGATGAAGCAACTTGCAAGATAAACAAACATACGACAGTTGATTAACAAACGATATGATTAAATGGAATGGAAATGATTAAAAACACAATCATAAACACATTCATAAACATAGACAGGCACGATACAACAAATCGTATACAACTTGTTGGGTTATTTTTTATACGTAAGATGGAGGACGATAAAGAGGTATTAGATGTTGTAGCTAAAGCAAAAGCGACATAAATTTGTAAAAATTAACCGAAAGAACAAAATGTTATTTGGCGGGGCTCTAAACCAGAGGCCGTTATACAAATCTAGTGCAAGTTATCCGTTTAGAAGAAGAACTATTGTACTCAAATTGTATTGTATTGTATTGTATTGTATTGTATTGTATTGTATTTCAAATTATTTGAAAATGACCAGGGAAATATTTGATACGCTTTTCACTCGTCACTCGTCAAAAATTATAATCTCAATACCACAAATATCTTAATAGCTACCACAAATATGAAAATATCTCTCAATACGCTGCTTAGCAAAGTTTCTACGCTTCTTGTAACCATGTGAAATATAGCTCCTTTTCATAGTGGTAGAGTTTGAACATGTACTGAATAGCAGCAGGTACTACATATTGTGTTCTACAAATTGTGCCTTGCAAACGCGCCTAAATACGCAGGAGATGTGATAAACACTCGCTGCTAAAATAATATACAAGCAAGGCTAAATGGTCCTCTATGTAATCTATTGTAGAGTTAATTTGAGGCAGAGATTTTATTACATGTCCAAATTATAGCTGGTTTACGCTTTCAAAACAAAGTATATTCTGCAGTAGAAGTTACGAAATAACTTGTTAAAATCAAGAAATATTTGGTAAAGATACGAAATACTTCGAAATAATTAAAGTTTGAAACTAAGCCGGCTTGTAAGAAATTGAATTTTCAATTTCTACAAGAACTAAGACAATTTTGACTTTTCATAGATGTGGTTGTACGTCATTTCATTTCTGCTCTTTCCGTCCATTGATTGTGCAATTTCCAAGAGATGCAGTGCAAAGTTTTGTGACCCAAACTGGACACCATTTCCCAATATGGTTGCCGCGATGCGAGGTTACAATATTAGATCTGGAAACCCTATACATAATCATGGTGACCCTGGTTTTATGGGACAAATCTTTTTACCAACAAAAATCAATGCACAAGGAAAAATTGAACTGGAAACTGGAATCACTGCCTCAGAGTTGTCCTATTGTCAAAGAAGTTTAACGTCACAATCATTTACAACAATGAACAGCTATCGGTAAGATTTATTCCATTAAATTTAGATGAACTGCTTTGAGGAGTTTCCTGTTTGCTGTAGGCATTAAATAACAACTTCCACAGAGAAATTTAAATTACGATCCTCCCTTATAGCTGAACTTCCGTAGAACAAATAACTAATAACTAGATGGGTAATTTTAAAGGTAATGTAACTGAAAATTCCATGTTACATAATAATAACAATCATACGATTAAAAATAAACAAAAATCTTAAGGCAGGTATATGGGAATTTGAGAATTAAATTCGCATTTTACAATGGCTATTTTATTACGCCATAAACTAAATTTTCCAATAGAGAGAGTTATGTGGACACCTTGCTTGACTAGAAACAGTTGTAGTGTTTTGGTAATATTGTTATTTTCTTTGAATTCTATGACACCCTATTGCGACCACCCGCGCAGTTCTCATTTTTTTGGCAATTTAGATGGGCGTTTATTAGAAGGCGCTTATAACTAAGACTGTGAAGAATAATTTCTCTCCCACTTCTGTCACACTCAGAATTTTTTTTATCGATTCTGCTAACGCTAGCACGATTATTTGCTAATTTCTTTGAAATAATTTTGTTACTCTAATTACCGTCCAGACCCTTTTAAGAATGAGGGCAGTGATGCAATTATTTCAACATTAAGGTCATAGAGGGGTATCGCAGAAGTGCTAAGAAGAGGAGTGGTGCTAAAATGAGGATACAGTATCCCAATTTCCGGATATCAATTATTTATTTTTGTCTGGATATCCAATTGAAAAGAATAATAATAATAATAATACTACTAATAATTCATTTCACATAGCATATTCATTTTCCCGCATATAAGCCCGTCTTCTGTAAAAGCCAACGGGCCACTGTGCTTTTAAGCGAGATACATTTTTCATTTGGAAAAGTAAATATCAAACATCAGTACAGTGAAAACTTTCATTTATAATCCATATTATCTCAATATAAGGTTATAAGCGTATGGAGAAATATTGGATTATACCGCCTTTTGACATTCATTCACATTCATTCACATTCATTCACATTAAGTAACTAGGGAAAAGTAACTGTTTTAGACCACTTTATGAAACTGTTAGCTATAAACATAAGTTTAAAAGTCAGTGGTACAACTCAAAAGTAAAACACAAAAAGGAATTAAAATTTCATCAGCATGAAAACATATCATATCAAGTTAGATGGTCATTTTAGCTCTCCCATTCATGCATGCATTATTGTATTATACAGACTCAATGCTTTTTACTATTCAATGACGCGAAAATATCCTTTAAATTCATACGTGAAAATTAAATGCTGGATCAACCGTTTATGAAAGTTAAACAACAACTCTTGTATATTTGTCCTTAGCTTTATTTGAAATTCCCGAACAAGCACACGAGTTTCCATTTTCAACACTACACTGCATATTCAGAATGCCAACAAAAAGATTCTACATATATCCATATAATCACAAAATTAAATGTCGCCAAATTTTGAATTTTGCTCAATTTGAATCGAATAAATTTTCCAGGAAGAAACTTTCGCGAGTTGAGAAAATCACAATATTACCGAGATAACAAATAAATAAAACTGTATTAAAACACTAAGAATACTTGAAAACTAACCAAAGCATTTATTACCTTTCTCTTCCTTTTTAAGTAAGTTTCTGTCTTCTTTAAAAACCCGTTTTCGTTTGTGAACCAATTATAGATCGAATTGATGAGTGCACATTCGAGAAACGGGCAAGAAAGAAGTCCAATAATTTGAATGGTGTTATAAGCGGGCGAAATTAACTGCGGCATTACAGATGGAAATACAGACACGGGGAAATGAACGGGGCTGAGCAACGAAGGTCAATGTCTTAATAATAAAGTAACTAGTGTAGCGTGTAAAAACATTCTACAGTTTTTCTACATAAATTGTTTTTACACGCAATACTGCCATGATAAGTCTGTGTATATACAAAAATTGTTGTGTTTCTCCATGTTGGAATTATATCATATTTAACACAAAATTGTTGTATAAATATTTTGGATAAAGCTGTACAGTTAAACTAAAAGCTAAAATTCCAATGTTCAGAGATTTAGAAAGACAATATAACGTATACTCCTACCTAACCAATGCATACTCCTACCTAACCACGAATAAACTTCTGAAATATAAGAAAATACCTTCACATTTTCCTATTAACTAAAGCTAAGAAAAACAATACCTTCTGAGACGTTTTTTTCTTTCAAATCTTTATTCTGCTATGAATTGTGGAAATGTCAAAACCCAAAACTCCACTTGTGCATCATGATACAAAAACCATTTATATATGTATATAACCATGATTTTCACTCTCTTCATACATTATATTCATCTTTACTATTCAATTTTATAATCTAAATAAAAGATATCATTCAAACACTATCAAAACAATATAATAATGATTTTGCTACCTTAGTTTCCCTAAAGGCGAACCTTAATAATAACAATCCACGTACTACAATAAAATAAACTGCTAGCTACACATTTCGGCATAGTAGTTAAAACTAACTGATACGAAAAAGCTACATTCAAACAAATTAAGAAATACACATCGGTAGAAAATGATGAACTGATAATACGAACACATAACAGGTCTTCATCGACTATCTGGTCGGATAGAATAGTTACTGACACCGATCAATGTTGTTATTCTTTATTACTGAACTTAAAGCGTTGAATAAAAAAATATTAAAAACAAAAACAAAAAATGTTACACACAGCGTCTTCATTTCTCATTAAGAAATGAACGTTGAGAAAATTTGATGAACTTTCGAACGCCAAAAACATTGCATTGCGTTCTCCTCCGGGTGGCTTTATGGGGTCTTCCTTGAGGTGAAACACTCCACGAAGTAATTAAAACCCGTAAGATGGAGCTAGAGATTCCCCTAATGGGAGATTCCCCCTATGCTAATACGGAAAAAATAAACATCCATTGACGAACTTCCGGAGAAAATTTTCCTAAAGTTCTTTCTTTCTAAGAAAAAAGCAAGATTAAGTATTAGTATAAGAAGATAACCGCTTGGTAAGAACTGATAAGCGACATCAACATTTTGTATCTTTGGAATCAAGTACAAAGACTTAACTAAAGAGTTAATAATAATTGTACGTATTAACTGGTTTACAGACTGAACTAAACAATGATTTAGATTTTATCATAATTGTCTACACCTTCACAAAGATGTCACATTCCAAATTTTGTGCAATGCAATGAATTATGTCCGTCGTTTAATTCTTTGTAGACAATCAGAAAACAATAATCTACGTATTGGCCAACATCGCTAATGGGTTAACAATGTCTCAACATAATTTACAAGTCATTTAAAAGATATTTTGAAAATTATTATTTTTAGAAAATATGTTGCTGAAACCTCAAGCAGTGGGATGAATTTGCAAATTGGTACAGATACTGAAGTTACAGCCGGTGTAAATCTCAAGGGAGTCGATCTGTCTGCCAAGACAGTTATCCCAAAACCGTTTGAACGTGCTTGGAGTGATTCAAGAGATTTCAAAAAGCTCACAAAGTTTTTTTCTGAAAAACATGGTCTTGTATCAATTGCAATGGGAACATGCACAATGTATGAAGTGAAACTTGATCGATTTTATTTACCACCGTTCACAATACCTTTTCAAAGTGCTTTAATAAAACTCTTCGATGTTAAAGACGATCCAGAATACCTTAAAAAAGCGACTTTCAGACGATTTATCCAAGAATATGGAACACATTTTTTGATCAGAACTAAAATGGGTGCAGAGTATGTTTACCGTACCAAATTCTCTAAAAACGCACGTAAACTTTTTAACGCAGAAACGTTGAAAAGCTGCAATTATGTCCAAGGATTAAAGATATTTGGAATTCAACTCGAAAAAGATAAATCTCGTTGCAAGGCTTCTGATATCCAAAAGATAAATCAATTAAGTTCCGCAGATATTCAAGCTTCTATTATCACTAAAGGCTCTAGACCGACTGATATCGAACATTGGGCAACTCAAAAATTCACACCTGTTCCACTAAAGTTTGAATTATCTCCAATTGTTAACTTAATGACCGATCAATATATCAATAAAGCCGAATTGAAAACATCAAAAGGTGTAAGAATCACTAGCTTGGAGATTCGGAAATGGTTTCTCCCCTTGTATTTCGATTATTGCTCTTCGATGAATGTTGATTGTGGCCACAAGAAAGGATGTGGAATCGATGACAAGTGTCCTGTTGATGCTATATGTGTTCCAGGAGGAAGAAAACATGAATGCACACGTTAGTAGTCAGTCTTTAACAATACAGGCTAAGGTTGTTTCTGCTTTAAACACAGGTTTTGTCATGTTGCAAACAGGTTAATTTCTTAACCAGAGCTAAAACTGAGAACCTAAATTAAATTGTTTTCACACATTCTGAATCTTTGTATAATAAAACATTTTGCATCTCTTAAATCCTATATAGAACATCTACTCTTGATGTTTTTAAATATTTGAATAGAAAAACTTTGCAGTGTTTTAGTACATCACCTCTTAGAGTGGACACAATGGACTTGTACAGTCAACTGCGGTCAAGGAACACGAAAGAGAAGAACAAGACGTTGTACAGGTTGTAAAGGAGTAACAGAACAATTTGCGGCAAAGAAGTGTGCAAAGCAAAAGGAATGTTACAGTAAGTTCAAAACAAATCTTCTGAACTTTTAAGCGAAATAAACAAAAAAAGATGTTATATTAAAATTTTATTATAATAGAGCATCACCCACAATGCAGATGGCAGTACACTCCATGGAATAAAGGCAGTAGAGACGTTCACTATCTAGATCGACATAAATTGGATTGTGGTGATCATTACACGCTCAATTATTTCCATCTAGTACGTGACAGTAGACATAAAAATTACCGCTACAAATACAAATGCTGCCAAACACAATTAAGATGCCACACCCACCGTTGGAGAAATACCAGAACAACGTACGTTAGTGGAGGAAATATGGTCTATTTGGATCGACAAAGTGTCAGTTGTCCCCACCAACAATTACTGAGTGGTTTCTGGCAAAGAAGACCTAGCAAAAACTATATCTATTATCGTTACAGATGTTGTGAATTGCCTCAATCGAAATCCTGTTTTTACAAATACACCACCTTCACTGACGATGGAAATGGGAGAGTGTATTATCTCGACAGGCAAGCTGTTTACTGTCCTTATAGATACGCTATCAGCTATTTTGGTCTGCGAAGAAATAAAAGAGGAAATCGTGTCAGATATCATGTGAGATGTTGTAAAATTAATCCAAATTGAAATAAAAAAGTAACTCCTGACAAATACAGTAAATTGTTAATATAATACATATTAAGGGCCTGTTTACATGTAGCAAAATTTGCAACATCAAATAACATACAAGTATTTGTTCAAGTATTTACACGATTATGTGTAACAGCTGCCATTATGCATTGTGCATGAACATTTAGCAGATCTAGTGCAAGTGGAGATTTTTTTTAAATGATTTGCTATATCAACAAAAAGTGTATCGCGTGTTTACCGTCAATAATTTCATGTCTTTTGTTTTCACATTAAAATTAACCAATTGAATGTTAACGTTTCATAAATTAAGTTTACTTTTAAGAAAAGTTTGCGATAAACATTGAAAACAACGAAGCAATGCGAAAAAAAAAATCGAAAGGAAAGTCTGACTCTTTCATTATCTAATGAGAAATGTGGATGATATGGACAACTTTTTATATTGTCTCCAGCTCCTTAGCTTGGCCTTTTAAAAAAACACGATCATAACTTTCGTTTTCGTTTTTTCAATTTCTTTTCATAACTTTCGTTTTGGTTTTAAAGCAAGGGAGAGTGCTAAAATTTCAATCACATCTTCCCACTTCTCAAGCCATTTGTAAATTGAGCGCGAACGAAACTTATAAACAAAATGAAGACTTGTGTAAGTACTTGTACAAGAACTTGCATCTTATTTGCTATTTGCTAGTAGGCCCTCGGCATTCTTTTAAATTCGATATCTCCAAAACCGTTTCTGCTATAAACCTTTCCCGAATTTCTGTTTAAACGCCGTGTTTTTGTCTAGTAAGTACATCAGGCCTCGTTTTAGATATCAAAATTGCCTCTAATCATTCTACTGGCAGTTTTAGTAATAGAGATAATTACTAAGTAATAAAGTTAAAATATTATTGAAACAATAAATTTCATAAAAACGAGGTTGGATGTACTAACTAGGTTAAAACATGGTGTTTAAACAGAAACTCGGGAAAGGTGTATTGACTCATATTTCATGACTTTTTCTTAAATTTAGTAGGGATTATGATTTAAATATAATAGAGATTATTCTCAAGCATTTCAGCACTTTTTTGAGGCAAACCCATTTGGAAATCTAAGGCACATTGTATTGGTTATAACCATATTATACATCATAGCTCTTCAGGATATTATTCTAGACATGTCAAGCAATATTTTTTTTAACTATGACGTCATCAATAGAACGTATGACGTCACAATTTTCCGAAATATGTCTAATTTTTACAATATCTCAATAATTTTTTTGCGCAATTTATGATATGAAAACTTTTGTGAAACGACTCGATTTTGTATTTAGGCTTTATATTATAAGATGTATTTTGTTTGCAAATGTTTTTTTATGCTTACGTTGGCAGTATTTCGTTCCTCTGTTGATGTGAAAATTTTTCAAATTTGATAGAAATTCCATTGTTAATAACGAGAGGATATTTCCGACTACTTTTACCCAAAAAAAATGCTAACATGTTACTTACAAACAATAAAAATAAGAAAATTACGTTCAAAACATAATAGTCTGTAAGGCATATCATAAATCATATATTTATACCTTGGAAAGACATATGTAAATTATTTCAGGCTTCGCCGTTATTAGAATTATCCCAGCAAACAACAGATACATAGCGGCATTAAAAAACAAATTTGAAAATATTTGTTTCGTTAACCATATCAAGTAAAGGGGATTAGTCCTTGCTTTGGCTTCCTATTTAGCTAAATATGATATATATATTATATAAATTGTATTCTTATTTTCTCTCTTCTATCAGGATGAAATAAATCAATTTTGATTTGATTTGATTGAAAGCAGGTAAAAATGGAGACGGACTAATCAACTGACTCTACATTCCACTCTTGAAATGACAAGAAATAGTAATATTTGTTATGACCGGATTAGGGGTACCACTCCAATTTTCCGAAAGTTAGTTATGATATTATGATAAATTTTGCTGAAAATTAGCAGATTTCGCGGGAATAATTCTGCCTACAAGGGCAACTTGTTTTTCTTTCGTTTTTCATCGCGTGCAAACCTAGCGTGATTACTGAATCGTCCGCATATCATTCCCGTTGAAAAATGGCGGACATGTAAGCGGAGAGCAAAATGTGGACTAAATTTTGAAAGTGCTTCATTGAGGCGGATTTCAAATTTGTCAATCGTTTTTCATATTTTGGCCAAAGAGTGTTATTTGGGCACAATTTAGACCAATTTTCGAAATTGTTTTAAACTTTACACTTAGAACAAATCAATTGTGAGGTTTTAAGAAGAAGCTTTTTTGCATAATTAAGAGGAAGCTTTTCCTTATTATTGCATTTTGGTTACAATAGGTTCACTTGCAGAAATTGAGACTGTGCGGCTTATAATAAAGTCTGTAAGTGCAAATGAATGACATCGTCGATAAAAGTATGTACCCAATGAACAATTAAATTCAAAGATAAGAATATTTGCTGCTGTAAGAATGCCTTTTGAATAAATGTTATTATTCAAATTGAAGCCTGGATGTCAGTTATTTGCAGCAACAACCTGTTATAATTTGTAGTTGAGTTTTCGAATTGAATTGTATTAACTTCATTTTTTCACTCGAATACTGCGAACACCACTACATGGTTTGTCTTTCTTTGCACTTTTTTCTTCGTTGTATTCGAAATTTCGAACGATGAACCATTCCTCATTACTGTCGTTTGTAAAGCTAACAGGTTTAACGCAAACATGATGCTTGTTTGTAAACTGAAAAAACAATATTAACGGAACAACAAGATAATTTTTTGGAAGTATTCCAAAGGTAATCAACTACGGTGAAAAATTACACGTTAATAAAAACTAATCGTTAATTGTACTATGTTGAGTAAAAGTACATCTAAAAATACATTATGTAGACTCAGTTTTCTGGAACAATCCGAACTTGAATCAATTTTACTGACTCGTAACAAAGGATAAATCGGGTAATTTTCCTTATCCTCCGTATTCGTAAAATTAATCAACGATTTATCCTTGTTAGTCGTGATTAATCGTAAATTGTAATCGAAAACATCCGATAACTAGTAACAACACAAAACCACAGATCAATTCTACCTTACCTGACCATTCTTTTCAACAGCTGCAATGGAAATTCTTCTGTCGATGTGTTTAGCAGATTTTATGCTTTTTATATCTCGTGAAATGTTCTTGAAGATGTTTCTGAATTATCATTGGAAGAACGTTTATTTTAAGAATCTGTCTCAATGTGTTGTTCCATTTCTAAATCTTTGAACAATTTTTCAAATGCATCTGCAGACATTGTTTGAGCCGATAGGTGAATCTTGGTCAAATGTTCTTCAACAACCTCAAGGTCTCCATTGAATATTTGACGTCTCATTGAAGCGAATTCGTTATATTTCATTCTATCATAGCGTCTGCTACTAAGGTAACATCTTCCAAATTGATTTGGCTCATAATAGTAATCAACAATAACCTTTCTGTGAGATGACGTAGAAGTTAAACACATGAATGACTTTAAAAAGTTTACATTTTCACCTATTAATTACCTTCAATCATCGGTATTGAATTTGGTACCAAATTTAGATGAATATTATCATTGATTTATGCCAAATGGAAAATCTCAAGTTGAGTGTAACAAAAAACAAATATTTACTAAACCATACATATTTTTAAATATTTCATGTAACAAATTTGACAACTTTATTTATAACTTGCAAGTGGGATAAAATGAAAACATACGACACTAAAATTGCTAAGAAAGATCGAGATTGTATTTCTTCTTCTTCTTGAGTTGATCTCTTTTTTATTTCAGAGCGTTTGAAGAGCGTTTAAAGGTCTTAAATTTCTCAAAAATGTCTTCGTTTTCCAACCATCGTGAGCAAAAAATTTTCCATTCTCGGTCCTAGGACTTTTAATCTTCTGAAAGACCTGTTTCTTTTTGTTACTTATGAAAACAACGATCATAAAATAAACAACTGATTGAAAAATGAGAAAATAACAACAACAACAAAAGAACAGCGTGTAGATCTTCAATGCCTAGATCACACGTTTGACGCACACGTATGCACATACCTTACACAATGTGTGTGTGCCACATACTATGTCTATATATTGGCAAGTGTGTAGTGTAGATGAGCCCTACTCACCGAGAAGCAAGATCTTGCATGCAACGTATACGCCTACGTAAATATCAAAAGCTTTTGATATTTTGATTATACGTATTGTCTGCTTCACACTTATGAGGCATATGCATACGTAAGTTACGTACAAGTAAAGTTATATTTTAATCATACGCGTACGCAAACCATTCACACTGGTGATGTATAAAATAAGTACGCAAAAATTGTGTTTTCGTGAAAATAACAAACTTTAAGAAGGTATAGATATCATAGATATTGATTTGGTCGCTCTGTGGTATCTTTTTGGTAAGAAAAAAAAAAAATCAAAAACAGCACGAATGAAGCCAAAAGAAAAGGAGAAAGATTTAGGTTCGTCCGATGCTGTAACTGCACAAAAATTCTCAGTAATATTTTTCCCAAGTATTTCAAGTATTTTGTATCTGTTTAATTCTGACTGATAATAACTAATTAAGGTGAATATTGTGGTAGAAAAGATGCATAATTGATGAGTTTGACACAGAAAATTCGAGCTTCAGGCTTACATGGTTGATGGGCGATGAACTTTTACACTGAGCATTTCCTCTTAATATTGGGATTATTTTTGATTATGTTGAGTTCAATTTTCTTGCTTTTAGAAATATTCAACAAAGTTTCCTATATTTTCATATGTACACATGAGGTGGATAAAATAAGCTATAATGTATGTATGTCGTAATTGGTGAATTTATGATTATTTTTCTAGTTTTCCTCTTTTTATAACTGGTGTAAGGCATCGGCGTATTCAGGGTCAGTAAAAAAAACTAGAGGAGTCCAGCATCATGATATTTCTTTTCAGTCTTAAGTGTCGATTAGGCTACTTGCACGTTTTCCTTTTCTACTTTAAATGACTAAACTCTCCTCCACAAATTTTGACTGACCTCTAACTAAGCCTCTGTAAGGCTTTAGGAATTGTGTCCAAATGATGAATTTCAAACAAGGTCTTTAAGTCAATATAAAGAATCCTGTAACTGATTCTTAATTTATATCTGGTTTCTTTGGCATCTCTCATTCTTTATAAATTCTTGAGTGTAAGTTTTTCATTTTTCCCTCACACAAATATTGACACTTGCATTTCTGATGAAGTTATTAGACGCCATAGACAACAGTGCTAGTGCTTTCTTAAAAAATGAATCAATCGAAATGTCTGATGCCTAGCAGCTTTTAATGTCCGGTAATATATACCATTCACATTTTGTCGTTCAGAGTAAGCAAGTCAACCGCTCGACATTTAAGTTTGAGAAAAAAGAAATTGTCGGACACATAGACACAGCGAATAATGAATTTTGTTGTTTGCTTATGTCCATTCCTTTATCGTTCATTTATTTTTAGAAATCAATCAAACAGAAATCCAACAAGATGCCCATTGCAGGGGGGTGATACAAATTGTACAATAAGTTATAAAATATAAAAATTCTTTAAGTAATCATTGATTTGTTTAGATACGTTTTGAAATGCATAGCAAATAAAGATAGATCAAACTTAGATGACTGAATAAGTCTGAATAAGTCCTGGTTTTATTTCATAAAGTTAAATCACAAAAATGTTAACCCTACTCAAGCCCACACAAGGAATACTTAGACAAATAGCGAATTTTTTATGGTCAAACTCTCCATATCTCAAATGCTACCAAACCAATAACAACTTCTGTTGTTTTTTTCTGGTCAGCAAAAGTGCATGCATTGTGCAATTTGAAATAACGGTGGCACTTATTTTTAAATGTTTTGATTTGTCTACTAGGTTGCAGTAGCGCTAATTCTAACTATTGTATCTATATTGTATTGTATTTTATCTCAACTTTTTGAAGATGGCGGATGCAGCAGCACACGAAGCACACGAACTAGCAAACGAACTTGATTCAAAAAAAAGTGTTAAAAGTTATTAAAGAAATACATCGTAGAAGAAGAAAAGCGGATGTTGATAAAATTTCACAGAAACAGTAGATTTGGAACCAGAAAAGGTTAAACTCGCTTTAAAACATCTTTGTGAGAAAAATATACTGTATATTAGAAAGAGAAAGGGTGGTAACAGTTATTTATTTGTAAAAAATTCTGGAGAACTCACAGAAGAAGAAGTTCCTGAAGAAATTTCGGACTTGGAGCTTGACAATACTCTCTTAAATGATGAAATGGAAAGTGCTGAAAGGTTTGAGGATTTCAGAAATGTATTTTCATACTTAGTTGATATGAAGAAATTCATAAGTTATAAAATTTCCAGCACAAGAAGAACCTGTCTGACGTTTTGGTGAACAAAATGATTGAGGAAATTTCCTTCTTAAGAGAAGAGCTAAAGGCACACAGAAATATCATATCAGATATTTTGGAATCACAGGAAGAACGACAAAATCATTCAGGTATATCGAGAAATTCTAGCAAAAGTTTTAATCAAGTTAACAACGGAAATGCAGCTTGTCAACAAGCACCAAAGGGACCTATTGAAGAATACGATAATAGTGAAAATACACACAAGGGAATACAGCCAATTCACATCGATCCAACTTTTAGCTTAAAATGTTATAACAAATTTAATGGGTTAAATATAGAGCCAGTTAATGTTATTGAAAATGTTGACACTTTCGAATCATAAGATAAATCACAGAAATTACCAAACAAAAGTAATAATCAAAACAGAAGGCCTCCGATTGTAGTTTACCGTTTTCCAGAACGCGACGTTGCTGCTTCACAGTTTAGTAAAAACAATGTTAGTAATAAAAAAAAAAGTTGGAAGAAAAGGAAGAAAGAAATAGATTAGAATAATAAGTGATTCAATTCTCAAAGGAATCAAAAAAACCATGTTTAATAATTGTTTAAAATACGGAGATGCTTCTATCTTATGGAGAAACATCTGCACAATACTTCATTTCACACGCTAAGATTTCGTTAAACTATCCATTTTCTCGCGCCTCGTTTTGATGCTATGTACTGTTTAGTATTTCATACTTTTTGTAGTTGCTTTCTGTTTCACACGCTTTACGTTAGCTTTACGTTAGTTTTAGAGTGATCCCTGGATCAAAAATATCAACGTTAGGTCACCATTCCATTCCAACTTTGATAGAAGAAACTCCCAAGATTGTCGTTCTACATGTGGGAATAAACGATGTTCTAAACATGGAACAAACTTCATCCTCGGAAAAGGAAATAGTGGAAAAAATCCTGAATCTAGTGAAAAAGTACAAAGACTTTGGAGTTCAGCAAGTTTACGTATAAGGACTGGTCGTTTGTACAAGAGTGAATATGGAGAAAATGTATTGGATTAATGATTTTTTGAAATCTGAGGCAGAGCGAACAGGTCATACCTATCCCATCGGAAGCAATCTGTTAAAGTCCAGGACAAACTTAGTCTAATTGAATTGATCCTTTCTGGCGTCCCACAAGGTTCCACGTTATTTTATTTATTTATTAATGATATATTTTATTTTATAGAGGTAGCTAATCTTCACAACTACGCTGATGATACTACTCTATCAAGCTTTTCAAACTCCATTCCACATCTTATCGAAACATTACAAAATGAAACAAAACTAACACTGGATTGGTTGAGAAACAATAAAATGATAGCTAATCCTAAGAAATTTCAGTTAATCATCTTATCGAAAGACAAATCTGAACTAGATAGGGATTTTTCAATAAATTTTGATAACAAGGTCATCAAAAGTGAAAATAGTGTCAAGCTTCTTGGAGTTACTATTGACAACCGTTTAACTTTTGATTCTCATGTAGCTAAAATAGTCAAATCCGCATCCGCACAGTTAAATGCAATAAGTAGAATGGAAAATTATTTAAGTTCGGAAGCAAAATCAATCCTCGTGCAAAGTTTTGTTCTTTCAAACTTCAATTACTGCCCTTTAATATGGCATTTCACATCATCCAAGTTTCTCAAGAAAATTGATGCTATCCAAAAAAGAGCTTCAAGGTTAATTCTTGGAGACTATATATGCTCATACGATTCACTTTTAGACAAAACAAACAAACACCCAAAGAATGTATACAGATTGAGAATTCTTTGCACAGAGATATTTAAAACTATAAATGATATTAACCCGTCTATATGAAAGATATATTTAACTTAGCTCCGTCTGCTGGACCTGTAAGAAGACACAAATGCAACAACTTGATAAAAATTCCAGTGATCACTGAAAAATTTGGTACAAAAGACTTACGTAACCTAGGACCTGTCATTTGAAACAAATTGCCATATAAAGTCAATAGATAGTTTAAGCTCTTTCAAAAGAATTATAAAAAACTGGAATGGCACAAAATTCTTTTGTAAAATGTGTGTATCCGATTAGCTTCCTCAATTGTTTAGTTTTGTTTAGTTTTGTTTTGTTTTGTTTTGTTTTGTTTTGATGTTTAGTTGTTTTTTTTTTGTTTTTTTCTTCTCAATAACAAGTATTTATAAAAATTGTAAAAAAAATTAAATTAGTTCGGTCTAAATTAGCATCTATGTATTTACATGTAGAAACTAGATATTATATGTAACCGACTTTAAAGAAATTAAATAAAAAAAAGTAAGAATATTAACCCTTCCATTTTGATGGGCATATTAGTTTACATTTTTGCAATCACGTAACAGTCTCCTCGTACTACATTTTGCAACCTCGTAACAGTCTCCTCGTACTACGTTTAATTTCCGAATTTCCGAATTTGAAACAGCCGTGGATAATGATACCTCCAGTATACAAAAATATCATTTGACACAAAATAAATTTATTTATGTATTTTGTTACAAAAAGATTTCCATACATTAAGGTCTTATTACTGAATTATTATGAACTTTTACTTCTCAAATGAAACCAACGATAATATAATAGTTTTATAATGTATCTTTTTTGCCCAAGAAAGTCATCAATGTTTATAAATAGCTTTCATACTTTTTCTAAAAACAAGTTACGATAAATTTCATCGTAATTTTTACCCACGTTTTTACCCGCCCTCTTTTTTTCTTGTGGTCACGCTTTTAGTCTGTTGTTGAAAATGTATTGAACAAGCATATGCATGTGGAATCCTAGGTTTACAATAATGACATTCGGATTTTTTCGATGTCCGCATACCCTTTAAGATTATGATATCCGAGACGACGAACCGGGCGTATCAGGGCTAGGGTAACATAAAAACTATCGTCGTCATAAAAACTAACTATGATGTCGAAAGCTGTCGTCAATTATATAACAAGCATATATAAAACACATCAATTACAAGTTGGTCTAAATGACTTCTTTTTAATGACTTGAAGATCAGGCCGATAATAGGGACCTAACGCAACTGCGACCGCGACAAGGATGGCGACGTGAGAGCTTTCCATGAATAATTATTCATGGAAAACGATGAAGCAAAAACGATGAAAGTTTCAAGATATACAGTTTGATGAATGAACTAGGAAAGGAAAGGAAATGCTATCAAAACAGCATCAAAGTAATACCAGTTGCTATTTTGCATCTTTGTTTCAGTGTAACTTCAAAACAATGCATTTCACGTTGTGTGTAGAAAGTGAAAATGTGCCAATGAGACAATTAACTGACCAAATTTTCCCAATGGCATAGTATGAAATAGATTTTCCTTCGAAACAAAAATCTATGGATTTCGTGCACGAGGAAACGAATGCACGAGGAAACGAATCCTGTTTCACTCAAGTCGGCGTCGTATTTGCTAAAGGTCCCATATGACAATTTACAACAGGACCTAAATGTAATCTTAATTTTACGTCAAAGGCACGTCAAGAAGATTTGGATTCGAAATTTACGTCTATTTAATGACAGCGATATATCAGCTCAATCTAATATCAACTTAAGAAGTAGAAAGAGAATTTATTTTTCGTTGGTAATGACGTTCGTTACAAAACTTATAAAAACCAACTTTACAAAATTTATGAAAACATTAAAAACATCAAAACCTGCTGTTTCATGCAATTATAGTATGCACAGATCCTACAAGTACACTTCAGGGCTTGCGACTGCAGGGACAACTTAAATAATGTCATTAAGGACATTAAAGTCCATCAAAGTCAAGTTTTAGATTTTAAACAAAAATAAGTATACAATATCATGTATCATGGAAGTACACCAGTAGATTTTCAGTTAAAAGAGGAAGTTTTAATGAAGGAAAACTTTGCTTTGAGAAAGTATGATTGATTTATGATTGATTTAGACTTCAAAAGTAAAATTTTGCGATGGGTTAGTAGCGTTTGGACGTTGTGTTTTTTAATCCGAAGTTGTGATAAAAGGCTTGAAGTTTGTGAGCTTTTTTATTACACTAAAGTCTGTTGATCTACTTTAAGTTCAATGGTAACCATGGTAACAACTATTTTTGCAATAAATGCAGAAAAGGTTGAACTACATACCCACGAAGTTTCATTGCCCTAGTATGAGTAAAAAATATTTGTAGGGGGTGCGACTATTTCTTCTAATTTCTTTGACTTTCAGAATGTGTGAAACATATACATTCGTATTAACCCGCCCATTTCAACCAGTGAAATGCGATACACGCTTTATATAAAATAACAGATTTTAACAATTAGAAGCTAGTGAAATTAGAAGCTGCTCGGTCCTCTCTTTTATTTTCAAGGAGCATTGACATTTAACAATTTACCAAGAGCGCTTCGAATTGAGAAAGATTTTTCAAAATTTAAGATTTTACTAAATAAACTTTAAATAGGGAAATCATATAAGCTTATGATCTCACGAGCTCGTGTGACTTCCTAAGTTTATAAGTTTATAACTTCTGTATATTTATAAATAAAACACTTAACTTATTTTGCATATAATTACATTTATCCTTTTATTTAACAGGACTTCTTTGAAAACAGTGTAAATATATTTATGTATTATACGACTGAATGAACCATCCTGTATAAACATTTGATAATAATAACAATGCTTCAAATGCTTTGGAAGATAGTTGTAAGTCTTTCTCTTGTTATACGTCCATGGTTCATGATGACTCATTCGAGGAAAAAGCATCGTGATTGTCACAATTTTCTTCAATAAATTCATAAAATGTTTTCCAATTATAATTTAACCTCATTCTGCGTTATCATGATATAAAACCACGATTTATTTCTGTATTTTCGTAATTGCATCTAAATTTCTTAAAAATCCATATTGTTTTTTTTTCTATCTAAGATGTGGTTTCACATCATTTCACATATGCTCGTACCTTCCATTGGTTGTCCAATTTCCATGAAAACTACTCCAAAGTTTTGTGATCCAAACTGGACACCACTCCCTTAACATGGTTGCCGAGTTGCGAGGTTACAATATCAGATTTGGAAACGGGTTGCCCCTGACCGTGAAATAGTGATTCGTTCATTCTCTCCCGTTCTCTATCCTGCCAAACGGTTGTGCTATTCAGGGTTTTTTTCGTTCTTTACTTTGCTTTTCCTTTGTAATGGTATTTTGACCTTGTAATTGTGCAATTGTAATAACAAAGCAAAACGACATTTCAACCGTCTTACTGTGTTGGTTTAGTATGATTAATGTCTTTTTATATTGCACTCCTTTTGCAAAATATTTAAATTGTTGAATCATATGAATTTGGAAATTGGTACAGAAACTGAAGTTACTGCTGTGTGAATCTTTATGTCTGCCAAAATGGTTATCCCAAAAACCATTACAACGTACTTGGGGTTATTCAAAAGATTTCAATGAACTTATCAATTTTCAGAAAAGCATGGTTTCGTATCAATTGCAATGGGTACATGCACAATGTATGAAATGAAACTCGATTGATTTTATTTACCACTGTTCACGATACCACTCTTTGCCACCCTTTACAAAAACCTTTTATGAAAGCATTGATAAAACTTTTCCACGTAAAAAACAGTCCAATTCAAATTCAAAAAGCGACATTAAGACGTTTGTGCTTTTTAGTGGAAGCAGAAGAGAAATCGGACAATGCTTTGCATGTTCATTTTTCCATATAAAAAGAACTCCAATGAGATTCACCCATCAAAGGTTCCAATTGAATGACACGGTGGCTTCTCAGAGAAAGGGACTTTGAATTTTCTATGGGTGTGGGTAATGATTTTGAGGAGTGATGGAGAGTTTGAAATGATGGAGAGTCTTTAGTCAAAAGATATGAAAATAAGATAAATTTTTTCGGCATCATATATTTTGCTGCCTACAATAAGTGCAAATCGATGAATAAATGGACCATCAAGCATGACACATATCTCTGTAGTTCAAACCTCCATAACACAACTCTCTCTAATTCGAACTAATTTCAAGGTCTCTTCACCTATGATTTCTATGTTAAACAACTTCCATTATTCGAATTCTCCATAACTGGAACCATTTTTTTCGTCCCTTTGGATGTTCGAATTAAAGAGAGTCCACTGTATTTCCAACAGACTTGAAGTCGAGTTTTCGAATCAAATTGTATTACTTTTTTTTCTGCACTCGAGAACTGCGAACACCACTGCATGGTTTGTCTTTCTTTGTACTTTTTTCTTCGTTGTATTCGAAATTTCGAACGATAAACCATTCCTCATTACTGTCGTTGGTAAAACTAAGTGAATTAACACAAACATGACGGTTGTTTGTAAACTAAACAAATTAATAATACTTAGAGAAAAAACAAGATAATGTTTGGAGGTATTCAGAAGGCAACACAAAACTATAAAATACAAAACAAAAGATTAAAGGCTAATTCTACTCTACCTGGTCATTCATTTCAATAGGTACAATGGAAACTCTTCTGTCAATGTGTTTGCCAGAATTTATACTACTTTCACAACCGTTTGAAATGTTCTGACAAGCTTCTTTATGAAAGCAAGCATTTCTTGACTTTTCAACAGAAAATTGATTCTTCTTTTCCTCGATGTTTTCGGCATTTATCTTTGAACTTTCTTTGGAACTTTGAAATTTCTTTGGAAATTCGTTTTGATTATTTTGTTCATTATGGTACATAAGTTTCTGCTTTTCAGGAACAGGTAATTGGAGCTTATCTAGCGAATTATTTGATGTTAGTACTGCAACGCCATCAGAATTTTTCTTCACTAAACATCGCCTGTCATCGAATGTATCAGTTGAGATAAAAGGATGTTTCTTATGATAATCTGTCACCACAACATAATGTTGGTCATCATATAAGTCCTTTCTCAACTTCCCAGGAATGGGTAAGTTCCAATTTCTCGGCGAATACATATTTACAAAATATAAGAAAAATCCTTGATAATAATTTGTGCATTAATCACAGCAGAAGTTTGTTAAAAGTATATATTGAAGGAATTGCTGAAGAAATTTAATCAAAGTTACGCAGCACTTTAAATTATTTCCCACAACCGCATATATTTTTACAGTTCTTAATGATAATCCCGTGGCGCGCGACAATATTGTAGGCGCCGAAAATTCTTTTACCATATTCCAACGAATTCAAATCATTTTGATGTTTTATGAATTATTAAACACATCAAGCGGCGTTTTCATTAAAAAAAAATGGACAGACGGGCAATAATAGATAACCTATGAATTCAATTAACATTGACATAACAAATTCGGAAATTTTCAAATGTGTTTTCCCTAGGATAATCCGTCATTCAATGCCTCGTATTTCTTGTTGAGCTTGCAATAAAGTCAAAAGAAAAAAGAATACATCTATATTCCCTAAAGCTCGTCTATTTGTCTATTTGTTTGAATTAAATTCCCTGACACGTATTGGAATTATGATACATTAAAATGAAATACAATGAACTCCCGGTAACTCGAACCTCCTACGGACAAGGGGAAATAGTGCGAATCTCCCGTTAAGTCGAATTCTGGCAAAAATGAGATATTAGTTCGAGTTCAGACGATTCTCTCTTCGGTAGAGATCATAACAATATAATGTCACAATATTAACATTCACTGGAAGAAGTTTTGTATATCTTACTTACTGACTTTATCTGGACAGGCGCAAAATATATGTCTGTCTTACGCATAGCAGAGGCGTAGCTAGAGCTCAGTCAAAATTAGTGGAGGAGAGTTTAGTCATTTAAAGGAGAAAAGGAAAACGTAACTTAATAAGTAACTTAATCAACACTTAAGACTGAAAAGAACTATCATAACGTTGGACTCCTCCACTTTTTTTGACTGACCTTGTATACGCCTATGCAAAGAATTAATAAAATTGAAAGAAATTTAAATTTTGTAATTTAACAAGTCTTTTGAATTCTTTTTCCCAAGAAAAAAGTTTGAGTTATACCAAGAAATTAGCCGAAGGGAGACTTTAAAATGGTTCGAGTTATCCGGGGTTATCCAGGGTTCGAGTTAACGAGTGATTTTTATAAGGAAATATTAGAGAAGGTCCAAGAGATAGAAGGTACCAGTGCGAGATAATAAAAATTATCCGGTGTTCGAGTTACCGGGAGTACACTGTATTATCATTTATAAGAAAGAAAACCTCATAGAGGAACAGCGACATTCACAAAAAAATACAATCGAGATAATTAAGTCCGCAAAAATTCACAATAAATAACCTAAACGCAAAAATGAATTCGGCGAAATACACAGCTTTTTAAGCTTTCAATCGTGGTAATGAGTTCAGTGAATGTTTCTATCCTTATTATTATATAGCTTGATTTGTAATTAAATACAAGTGAATAATTCATCAGTACTTACTTAAAGGTACTTTCGTCACTTATTACGCACAATGTTTAATATTTCGCCAAGAGACAGAAAACAACAGCCTTTATAAAATTGGGGATTCCTAAAATCGAACAGTTGCTTTTGTAAACCATCAATCGAGTGGAAGCTTTATTAATAATGGCAGTATCAATGACTCTAGGCTTAATTTTCAGTCTAACATGACTCTTAGTGTGGATTCAATTTCGCGAAAATTTTTGGAATTTTTATGCAGATTAAATTTCGAGGATTATCAAAGCTGAGCTCAAACGTATCCAATATTTCATTCAAAAATCTGTGTTAGATGAAATGTTGGATACGTTTGCGCGAACTCGAAAACGAATGTTAAGCTCTGGTCAAACGAGTGCAACATTTGATGCAACATTTCTCATTTCCCTGTTCATTACACCACCTCATCAATGGAATTGTGTTCTATTGGTTTTAAAAGAGATTGTTGAAAATTAATAATTTGGTGATTACCTCTCGGATAAAATTGAATCAAAAATTCGAGAGAGATCATTCAAATACGTTGTTTGGTACGGTGGAATGTCTTTAACAAACGTAACATATTGTTTAATCCTTCACTAGTGTGATGGGATTTCTTACATCCGTTCTGTAAACATTCATTGAAAAACAACCGTATGGTGGACGTTTTTGCTTGAAACTTTAAATAAAAATTCTTTGAAAATCATTAAAAATTAGTGTATGTTCATTTGCACTGAAAAAAAGAAATGTCCAGTTGCTTTATTTATTATGGATATCTCACACACTGCTGGACTAGTTTTCTTAAGAGTACTTACCGAACTAACGACGGGTTTACAAAGTAAAGCATTATGATCTGTGTAAAGCAATCGGAAATCAATCAAAATGCAGATTTATCGATTAGGTGGAAAAGAAGTGGTCAAGGAAAACATTTTGCTATCAATAAATGTTATTTAGAATTTATTAACGAAACAATAAGGAGAATTTCTATTGTAGAGATAGATACAATGACGACATGAAACAATAACAATAACAGAACACTTTATAAAGAAATCTATCAGACGATAACCTAATAATAATACATTTTATACTTGATATAATACTTAATATAATATTTAATGTGTTAACCTTACATGATGCAATCACTGAACGTTTTGTTGAAAGTCTCTCTTTTTTGATTGAAAGAACCTAGCATTACATAGCCATTATCTTGTTTAACCCAGACAGAAATAACAAGGTTTTAACCACAAACTAGTTATGATCGCATCTTGTTACACTAACCTATAGTCAATATTCCAGTGCTTATAAATATTATCAAATATTTTATAAATATTTCCACCAATCTCATATGAAATCATACATACTATATATACAATACACCTTTCCCGAATTCCTGTTAAAAGGCTGCTTTACGAGCTAGTCAACAAGTTTCGTCTCGCTTCCCAAATCATAATTGCCTTTAATCATCTAATTACCGTCGGGGGAGTTGTTGTGGATATAATTACCGTCGTGGGAGTTGTTGTGGAAATCTGCTGTTTGGTTTTGTTCTGTCTGAAAAGAAAAGATAAATATTATTGTTTCTTCAGAATATATCATAATCAGCAGCGGATCCAGTGTATGTCAAAAATTGTGGAAGATCACATTAATATAATTTCTGTCTGTATCACCTATGAGCTTATTTGAAAGTTTTACTTATATGGTTTCGTGGCTAACGTTCGCCTCCACAAATTTTGACCGCCGCTAATAATTTGGAAGAAAAAGAAAACAGAATGGGATTTAGGATATCTTTGTCACAATTGTTTTGATTTCTTAACACGTCCCAAGGATATGACAAAAATCGCTCTTATTCCAAGTTCATTAAGTACAGCAATAATATGTTTACATATTTACCCGATTTTTAATTGCCGCTTTGTCCATCGCCTTTTATTTTTATCGAAGAGGCAAATACATAAACAAATAATCATTGGCAAAAGAATGAGAAAGATAAGTGCTATACATGCTATAAACCAGCGAAACCAATCTGTAAATTAGAAATTAAAAGAAACTATTCTTATCATGATATAATTTAGTTGTTACAGTGCGGTCAAGTACTGGCACAAACTGTTATGCATTAGTAGTAACACAAAATATTGTGAAGAACGTGTATCATCTAAATAATTAATTTGATGTGAAAAATTTAATTCGCAACATAGTGGATTAGTGCCTCAGTTTCGTTATTAACATTCCAAATTGCAATTCTACCCCTGTGATTATATTCGTTTTGAAATACACGGGCTAAAATCAAAATGTATTTATCAACATGGCAATGACAATGGTTGGGTCTTTCTCAGAAAATTGATTTGTTAGTTTGAAACATTTTTCACTCATTAGATACATTTTCAAAGAATATAAATAAATAGTCACTCGAATGGTTGGTAAAACAGACATTAACTGCTTTCTGATTTCAATTTTACACCCGAAAAATTCTGCTAAACATGTGAAAAACAATTTGAAAATATTGGCAAACTGCATCCCACCTCATCATGAAGTAACTCTTGAGGATTCAAGGATGTAATTCACGCACTCACAACAAAAGCTAACTAAATAAATAAAGGATGTTTACCTTTAATTTCTGTAATACTGGATTCAACACAGAGATCTAAATTTAAGTTATTGAAATCATTGGTACCTTTTTAAATTGTTTTACACCAAAACAACAAGGATAATTAAAAAAAAGGTAAGGAAGATGCTAGTATCAGAATACAATATAATTGTTTTATAATCAAGAGAAAGCAATTCCTCCTTAAATCTCCTTCAATCTCGTGGTTGAATGAGAATGATGAGGAAGGACTTGGAATGTATACTTCTTATAGCTATTCATTAACTTTTTACCATATACCTTTTGTATCTATGGAAAAAGAAGAGTTGGAATATTCTCGCTCACGGCTATCCACATTAATTTCCATTTCAGGGAGCTTGTTGTTCTTGTGTAACACGGTCATCATAAATTTCATCTCTCCTTTAACGTTGTGACAACATTCAATAGGTTTATCATCAATTGAACACGTAACTGCTTGGATATGCACCTCATTGTGTGGCTTTATTATTTTACAATTTTCAAAAAGGAGATCACTAGAGTTTCGTATCTGAACATCAATGTTGATCAATTCGTCATTTGCTTGTGGTTTTATCAAAAATGTGAAGTTTGATTCGATTCCAGAACATCGTTGTATAGTATTTTTTCGTTCAATGGTGATAGCAATACCTGAGGGAAATGAAAGAAGGTACTGAATAAAAGTCTTCTTATCACATTCTCTTAAAGTCGGTTCACACCAGTGGGAAATTTAATTTCTCAGCGAGTTAGAAGATATTTTAGTGAGAAATGTTTCAACCGGAAACAGGTTTTGTGATTTAATTAACGTTCTCAACAGTGAGAAAATAACACATTTATTCGACTATCCCATCGTGTTTAGTTACTTAAAATATATTTGATATTTTTCTCATTTAATTTTTCGCGATAAAATTAGTGAGAAAATTCCAGTGGGAAATTAAATCATGTTCCCATCTGTGAGAAATTTAAATTTCTCATGAGAAATTCAGTGAGACCTTAAAGTATATATATACATGTAATTATCAAGAATTATATTTTGTTAAACGTACCTTGATGCGCAAAGACAATGGTTATGAAAATAGTTGAAAAGAATGACTTCATGATCGTGTTCTTGGTTGATCTATTTAAGAGTAAATATAACTGTTAAGATTTACAAGGATCAGAAATGATGCTAGTTAACTATATGTCATGAATTAATTTTCGATCAGTTTATGTGTAAGAAATGGAGTATGTATTGACAAAAAGACTGTCTAGGAAGAACTTTTCAATCACATATTTTGTATAAGCAGCATTTCAACCTCGGAGACCGAGGGCTTCTTCTCCGTACATTCATATTGATCATGTACGGAGAAAAAGATAGCCCTATTATTGACTGTTTGATTTCTAGAATCTTTTAAGTTTACGAAAAAAAAGTTAAATAGAGTGTCGAAGTAATAAAAAATGGCCAAAAACGAAGAAACTGAACCGAAATGAAAAAAATTCTAAAAAAAAGAATGGTTATGAATAACAATACCATCTACCACGCTATACCAATACGCCTGCGTGCACGGTAGGTGATCTCACTTACTCATTTAAAAAAACAGAAAAGAAAAGGTTTTGTGACCGCTCAGAATGTGGCAACAGATTTTCGGGAACCTGTGTCTAGTACTGGGGATGTTGAACTTCTTCTTTCGTGATTGTTCATGTCAAGGATTGTTACGTAATAGAGAAGACAATGAAGATCTCCACGGAGGAGAATGCAACGCAATGTGTTTTTGGCAACGTTGATATTTCTTGAAAATGAAAAAGTCAAGCGATGCAGATGCTGTGTGTTTGTTTTGTTTTTGTTTTATTTCAATGATGAGGTAAAGTTCAAAAGGGAAAAGTAACATTGTTACTGAGAAAGTATTAGTAAGTTTTTCTACTCTCTTACAAGATGCAGAAAAGAAACGGGAGTTTTATAAATGTAAATAAACAGCAATTTATTTATTTTATTTATTATCTAGATAAAATAGGTTTCATAGGTCCGAAATTATATTTTTTCAGCTTGAAAAGAAAATGTGTATGTGTTTTGCCAGTAAGTGTGTGTTCGTGAAAGGTAGTTTTTTATTATTTATTGATAAAAAGGCAATATGTTTTGGAGCGAAATAATGTGTGTTTTTAAGAATAGTTCAATACCAAATGTTTTTGATATTTTACTATTTTTGTTGCAACATCATATGCATTAGGATAGCTAGTGATTATTGTTACTGGCTGTTTAGTACTGGTTGTTTAAGGGGAATATCCAGTTTGAATTTAACCCACGCCCCTTATCGTGTAGCGTGCAACAGTAGAATCATTTGTTTCACAAAAATTCATGAAATTCACTTTTTTAATTAATTTTAAAAAAAACTTGCAGGATTATTTTGTTTAAGTGTTTTTATATCTGCATGGATGTCATTGCTTGGAAGAACTATGAAACGATCAATCTTTGTTACCTTAAGTTAGCATGAATCGGTGTGTCTTTTGTTTACGTTGGGGAAAACAAATAAATTGTTAAATAATAAAAGTTTTGTGAAAATATTAATCCCAGTTGCAGAAAATGTTAACTTTTTTTACTTTTTTCACGAAAAATACCTGTTCTGGATGAAGCAAGTATATTTAATTATGTAGTTTTTAAACTTTTTAAACTTTGTTTGTTTCAAAGTTGGAAAAATTCAATACATTCCAATAATCCTGTGAAAATGTGGTACACGGTTTAATGATGGAGATGATAATATATATTTATTTACATCTTGGAAGCATTTTTTCTGTCTTTATAAACAAGTACATCAAAATGGAAAGGATTACATTGCTCACATCTTTTTCTTATATGATGGTCATTATTGTATCTATCATGTTAATTTAAATTACTTTAAATTTACTGTACGTTGGTTATTTGTTATTTGTTCTATTTTGTCTATGGGAGGGAATGTCCAATGTATGGTTTCTTTCCAAATTGCTGTTTCGCTGCATTGTGTGCATTTTAGGGGAGCTTTTTACTGATTATTGTTACTGGCTTAACGTATGTCGTTTAGAAATCTCCAGTATGAATTTAAGCCATAGTGCCTATCTTGATTCTATAGTGAAAAAGCATTTGGAGATCTATAAGATCTATAAGAAGTTCACACAAAAATGTTTTACTTTGGAGTTTCTCATTTTAGCCACGGTTCCAAATATATGGCAACCTTTGGGGACGGGGAACATCACGACGTCAGTAAAATATTTGAACGTCGATATCTTCGTAACGGTTATTTTTCAACATGCAATCCCATACATATTTTTATCAGTTTTGGGAGCCCTATGACATGGCACCACTTAATTTTTGCTATTCAATGATTTTATTTTCCGCCACCTTTCGAGATCCACTCAGCTTAGCACTCCGCTTGACAACGGGATTAATATCTAAGGGGGGTTGTCTGGTTGAGCGGTTGAAGCATACTTGCGGCTTCCGTAGACCAAATGGCGACTCTAAATGAATGTTTTGTTTTGTTTTCCACTTTAGGTAAAAAAAATTCTAAACTGAATTTCTGATCTTCCGTGAATAAAATAATGCAGAAAAAGAAACCAAATAAGGAATTACATTTTTTCCTTATGACCATCAAAACGTCTTATGAGCCTCTCAGTTACGCTTAAAACAAATTATCAAACAACTTGCTTTAACCGAGCATTAAGTAAACTTTAGTGTAAACTTTAAATTCACACTAAAATTTATTTGTTATGCACGGTTTCTTTTCCTCGAAGGTTTTGGAATAGAAGGCCATTTTTTTTGTAGAATATTTAAAGCTCTCTTTTTCCATTCATTATTAATTATGTTATGAAAATTTGTTAAACGAATCAATATGCAGAAGATATTGCTTAGAACAGCAATTCAGACTGAAGTTTTCTGTCCAAAATAACTTATGCAATTAACCGCATTAAATAATTCAGTTTTCTGTTATGCCACCAGCTATTATGACGAGCTTATTTTCAAAAGAATCAATAGAGTTTCCTCTCCATCCCTCCTTTTATGTTCCTAGATTAGTATTAATATCAATTTTTCAATGGTTCGAGGGAGTACACTGTATTATAATTTATGAAAATGAAAACCTCTTAGAGGAACAGCGACATTCACAAAAACCACAATGGATATAATTAAGCAAAATTGACAATAAATAACTTAAACGCAAAAATAACTTCGGCAAAATACACAGCTTTTTAATCTTTCAATCTGGTAATGAGTTCAGTGAATGTTTCTACCCTGATTAATATATAGCTTGATTTGCAATTAAATACAAGTGAATAATTCATCAGTACCTACTTAAAGGTACTTTCGTCACTTATTACGCTCAATGTTTAATATTTTGCCGAGAGACATAAAATCGAACAGTTGCTTTTGTAAACCATCAATCGAGTGGAAGCTTTAATAATAATGCCATTATTAATGACTCTAGGTTTAATTTTCAGTCCAATATGACTATTAGCGTGGATTAATTATCAAAGCAGGGCTCAAACGTATCCAATATTTTAACCAACATTCCAAAAATCTGTGTTAGATAAAATGTTGGATACGTTTGCACGAACTCGAAAACCAATGTTAAACGCTGGTCAAACGAGTGCAACATTTGATGCAACGTTTCCCATTTCTCTTTTCATTGCACCATATGATCCCTTCTCTTCCCTTCGACTACACCTTGTCGGAAATAAATTTGTACATTTTTTAGTAATTAAAAAGTAGTCAAAGAGTTAACATATATACTATAATTTTAAGAAATCAACATTTTATTACCGAAATTTTCTTACTCTTCCTGTATTAATTCTACTTCCAATAAATTCTCTGACACCAAACAGTGTTAGTACAACTTTTCATTCCCTTCTTGAATGATGACAAAAGATACTGAATGGGATCATAAAGATATGGAAATAAGAATCCCACACGTTAAAAATTCATCATTTGATTTTTAGTGATATTCACAACAAATAAATTGTTATTGTATATAAGAATAAGAATTCCCTGTTGCATATGTATCACCCAATATCAGATACTTTTAACTTGGCAGACCTTCAACGATAAATGCTCAAATTCAATTTGAGTTTCAGTAGGGTATGTGTGACCGTACACTAGTAGATATTTTCACTACATGAAGAATTAATTGATGCAAAATTAATTAATCCTTTGCACAGCCACCCATTGACATCTTAACCAGAAAATTATTTTTAACTTCATCAATATTGAATGAAGGTTTTTATCGTAACTAATGCGTGTGTTTTCTGTTAATTATGATTTTGTTTTCGTATCCTTTTAGTTTGAAGTTTTAACGCTGCTTAATCGTATTACGCCTAGGAGTGGAGTTGGGGCAGAATGTCTCAAGACCTTTTTAAATATTTTTGGAGGTACAGCTGCTTTTTCATTAAAATTTTTTATTTTTGTTATGGCTTTTCGCAAAATTTATTAAGCTTTGGAAAATGGCGAAAAAAAGTTCGGTTACAGCAGGTACTTCCGCTGGAAACAAAAGATTGACGGGTGGTCAATCGAAAAAAAATTGCGAAAAAATTTTGAAAATTGCCATTGTTATATATCTTTGAAAAGGAAGGTTGGTGAAGGAAGAGATAGGAGATGGATCGTTTTAGGACACCTTTTTGCAGCGTTCTAAACATCTCTTTTTCTCTCTATTTTAGTATCTGCGCAGCTAGTCAAAATAATGTAAAATAATCACTAAATAATGTAATGAATTTTTGATGCCGTCATCAAAATTATAAAATCGGGAATTTCCCTTTTTTCAAAAAAATAAAAAAATAAAAAAAATAAAAAAATAAAATATAAAAGTTTTGTCCACTTTAAAAAAATTTTTTTCTAAAAAAGTTTATATAATAAAGATGCCTAATAATCCTTTCATGAATCAAACTTATAATAGGATGATGTGTGATGCAGCTATAGAAGGTAATATTGAAAGCGTTAAATTATGTAAAGAATTAGGTGCTAATAACTTTAATTATGTGATGAGTTGTGCAGCTGAATACGGTCATATCGAGATTGTTAAACTATGTAAAGAATGGGGTGCGGATAATTTTAATGATGCGATGTATGATGCAGCTGGAAAAGGTCATATCTCAATTGTTAAATTATGTAAAGAATGGGGTGCGGATAATTTTAATGATGTGATGTATGATGCAGCTAGTTACGGTCATATCGAGATTGTTAAATTATGTTAAGAATGGGGTGCTAATAATTATAATTATGCGATGATGTATGCAGCTGAATACGGTCATATTGAGCTCGTTAAATTATGTAAAGAATGGAGTGCGACTAACTTTAATTGGGTGATGTTGTGGGCAGCGAAAAAAGATCATATCTCAATTGTTAAACTATGTAAAGAATGGGGTGCGACGAATTATAATTCGCCGATGTGTGTTGCAGCTGCAAAAGGTCATATCTCAATTGTTAAATTATGTAGAGATTGGTTAGGTTATGATATTATACATGAAGAGTTATTTCGTTATCACCACAAACGTAAGTTTTCAAAGACATTGTATTATGATTTGATAGAAGTTGCGATGCATCCAGATAGAGTATGGGATTGGTACTTTGATGAAGAAGAGAAGAAATTTATAAATGAATATTTTCCGTAACTTGAATGATAATAGTTACTGAGAGTTTGTTTCTCATTTGAAATTTATAATTTGGGGTTGTGGTAATATTGAGATGGTTAAACTGTGTAAAGAGTGGGGTGCGACTAATTTAAATTAGGCGATGAAATGTACAGCCGAATACGGTCATAATGATATTGTTAAATTATGTAAAATAATGATGATAGACCAGGAAAAAAATAAATAAAAAATCTAAAAAAATAAAAAATAAAATAATTTTTTTATTTTATTTTATATATAATAAAAGGATGAGTGAAACTTATAAAGATTTAGTGATGCGTACAGTTCAATTATGTAAAGAGTGGGGTGTGATGGATTATAATAAGGTGATGAGGTGTGCAGCTGGAGGAGGTCATATCTCAATTGTTAAATTATGTAAAGAATGGGGTGCAACGGATTATAATAAGGCTATGTGGTGTGCAGCTGGAGGAGGTCATATCTCAATTGTTAAATTATGTAAAGAATGGGGTGTGACAGATTATAATTGGGTGATGGAGAATGCAGCTGAAAAAGGTCATATCTCAATTGTTAAATTATGTAAAGAATGGGGTGCGACTAATGTTAATGGAGTGATGTGTGTTGCAGCTGAATACGGTCATATTGAGATTGTTAAATTATGTATAGAATGGGGTGCAACGAATTATAATGAGGCGATGGGATGGGCAGCTAGAGAAGGTCATATTGATATTGTTAAACTATGTGTAGAATGGTTATGATAATTTTTCGTATAATAAAGGATGTTATTGAAGAAGAATGCTAGTTGGAAGTTGTTTTTTATAATAAAAAAAAGTTGGTGGTTTATGTAAAAAAAAGTGTGTATCTTCAGTAACTATTATCATTCAAGTTACTGAAGAATGTGGTACGTGTCAGGGTACTCTAGTCGTATATATAAGCAAACGTGTTTACCACTCTTCCAACGTTTCTTAATGGTAGGCCAATCATCTTCTTTTATGACACTAGTTTCTTCATCAATCATCTTCACATCACTCCTTTCTTTTGGATACCAAATAAATAGCATTTTTGCTTGTCTTCGGATGTTCTTCGGGACAGCTGTGTAAACTTGGGTGAGTAACCAGAGACTGTGTTTTTTATGACGTCCCGAGATAGCTAGTTCTAAAAGTGGGGTTTTTCTTCGTTTGTCAAGTTTCTCTTCATCTATACAATCGTCAACGATGAAGAGTGTCTCGTGGTTTTGTAAGAGAGTTGAGAATTTTTAGATCCAATCAAACAATCCTTGTTCTGGTGTAGGTTCAATTAGAAAAATATCATCCTCTTCCCACAAGGCTTGACATGATCGATAGGTATCATTCCATTTGAGAGTAGGACAGATGATGATAATATATTCAAAATGTCGTTTGAATTGGGTTTGTAGAAGCTTTAAAACCAACTTTGTCTTCCCACATCCCGTCCGCCCAGAGAAAATTGCTGTACAAGGTTCTTTTACATAGCTCATTTATTTTAGTATCCAACGCTATTGAAGCGTCCATCTTCAAAGTTGTCTTGTCCATCTTGCAAAACATAGAGGTAACAATTGATAGATCCTGCAGTTTCTGCTTTTTTTGTGATCGCTAATGTCACACCATCACTCGTGTTCTCGAGTTGTCTCCCTGTTCCATGTAACTTATTATCAGGTGTGGTTCTAAAATCAATGAACAATGAGTAACTCGTGTTGTAAAACTCTGCTGGTGATATACTCGTATTCTTATCACCGCTAAAATATAGCCAAGAATTTTCATACATATCTTTAGGCAACAAACCATCTGTATAGAGTTGATTTGGTTGACCTTCTACCGTGATGTTTACTTTTGATATTTTCGGATTGTAGAACTTTTCATTATCAAAAGCGTAAGATTTTTGATTATTAGGTTCTATGAAGAGCATCAAAATACCTTTTAGACTTTCACTTGGTACATTAATCTGTATGTTCCACACGGGGTCTTCTTTTTTGAGCAGTATCACGCGATGTTTCAAGATTCTATCATAAGGAAAAGAGCTATTCATGGAAGCAGTCTTAACTTTTTCCTTGAATTCTCCATCTTCTATTTTATTGAATTTCAAAGCGATGTTAGATATGGTATAGGAGCCATCAGGATCCTTCTTTGATGCTCCGCTTCCTGTTCCAGCATCTCTGATCACATTTCCATAAGGTGCAAATTTCAGTTGAAAACTGAGTCGATCGTCAAGCTGTACAAATGGTAGGTGTTTTAAGATATCATAATATTCCCACAAGGGTATCACAAATCTATTTCCATGAGCAATAGCCAACGCTGTTTCACTCGCACTACCACTTGCTCCAGATGTTTTAACTCGAAGTTTAAGTACATTTCCTTCGGTATCTACCCCTTGTTCGATCTTCAGAAGTTTTTGTTTGTCTGAATCCCACTTATCTGCATAAAGCTGATAGATATCAAAATCAGTGATATCTTGTATGATATTCCCCTCATATCCAATTATAAGTTGAGTAATCAAACTTTTTCCGAGATTGTTCTAGTCGTATCCGTACTCTTCAGTTCAAAATCGAAAGTAAGTTTCAAACTTCCAGCTTCTATAACATCATTCTCACCTAAGTTTGGTAGTCTTACATTTAAGACCTGGTTCTGATCGATGGTGCTTGGGATGTGTGCTAATTTAACATGTTGTCTTGAGGCTTTTATACCAAACCGATTTCTATATTTTTTATTAGGGTTTAAACTTGTACCATATGAAGTCATTTATTATATATAAGAAATGACAGATATTTTTGATAATCCTGGATATGATGAAGGAGGTGAGGATGGTGAAGACGATTCATATCCTATCTCTACAACAACCGATCCTATACAACCGAGTGGAACAGATGTTGGTCTACCGGAAGTAACTACAGCAACGGCTGATGCGCAGAAGGGTTTAATTCGCATGAACTTGGAGAGTCTGTATATACATCTTGACGTTCAAGGCTCCTTGAACCTTATAGATCTGGAAAATTTTAAACTTTCGAAATACAAAGGCGTTCCTCGGTTCGAGTACTATAAGGATGGAGATTGGGTTAAACTTACTGATAAACGTAATGGAAAATGGTTGAATAAGAAGACGATCATCAATGTTATTGGAAAGACCAGGATTAAAGATGTGCTTAAACTAGGCACTCCTCTACAAACTGAGGATATTCAGATGCAGGATCTTGGTAAAAAGATCAAGATATATAATGAGGAACTCAAGGAGATAAATCAGGAGATATCAGAACAACGGCGAGCTCTCAATTTAGATCCTGAAGATATAGAGGGGAAAGAAAAACTTGAACAACTGCTTGAAGAAAAAAAAGGAATTGAGAAACAAAAATCATCACAGATCTCACGAATAAAAGAGACCATCACCAAGATAGCGGATAGTGACACATCGTTGGGTGAGAAACTTCGAATTCATTTTTGATAGCAAGGTATTACGATTACGGCAATCATAACAGCGCTCGGACTCGTTATATTTACAATCGTAACTTCATTAATCGGAGGGGTGAGTATGGTAGTTGGTGGAAAACCACCAGGAAAAGGTGGAATTCAGCAGTGGATGAAAAAGCAACTCGAAGCTCTTGGACAACTACTCGGAAAGCTTGGTGCAAAGTTTGGAGCTGCATTACCTGGTATCATTGGAAGCGTTATAAGCTGGTTATTAAACTTTCTGAAGAATGGAATTATGATATTAAGTTCAAACGTCTGGTTACTCATTGTTTTCCTACTAGGTTTGATAGGAAATTGGTTACTAAGAAAAGTAAATTCCAAGCAAAATAAGTGATACTCCAGAAATAATTAAATCTTGCTTTTCCTCTTCATGTTGTTGTGTTGCATTAGATATTTCAGGTAATTTTATTTCAATAGGTTTTTTTTTTATCTCCCCATGATGTTTTGGATGAAAACCAGTAGTTCTCTTACCTTTGAAGGCGTCATGTTTTGGAGGAGGATGTGTTTTTTCCACATCTTGAGGAGGAATCTACGGCGCTCCAATATGGTTTGCACTAACTAATTTTATACTGGAATCTGTTATATCATTGAGATTTTTCAACTTCAAATCGCTTCGTATAAGATAAGTTCCTAAAGCAACACCAAAATTTGGTGTTGCTCTAGCATATTTCAAAACATTTTGAAATTCTGTGATCTCTTGTTGTATAGTATTTTGTTTTAGAATGATTTTTTCTAGAGAAGTTGAAAAAATCTTTTGAGCATCTAAAGAACGTCCTGTATCACCTATAATATCCGATCTAGCGCTAGCTTGTGATTCTAAAATTAGATAAGTATAATATCGTATAGATTGTGATAACCTTCGCAATCCTGCACGTGTTAATCCGTTTACATGAGTTTCGAGCCACATTTTGAGATTATCCTTTCCAATCTTAATTCGTGATAGATATCGCCAATACGTAGGTCCTGGTATAATATTGAATTCTCTAAAAATACTTCGGAAAGCAGTCTCATTATATGGATTTTTTCTTGGATTAAAGATAAGATCTCCTGGTAAAGGTACATTCATTTCCTCTAGAATAAGACGCGTTTGTAGGTAGACGTGAAAGCGAAAAATAGATCGAATCATTGGAACCTTATGATTAAGATGAAATGTAGGTATCACACATCATATAGTACTCACCCAGAAACTGAAGGAGAGTTGTCCAAGATAAAAGTCTAACGGTTCTCCGAAACGATCATTCGGACCTTCAGGTTGAAATGGTAGGAAGATATTACGAAAGTTTACAGTGAATGAGGATCCATCTTGATCAACAACGATTTGTTGTTTCCATAGTTCCTCTGATGATATTAAGACGCTAGGTTTTCCATAGTCAGGTATATATTTGTTTTGAATTAAAGCTTAGAAGATTACTACTCATTTCTTTCATATAATAAATGGAGCAATATATGTATGTGAACAATCTTGGTAAAACACAATTACCTCTCATGTTACCAGCGGGAACTGAATTATACTTATCTAATACTTTGATCATAGTCCGATGGTTTAATTTAGATCAGAATACTCGCATAATCACATCGAAAGATCAGAAAACTACAGATCAGATTTTAACATATATCGATTTGAAAAAGGTCTTTACACATCGAAAACCATCCTCAGAAATATAAACGCGAGAGGCAACAAAACAGTTTTTGTAGATAAAAATGCAGATGGGACTCTAACCTTATCTGTTACAAAGGGGTATCAAGCTGCAATCACAGATGGGTTAGTAAATCTTCTCGGATTAACGATGCCTATACACAAACATTTCACAGCTGGATCTTATAGAACAACTCCAAATTTCTGTACATTTAAAGCGCTCCGCCTACACTGCGAAGAAATCGAATTGTCTAACATGATGGAAAATACGAACCTCACGAATACACTACACCATTTTGAACTTGCTAAAGAAGAGTATGAGTACAACGATCATATGATATATGATTATACTTCAAATCCTATATACATTGCTAAACTGAAATATCCGACAGATACCTTAACCTTCAGGATTACTGATGAGAATGATAAAGATGTTGATGTTGGTGTTAGAATGAAACTATTGTTAAAATAAACATATGGCAATGTATGACTTCAACACTGAGAAGGTATATCCTGTTTTACCTAGTGCTCCGGAGGATGGTGTAGACGGTCCGACATTACAAACGCAAAACTATAGACTTCAAACCATCAAGGAGACGGAAGCGTTCCTATCTAAGGAGATAGCATACAGAACGTCTCTAGAACGTAAATGTTCACGCTACACTATAGTTGCTACGTATATCTCTTACTTTCTAAATGCGGCGAGCGTTGTGCTTTCAGCTGGAGAAATCGCGTGTCTAATCTCTGGTATAGAAAAATGGATGAATATCACGTTGTGTGTAACAACTCTTGTTTTGAATATGATAGTGATTATAATTCAGAAAAGTGTCTCTGTTTTTGATATGAAAAGACTGAAAAATCGTGATATTTCTATAGCTGCTCAAACCATCTTAGATGGTTTGATTATGCTTATCTCGAAGAGTATAGAAGATGGAAATATTGATCATTATGAATTCACTCGCATTATAGGAGAGAAACAACGTTATTTGAGTAAGAAACAAGAACTGCGATCCAGATCGAGTAAAGCAATTAAACAACTTTATGATCACCAGAGAGAGGAGCTCTTAGAGCTTGGGAGAAAACAAGGTCGTGAAGAGATCGCAAAAAAGCTCGTAACTGGTTCCAATACCCCAGATGTAGGTGTTACATAATCTATGAATCACCTCCTCCCTATGTTTTGTAGTTTGATAAAGCCACAAAACTTTACATGTCGATATCGAACATATCTTCGAACAACTCTCGCGCATCATTATCTGGTAAAGTAAAATGATTTCCCTGGAAATTGTCTTTACCTAGAATATCTTCTCGGAATCGATACCATGCATTTATAGCGTTGGCGTCTTCGCATTCGCCGAGCTCTTCCATCTCAGGATATCTCATTTGTAATACATTCAATGTTGTTCTAAGTTGTCTCCGTTGACATCGTATCATATAGTACGGATGTCTATCAATGTTATTCTTCTTAACAACACAGAGAATGTTATCGATCGATCTTCGATGTGGTACATATCGTGCTTCAAGTTCTGTAACACGATTCTGCACCTCAGTAATTGTTTGATCACGCTCCGCGATCTGATTCTGCGCATCAGTAAGAGCTGCATGTGCTTCATTTTTCTCTTGTACGATCCTTTCAACTCCTTTGTGTATAAGCCATTTTGTAAGTTCTACAGCTTTGGGTTTCTTGGAGCAAATTGTGACCTCCAAAGCACGATGAAGTGTGTGCTACTTCATGAGCAACTGTTAAAGCTGTCATCAATCCTCTATCTTTGCTCACACTTTGAGCATGCAAACCACATAAAGATGTGTAGGCGAGACCTAAATTACAAAATTCAAACGTGTCTCGTGTCTTTTTAAAAAATGGTTTAAGAATTCTTGCAGCGACTTAATGCTTCATAACCTCAACAAAACAAGGAGATGAAGATATCATGATCATTTTGATTTGGATAGGGGTCCGCATACCATGCGGACCCCCCTTCAAGTAAATTATGACGTGGTTTTAACGCTATATCTAACGCTCTTGTTGAGGATTGTATATCAACAATCTCTAGTAACTTTCCGAGATCTGCACGCTCAAAACCAAGGTTGATTTTTAGCATCAAAAATCAGTTCTATTGAATTAGCGGGAAAGGTATGAAATAAAGATAACATTATTTTTTTTATTATTGTAAAGCAACTTCCAACTAGCATTGATATACGAATATATCAGATAGATCGATTTTCATTCGTGATAGTTGGGATCCACCTTTTAGTATTTTGTTTTATTGTAGAGGGAAAACCTCTACAATAATAAAACCTCTTTAACTAAATCTCATCATTATCAGATTCGCTAAGAAGACTCTTATACATATCTACTCGCTTATACTTACCCTCCTTTAGATACACTTGTAAATAGTAATTATGGTTTTTCTGAGTGTATATACTTCCGATTTTCAACACACCAGTTACTCTACAGCTTTGATAGAATGGTACATCATCGTTAACATTTGTTTTAATATCACCATCCCACGATGAGCTTAGGATTAATCCAACCCGTAGTGGTGATTGGTTTACTTGTAAGAGTTTGAAAAAGAAGCTCTTCAATGCGATTTATGATCGCTATATAAGCATAACACCAGTCTTTGTCATCTGATACGTTAAATCCCATCTTCCAGACAGAGCTTTCGTTATATCTTGATACACCAGAGGAATGACAATTCTTCGGTGTCTTGATTAAGAGAGGAATAATTTTACCCGGTTCCTTTTCATAACCTATATAGTATCTGATATCAGTTTTGTTTGCTAAGATAGCCTCTGATACAACGATCTTAGATCTATCAATTGTGTAGATGTTTGTAAGTTCTATACTATCACTAGAGTTAAAATCTCTTCGTGAAACCTCAAGTTGTCCAAATCGTAACATATTTATTATTGTAAAAACAACTTCCAACTAGCATTCATTCGTTATAGAGCGTTGTGTTATAATCTACTTCAACTCCTACGATCACACCCGTTTGATCATCAATTTCCACACCTTCTGGTGTCGTATGAATTTTTTTTTTCTTCTTGGTGGTGGTGCTTTCCTCGCGAGTTGACTAATAAATGTCTTCAAGGCGCAATCCTGACACTCCTTCCACTCTGTTTGTGTACCAATACATTGTTTTTTTTTTAAGACTGCTTCAAGTTCGTCTCGCTTCATTGTAGAATATCCTCGAATACCTTCTTTTTTGCTTTCTCTTTTAACTGTTTCAGGGTAGACATCTTTTATTATTATATGTCTACTTTGAACTACCACTTTTTCACATAGAGGAGGTACTTCCGTATCCTCAGGAATCAGCATAAGTTCTTCCCGAACGAAAGCTCTCTCGGGTCTATCTTGGAGGTAGTACAAAATACGTTGTCCTGGATACTGTAAGATCTCACGCAAGCGATACGTTTTCCGACTCCAGTTGTTGTCCGTTGCACGACGTCTTGTGTCATCATGTTCCTCACCTGGTTGTAAGAGATAGCGATACAACCCTGATTCAATGAAAGCGTCTTCCTTCGGATAGAATTCGACTTTTAACGGAACTTCCTTAAGCTTTATCGCTTTGGATGGTTTCATACCTGTCCTCGAAAGCACGGTGTTGTTGAGTTGTTTCACACTTTTCTGGTAGTGTCGGATCCATGTGGTACTCTTTTTCTCTGGATCCTCCATCTCTTGCGCATCTTGTATCTTGAAGAGTTTCAGAGCTAGAGTCTTGTTAAAATTTTCCACAAAGGCTGTAAACTTATGGTGATACTTTGTTGTAATTCTCTTCACTTTGACGTCATGCTTCTCAAAGAGTTTGCTTGTTGCCGACTTGAACTCGGAACCATTGTCAAGATGGAGTTCATTCGGATATTTCAGAGGTTCTTTTTTATAGATGTCAGCAAACATCTCGACAACGTCGCTCGCTTTCTTCATTCTTAGAGGTCTGCTCGCTTTATACCCTGAAGCGATATCGATAACATTCAAAACGTACTTGTACGTATTCTGGTAGACCTTGTCATGAGGTAAAAACATGAGATCCGCCTGATGTATCTTGTTTACCTTGGTTACGTAAAAATGTGCATGATCAATATGCTTAGGACGAGGTAGATGGATCTGCCATAACGCCTGTTTAACAAGCCAGTGTAAGACGTCCTTCTTTTTTAAACTAGATCTCTTCTGAAGCTCTTTAACAGCTTTGCGACCTACCCAAAGGTTTTCAGGTTGGTAGTAGATCTCACTCAGTTTGTTTTTTTCACTCATTTATTATATATAACGATGATACACAAAAAAACTAAAATACTTAGACTTCCTCCAATAAACATCAACTCACTTAACTTTTGTGGTTCAGAAGGTTTATAAAAATCGCTGAATTGAGGTTTAGGAGGTAGATGATTAAGATGTTGTTTTGTTATTCGATAATATTTACCCATACCTTCATCAAGATCTCTTATATAATTAGTTGCAGCGTTTCTTTCTCGTAGTTTCTCGTTTATCCATTCTATTCTATTATGTTCCTCTCGATTCGCTTTAGCTTGAGCTTTTTCTAATTCTAATACTGCCTTTGCTCTTTTACGTCGTTCTTCCTCTGCTTCTTCAGCAGAAGAATGATTCATGAGATAGTTTCCACCAATGAAGGCACCTGCGTTTAAAGCAGCACCAACAGCTATAGCTAGTAATGTTGTCATCTTTTTTATTCTATATAGAAATAGTATCTTTATACCAACCTTTCTTGAGTGCCATATCATCAGTAACAATCGCTGAACAAAGATAATTCGCGAATTTTCCAACATCGGATAAATCCATCTTCAAAGTTGGTGGGCTGACACTAAAGATCTTTTTCCCTGCGAAGGCGTACAACAACGTGTAACCACCAATTCTAACTGTTCTCCAAGTACTATATATTCCTTCCTTCTCCATTTATTATACCTTTTTTTAGATGATATTTTAGAACATCTAACACATCTCACTGAAGTTCAAACATCTATCAACCTTATTTTTTACGTTTTACCTCCAAATCTATCAACCTTATTTTTTACGTTTTTGGGCGGTGAATCATTCGTTGTTGTTTTTTCTTCTTTCTTTCGACTCTTAAAATATACAAAACCAGCTATTACAAATATTACTAAAATTCCACCACCTATGACTTGATATGAGTTGAAAGACTTATCAAGTACTTGATTAGATACTTGATTAGGTACTTGATTAAGTACTTGATTAGGTACTTGTAGTTCAGCCTTGATCTTACGATTTCATTCCGCTAACTTCTTCCCCGATGCTATTCGACCCGAGTTCTTCGTTTTTGTAAGTTTCTTCTCTTCGTTTATTTTTTGTTCGTTGCTCATTTATTTTAATTCGTTCTTCTTCTTCTTTCGCAAGTTTTGCAAATTTTCCCCAATTTGGCTTGATAAAAATAATCACAGCGTAACCAATTGAACCAAGGAAATTACGAAAATTAGAATATATGCTAGAACCTATAGTATCTATAGGTGAAACGTTGGGAATGAAATCAGTCATAGAACTTGTCAATGAGTAAGAGGTTAGAGGGTTTTTGTTGATCTTATCTATTATCTCATTAAAATCTGTTACACCTATCAAATTAGATATTTTAGAGGAAAAATCATTCGTTTTCATCTTAATATTAACATTTGCAATACGATGTTGTCTTTTTTTATAAAGTCGTTCTATAGTCTTATCACTTGCTTTACGCAATCTTTCTACTGTCCAAGGTGTTTTTCCTTCAAAATGTTCACCATTTTGTATAGCACGTGTTAGTTCTGCTCTTTTCTGAGCTTCTGCTGGTGTATCAACTTCATCAATTGATTGCATAAATTTATCAATCTCTACATCCATGATTGTCTTTATTATATAATGAAATATAAAAAATATCAGAAGTAAAATTATAATTTGAAAAAATCTAAAAAATATTAGAAGTAAAATTATAATTTGAAAAAATCTAAAAAATATTAGAAGTAAAATTATAATTTGAAAAATAGAGATAGTTAGTATTTCATACATTTCTTTCATTTCTTTCATAATTTTTAGATCTTCCAAGGGTGTACACCTTCACCAAGTAATTCATAACGTGTTTTTTAACGTCTTTAAATAATTTGATTGTTTTTTTGTTTTTTTTTTGGTTATTTAAATATTTAAAAAAAAAAATTGTTCCAAAAACACCAAATGTAATTCCAATTCCAACTTGTAAAAGGTGTACAAAGTCACTTTCTAAAAAGTTTTGATCATAAACATTTATACCTTTAAATGCGAGCTCAATTTCATCGTAATTTAACTGTTTGAATTTTATTTTTGCAACAACCGCCATAACAAACGCGCTAACTTTTCTTCCATGATTAACAGCAGGATCGATTTCATTTATCAATGCTACAAGCGAATTGATATCGCACGATTTCATTTTGTCAAGTTCGAAAAAAAATTCATTTCCACGGACATCGTATAACTTTCTGCAATCTTTAAAGAATCCACTCTTGATGAAAGGTGTCCTTTTTTCTACAATGTATAATTCATTATTATTTCATACATTTCTTTCTTTTCTTTCATAATTTTTAGATCTTCCAAGGGCGGTTCAACCAACTCCTTTAAAGTAAATTATGTGGTTTTATCACTCGTTTGGGGTTATAATACACCCTCCAGATTTACATATAAGTTCAACAGATGTGCCATGCGCCCATGATCGTACACCATCAACATCTTGAAGTCTCTTATCATCATTTTTACTTAACGCAATTTTATTGATTCTTTGAGTATATATAACATGTTTTCTACTCCGGAATGTTAGTTGCCTTCTATACACAATCTTATTATCTTCACAATACTGGAGATAGTTATCGAATGTGATATGCTTTTTTACTACACATTTCTTGATTCCCTTACATTTTTTATCTTCCTTTCCATCTACCTGTTTATAAGCATACATTTTAGGTCTTAAAGCAACCAAAATGCGTCATGATTTTTCCATTAAGTTCATCCTTTATCATAGCTATAATCTTTTTATTCTCTCCAATCGGAAGTGGTCTATTATCTTCCTTACTATAACTACTTGTATCAAATCTAGCTTTTTCTGTGAGATCTCGATACATATTACCTTTGAATTTATCTTCTCTCAGAACATCTTTTTCAATATCTCTATAAAAATCTTCTGTTTCAATGTGATAGATTAATGAGTCTGTATCCATATATAAAAGCTTGGCTTTGCTTTCATATTTCGGTATCATATAGTCATAGTGAAATTCATACAATAAAATCTTGCTAAGATCTAAGATAGCCTCTAAACGACGCATATTCATCGCGGTGAGATTTTCTGAGAAACGTATTGTATTCTGATAGTTCGGTTTGGAAGCTAATTTCTTACGTTTAGCATCATTACATACAATCTTTATGTTTTTATGTTTACGAACGTTTTCCATAGTCTTACCAAACACTGAGTTATTTGCCAATTTGAAAAAGTCTTTCTCTAACGAGTTCTTTGCTTTTGTACGCAAGTTTGTATTCATCTCAATATATGGTTTCAACCATTCACTCTGTTGAAATTCGATGACTTTGTACACCTTTTTCAAAATCAATCCATGTTCCAAAGCCTGCTTTAAAAGACGAATGTGTACTGAATATCGTTCTTTGTTATTAAGATTACATGTTAGTTTATCTATATTATTAGTTAGGCTTTTCAGGTAGAAATGGTATCTCGTTGTGTTTCAAATGAAGCTCCCTAGGATATTCCACATCAACTTCTAGATAATAACCAATATCTCCATTATTATAGCTTAAGATTTTATCTGTTGTAAACTCCTCACCATTTATCCATTTAAAACCATGTGTTGGTAGCTTATTTATCATCGACCAACCATATTGATTTTTGAGATCAAGATATTGAATATATGATGAGATTTCCTTGTTATTATAGTGTTCATCCATATACTTATTATTTGCTTTGGCCTGATGTTGAATAACTTGACAAATCCCTCCATGAATACCCTTTCCAAACATAAGAAGCATATTTGCATCTAATAGTAGTTCTAGTTGAATTTTAGTCTTCTTCAAAGCTGCTTGCCAAAATCATCCTGGAGCTGTATAAAAGTGACATGGATCTAAACCATAAATATCATGACATACATCTCGAAATTTCTCAAACACATCAGCTAATAATAACACATCTCCGTTCAGATATAAGTCATGATAATCTCCAAGATTTTTATATTCAAACGCTTTCCATACTTTCTGCGCATGAACATAGTTATTTTCAGTTATACCACAAGTTTAAGTTGCTATAGAACATTTCCTGACACGGTTCTTCTTCTTTAAATCTTTCAAAACTATCCATATATTCATACGGATATACACCTTTACGAAGCATAAGTCGAAATTGTTCATCACCACCAGAATATTGATACGTGTTGTTGAACCTCTTCTTAAGTTTCTCCTGATTCAACTTCTTTACATCCTTGCAATCACATTTTTTACACTTAAAATGTGCTACATACTTCACATCAATCTCTAAAACTTCCATCTCATCCTTGCAATTCTTACACACCACACCACTCGTATCAGCTAGATTATCAACCAAGTTGCTAAGAGAACTCTGCATGAACCTACAACTATCGATAAATCTCACCATACACTTCTTCGTTAGCTCCTTTTCCTTCCCAGTTTTCTTGTCCTTAAATATGATAGGTTTACCGCTATCATCATACATCTTCACCCTTATAGGAACCGAAAAACTGATATATTTCTCCGCATTTTCAGCAATGCATTCCATATCATCTACATCAAAATTCTTCGCCAACTCTCGTATAAACAGATGAGCATCATACTTTAAAAGGTTGTGAAATATTACAGGGATATGCTTTGGTACTTGATATGCTAAATTACAGTTGCTGTGCGCTGCACCTCGATACTTACCAGTGTAGTGACAATGATCCCGTACTTTAGAATCTCCGACAGATTCTGCTTGCTTCTTAAACACCTTCTTACAGAGATAGCATTTCTTCGCTTCCCTATGAGACTTCTTCTCTTCTTCTGTGAGTGGATTCATGGCTCTCTTCTTATATCGAATGGCTTTGTAGACCTGCTTCTTTAATGTCTTGCAAAATACCTCTACGCAATCCTCACCCCGATGCTGTGTCATAGCTTTATCGATCTCCCCATGAGCAAATTTAGTATACAAACCTACACCACAAGGTATATATCTGTTTACATCCTGTTCAAATGGTTTCTCCGAATTTCCTTCAATTCCTGATATTGGTTCCAAAATACACTCCATATCTCCATATATCGTAAAAGGAACTCGTATAGTCTTATCTCCATCTTTATATTTCAAGATGTTCTTCCCTTCTTTAGGCATCTTTACATGACAAAAATAGTGATCTTTACATGCATCAACATGCATGTTTAAGGCTACCTCTGTTCGAAAAGAGTCGAGACAATTGCGACAGTAAAAGTCACCTTCATGCTTTGATGTTACACCTCGTAGCAGAGCTGAAAGCTTCTTGATGGCTACATAGTGTTTCTTTTTTCCCTCTTGAATGATAAGGAGGTCTACAATTTTGCTACGATCTAAGTTATACTTGGAAATATACGCTTGCTTGATGTCTTTTCCTTCAACGTACAACACATTCAATGCGATTAAAAGATTCTGCTTCTCAAACTTAGACCACTGGTTAGACGGTGTTGGAAACATGATACCATTCCAGTTGTAGCGATCTACAAAGGGTTTCAGATTCGATATCCGCTCAGGATGAACATCAATTTCCCCATGATGCAAAGCTGCTATTACAGCCCACATAAAACACATTTTATCTTTCTCATTCTTAGGATTGATACAACATAGCTTGTTAAACACCCATTTAGGCAGCTTCAACCAAGAGCTTGCACGCTTCAAATCCACTTTGTGACAGTGATATGTCATCTCTTTAACGCGATTAAACACAAAAGAGCTAGCATTTAACACATGCATCATAATCTCATATTGCTGCAAATTATTGTGAAACATATCATCAACCATCTCTGTAAGATTACTACCCTTACTACCCTTCATAATCGTGTGAGTAACACCCGATATAGGTTTGGTTATTTTATCATTTTCGTCTTTGTTATTCACAAACTCTGGAACTAAGTTTAACTGAAATTTCCAGCTTTCACCACCTCTGATCAAGTCCCTCATAACATTAATCACATGTCTTCGAATCATCATCAGATAGTCATCAATCGACATGACTATCCCCTCATCAACACCTTTGCTTTTAAAACGTCTAAAGTTTCCGTTAAATGAACTTTCTATCTCTCTAGACCTATATTCCTCATTTGCAATATACTCAACGATATCTTTCAACTTCACTGTGCGATGTCTCACAATATTTTTATTTAAAATATTATTAATAATATTCATCTTCTTACCTCCTATAACTTGTAGACCTGTGTCACGCGCTTTTTTTTTGAGATCTTTAACTGTTAATTCTTTAAGATCTTTCATCTGAGGTATAATAACCCTTCGATGGAAGAGAATAGTATCAATTAGATCATGTTTTTTTAAACTTGCATAACCTCTGATTCCATCAGACCTTGCCATTCTCTTCAAAGAAGGCATTTTCTCCCTAAATAATGTACCTACCGTATCTCGATAGTGTTGTATACGATCAACTAATGTAGCTTTATTAGCTTTATTATATGGAACATTCTCCACCCTAGCAATCTTCATTAACTCCCTATAAGTTTGATTCATCAAAGGATTATTAGGCATCTTTATTATATAAATTTTTATAGAAAAAAATTTTTTTTAAAGTGGACAAAACTTTTTTTCTAAAAAAGGGAAATTCCCGAATGGTTTATTTTTTTTATTTTTTTCCTGGTCTATCATCATTTAAAGTACCACCCCATTTTTGACATAATTTAACGATCTCAATATGACCTTTTCTAAATGCATCACCTTGTGGTGTTGCACACCACATACCCCAATTATAATCCGTCGCACCCCACTTTTTACATAATTTAATAATCTCAATATGACCTCCTCCAGCTGCAGAACACATTGCACCATTAAAATCCGTCGCACCCCATTCTTTACATAGTTTCTAAATATCAATATGACCTTTTCTAGCTGCAAACTTCATCGTATCTTTATAATTATTAGCACCCCATTCTTTACATAATTTAACAATCTCAATATGACCACCAAAAGCTGCACAACACATCACACTATTAAAGTTAGTCGCACCTAATTCTTTACATAATTTCACGATCTCAATATGACCACCAAAAGCTGCCCACCTCATAGCCCAATTATAAATTTGATTCGTTATAAAATTGCTCATTTTTTATTATATATATTTTTTTGAAAAAAAATTCTTTTTAAAGTGGACAGAATTTTTAGATTTTATTTTTTATTTTTTTATTTTTTTAATTTTTTATTTTTTTATTTTTTTAATTTTTTATTTTTTTATTTTTGAAAAAAGGGAAATTTCCGATTTTATTTTTTTGACGACGTCATCAAAAATTCATTACATTATTTAGTGATTATTTTACATTATTTTGACTAGCTGCGCAGATACTAAAATAGAGAGAAAAAGAGATGTTTAGAACGCTGCAAAGAGGTGTCCTGAAACGATCCATCTCCTATCTCTAAGGATACCGTCATATCAATAAAACGTACAAGACAATAGAATTAAATGACTAATCGGACACAATGTTTTATTCATAGCTTAATTTATGATAACGTTATTCAATTGAATTTGTTAAGAAGTGATGTATCACTGTGGTAAGTTTTATGTCATACGGATAATTATTTTAGAAGCTATTAGGCTATTGAACAGCCCCTAAAAACCCTAGACCTAATAGTATTTGTTTTTATATTCATTTGAAGGTACATTTCCATCAAAATTAATGGATCTGTAATTACTTAAGCCAATTTCCCCTGATTCTTCATATCTTATAAGGCTTCCTTAACATTAAAACTTAAAAACTGAAATTAACTCAGCATAAAAAAAATATTTATCCATATCAATCCATCCAACATGGAGGTATAAAACAGAAGGAGACAGAAGTCTTAATTTTTCTATTATTCAGATAATGATTTTTCTATTCATTTTGGTAATTCTTTGATGCTATCCGTGATGCACCTTTTAACACTTTTCGGTGAAACGAAAACTTTACAAAAAAATAACGCAAATTTTAAAGACAAATGACAGCTATTGTAGCGTAGATATTTTCTTATGTAGTGTCACACGGATTACAAAAATTAAGATCTACCTGATACTCCTTTGCCATCAACTTCAGTAACTTTTCTGATTTGGGTGCTGACATTACTTCGTCCTATTTCGTTTGGCAGAAGTCACTAAATTCAATGCCTCGTATTTCTTGTTAAGCTTGCAATAAAGTCAAAACAAAAAAGAATACATCTATATTCCCTAAAGCTCGTCTATTTGTCTATTTGTTTGAATTAAATTCCCTGACACGTATTGGAAATATGATACATTAAAATGAAATACAGTGAACTCCCGGTAACTCGAACCTCCTAGAGACAAAGGAAAATAGTGCGAATCTCCCGTTAAGTCGAATTCTGGCAAAAATGAGATATTAGTTCGAGTTCAGACGATTCTCTCTTCGGTAGAGATCATAACAATATAATGTCACAATATTAACATTCACTGGAAGAAGTTTTGTATATCTTACTTACTGACTTTATCTGGACAGGCGCAAAATATATGTCTGTCTTACGCATAGCAGAGGCGTAGCTAGAGCTCAGTCAAAATTAGTGGAGGAGAGTTTAGTCATTTAAAGGAGAAAAGGAAAACGTGCAAGTAACTTAATCAACACTTAAGACTGAAAAGAACTATCATAACGTTGGACTCCTCCACTTTTTTTGACTGACCTTGAATACGCCTATGCAAAGAATTAATAAAATTGAGAGAAATTTAAATTTTGTAATTTAACAAGTCTTTTGAATTCCTTTTCCCAAGAAAAAAGTTTGAGTTATACCAAGAAATTAGCCGAAGAGAGACTTTAAAATGGTTCGAGTTATCCGGGGTTATCCAGGGTTCGAGTTAACGAGTGATTTTTATAAGGAAATATTAGAGACGGTCCAAGAGATAGAAGGTACCAGTGCGAGATAATAAAAATTATCCGGTGTTCGAGTTACCGGGAGTACACTGTATTATCATTTATAAGAAAGAAAACCTCATAGAGGAACAGCGACGTTCACAAAAAAATACAATCGAGATAATTAAGTCCGCAAAAATTCACAATAAATAACCTAAACGCGAAAATGAATTCGGCAAAATACACAGCTTTTTAAGCTTTCAATCCTGGTAATGAGTTCAGTGAATGTTTCTATCCTCATTATTATATAGCTTGATTTGCAATTAAATACAAATGAATATTTCATCAGTACTTACTTAAAGGTACTTTGGTTACTTATTACGCTCAATGTTTAATATTTCGCCAGGAGACAGACAACAACAGCCTTTATAATGTTGGGGATTCTTAAAATCGAACAATTGCTTTTGTAAACCATCACTCGAGTGGAAGCTTTATTAATAATGGCAGTATCAATGACTCTAGGCTTAATTTTCAGTCTAACATGACTCTTAGTGTGGATTCAATTTCGCGAAAATTTTTCGAATTTTTATGCAGATTAAATTTCGAGCATTATCAAAGCTGGGATCAAACGTATCCAATATTTCATTCAACATTGCAAAAATCTGTGTTAGATGAAATGTTGGATAAGTTTGCGCGAACTCGAAAACGAATGTTAAGCTCTGGTCAAACGAGTGCAACATTTGATGCAACATTTCTCATTTCCCTGTTCATTACACCACCTCATCAATGGAATTGTATTCTATTGGTTTTAAAAGAGATTGTTGAAAGTTAATAATTTGGTGATTACCTCTCGGATAAAATTGAATCAAAAATTCGAGATCATTTAAATACGTTGTTTGGTACAGTGTCTTTGACAAACGTAACATATTGTTTAACCCTTCACTAGTGTGATGGGATTTCTGACATCCGTTCTGTAAACATTCTTTGAAAAACAACCGTATGGTGGACGTTTTTCCTTTAAACTATAAATAAAAATTCTTTGAAAATCATTAAAAATTAGTGTATGTTCATTTGCACTGAACAAAAAGAAATCTCCAGTTGCTTTATTTATTATTGGTATCTCACACACTGCTGGACTAGTTTTCTTAAAAGCACTAACGACGGGTTTACAAAGTAAAGGATTATGATCCGTGTAAAGCAATCGGAAATCAATCAAAATGCAGATTTATCGATTAGGTAGAAAAGAAGTAGTCAAGGAAAACATGTTTCTATCAATAAATGTTATTTAGAATTCATTAACGAAACAATGAGGAGAATTTCTATGAGATAGATACAATGACCACATGAAACAATAACAATAACAGAACACGTTATAAAAAAATCTATCAGAACCTAATAATAATACATTTTATACTTGATATAATACTTAATATAATATTTAATGTGTTAACCTTACATGATGCAATCACTGAACGTTTTGTTGAAAGTCTCTCTTTTTTGATTGAAAGAACCTAGCATTACATAGCCATTATCTTGTTTAACCCAGACAGAAATAACAAGGTTTTAACCACAAACTAGTTATGATCGCATCTTGTTACACTAACCTATAGTCAATATTCCAGTGCTTATAAATATTATCAAATATTTTATAAATATTTCCACCAATCTCATATGAAATCATACAAACTATATATACAATACACCTTTTCCGAACTCCTGTTAAAAGGCTGCTTTATGAGCTAGTCAACAAGTTTCGGCTCGCTTCCCAAATCATAATTGCCTTAAATCTTGTAATTACCGTCGTGGGAGTTGTTGTGGATATAATTACCGTCGTGGGAGTTGTTGTGGAAATCTGCTAATTGGATCTGTTCTTTCTGAAAAGAAAAGATAAATATTATTGTTGCTTCAGAATATATCATAATCAGCCGCCGATCCAGTGTATGTCAAAAATTGTGGAAGATCACATTAATATAATTTCTGTTTGTATCACCTATGAGCTTATTTGAAAGTTTTACTTATATGGTTTCGTGGCTAACGTTCGCTTTCACAAATTTTGACCGCCGCTAATAATTTGGAAGAAAAAGAAAACAGAATGGGATTGAGGATATCTTTGTCACAATTGTTTTGATTTCTTAACACGTCCCAAGGATATGACAAAAGTCGCTCTTATTCCAAGTTCATTAAGTACAGCAATAATATGTTTACATATTTACCCGATTTTTAATTGCCGCTTTGTCCATCGCCTTTTACTTTTATCGAAGAGGCAAATACATAAACAAATAATCATTGGCAAAAGAATGAGAACGATAAGTGCTATACATGCTTTAAACCAGCGAAACCAATCTGTAAATTAGAAATTAAAACAAACTATTCTTATCATGATATAATTTAGTTGTTACAGTGCGGTCAAGTACTGGCACAAACTGTTATGAATTAGTAGTAACACAAAATATTGTGAAGAACGTGTATCATCTAAATAATTAGTTTGATGTGAAAAATTTAATTCGCAACATAGTGGATTAGTGCCTCAGTTTCGTTATTAACATTCCAAATTGCAATTCTACCCCTGTGATTATATTCGTTTTGAAATACACTGGCTAAAATCAAAATGTATTTATCAACATGGCAATGACAATGGTTGGGTCTTTCTCAGAAAATTGATTTGTTAGTTTGAAACATTTTTCACTCATTAGATACATTTTCAAAAAATATAAATAAATAGTCACTCGAATGGTTGGTAAAACAGACATTAACTGCTTTCTGATTTCAATTTTACACCCGAAAAATTCTGCTAAACATGTGAAAAACAATTTGAAAATATTGGCAAACTGCATCCCACCTCATCATGAAGTAACTTTTGAGGATTCAAGGATGTAATTCACGCACTCACAACGAAAGCTAACTAAATAAATAAAGGATGTTTACCTTTAATTTCTGTAATACTGGATTCAACACAAAGATCTAAATTTAAGTTATTAAAATCATTGGTACCTTTTAAATTGTTTTACACCAAAACAACAAGGAAATTAAAAAAAAGGGAAGGAAGATGCTAGTATCAGAATACAATATAATTGTTTTATAATCAAGAGAAAGCAATTCCTTCTTAAATCTCCTTCAATCTCGTGGTTGAATGAGAATGATGAGGAAAGACTTGGAATGTATACTTCTTATAGCTATTCATTAACTTTTTACCATATACCTTTTGTATCTATGGAAAAAGAAGTGTTGGCAATTTCTCGTTCACGGCTATCCACATTAATTTCCATTTCAGGGAGCTTGTCGTTCTTGTGTAACACGGTCATCATAAATTTCTTCTCTCCGTTTTAACGTTGTGACATCATTCAATAGGTTTATCATCAATTGAACACGTAACTGCTTGGATATGCACCTCATTGTGTGGCTTTATTATTTTACAATTTTCAAAAAGGAGATCACTAGAGTTTCGTATCTGAACTTCAATGTTGTACAATTCGTCATTTGCTTGTGGTTTTATCAAAAATGTGAAGTTTGATTCGATTTCAGAACATCGTTGTGTAGTATTTTTTCGTTCAATGGTGATAGCAATACCTGAGGGAAATGAAAGAAGGTACTGAATAAAAGTCTTCTTATCACATTATCTTAAGGTCGGTTCACACCAGTGGGAAATTTAATTTCTCAGCGAGTTAGAAAATATTTTAGGGGGAAATGTTTCAACCGGAAACAGGTTTTGTGATTTAATTAACGTTCTCAACAGTGAGAAAATAACACATTTATTCGACTATCCCATCGTGTTTAGTTACATAAAATATATTTGATATTTTTCTCATTTAATTTTTCGCGATAAAATTGGTGAGAAAATTCCAGTGGGAAATTAAATCATGTTCCATCAGTGAGAAATTCAGTGAGACCTTAAAGTATATATATATACATGTAACTATCAAGAATTATATCTTGTTAAACGTACCTTCATGCACAAAGGCAATGGTTATGAAAACAGTTGAAAAGAATGACTTCATGATCGTGTTCTTGGTTGATCTATTTAAAAGTAAATATAACTTTTAAGATTTACAAGGATCAGAAATGATGCTAGTTAACTATATGTCATGAATTAATTTTCGATCAGTTTATGTGTAAGAAATGGAGTATGTATTGACAAAAAGACTGTCTAGGAAGAACGTTTCAATCACATATTTTGTATAAGCAGCATTTCAACCTCGGAGACCGAGGGATTCTTCTCTGTACATTCATATTGATCATGTACTGAGAAAACGATAGCCCTATTATTGACTGTTTGATTTCTAGAATTTTTTAAGTTTACGAAAAAAAAGTTAAATAGAGTGTCAAAGTAATAAAATGTGGCCAAAAACGAAGAAACAGTCGCTTGAAAATTATTACCAAAATTAAGAAAATAAACAGAAACATCTTGATTTTATTTAAATATATATTCTATTATTAAGACGTTTCGATGCTCTCCGAGCATCATCCTCAGTAAAATGAAATTCATAAAAAAAATTTGTTAAAAGTTAGAGTTTGATCAATAAAAGGTTATTAAAATAAGTACAACAGGTGATAAAACGATAAAAGAAATAATTGAGTTTAATTAAAAAGTAACAAAGGAACTGATTTCTCTTGAACATTGAGCTTGGGTCCTTTTTGTTTGATGAACAAAGCTTCAGAGAGTTTTCTTTTAAAATAGTTTTTGTAGTTTGAACCAATTATCTTCATGTTTTCCATGCTTATGCGTGTATGACCTGTCTTTTTGGAGTGACGCAGTAGGTGTGAATTTATGTCTTTCCCCGCGTGCTCATTTGTCCTAATTTCGAGTCTTCTACCCGTTTCACCTATATAAGTGGCCTCAGAATCTGGACATTTGCCTTCGTACACAATATTGTGTTTATGTGTATCTTGAATTTTATCTTTTATGGGAAATTTTGAATTAAGTCGTGAACCTTTAAACGTGATGCGAGTTTCAGTATTTGGTAGACAGTTTTTGAGATAATTTTTCATCTTTTTTGTCAACAGTTCGCCTTTTCCTCCTTGGTAAGGTAAACAAATTTGCACTTTCTTTGTTGAAATTTCTTCAATTGGTTCGTTTGGCTGATCAATAACTGGGTCCTGTTTTTTCTTTCTTTCTTCTTCGATTATTTGGTGTACGAACCATTTGGGGTAGCCATTGATGTCGACAAAAACTTTACGTAAATGGTCAAGCTCCATTTCCAGGAGATAATCTTTGCTCGATATGGTAAAAGCACGGCTTACGAGTCCTTTTAGTGTACCTTTCTTCCATGTTATAGGGGCGAAAGAATCCCAATGTAAGTAAACATCTGTGTTTGTTTCCTTCCTAAAGACAGCAGTGTCAAACCCATTAGAGGTGCGAATGAGTAAGACATCAAGGAAAGATAGCATGAAGTTTCGTTCTTCTTCATAAGTCAATTCAATGTTTTTGTGGAATTTGTTCAGTTTTTTCATAATGTCCTCAAGTTTACCTTCCTTCACAAGGCAAATGGTATCATCAACATAACGGTACCAGAATTTCATCATACTGCGCATTTTTGGTACTAATGAACACTCTAATTCTACCATGAAGATATTGGCTAAGACTGGACCCAAAGGTGATCCCATGGCAACACCGTCGGTTTGCGAAAAAAACATGTCGTCGAACGTAAATTGGACAGATTTGGTACATAGCAATAGCAATTCTTTCATATCTTTCCTTGGAATAGTGGTTTTGATTTCTTTTTTGTTGTAAATACGTTTCAATATAATATTTATCGTCGTTTCGAGAGGAACATTTGTAAATAAACTTTTTACATCAAAGGATACAAGTTTGTAACCTTTTGGAATTTTCTTATTCCTTATGATATCGATAAAGTGTTTTGTACTATTAATGTTATATTCTGATTTGGTAAGCGGTAGCAATAATTTTGATAAGAATTTAGCTGTTTCGTAGGTTGCTGTACCCAGGTTGGAAACAATAGGACGAATAGGAAGCTTCTCAACTCCTTGGTCTGGTTTGAGTTTATGGATTTTTGCAAGCCCATAAAATTTTCCCAAATTGGAACCGGTTGGGTAGAGTTTCTTATAGGTATTATCTGGAAGGTGTTTCTTTATTTTCCTCAGTGCACGTTGAACCTTTCCTTCGATTAATTTAGTTTTGTCTTCGTTGTCTTTTTGGAATTGTTTGCAATTAAGAAATTCGATGCATTTCTCGGTATAGGTGGTTTTGTTTAAAATGACGACACCTCTTCCTTTGTCTTGTCATCGAAACGTCTTAATAATAGAATATATATTTAAATAAAATCAAGATGCTTCTGTTTATTTTCTTAATAAAACTCCTTGCCCGGTTAAATTTGTTTTATTACCAAAATGAAAAAAATTCTAAAAAAAAGAATGGTTATGAATAACAATACCATCTACCACGCTATACCAATACGCCTGCGTGCACGGTAGGTGATCTCACTTATTTAAAAAAACAGAAAAGAAAAGGTTTTGTGACCGCTCAGAATGTGGCAACAGATTTTCGGGAACCTGTGTCCAGTACTGGGGATGTTGAACTTCTTCTTTCCTGATTGTTCATGTCAAGGATTGTTACGCAATAGAGAAGACAATGAAAGGTCTCCCCGGAGAAGAATGCAATGCAATGTGCTTTTGGCAACGTTGATATTTCTTGAAAATGAAAAAGTCAAGCGATGCAAATGCTGTGTTTTTGTTTTGTTTTTGTTTTTGTTTTATTTCAATGATGAGGTAAAGTTCAAACGGAAAAATAACATTGTTACTGAGAAAGTATTAGTAAGTTTTTCTATTATTTTACACGATGCAGAAAAGAAACGGGAGTTTTATAAATGTAAATAAACAGCGATTTATTTATTTTATTTATTATCTAGATAAAATGGTTTCATAGGTCCGAAATGATATTTTTTCAGCTTGAAACGAAAATGTGTATGTGTTTTGCCAGTGAGTGTGTGTTCGTGAAAGGTAGTTTTTTATTATTTATTGATAAAAAGGCAATATGTTTTGGAGCGAAATAATGTGTGTTTTTAAGAATAGTTCAATACCAAATGTTTTTGATATTTTACTATTTTTGTTGCAACATCATATGCATTAGGACAGCTAGTGATTATTATTACTGACTGTTTAGTACTGGTTGTTTAAGGGGAATATCCAGTTTGAATTTAACCCACGCCCCTTATCGTGTAGCGTGCAACAGTAGAATCATTTGTTTTACAAAAATTCATGAAATTCACTTTTTTAATTAATTTTAAAAAAAACTTGCAGGATTTTTTTGTTTAAGTGTTTTTATATCTGCATGGATGTCATTGTTTGAAAGAACTATGAAACGATCAATCTTTGTTACCTTAAGTTAGCATGAATCGGTGTGTCTTTTGTTTACGTTGGGAAAACAAATAAATTGTTAAATAAAAAAAGTTTTGTGAAAATATTAATCCCAGTTGCAGAAAATGTTAACTTTTTTTACTTTTTTCACGAAAAATACCTGTACTGGATGGAGCAAGTATATTTAATTATGTAGTTTTTAAACTTTTTAAACTTTGTTTGTTTCAAAGTTGGAAAAATTCAATACATTCCAATAATCCTGTGAAAATGTGGTACACCTTTGCTTTAATGATAGACATGATGATATATATTTATTTACATCTTGGAAGCATTTTTTCTGTCTTTATAAACAACTACATCAAAGTGGAAAGGATTAAATTGCTCAGATCTTTTTATTATATGATGGTCATTATTGTAACTATCATGTTAATTTAAATTACTTTAAATTTACTGTACGTTGGTTATTTGTTGTTTGTTCTATTTTGTCTGTGGGAGGGAATGTCCAATGTATGGTTTCTTTCCAAATTGCTGTTTCGCTGCATTGTGTGCATTTTAGGGGAGCCTACTGATTATTGTTACTGGCTTAACGTATGTCGTTTAGGAATCTCCAGTATTAATTTAAGCCATAGTGCCTATCTTGATTCTATAGTGAAAAAGCATTTGGAGATCTATAAGATGGTACTACTTTCCAGGAGCTCTTCCAAAATGTTATTTTGTTGATGGGGTCTTTCACTAAACTCAGACAGCTTATTATATACTGGCGGCGAGCAACATCACATTGGCGTCTAGTCTGATTCAATTAATGCGCAATTGTAACTCACTGTGCCTACGTACAAAATAAAAAAATCGGAAAATACAGTGAAGTATTTCAGGAAAGTTAGTCACCGAGCTTTTTTTTTTTTCGTGAATGCGCAACATAAGTTCACACAAAAATGTTATACTTTGGAGTTTCTTATTTTAGCCACGGGTCCAAATATATGGCAACATTTGGGGACGGGGAACATCACGACGTCAGTAAAATTTTTGAACGTCGATATCTTCGTAACGGTTATTTTTCAACATGTGATCCTATACATATTTTTATCACTTTTTGGAGCCCTATGACATGGCACCACTTAATTTTTGCAATTCAATGATTTTATTTTCCGCCACCTTTCGAGATCCACTCAGCTTAGCACTCAGCTTGAGAGCGGGATTAATATCTAAGGGGGGTTGTCTGGTTGAGCGGTTGAAGCATACTTGCGGCTTTCGTAGCCCAAATGGCGACTCTAAATGAATGTTTTCTTTTGTTTTCCACTTTAGGTAAAAAAGATTCTAAACTGAATTTCTGATCTTCCGTGAATAAAATAATGCAGAAAAAGAAACCAAATAGGGAATTACACCTTTACCCTATGACCATCAAAACTTATGAGCCTCTCAGTTATGCTTAAAATAAATTATCAAAGAACTTGCTTTAACTGAGCATTAAGTAAACTTTAGTGTAAACTTTAAATTCCTACTAAAATTTATTTGTTATGCACGGTTTCTTTTCCTCGAAGGTTTTGGAATAGAAGGCCATTTTTTTTGTAGAATATTTAAAGCTCTATTTTTTTCATTGATTATTAATTATGTTATGAAAATTTGTTATACGAATCAATATGCAGAAGATATTTCTTAGAACAGCGATTCAGACTGAAGTCATCGGTCCAAAATAACTTATGCAATTAACCGCATTAAATAATTCAGTTTTCTGTTATGCCACCAGCTATCATGACGATCATGACGAGCTTCAATAGAATCAATAGAGTTTCCTCTCCTTCCCTCCTTTTATCCTCCTAGATTAGTATTAATATCAATTTTTCAATGGTTCCATTTTTCAATTTATAGAGATTAAGAAGCCGTGAGACCCAACCAACTCGATCAACTCGGTTGTTGCGTTCAACAACCAACTGGATTTTAGTATTAATTCCAACACTGTGTTAATTTCTAAAGAATGCCAGGATATCATATCTTTCCCCCAAAAAGGTGTTAAAAAGTCAAGGCAAAGTTGAATGTCTTAGATAAACATCGGTTATACCTTTTGCTCCACCAATACCAGCTATTTTCAATACATTAACACTTAAAAGGGTTCAAAGAATAAGATTAATTTTTGTGCATTACTTTCCAATAAAATCTGGAATTAAAAACAGTTAACAAATTTAAAGGATTTCTTTCGCTTTTCATTAATCTTATCATTATTAGATTGGTTACTATAAAGAAAATTTCAGTTCGCTGTCACCTCAACTCTGCAAAAGAATGATAATGTTAAAATTCGTTCACTGACGCTCCCTTCAGCTACACCTTTATAAGGAAGTATTAGAGAAGGTTCACGAGATATAAAAAATAGTTCGAGATAATAAAAGTTCGAGTTATCCGGAGTTCGAGTTACCGGGAGTACACTGTATTATCATTTATGAAAATGAAAACCTCATAGAGGAACAACGACATTCACAAAAAAACACAATTGAGATAATTAAGCAAAATTCACAATAAATAACCTAAACGCAAAAATAACTTCGGCAAAATACACAGCTTTTTAAGCTTTCAATCGTGGTAATGATTTCAGTGAATGTTTCTACCCTTATTATTATATAGCTCGATTTGCAATTAAACACAAGTGAATAATTCATCAGTACTTACTTAAAGGTACTTTCGTCACTTATTACGCACAATGTTTAATATTTCGCCAAGAGACAGAAAACAACAGCTTTTATAAAATTGGGGATTCTTAAAATCGAACAGTTGCTTTTGTAAACCATCAATCGTGTGGAAGCTTTAATAATAATGCCATTATTAATGACTCAAGACTTCAGTCCAATATGACTATTAGCGTGGATTCATTATCAAAGCTGGGCTCAAACGTATCCAATATTTCAACCAACATTGCAAAAATCTTTGTTGGATGAAATGTTGGATACATTTGCGCGAACTCGAAAACGAATGTTAAGCGCTGGTCAAACGAGGCAACATTTGATGCAACGTTTCCCATTTCCCTTTTAATTGCACCATCTCATCCCTTCTCATCCCTTCAGCTACACCTTGTCGGAAATAAATGTGTACATTTTTTAGTAATTAAAAAGTATTCAAAGAGTTAACATATATACAAGAATTTTAAGAATTCAACATTTTATTACCGAAATTTTGATACCCTTCTTGTATTAATTCTACTTCCAATAGATTTTTAGTGATATTCACAACAAATAAATTGTTAATTTGTATATAAGAATAAGAATTCCCTGTTGCATATGTATCACCCAATATCAGATACTTTCAATTTGGCAGACCTTCAAAGATAAATGCTCGAATTCAATTTGAGTTTCAGTAGGGTATGTGTGACCGTACACTAGTAGGTATTTTCACTACATGAAGAATTAATTGATGCAGAATTAATTAATACTTTGCACAGCCACCCATTGACATCTTAACCAGAAAATCATTTTTAACTTCATCAATATTGAATGAAGGTTTTCATTGTGACTAATGAATTTGCGTGTATTTTCTGTTATTCATGATTTTGTTTTCGTATCCTTTTAGTTTGAAGTTTTAACGCTCCTTAACCCTATTAGGCCTAGGGGTGGAGTTGGGGCAGAATGTCCCAAGACCTTTTTTAATATCTTCGGAAGTACAGCTGCTATTTCATTGAAATTTTTTGTTTTTGTTATGGCTTTTCGCAAAATTTATTATTTTTGGAAAATGGCGAAAAAAAGTTCGGTTACAGCAGGTACTTCCGCTGGAAACAAAAGATTGACGGGTAGTCAATCGAAAAAGAATTGCGAAAAAATTGTGAAAATTGCCAATGTTATATATCTTTGAAAAGGAAGTTTGGTGAAGGATACCATCATATCAATAAAACATACCAGACAATAGAATTAAATGACTAATCGGACACAATGTTTTATTCATAGCTTAATTCATGATAACGTTGTTCAATTGAATTTGTTAAGAAGTGATGTATCACTGTGGTAAGTTTTATGTCATACGGATAATTATTTTAGAAGCTATTAGGCTATTGAACAGCCCCTAAAAACCCTAGACCTAATAGTATTTGTTTTTATATTCATTTGAAGGTACATTTCATTAAAATTAATGGATCTGTAATTACTTAAGCCAATTTCCCCTGATTCTTCATATCTTATAAGGCTTCCTTAATATTAAAACTTAAAAGCTGAAACACTTAACACTTTTCGGTGAAATGAAAACTTTACAAAAAAATAACTTAAAAGACAAATGACAGCCATTGTAGCGTAGATATTTTCTTATGTAGTGTCACACGGATTACAAAAATTAAGATGTACCTGATACTCCTTTGCCATCAACTTCAGCAACTTCTCTGATTTGGGTACTGACATTTCTTCGTCCTATTTCGTTTGGCAGAAGTCACTAAAAATAATGTTAAATAATGTTAAAAATATATATACAACCATATACGTTTTACCATAACACAAAATTATATGTTACGCATAATATGGAAATTATTTTTTGGGGGACATAAAAAAATGATTGATAATGATCAAAACAGCAGCAAATTTGTCAGAATTTACAGTAAGCAGGTTCATTTGTATTTAATGTCAAGTTTATGATTAGCACAAAATGATAGCCAAAACATTTTTTTGCCCAAAACACCCGATAAAACGTTATAGTCAAGTCTGGACCAGATGATCTAGTTCTGCAATACACAGAGCAGATATGTTATGGCAAACATTACTTCTCTAATTCAGGTTCCTTGAATCAGAACTTTCTGTTTATTATTGCCCTAAATTATCTCAGTTGCTATATGCGACATCATAAATCCCGTCATTGACTTATTAACAAATTTACCTCCAAATTTACCTGCTGATAATATATGGATGGTTGACATAAAATATGTATACATTAAAAGAAAAAAAACACATTTTCTAAGATTTTGCGGTTTTGGTACGGATCTTTTTCAGATGAGGAGAGTGACAATGAGTTGGTACAAAGCTAAATTTGTACATACAAGCCTGGAAGTCTGACGGGATTCCCAAAATCCTCTTACCACACCAGGATTCAAACTATAGTGAGCATATATTTTGGTTTCCCAACACTGGCTCATATACCATTGAGCCACACCATATGCATTTCCCTTGTTCACATATTCAACAAATACCTCTAACTGTCAGATAAAAAAACTCACTCACACTACTGCAGCTGCCATATTCCATATTTATAGCTATACATCTTGGTTTACATTTGTGAAACTAAAATAATAACACTGATGTCAGCCTATCATGCCAAAAAGTGTATAAAACTGAAGAACCACAAAACATATATACATCAGCCAATATTTATATTTTATATATTTTCTTAGAAATTGCCTTTATAAGCCATCTAAATATAGACCATCCTCTTCCAAAATTGGGGGAATTTATTATAGAACTGAATATATAAAGTATAAAGCTTACTTAATGACTTTTAAAGAAATGTTTTCATCTTCAAAAGTAAGTAAATCCCAAGGTATCAAGGCTTGGACAAATTTATCCACAAACTCAAAGTTGGAATCAGATGTAATATACCTACATTATGTTTTTCCAAACAGCCTTGGGTATTTCGCTTGCATTTCGAGGAGCACATCACAAGTTAGTAAATTTTCTAATCTCATCCAAGATGTCACAACCTGGGATTCCGGCGGCCATATTCAGAATTATCATTTGCACGTGGACTGCACTGAGATTTTGGAAGAAGAGATTTGCACGATTTTTACGTAACCAGCACATAACCAGCTTATGCATGCCGGCAACCGATGTCACCACTGTTCGGACTTTTCTGGACAACTTGCCAATGGATGACTTAGCAACAGGCAGCCGGTTTGGTAAGTAAGCTGGTGATAATCGATAAAAAGGGGGTGTTTAAACACCAGAAAACCATCCATCTGGTTACATATTTAATCCTATTAAAGTTTCTTAATTTTGCCTGGAGCATTGGTCAAAGGCAAACGCAGACTGTATCCCACACCACTAACCTAGATAAGTATTACTGTACTTAACACATTTCAGTTTTTTTTAGCATTTCCTTTTCATGATGTGACATATGTTTTTATTGCTATAGCTATATATTTTTCATGTTGTTGTTTGTTTTAATAAGTGGAGAAGGAGGATGAGTATGAGGAGACCATTGCCACTGAGTATCTTTCCTTTTAACTTTTTATATTTATTACATCTACCAATTCTATGATTATGGTTCTCTAAGATATTGATGATGCTGCATCTATATCATATTTATCGCTGTTTGTTGTTTGTTGTTTGTTTTATTTTGTCGGGATCCTGATATGCAGAGGCTAAAATTAGAACGCAAGAAACGTCGAAAGTAAATTGACAGAAACAACGACATCATTTTGTAACTGACTTAAGAAACATTGATGGAAAACGAAGTTACGAACGTCAAACTAAAGTCTTACATAAATGCCACTAGTCAGTACGCTATCAAATTCGATGTCTCCGGAACCATTATTGACATTGACTTCATATTTCGTGATGTTTCCTCGAATTTAGTAGGGATTAGAATTTTAATAATAATAATAAAAAAAATACTCATGCCTTTTTGCTTATGTCAGCACTTTTGTGAAACGACTCCAATTTGTATTTAGACAATTTGCGTTTTGTTTTCAAATGTTTTTATGCTTACGTAGGCATTATTAGGATGTGAAAATAGTTCAAATTTGATAGAAATTCCATTGTAAACAAAGTGCTGACGTCCGCATATTTCCAATTGCTTTTGCCCAAAATGTCTGAATATGTTTCTTACAAACAAAGGAAATAAGAAAACTAAGTTCAAAACATAATAATATATAGATATGGTAACTATTATTATAGGAATATTTGCAGAAAAAGTTGAGCTACAATCCTACCAAGTTGCCCAAGCATGAGCAGAATAGGTTTTATAGGGGCGGGTCTACTAGCGCCATCCCACTCCCATCGGGTTGAGGGGCATGATTAAAAAAGGGTTACAAAAGTATCATCATCAACTTTCAATAAGTTGCCAAGGAATATACCCGAAGAATCAAATAAGAATCAGTTTATTAGGATATGCTCATTTGTTGTAATTTCATTATTGCTGATGCTAATAAGTTTATTCTAGAAATAGTTGCATATAGAGAAATGTTCTTTTTCTAATATGCCCGGCTAAAGTACAGCCATAAAGAAACTTTATGCGTCTGCGAATGAATGAATTTTTACATGGAAACACAAAATAATTCGGTAGAAACGTTCACCCGGGCAGCTAGAGAACTTTATAATACTTCAAAACAAACACGATAATGGCTTCCTCCTACTTGTAATCATAATATGTTTTTGAACTTTCCGACCACACAAGGTCACTTTTTTGAACTTTCCACTCAACCACGGTTCATCAAGATGTGGATCTTAATGTTTATATCGATTACTATGTCCACTTTCATTTTGATGTCATCGTTCTCAAGAAAATTCTAAATTTCAAATTCATTCCTTTTCCTCGATGAACCAATTGTCATTAGCGTTTAATTACCATGAAAGTGGTTGGTCCAGAGAGGCGAAAAAAAATACTGCTTGTCTCGGAATCATAATGAAATCGAATCGATAATCGCAAGCATCATACTGAGGTAAAGCATCAGAACGAGGATAAACGTCACACCGAGGCCTAGTTCAAAACGCTTTACTCAAAATGTTTGAACGCTTTCAAATTTGACAAATAAATGAAAATAACTTTTAGAACAAAATTAGGTACAATAATTCACTAAAAAGTCTCCCGCTCTTGAACAAATCAAATGGTTCAAATCAGCTTTTTTAATTAAGAGAGTTTCTTAGAAGGGGAAGAGTAACATAGATTTCGTTATATCGTTTTTTTTACATATATTTTGTTACATAGGGGTTTGTAAAACATAATGAAGCTATATTCGCTTGGTTAGAGTATGTATACATGTATATTATGTAGTACATTACATGCGGACGTGCATTTCACAAAAATAATTGCCATCCAAAAGGATGTACACAGGCTGAAAAATTATTTCTTTCGCTAGCAATAAAACCACAAAGTATCATTAGTCTCAAAAGATCAGTAATTAACTTCTATCCACGATAGGTCATTAATTAACCTGCATCCTCAAAAGATCAGTAATTAACCTCGACAAACCGGAAAAGATTATGCTCCCGAATCCTTTTAAAGGGGAAGCCATGAAAATTTTTCATTCAAAAAACTTCAAGCTAGTAGATAACGGTACAAAAAGTTATTTTGTTGAAATAGCACACAATGGCGGTTGAAAACCTTTTTGTAATTGTTTTAATAACCGCCATGCTGGATATTGGCGCGGTTCGAGGCTTGTCCTGTCTCTATACACCACACCAGTGTAAAACAGAAAGTTTTCAAATCAAACATTGTGGGAAAATGGATCTGGGATGCAAAGGTAAGTCTCTCTTTGTCCCTCATGCATTTCTGTGAAGCGGAGAGAGTTAACAAAGATCGGAGTCTTGATTGAGATTGTGAAACTGAGGAAAGGGCTAACTTAAGTGTAAATCATTCCAGATTACATGGTCATAATTCCTATTAAAGAAAGAATTAAATAAGATTTCATGTTGAATGTAATATTTTGTAGTAACGGTCAAAGACGCTTGTGGTTGTTGTGATGTATGCCCAAAAGTTCGAAGTGAAGAATGTGGAGGACCATGGGATGTGTTAGGAGTTTGTGATGCTTCGCAGGGACTTATTTGCCGAAAAGAAAATGAATACTCTCAAGGTGTCTGCGGTATGAAAATGTTTTAAGTTCAACGTTAAATATATAATATTGAATTTCACGGCCGACGAAAAATGTATTTTTTCTTTTCTGTCATGTAGTTTGTAAAAGCGTTCCAGTGCCAGCAGATTGTATCCCAGAAACCTTTGCGAATGGATGCTTCACTGGGAATTGCAGTGTGTAATTTTTGTTATTTACAAATTATAATTTGGGTTTTTCAACTCTTTTTTATGCATCATCCTAAAACATCTCAAAATGTTTGTTATTATTTTATTGTTGTTACGGTAACAAAGTTTACGTCATCTCCTAGAATGTAAAAAGGTTCATTATCCAAGAGATTGTCCGTATGGTCTGGAAAGAAGCAATGATGGATGCCTGACTGGAAATTGTAAAAGTATGTTTTTATATGATAAAGCTAAAAAAGAAAGATATATAGACAGGTTTCCTAGCAACACCTACATAAGTTTCCATTCATCCAAGCTCTTTAATAATCGAATAAAAACAAAACCAGTTTCCTTTCCATCATTCGTCAATTATTGATTTTGCAGAACTAGCTTTTTATCAATTGATTTTACAGAACCACCGATTTGTCAAGAACGAAAAATATCTCATGCAAAGAAGAGACGATATCATTGCAAAGAAAAGAAAACCATATTCTGTGATGAATATTGTGGCAAGTATGTGTGACCATTCTTTTGAATGCTATTCTCCTCATTGTGATTGGCAAATGTTCCAAATCTTTGTCCAGTATGCTTGCATAAACCGTTTTTGTTTTTTCATTTAGTTGCTGTAAACATCATTCGACATGCCCACCAAACTCCATCCAACACGTGATTAACAGTCAATGTAACAAATTCAATTTTATCGGGAAATAGTTTTATATTTTATAGCTTCATGTATTCATAAGAGATATTTAGTCAAATCAAACAGTTTAGTTCTTCTTTCTATACGGCATTATTTATCAATTTATCCTTATGACAACTGCGAAGGAGAGTGATAAGTAAATAATTATTTTCCATAATTTAGTTCTCTTAAGTTTATCATACAAATACCACAATGCAATGCTATAATTACTATATACAGCTCAAATCTGTGAAACTGTAATGAGGATATTATTAATTTCGTTATTCAATTCTGTGATTATGTGCTAGAGCATTCCGGGTAAAAAATATTTTACTTCGTAATAAAATAAGTAAGTAGATAAGTAGTTTCCAGCTCGAAAAGCTGATCAAAAAAATGGATAGGATCGCAATGTCTTTCCGCCCCTAAGGATTGTAATCGAAATAAGGTATGATGGAGATAACTTAATTATCGGGGAAAAAAAGGAGAAAAAGTGACCGAATTTTCCCATGAATCAGTTTTTCCTTTTTTTTCACCGACCAGTCTCTTGATTGTTTGGAGGAAGTGGAAAAAATTCCAGCAAACATAAAAACATCGTATATTTAATGTACATTCCTTAACAAAGAAAATCTAAGGGCAAATTACATTTAAAAATGGTTGCACAACCAAAACATCTGTGGTAATCATCCAAAGATGGTGCAAAACGAAAATAAAAAAATCAACACAGCACGCATAATGGAAATAACAAGGGTCATGCTAGTATTAATATATAGATGTCAATGACCTGTCAATCATTTTGTGTTTACATTTCCCATACAATTACTCAGTGGGCAATCGACGTTGCCTCCACGTTGAAACAACAGCGAATTTTAAGTCGGAAAATCGTTGGAGTGATGTTGGAATGGAAATTTTATTTTGACGTTACGTTACGATGTTGCAGCAACATTGAGAAATAACATCGGTACAATGTTGGCTAATTTGGGCTAACGTCGTAACACCGAGAGTAGATGTCAAACGACGATGTTTCGTTATTAAACAAACATAGGTTTTAGGATGGAATGATTTAATGTTGGAATGAGATCGATATATAAATGTTATATTACGATATTTGGTTATGTTTTTTGCGTACTAGTATAGGTGGAATCTCCCATTAGGGGAATCTCTAGCTCCATCTTACGGAGTTTTTATTACTTCATGGAGTATTGTGCTTTAAGGAACACATCATAAGGTCGCCCGGAAGAGAACGCAATGCAATATAACATTTTTTGTTTTTGTTTTTAATATTTTTTTATTCAACGCTTTAGGTTCAGTAATAAAGAATACCAACATTGATCGGTATCAGTAACTATTCTATTCGACGAGATGGAGTCGATGGAGACCTGTTATCTGTTCGTGTTATCAGTTCGTCATTTTCTACCGATGTCTGTTTTTTTAATGTGTTTGAACGTAGCTTTTTCGGATCAGTTAGTTTTGATTACTATGACGAGATGTATAGCTAGCCTATTTCATTGTAGTGTGTGGATTGTTATTATTAAGGTTCGCCTTAATATAAACGAAGGTAGAAAGATCATGTTTTGATAGTGTTTGAATGATATATACTTTTTAGGTTAGAAAATTGAATAGTATAAATGAATGTAATGCAAGAAGAGAGTGAAAATCTTGGTTATATACATATTTACATGGTTTTTATATCATGATGCACAAATGGAGTTTTGGGTTCTGAACACAATTCATAGCAGAATATAAATCAGTTTGAAAGATAGAAACGTCAGAAGGTATGATTGTTTTTGTTTTCTTAGTTAAATAAGGAAAGGTATTATCTTATATTTCAGAAGTTTAATTGTGTTTATGTAGGAGAATATATAGTCCACAATCTCTTTTGTAAATCTTTATTATCAGCAGCTAGGTGGTGAAAACTGTTTTGCATTTTGTTTATCTGTACAACAACTATAATCTCTAAATAGGCAAAATAGCACCAAAACATAGGGATAGTAGCATTCTTTAAAAGGGCTACGACACGAATTGCGTGATCTTAGGATTTATCGTGCAGCACCAAAATTCAATTTTAGGAAAGAGATACGATAATATTATGGCTGACCGTAAAATAAGTAAACCAACACAACAATCACGTGATTCATGTCGTAATTCAGTCAGGCATATCAGCAAATTTAACTCAGACATAAGATTTGACGTCTTTAATTTCTTTTAATACTTTCATTATCTGTACCGGTATTCTATAATGATATTGAAATCAATTATACAAAAATTTGATAGACATGTACCCAGCCGTCACAAGACGTCTTAAAGACGTCTTTATTCTATCTTAATTTGGAAGAAAAAGGCGTCCCCGTAAAAAAATAACAAACAATAAAGGGACCAGAATGGACTAAAAGTACAAGAAATGGACTGTAGGTGATTGGAGGAAAGTCTTATTTTCAGATGAGAGTCATTTCGTTGTCCAAGGTCACAACCCTCAATATGTCCGCCGTTCTATTGGTGAACCGTTACGAGAAGAACACTTGTCCGAGGTGTGAAGCATCCAGATAAAAAAATGTAATGGGGCTGCTTTAGTGTGGATGGTCCTGGTGCGCTTCTCGTTGATGGAATGATGAGAATAGTAAATCATTATTACCAACAATGAAGAGAAGAGTCAAGCCTGAGCTTCAAAAAATTGGCGAAGACGCAGTTTTTTAGCAGGATTCCGCCCCGTGTCACACATCGTAGATTGTGAAACGGTTTTTATGAAGAAAACAATATCGAAGTGTTGAGCTGGCCTGCAACTCATCAAATTTAAACTCGATGGATAATTTGTGGGCAATTTGCAAGAAACGATTAAGAAATCCTGATTGCACAACCAAAGTGAAGCTTATAGTATCAGTATTTCAGATTTGATTTCATGACGAGGAAATCAACGATATTATGTAAAAAACTCATCGAATCTATTCCAAAATGAGCAGAAATGGTACTTAAATCTAGAGGAGGGCCAATATTAAAGCTTATTTCACATGCACGTAATTTTTCAACGTAAGCCTTACGTAAATTACGTGGTTCATTCATTCTCTTACGCTTACGTAAAATCTGACGTACATGTGACGCTTCTTTTCCTTACGTCAAGTTTTTACATAAGCCTTTACGACGTCCCGTAAGAGCCTTACGACGATTTCCTTGCGATGAAAAAATTTTGATCGCAAGGGACTGCCCGTAAGCCGTCCGTAAGACCAGGAAGAAAAAAAGAAGAAAAAATATTGCGCAATAGCATTCGAATGACGTTTTTCGAATATAAAACGTTCGAAAATTACATTCCGAAGCTATTTTTGTTTTTTAAAAAAAAACAAGCTCATTCAAATTCAAGATGGTGGCTGACGAAGAGCTTTCGATAGCTGTTGAACAATTTGACGTTCTCTATGACAAAAGTCATCCAGACTTCCATAGAAAGGATATCAAGAACAACGCTTGGAAAGCTGTTGCTGAAAAGCTTGGTTTGGAAGATGGTAAGTTTATAAAAAAGCATCAATTCCCAATTGACAACTTTAAATATTTCAGTGAAGATTTTGGTCGTTTGTGTTGTATTCGGGTCAGCAGGAGTAATCCTTTTTAATTTTATATATAATATCTTTTTAAGGAGGAGAGGCGGAGAAAGAATTCGTGAAGCTGAGAGACCGTTATGCTCGTTGCAAGAAAGCCCTGGCGTCGACAAATAAATCTGGAACATCATCCAAGGCTGTGAAAAATGCGAGAGAAAAATTGAAAAACTTTGCCTTTTTGGCTTGGTTGGATGACTTCATTAAACCTCGGAGGTCTAAAAGTAACATTGACGAACCCAAGAAAAAGAAAGAAACCGAAAAGCCTCTCCCTAACGCTAGTGTAAGCAGCTCTGAGGATGAAGAAGTCGATGAAGATGATAGTCAACTGTCACCAACAATGGCTAAAACCGCTGGAGACGAGGATTTGTCTGGTGACGATTCTAGTGTCTCAGACGTTGAGGGAAAGCAAGACCATTCTACCATGAGCCAGAAGCACGATGGTAGCGATGATGATGATGCAGAGAGAGGAAATTTGATGGATGCTGGAAAAATTGAAGTAACTCCTGCTAACAAAACCAAAAAGGCTCCCACAAATAAGGGAAATGAAAAGAAAACAAGAAAGAAGAAAAATAAGATGACCACAGTTGAACGAGAAGAAATGGCTGTTCTTCGAAATATTTCCAACGCTATTCCAGCAGATAACAAAAACGCTCAACAGGAAAAGGCAAAAGATGATTTTGATTTGTTTGGGGAATATGTTGCTACCAAAATGCGCAAACTTAGCCATAAGCTAGAAGAAGACGACATGGAAATGATTGAATACGAAATCACAACGACTTTAATGAAAAAGTTTAAAAAGCAGTCTAACCGTAATAATGTTAATACAACACCACAGGGACAAATGTCATGGCCTAACTATAATCTCAATAACGTGGAGTCAGCAAATACGTCATTATATGGGAATTTTGCTGCTTATAATAACGCATTCGGCCAACAAAATATGAGCTAGTTGATTGTTGTAATATTTTATTTTGACATAGAGTTGATAGCAAAATTACAAAGAAAGGCATTGTTAAAAAATACTAATCTTCTTCGTTGCCTGTACGTCTGATATAATCCCATTGCCAAGAAACTGAACCCCCTGCTACAAGATGTTCTGTGAGTTTCTCCCGAGTTTGAACAGCAGTCTTTGTATATTTCGAACCACGTACAGGTCTGATGTTTTGAATAGAATTAGTTTCGATACTACTCCGCCATTGCCCAGGGACGATTCTTCCCGAACTGCTTTCCGAATCAACAAATCCTTTAGGAGTGTAATAGGCGTTATCCGTCTGCTTTAGATAATTATGAAGCGCTATACAAGCAAGAACAATTTTTTCCACTTTTTCAGGTTCGGCGTTTATCGGTGTTTGGAATATTCTCCATCTTGCGACCATGATCCCAAAAGCGTTTTCAATAGTGCGACGCGCTCTAGATAATCTGTAATTGAATATTTTGCGATTTTCATTGGTGAGGGAATTTCCAGAGTACGGTCTCATCAACCAATTCTTTAGGGGAAAGATTTCATCGCCGACCAAAAAGTAGGGTAATTTGATGTTTTTTTCAACATCCCTGGGCCCAGGAACATTCATCTCCTCTCGTTGAAACATTTTCCCCATTTGGGAGTTTTTCAAAACACCGCTGTCGTTATTGGTATCATATTCGCCAACGTCTATCAAAGTAAAGCAATAACGAGCGTCGCAAATGGCCATGAGCACCATACTAAAGAATCCCTTGTAGTTATGCCACAAGGACCCAGAATCCGCAGGTTTACGCATGCGTATGTGTTTTCCATCCAATGCGCCTATGCAATTAGGCATATCCCATACTTTATGAAATTCTTCTGCAATTTCATTCCATTCGGTAGCTGTTGTTGGACGTCGGACGTAGTCAGGTGATAAAACACGCCACAGTTCGGTACAAACCTCCTCAATTATCCCATTCACGGTTGAACGACCCATTTTGAACAAAAAACCAATCGATGTTTGACTATCTCCTGACGCCAGGTAACGCAGCGTGACTGCAAGTCGTTCTGCCGGGGAGATTGGCTCTCGCACATGAAATTTTCTAACAAGCCTATCATGAACCAGGCTTAGCAAATGATCAAATCTTTCAGGAGACATGCGAACAAACCTAAAAATTTAAAATTTTAATTCTTTGAATAAGTTTGTGAGGGCCAAAAACTTGATAACGAATATAAGAAGCAACATCTTTATTAAAATTTATTCAAAACGTTTCGAACGCCATCCAACGTTCATCATCAGTTAAAATAAATGATTAAAAGAAAATCTACATATGTACAAGCGATGCAAAATTAGCAAGAGAGTAATTACGAGTAATTACCGAGTATAAAAGGCACGTGTAAAAGTTAAAATTCAAAAGACGAGGTATAAGATAACAAAGAGTAAAAACAATAAAGTAATAAAAACAATAAGAGTACTACATTGAGATTGTGAATTAGTTATAAAATAAAAGAAAAACTAATTGGGTTAATTCACATCGAGCAAACAAGAAATCGACTCAAGCAAAATATTTACCTGAAAAACTCTTCACGATCATGGCTTTTCGCGGGAAGGAATGTTGAAATAAATGCACCACTCCGGTTCCTGTCCTGGTTTGTCGGTCTTATCCAAAACCTTCTACCCCTTTCTTTTGCTTTTTGTCGACGTCGACGACGCCTTCTCAAAATTATGATTGCTACTGCAAGCATGTGATGTTTGTTTAGTGCTGCCATCTTTGAAAATGATTTCAAAAAAAATTCTCTTGCTGCTTATTGTTTACGTATGAATGAATGAAACTTTCGTACATGTGACCGTCGCATCTCTCAACCTGCTTTACGTAGTTTTTACGTAAGCCTATTACGTAGTTTTCAACGTAAACGTAACGTAAGACGTTACGTAAAAAAATTACGTGCATGTGAAATAAGCTTAAATGTGTACTTCTTACGTTATTTAAAAGATTTCAATTATAAATTGAAATTTACTTGTAGTTTTTATTCTGTTATCCGCGTTCACATTAATTTGCACAAGACTGAAATTATACAATGCGTTAGCAATAGATAAATTCCAAAATGACGCATATTGTGTTAATATGTCTCGATTGTTACCTATCAAATAATATAACAAGAGCGGTAACAGCATGTTGCATGACATACTCGCAATTCGTATACCGTGTAATTCAGTTCAGTTATATAGACTATTCCCGATTTTTTTTAACGTCAAAATTTAGCCAAACTATCCTACCCTTCCTCGTTTTCTTGCAATACTTAATGAAAATTATCACAAATTGTCCCACAACGATTTACAGTTAATCAAAATACATTATCGAGTGATTTTCGTTAAACCATACAGCACGTCAAAGTGAGGCAGGGTTAGGATACTTTGACAAAATATTGGCGTTTAAACTTAAATTCGGGAAAGGTCTATTGTGAGACCCCGTAAACTTCTTGTGGAGAACCTTATAGGTGAAATGTCCATCGGAAGCAGCAAATACGGAAAATTTTCAATTTATTCTCGAAAAATGTTCTTATAAATCGACGTTTCTTGACAAATCACATTGCACAGAAAAGGAAGTTTTAGGGTTTCAAAGATCAGATCACCTTTATACTGTATTTTATTTCAACAGAAGGACTAGAGTTAGAAGATAGATAGATTAATAGATAGATTCTTAAGAACTTTTATACGATGAAAATATGTAATATATATATGACAATATATATGAGTATTTCAGGCATAACTTGACTCCTCTAACCTCACTAATCCAGGTGCACCATAAACTTAGGTGAGGTGGTATTTTCAGTTGAATAACAGGACATAAATGAAAACAAGATGCTCTTCAGGTATGAAACTAGAAACCCAGAGAATTTTCGCATCAGTCCTTGAATTCAAACTACTTTAAGATCAGAAATTTTGGTGCATACGAAGTTTCCCGAAACTGATAAAATGTGTCAATCTCTTAATCACCCTGTTTTTAAATTAAACCTTATGGTCATATTTTTGGCATTATTACACATACTTCGGAATACTGTCAAGTGACACGTTCTATTAATGACGTCAAATTTACAGAAACTATTGCTTGACATGTCTTCAATAATACCCTAAAGAGTTATGATAAGGGTTACAATTAGGACGATGTGCCTGATTTTCAAGTAGTGCGTTTTGGTGAAAATGGGTATACTCAAAAAGTGCCGAAATACTTGAGAAATGCTTAGGAAACGCCATGAATGATGAAGTCAATGCACCTTTCGATACCATGCTAACAGACAAATTCCTACCTACTCTTTTCGGAGGAGACTGTGATATTCTTAACAACCACTGGGACTTACTCTCCTTGAACCCGTCTGAAGGAGGGCTGGGAATAAGTGTCATCTCAACCGAAGAACACCAAGCATCCGTACACATGACATCAATATTCGATCAAGATAGTGTGCTTCCAACAAACGACACCAAAGGAAAATCGGTTAATGAGATCAAAAACGAGATACGTACCACAAGGCTTTGTGACAAAAATGAAGTGATTAAAACCCTGCACGAAAATCTTAGCCTAGCCATTGGTGAAGCAAGTGTGTGATAAGGGTGCGAGTTCTTGACTTAACACATTATGGTAATTGATCAAAAGTTGAATTTGAATAACGAAGAGTTCCGAGACGCCCTACGTTTACGTTACAATGAACCACTCAAAAACCTATCAACGTATTTCCTGTCTGGAGAGCTATTTAACGAAATTCACACAATGAACATCAAAAAGTGAGGATTTGTTGCAAAAAGGCATGAAAATATACGTGACTTCTCTGCCACGTGCCTAAACAAAACTTGCAGCAATGTTCAAGCAGAACCACATTGAATCCCCGTTTCAACAGAGAAGTTACTAGCGATGAAGCTAGATTAGACATAAAGGCTCGGGTTTTTTGGAGGAAAGGAAAAACAGCATTTTTTGATGTTAGAGTCATGCATATTATCTCCAAATGCTCCAAAAACGTTTAGACACCAGTCTTATTTCGCAGATATGGAGAAGCTAAAAACGGGAGTATTAAGAACGAAGCTTCACTCCACTAGTGTTTGGAATGGGACTTGAATGTAGAAATTTTTTGTAAGACTTGGCTGGCAAAATGTCTGAAAAAAGTGGTGACTCTTATGGAACAGTTGTTACTTGGTTGAGAACACGTCTCTCACGGGAGCTTACACGATTCTTTTTACTCTGTTTAAGTGGTTCCAGAACTCCGTTCAGGAAGAATTCTGCGGATGATTTGAATTTGGACAACATTTTCAGCAGGGCTGTTAAATCTGATATTAATTTTTTTTAATCTGAATATATTATTTAATAAATTACAAATAAAAATGAAATATGTAATGCAGTAGGTAACTAGTGTAGTGTGTAAAAAAAATGTTAAAATATAAATCATATTCAACACAAAATTGTTCTATAAATATTTTGGATTGATTATTTAAAGGGGCTACGACATGAATCACGTGAATGTTGCGTTTGTTTACATTTGTTCCAGTCAGCCATAATATTATCGCATCATCTATGTTAAAAATGGAAGTTCTGTTTTGTCTTTTTGTCTTTTAAGTTTTCGTCAGTTTCTTGAAAGGCTTTATTTTTCCAATCGACAAATTGTAAAAAACGCATCACGGATAACATCAAAGAGATATTTTAAATAAGGACGTGTTAAGTATAAAAAAATAATTTTAATGAAATTTTATTGTTGCTGATTTGGTTGTCCCTGCATTTAGAGATCTTGGACTATCCAGCATAGATTTAAAGTATCAATTGTCAATTTTTTTTAGATTCTACTAATTTTTTTTAATCTGAATATATTATTTAATAAATTACAAATAAAAATGAAATATGTAATGCAGTAGGTAACTAGTGTAGTGTGTAAAAAAAAATGTTAAAATATAAATCATATTCAACACAAAATTGTTCTATAAATATTTTGGATTGATTATTTAAAGGGGCTACGACATGAATCACGTGAATGTTGCGTTTGTTTACATTTGTTCCAGTCAGCCATAATATTATCGCATCACTAGCCTCATCACGTAATTCGTGTCTTAGCCCCTTTAAAGAAAGCTATTACCCCTATTTTCAGGTCTATTTCGTCTATTAAGAGATTTTAGAAGCTGTACAGTTAAACAAAATGCAAGGTAGACCATATTTTTTTCCACTTAAAAGAGATTTAGAAAGGAAATTACTAAGTAATAAAAAATTCAAAATGAAAATCTCCAAAGTGTCTCTAGCAAATATTTCATTGTGGAAGTACAACGTGTTAAAAATAAACTATTTGATCACATTCAGACATTAAAATAAGGTTTTCATTTACCGGTGTCTGTCTGTCGAATGGTCTTTCTGCAATGCTAATAATAATGCTCCGTCCGGGTTCATTTCGATATCTGTATTTCCTTTATGAAAGCAAAACTTTCCTTTTCTTCGCGCACAGCAATATGCAGATGCAATCACGATCATGCTAACCCCCAATATTGGTGCCCATATTCGTTCGTTCAAATTAGGATCAGATTCTATGAAAAACAAACCAGATTAAATATTTATGTGCTTAATACCTTTCATGACCGGGTAGGCCCGCGGAATTCTATTAAATTTGATATTTCCGGAACTAACTTCATATTTCATGACTTTACTAAAGATCTCTAATTTTTCCAATATATCAAAGATTTTTGCATGCTTTTTATGATCTAAAATGTTTTGTGAAATGATTCTGAATTATATAAAATTTCCTATTTCATAATGTGGCGACGTCAGTATGTTTCCAATTGCTTTTACCCAAACAGTCTTAATAAGAAAACTAATTTCACATCAGCAAAATCTGGGTATTTTAGGCTTATCATAAAACCTGAATACTTCTTGAAAATTTGCATACACAGTTAGAAATGTGTTGATGTCAGCAAAACAAAATGCACTAGTAATCGTGCCAACAACTATTTGTGGAATAAATGCAGAAAAAGTTGAACTACATTCCTACCAAATTTCATTGAACTAGAATGAAGGTTTAGGGTTAGGGTTAGGGTTAGGGTTTGAAGGGTTACGGCTTTAGGGTTTTAGAATAGATTTTATAGGGAGCGGGCCTAGTAATAAGACTTTTCACCTTAAAATTATAGTGACAAGAAATTATCAGTAAAACATAATCTAATCCTTAAGAAGTTGTTCTAATATTTTCTTTAGAAATTATATAGTATCAACTGTAATATATTTAAAAGACTCACTTGGAGGAATCGTTGAGTTTACTTCCTTAGTAAAATCTAAAAAAAATTGACAATTGATACTTTAAATCTATGCTGGATAGTCCAAGATCTCTAAATGCAGGGACAACCAAATCAGCAACAATAAAATTTCATTAAAATTATTTTTTTATACTTAACACGTCCTTATTTAAAATATCTCTTTGATGTTATCCGTGATGCGTTTTTTACAATTTGTCGATTGGAAAAATAAAGCCTTTCAAGAAACTGACGAAAACTTAAAAGACAAAAAGACAAAACAGAACTTCCATTTTTAACATAGATCTCAAGATATCATTTGATTGATCTGAAATTAATAGACCTTGTAAAATTAAATGCCCATCCTTTGGTGTCTTCCAGTGTTAGAATGATTTACCAACCAAATCCAATGTTGCTTCCAATATACTTAGAGTATCGTTCAGATTGTCGAAACGTTTTTCCATAATTTTGAGATTTAATTCAGATTATGCGTGCTCAGCATTTTATTTTAACGATTATTATAAACTAGTATACCGTGTAAAATTTTTTTACATCTTTCCTAATAAAATGTTTTTACACGCTATACTAACCATTTGATAATAACTCTATGAAAAGCAAAAACGCAGTCCAAAACGCCGCCCTAAAATCTTTCATCGATTCATGAATTTTTTACCCGCCATACTAAGCATTGATAACGCGGTGTATTGAGGTGAAACTATTGATTTCTCCTTTCTTTGTCGCCAAAAATAGAATTTACAGAACACGGAAGAAGTTTGTTTGTTAAAAATGTTATTACATGTTTACGTCGAATCATATTTAATGTAAAGTTTTACTGAAGAAATCAATTTGAGCCATAACTCAAAGCCAATATGGGCCCCAAACGGCAACAGTTAACGCAATAATTATGCGTTTAATGTCATATATATTAAGCCCAGCGAAAAATTGCACACAAATTCAATTGTGACCGCTGTAGTCGGCAATATATTTTAACGTCATGATAATGACGTCATAATTCCAAGTCCCTCAAACAACTTCCTAATAAAAAAAATTAAGAAAATAAGAATATTTAAATAAAAGGCTGTATTTTTTCGACTTCTGAATCCTAACCAATTCTTAATTCTTTCCACTTTCTAACTTTATTGTCAACCAAAAATTCTTTCAGTTTTTGTGGTAAACATATTCATAATTATCAATGCTAAATCTCAGAAAAATTATTCACAAATTGTGAAATATCTCACTCACACACTAAACTACCCACGCAAAATTAACTTTTGGAGTGTATACAGATTTACATATATACGATATAAGGTATTAACTAAATCCTAAAAAGAATCATACCTCCAAATAATGTTTCTTTTTTCAAAGCTGAAGTTTCTTCAAAGTTCTTTCTTTCTAAATTCCAGGAACAGAGAGATCTCCAATTAGAAAAACGCCATTGGTATTAACTAATTTTACTCACGGCCGAAACCAACAGATTAATCAAATCTCTAATCTTTTATTCCTTCTTGACTTTCTTCTTTCTAACATTGTACTAAAAAATACCATGCTCAACACAGTTTTTACTAAATTTTCTTTTTTTTCTTTGGAAATCTAAAAAAACAAACCAAGATAGGATAAAATGCCGTTTGATACGTCTTCAACCTTCAACATAAGTCGTAAATGTGTAAAAACTATTCTTCGTAATAAAAACTTGTTTTTTTTATGCATGTTTCTTATTATTACTTTGTCTTAAAAAATGTAAACAAACGCTTCTTTTTTTCTTCAAACGACTATTTATCATTCGTTGTCAATAGCTGCTCGATTGTAATAAGTCTCCGCCTGAGATGCTATATCATGTCTTCCCTAACGTATTTCATATCATAAAACAATTATAAGCACTAAACCGGAGTGCCTTATACTAATACGGAAAAGACATAAAGAAATATCCATTGACAAACTTCCCGAGAAAATTTTCCGAAAGTTCTTTCTTTCAAAGTTAGGTAAGAAAAAAGCAAGATTGCGTATTAGTCACACATTGATAGCAGCATTGATAGCAGCAATTAAGTTTGTTGAAGTGTAAATATGTATATATGTGAATATGTATTTATTGCAACCTGTATAAATATTGCTTAATAATAATAATAATAATAATAATAGTATAAGAAGATTAAGATAAATGCTGGTTGATGTCCAAAAGAACATCTTCAGCCTCAAATCTATTTCAACTTTTGGAAGTTCATTATAATAATGTTTGTTTTTTCTTGTTGTGGCAATAAAGGTTTCTGAAACAAAAAACTAATTTCTTTAACCTCCTTTAAATGGATACAGTAGGATAAAAGTTAAAAAAGCTCAATTAGACATTTACTCTCATTTTTAGGTTTCAGTTTTTTCAGTTTTAGTATTATGTGTAAATTTTTAAACTTGTCGTGAAAGTTTCTTGAATATTCTCCGTGGATGATATTCTTCAAATTATCGTAGCGATAGAATCTGTTTACTAATTACTTAAAGGACAAATGTGAACATTATAATCTTACCACTCGAATTGACGTAAAATCTTTTTTGGCAAGCCTCCTCATTACGGGTGTGCACCTCAAGTTCTATCTGATGGCGTTTACTTCTATTGTTAGTTGGGGGAGGGGCGTCTATCTGATGGCGTTTACTTCTATTGTTAGTTGGGGGAGGGGCGTCTATCTGATGGCGTTTACTTCTATTGTTAGTTGGGGGAGGGGCGTCTACGAAAACGCTAATTTTAACTTCAATAATGGTAAAGTTTCCTTCGCAGCATTCCAATTCCTTTCCATTTGCACTGCAGCTCATCTTAATAACTTCAGGTGAATTTGTTGTTTCTCTTTGGCATTGAGTAAGCAGAGCTTTCCTATCTCCATCGTAAACTTCTGCGCTGATTACTTGATCATATTTTTGTACAGTTATCAAGAAGAACGTGAATTGTCTTCCACGTAAAACCTCCGTACTTTCGATTGTCACATCACATGTGCTGCCTAGAGAAAGAAAAGAAATAAAATAACGAAAAAATGAATAATCAAACTTAAAATTCTATATTAATGATTCAGAAATGCAATAAAATATTAGTTATACCTGATGGCAAAAAAAACAAGGCAGTGACAAAAATGAACGCCCCTATAATCGTAGCCATAATTAGTCAAATGGTACAAGAAAAAGTTACCAGCTGTTTTTATTAAAGATGGTGAAGCTGTTATGATTAAAGATGGTGTTTTTATCTACCATTTTAGTTTTCTACCAAACTATTATATCAACTATTATATCAACTATTATATCAACTATTATATTTCGGTATCCGAAATATTGCGTGAAACCAAAGAAAATAGCAAAGAATTCAATATTGGTGCAATGTATACCTCATCGAGTTTCTGTTCATCTTCTTTTAATGGCGACCACATTAAACTGGCTCGATGGATGTCTTTTTGAGCTTCGGATCTATCCACTGAAAGAGATTATCTTGCTCTGGCCCATTTTGATTGATTTCCTGATGATTTCTACTTCATGCAAAGTATCGAGTTTCAACTTGTCACTTTGTATGACAATTTGATATGAAGACATTTAAAAACACTACTTTTTATGCTGTATTCATCTTGATTCATCTTGATTAAATTCCTCACCGTATAACAGACACTTTCTCTAAGTACGAATGAATGGATTTCCAGTCAAATTATAGGTAAAGTCTCTATAAAACGGACATGGTGGTGCAGCAATGGTGTCCGCTTTAAAGAGTTACCTAAAATATTTTGTTTCAACTTCTCACTTATCATAAGAGCTTAATATGAACTTTGCATTAGATTGAATTATGTGAAAACGGACCTTTATTAAAATTTTATTGTTGACTATATAACGAGCAAAATGAAAGAATAAATTGTTAATACTTCACCGAATCATCTAAATGTCTAATACCTTATTTATGATAGCATTCAATTGAGTTATGGAGTCCATTGTCCCTATTTTTATCAGTAATCACTAAAAGTGCTTTCCGCTATTACTTAAACGTGATATAGAGTATAATTCGATAGTTATTATTTCATATTTGTCCTGCCTATAAAAATAATAACAGTTGTTTCAAAGGAATCAAGCTAGATATTGCTTCTCACTCAATTTCTAAGACAAACTAGTGAGACAAACACGAAAGACAAACTAGTGAGAAAATTCCTGAATGTTTTTCAAATTTAAATGTATGTATCCTTTATGTCCAATTACAGCCATTATTCTGAGCTTACCCTCGCTGGCAAACGATTACTTTCTAGTCACTGATTTCATGATAATTTTAGTGCTGTTATTTTATTTTAAAAGTTTCCTAAGTTTTAGAATTATCCCATAGTAGGTTTATATGTTCTCTCTTTTCTCGCGTCTACTTTAAAACCGAACGGCATCAACACAGTTGCACCAATTGCAGGATAAATTCTGAGATGAAGAAATGACATTAATCCAACAGTCACAAAATAGTTAAATGTATAGCTTTTGGAATAACACAAAACAAAAGGCTTCGTACTGAGATTCAGATTAAAACGAGATCAACGTTGTTGATTAAAAAGACTTCCCTGAGGCAGTGTGTCCCAGAATACTCGTAAGTTTTATCAATGTTTATAATAATACTAGTATCCCGGGTAAAAACATTTTACCGGTTCACTTTCCCCATGAGTTACCGCCATCCCGTGATTTTCCTATTAATATAGGGGTGACCGAAAATAAAATCACACAATCCAAAAGGTTAAGTATCACTAAGTTGTAAAGCTCCAAAAGCTGATCAAAAAAATGTATGGTATCGCCTGTGTACGACTTACGGTTACGGAGATATCGTCGATCAAAGATTTTGATGACGTCACACTCGTCCCCAAAAAGTTTTAGACCCAATTTTTTTTTCGTCGCCCCATCGCCCAATATCGCGGATCCCAAAAACGTCAGTTATCCCCATTGGTTCTCGAGATATTTGACCCTAAACGTCGCGTTCCTTTGGGGGTGCAATGCAATGTCCCCCGTGCCAAAAAATTCATGTCGCGTCATTTGCTACTACCAATATACTAATACCGAAAAAACGCTTCTCGCAGCAGCGTGGTTTTACGCGCTCCTCGTGAGAAAATGACCGTGAAATTTTTCTAAATGTATCACTCTCTAAAATAAAAGTGGTATGCACACTCGCTATTAGTATATAAGACTAGTATCCCAGGTAAAAACATTTTACCGGTTCAGTTTCCCCATGAGTTACCACCATCCCGTGCTCTACCTCTTTCAAAATATAAGTGTGATGAAAAATAAAATCACACAATCAAAAAGAATAGGTACCACTGAGTTGTAGAGCTCGAAAAGTTGACCAAAAAAATGTACGGGATCGCCTCTGTACGACTAACCGTTACGGAGATATCGATGATCAAAGATCCTAATGACGTCACACCCGTCCCCAAAAAGGTTTAGACCCAAATTTTTCGACACCCCACCGCCAATATCGCGCACCCAAGGTGACGTCAGTTATTCTCATTGGTTCTGGAGATATTTGCCCTTAAATATCGCGTTCTATTTAGGGTGCAATGCAATGTGCCCACTGACGTCGCGCTACTCCTATAATACTATACCGCCTATATCTCGGCAACTCAGTTACGCGCGATCTAAAATTTAATCATAACATTTTCCATACGAACATTTCGTTCCCAGTCCTTTTATTCACACTGACCGAACTAAATTTGTTATGCACAACTCGCTATTAGTATATAGACTAGTATCCCGGGTAAAAACATTTTACCGGTTCCTTTTCAACATGAGTTACCACCATCCCGTGATTTTTCTATCAATAAAGTAAAATAAAGGCGTAAAGTAAAGTAAAGTAAAGTAAAGTAAAGGCGTGTAAAAACATTTTACAGGTTCATTTCCCCCATGACTTACTACTCCCAACCCCCGTGGTTGCTCTCTTTCATACAATATGGAGGTGACGAAAAATAAAATCACATAATTGCTAACAATAAATTTCACCAAGCTGTAGAGCTCGAAAACCTGATCAAGAAAATGTATGGGATCGCCTGTGTACGACTTACCGTTACGGAGATATTGCCGATCAAAGATTTTGATGACGTCACACCCGTGCCCAAAAAGTTTTAGACCCAAATTTTTCGACACCTCACCGCCAATATCGCGCACCCAAGGTGACGTCAGTTATTCCCATTGGTTCTCGAGATATTTGCCCCTGAAAATCGCGTCCTATTTAGGGTGCAATGCAATGTGCCCACTGACGTCGCGCTACTCCTATAATACTAATATCGCCTATATCTCGACAACTCAGTTACGCACGACCTAAAATGTCACTATATCACAGTCCATATGAACATTTCGTTCCCAGTCCTTTTATTCACACTGACCAAACTAAAAAGTGGATGCACAACTCGCTATTAGTATATAGACTAGTATCCCGGGTAAAAACATTTTACCGTGCTCTTCCTCTTTCAATATATAGTATATGACGAAAAATAAAATCACACAATCCAAAAAAATAAGTATCACTAAGTTGTAAAGCTCCAAAAGCTGATCAAAAAAATGTATGGTATCGCCTGTGTACGACTTACGGTTACGGAGATATCGTCGATCAAAGATTTTGATGACGTCACACTCGTCCCCAAAAAGTTTTAGACCCAATTTTTTTTTCGTCGCCCCATCGCCCAATATCGCGGATCCCAAAAACGTCAGTTATCCCCATTGGTTCTCGAGATATTTGACCCTAAACGTCGCGTTCCTTTGGGGGTGCAATGCAATGTCCCCCGTGCCAAAAAATTCATGTCGCGTCATTTGCTACTACCAATATACTAATACTGAAAAAACGCTTCTCGCAGCATCGTGGTTTTACGCGCTCCTCGTGAGAAAATGACCGTGAAATTTTTCTAAATGTATCACTCTCTAAAATAAAAGTGGTATGCACACTCGCTATTAGTATATAAGACTAGTATCCCAGGTAAAAACATTTTACCGGTTCAGTTTCCCCATGAGTTACCACCATCCCGTGCTCTACCTCTTTCAAAATATAAGTGTGATGAAAAATAAAATCACACAATCAAAAAGAATAGGTACCACTGAGTTGTAGAGCTCGAAAAGTTGACCAAAAAAATGTACGGGATCGCCTCTGTACGACTAACCGTTACGGAGATATCGATGATCAAAGATCCTAATGACGTCACACCCGTCCCCAAAAAGGTTTAGACCCAAATTTTTCGACACCCCACCGCCAATATCGCGCACCCAAGGTGACGTCAGTTATTCTCATTGGTTCTGGAGATATTTGCCCTTAAATATCGCGTTCTATTTAGGGTGCAATGCAATGTGCCCACTGACGTCGCGCTACTCCTATAATACTATACCGCCTATATCTCGGCAACTCAGTTACGCGCGATCTAAAATTTAATCATAACATTTTCCATACGAACATTTCGTTCCCAGTCCTTTTATTCACACTGACCGAACTAAATTTGTTATGCACAACTCGCTATTAGTATATAGACTAGTATCCCGGGTAAAAACATTTTACCGGTTCCTTTTCAACATGAGTTACCACCATCCCGTGATTTTTCTATCAATAAAGTAAAATAAAGGCGTAAAGTAAAGTAAAGTAAAGTAAAGTAAAGGCGTGTAAAAACATTTTACAGGTTCATTTCCCCCATGACTTACTACTCCCAACCCCCGTGGTTGCTCTCTTTCATACAATATGGAGGTGACGAAAAATAAAATCACATAATTGCTAACAATAAATTTCACCAAGCTGTAGAGCTCGAAAACCTGATCAAGAAAATGTATGGGATCGCCTGTGTACGACTTACCGTTACGGAGATATTGCCGATCAAAGATTTTGATGACGTCACACCCGTGCCCAAAAAGTTTTAGACCCAAATTTTTCGACACCTCACCGCCAATATCGCGCACCCAAGGTGACGTCAGTTATTCCCATTGGTTCTCGAGATATTTGCCCCTGAAAATCGCGTCCTATTTAGGGTGCAATGCAATGTGCCCACTGACGTCGCGCTACTCCTATAATACTAATATCGCCTATATCTCGACAACTCAGTTACGCACGACCTAAAATGTCACTATATCACAGTCCATATGAACATTTCGTTCCCAGTCCTTTTATTCACACTGACCAAACTAAAAAGTGGATGCACAACTCGCTATTAGTATATAGACTAGTATCCCGGGTAAAAACATTTTACCGTGCTCTTCCTCTTTCAATATATAGTATATGACGAAAAATAAAATCACACAATCCAAAAAAATAAGTATCACTAAGTTGTTGGGCTCGAAAACCTGATCAAGAAAATGTATGGTATCGCCTGTGTACGACTAACCGTTACGGAGATATCGACGATCAAAGATTCTGATGACGTTACACCCGTCCCCAAAAAAGTTTTAGACCCAATTTTTTTTTCGTCACCCATCGCCAATATCGCGCACCCAAGGTGACGTCAGTTATTCTCATTGGTTCTCGAGATATTTGCCCTTAAATATCGCGTTCTATTTAGGGTGCAATGCAATGTACCCTCTGACGTCGCACTACTCCTATAATACTAATATCGCCTATATCTCGACAACTTAGTTACGCACGATCTAAAATTTTAATTATAACATTTTCCATACGAACATTTCGTTCCCAGTCCTTTTATTCACACTGACCGAACTAAATTTGTTATGCACAACTCGCTATTAGTATATAGACTAGTATCCCGGGTAAAAACATTTTACCGGTTCACTTTCCCCAGGAGCTACCGCCATCCCGTGATTTTCCTATCAATATAGGGGTGACCGAAAATAAAATCACACAATCGAAACGGATAAGTAGTACCACGCTATAGAGCTCGAAAAGCTGATCAAGAAAATGTATGGGATCGTCTGTGTACGACGTGCCGTTACTGAGATATCGCCGATCAAAGATTTTGATGACGTCATACCCGTCCCCAAAATATTTAAGACCCAAATTTTTCGTCACTCCATCGCCCAATATTGCGGACCCCAAAAACGTCAGTTATCCCCATCGGTTCTCGAGATATTTGTCCCTAAACGTCGCGTTCCATTGGGGATGCAATGCAATGTTACCCGTGCCAAAAAATTCACGTCGCGTCATTTGCTACTACTAATATACTAATACTGAAAAAAAACGCTTGTCGCAGCAGCGTGGTTTTACGCGCTCCTCCTGAGAAAATGACCGTGAAATTTTTCTAAATGTATCACTCTCTAAAATAAAAGTGGTATGCACAACTCGCTATTATATATAAGATAGTATACCGTGTAAAAATTTTTTACATCTTTCCCAATAAGATGTTTTTACACCCTATGCTAACCATTTGATAATAACTCTATGAAATACAAAAACGCAGTCCAAAACGCCGCCCTAAAATCTTTCATCGATTCATGATTTTTTTACCCGCCATACATTTTTACCAAGCATTGATAACGCGGTGTATTGAGGTAAAACTATTGATTTCTCCTTTATTTGTCGCCAAAAATAGAATTCACAGAACACGGAAGAAGTTTGTTTGTTAAAAATGTTATTACATGTTTACGTCGAATCATATTTATTGTAAAGTTTTACTGAAGAACTCAATTTGAGCCATAACTCAAAGCCAATATGGGCCCAAAACGGCAACAGTTAACGCAATAATTATGCGTTTAATGTCATATATATTAAGCCCATCGAAAAAATGCACACAAATTCAATTGTGACCGACATGTAGTCGGCAATACATTTTAACGTCATAGTTCCAAGTCCCTCAAACAACTTGCTACAAAAAAAATTAATAAAATAAAAAAATTTAAATAAAAGGCTGTATTTTTTCGACTTCTGAATCCTAACCAATTCTTAATTCTTTCCACTTTCTAACTTTATTGTCAACCAAAAATTCTTTCAGTCTTTGTGGTAAACATATTTATAATTATCAATGCTAAATCTCAGAAAAATTATTCACAAATTGTGAAATATCTCACTCACACACTAAACTACCCACGCAAAATTAACTTTTGGAGTGTATACAGATTTACATATATACGATATAAGATATTAACTAAATCCTAAAAAGAATCATACCTCCAAATAATGTTTCTTTCTTCAAAGCTGAAGTTTCTTCAAAGTTCTTTCTTTATAAATTCCAGGAACAGAGAGATCGCCAATTAGAAAAAAGGCCATCGGTATTAACTAATTTTACTCACGGCCAAAACCAACAGATTAATCAAATCTCTAATCTTTTATACCTTCTTGACTTTCTTCTTTCTATCATTGTACTAAAAAATACCATGCTCAACACAGTTTTTACTAAATTTTCTTTCTTTTCTCTGGAAATCTAAAAAAACAAACCGAAACTGGATAAAATGCCGTTTGATATGTCTTATACCTTCAACATTATATATAACTCGTAAATATGTAAAAACTATTCTTCGTAAATAAAAATTGTCTTTTTTATTCATGTTTCTTATTATTACTTCGTCTTAAAAAATGTAAACAAACGCTTCTTTTTTCTTCAAACAACTATTTTACATTCGTTGTCAATAGCTGCTACGTTCGATTGTAATTCGAAGTCTCCGCCTGATATGCTATATCATGTCTTCCCTTACGTATTTTATATCATAAAACAATTATAAGCACTAAGCCGGAGTGCCTTATGTTAATACGGAATAAACATAAACAAACATCCATTGACGAACTTTCCGAAAATTTTTACTTAACGTTCTTTCTTTAAAAGTTAGGTAAGAAAAAAGCAAGATTGCGTATTAGTATAAGAAGATAGTATCCCGGGTAAAAACATTTTACCGGTTCACTTTTCTTCCTCTTTCAATATATAGTATATGACGAAAAATAAAATCTCACAATCCAAAAGAATAGGTACCACTAAGTTGTAGAGCTCGAAAGGCTGATCAAAAAAATGTATGGGATCGCCTGTGTACGACTAACAGTTACGGAGATATCGATGATCAAAGATCCTAATGACGTCACACCCGTTCCCAAAAAGTTTTAGACCCAAATTTTTCGACACCCCACCGCCAATATCGCGCGCCCAAGTTGACGTCAGTTATTCCCATTGGTTCTCGAGATATTTAACCCTAAAAATCGCATTCTATTTAGGGTGCAATGCAATGTGCCCACTGACGTCGCGCAACTCCTATAACACTAATATCGCCTATATCTCGACAACTCAGTTACGCACGACCTAAAATTTAATCATAACATTTTCCATACGAACATTTCGTTCCCAGTCCTTTTATTCACACTGACCGAACTAAATTTGTTATGCACAACTCGCTATTAGTATATAAACTAGTGTAGCGTTACAGTTTCGCTCCATAAAATGATTTTACATGCTATATACCGCCATGATTAGTTATTATTTGAATTGGAAACATAAAAATGTTGAGGGCGTTACCACACGGGCGGAGAGAACTGCAGCATTACAGAATGACCGACAGACAGACGACAGACTGTTTATATACAAAAATGTTGTGTTTGATCGATCATACAAAGAATACAATTTCCCCTATTTTTTAGTGCTATTTTACCTATTTAGAGATTTCAGAAGTTGAACAGTTAAACAAAAAGCTAGATAGAACATTTTTTACCACCTGGCTACTAAAAAATATTTAGAAGAGAGATTAAGAAAAGAGATCGTAGACAATGTATTCCCCTACCTAAACACAATTAAACTTATGAGGTATAAAATAATACCTTCAAATTTCCCTCTTTAACTAAAGCAAACAAAAACACACATACCTTCTGACATTTCTATCTTTCAAACTGATTTTTATTCTGCTATGAATTGTGGAAATGTTCAGAACTCAAAACTCCATTTGTGCATCATGATATAAAAACCATGTAAATATGTATATAACCATCATTTTCACTCTCTTCTTGCATTACATTCATCTCTACTATTCAATTTTATAATAATCTAAAACAAAAAGATATTAATCAAATCACAACAATATAATAATGATCTTGCTACCTTCGTTTCCCTAATAGCGAACCTTAATAATAACAAACCACATACTACAATGAAATACCAAATAAACTGCTAGCTACACAATTCGGTATAGTAGTCAAAACTAACTGATACGAAGAAGCTACGTTCAAACACATTAAAAAAATAAATAGAAATCGGTAGAAAATGATAAACTAATAACACGAACACATAAGAGGTCTACATCGACTATCTCGTCGGATAGAATAGTTACTGATACTTATCAATGTGGTTATTCTTTATTACTGAACTTAAAGCGCTGGATATAATTTTTTTTTAAAAACCAAAACAACAAATTTACACACAGCGTCTTCATTTCTCATTTAAAGAAATGAACGTTGAGAAAATTTGATTAACCATTCGAACGCGAGAAACATTGCATTGCGTTCTCCTCCAGGCGGCTTTATGATGTCTTCCTTAAGGCACAACGCTGCACGAAGTAATAAAAACCCGTAAGATGGAGCTAGTGATTCTCCTAATGGGAGATTCTCCCTATACTAATACGGAAGAAATAAACATCCATTGACGAACTTCCCGAGAAAATTTTCCAAAAGTTCTTTCTTTCAAAGTTAGGTAAGAAAAAAGCAAGATTTAGTATTAGTATAAGAAGATAACCTGGGTGTCTCACTAATGTCTTATTAAAAAAAAACACTAGCAACATTATTTTTCTTCTTATTTTTTGAGTAACGACGTCTACTTGCATCTGTTTCTAGATTTACCTACATTAACATCATACCAACAGTGGTTTCAAAAACTCTAAAACCAACAGTTTAGAATCCTACACTTTCTAATAACAGCCTTGGGATTTAAAGAAGTTTTCTTTTCGATTCTGTTCTATTCTAAACCCCCACCAGGATCAGAAGATGCAAGTAGCCAAAAAGTGCCTAAGTTAACTAATGAGGAAATACTAATCCGAAAAGTTTAGGAATTAAAAACAAATTTATCTCTTTTGGAGTCAACAAGTGCAAGAAATTAAGAAGAACTGCAAAATAAAATACATGTACTATCAGATAACCGCAAACAGTCAAAGTTTGCATTAGATCGTTTTAAACACAATCAGTCATATTTTAAATTTTACACAGAATTTGAATCATATGCATTATTCAAAGTTGTATTTGAATATTTGCAGCCAGCGGCTAGCACACTAATCTATTGCAGTGCCACTACAAAAACTGATAAATCTCAACCTCAAAAAAATGGGGGGCGCTCCATAACACTTGATGCAGAAGAAGATATTTTTTTTGTTCTTAAACGATTACGATGTGCATTCCCGATTGAAGATTCAGGAGTAAGATTCAACATGTCTTCAAGCTATATCAGTCGTATTATCATTACTTGAGTTGCCTTTTTACACACAAAACTCAGAGCACAACCCATATGTGCATCCAAAAAACTGTTATAGACACTAATGCCTAAATGTTTCAACGAGTCGCGTCCAAGCACCAGATGCATAATAGACTGTACCGAAATATTTATGGAGATGTCTAGGCTACATCTTACAGAAGCCAGTCCGCAATGTTTTTAGAACAAAAGTACCACAGCAATGCAAAGGCTCTTGTGGGAATATCACCTAGTGGATCAGTAATATTTGTGTCAGACTTATATGCTAGACGATCAAGTTATCAAAAAATGTGAGATCCTTAAGCTGCTAGAACCAGGTGATTTGTTAATGGAGGATAGAGGATTCAATATTGGTGACGACCTTCCAGAAAATGTAACACTTAGTATACCACCATTTCTGACTGGAAAACCACGATTTACATTAACTGAGGAACTTGAAACAAAAAGAATAGCTTCTGTAAGAGTAAATGCAGAAAGAGCAATTGAACGGATAAAAAACAATAGAATTCAATTATCCATGGCGTCAGAATTTAATAAAATATGGGTTATATGTTGCTATTTAGGAAACTTGCTTCCTCCACTAATTGAAAATTCATAAAATTGAGTGTGTAAATATATTTTCTAGTTTGTGAAGTTGATGTATATAACTTATTTATGTAAAAATAAAAAATAAACAATTCTCTCAAAAGAAACAATTGCATTTTTCTATGCATTTAACGGTCCTCAAAGTTAAAAATTCATAATAAAATGCTGTCAATGTCCAATTGGCAAATACCCACAACATCTTGGTAATAATAAATATGGTTTGGTTCCAATTGTGGTACATCATTCACAAAGTCCATGGAAAACATTCTTCAATAGTTAAACCACGTCTCGAATAAGGGCACTTTACTTCCATTCAATGGCTTTATGTTCTGACATCATACCATCTGGACTGCATCCCAGCTATGGCCACTTTGGATTAATCATCATTCCACATTTCGTTACTTTGATAGCATTAGCTACGTTCTTCATAGTTTTTAATAGCCAAGTTTTCATTCCCCAGCCACAATCTTTTGAGGAGAAAGTTGTCTTTTTTGAAAATCTTCTTAAAAACGAAACGAGGGGACACGATTGATAACAATTCCATAGTTTGAAGCAGTTAATCGTTTGCGACGTTTTTCAAACCACAAAGAATTTTGACTTTGCATTATCGTATCAGCTTCAATTAAACGTAAATCATTCATATAATAAGTCAAATGATTCGAAACAAATGCTTTATGTTCTTCTGATAAATACTTGTGTCTACAACATTGTCAAAAGTTTGTACACATTCTCTAGAACTGTTATCATTGGTTGATCCATAATCATTGGTTGATTCAAGTTCCATCACTGAAGTTCCAAAAAAAGTGCTAGGTTCATAATTATTTCCTTTCAGAGCAATAACAAGTTGTAAACGAACACCCCAATTCATATAAATCATTAACCAGATATATAATTAGAGTTTATCATGTCATAGACCGGTTGTTTTTGTTTGCGACGTTTCGACAGTTACTACTGTCATCATCGGGCGTTTGTAAATGAATGATGTAAAGTTTATATATGTTTTCAGTAGGATCGAAATTAGGATCGAAATTATTTCGGACCTGGAAGGAAGCAATGTCAATATTTCGGACCTGGAAGGAAGCAATGTCAATAATTTGTTTTGCGTAGAGCTGGAAACCATATCGCAGGAACATTATACGATGTACTATTAATACTGGAATTGTTTTTGACACTGTATATAGTCTCTTTGACTTTTCGAGCAGTCCATCCTTTTTCCTTGTCAAGGATCTTTCTATTCTCCCAATCAAACTTGTGGTCATTAGTCCAACAGTGGTCAGCAATTTCGTTTTTGGTTACATCGCCATTCCGTACGGCTCGCATATGTTCTTTGATGCGTTGCTCAAATGTTCTTTTTGTTTCTCCTATATAAACTGATTCACAATCACTACATGGAATTTGGTATATCACGTTATTTGTGTCGTTCATTGAGATCTTGTCTTTCGGATGAGATAATATGTTACGAAGAGTTTCCGTTGATCGAAATCTGCATTTGATGTTGTGTGCACGGAATATTCTTTGTAAAGCATTACTGATACCAGATACATAAGGAATACTAATAGTGGTCACCGGTTCTTGTTCTGTTGATTCTTCGGTGTTTGAAGTTCGAGTATTGTTTATTCTATTTTCAACTCTTCTAACAATCGTCCTGTCATATCCATTTGCTTGGAGAACCGATTTGATATGTTTCATTTCTTCAACACGATCATCGTCATTACTAACAATATCTTTCGCCCGATTTATTAACGATGCAACAACACTTTCTTTGCAACTTTGTTGATGGTTTGAGTTACAGTTTAGATATTGGTCTGTATGTGTTGGTTTACGATATACGTTCACTGAAATGCTTCCGTCTTGATTTCTTTTTACAAGAGTATCCAAGAATGGGATGCAATTATTCGATTCCTGCTCGATTGTAAATTTTATTTTCGGGTGCAATCCATTTAGATGTTGATGAAAATTATTCAATGAATCTTGTGTCACTATAGCGTAAACATCGTCAACAAAACGTTTCCATACTTTTGGGGGTTTGTCAGCGGTTGTTGTGGCTGTGGACTCAAACGCTTGCAAACAAAAACAACCGGTCTATGACATGATAAACTCTAATTATATATTATGAATACTAGACTGACAAACAATATAAATATATTCATTAACCAGATCTTTTATTTTTGTTGGTGAATTTTCATGGCTGATTGAGGGTGTAGCACAAAACATTCCCGGTGACAATGGGTCGTTTTCGAGAAGACGTTTTATCCTTTTCTGTGCCAGCCTTCTCAAATACTAAGTTTGTGTGTTTTCCAGGAACACCCCACTGTTATAAACCGCTTTACAAGTTTTATCGGCGGGTACACTTTTCACCTGTAGTTCTTTAAAATCAACAAGTTGGTAAAGGGCTGCATCTACATCCTTGCAACACCCTCCTGCACCAGCTTTACAACTGCATTTTCCATAATACACCTCGTCAGTTATTTGATCTAAGTGCACATAGACATTTTAAATTATTCTTTTCATTGAAGCAACTACAAAACATTTCATCACAAAAACATTTCTTTCACCCATCGTCACATTGTCTTGCACGAGAGAACCTTTTTAACATAGTGCTCCTTGAATAACTGGTATCCAAGTATTTTGTGTTTTGTAGCTCCTCTAGATCTATTATCCCATCAATTTAATATTTGTACATCTTTCCTTTTGATATTAGGGGTAATTTCGTTAAATCTTTCGACCAATGTTGTACATTTTCATTCGTACGTTCTTTCTCGTCGTCGTTCAATTCTGTTTTCGTCCACTCTCTGAAAACTGGGTAGCTAGAGCTATGAAAAAAGCAAGGATCAAATTCCACATCAGGAGTCATTGAAACAAACTGCAAGATCTTCGTTTTCCATCATGATAATACTTCTTTACTGCCTTCCACTACTCTTCTACACTGATACGACAAAATCTTGTGTTAATACACAAAAAGCTTCCTTGTGTGCTGTTTATACCGACCATCCAATTTTTTAAATACTTATATCAAACATTAAACAACAAATTCCATCATTACACCTCTCAGTCTCTGATTGACATTGTTTCAAATAATAGCGAATCTGTCAGATGTGTAGATGTATTTCCATGTTCCTTCAGTGATCATGACTTTACCTTTTGTGTCCGCAAACCCATTTAGCCCATGAGAAATCATATGTAGAGTTTATAGTGAGTAAAAAGCGGAAGATATGAACTCTGATTTACGAGATAGTGATTGAAGCCCTGTTTACAAAGCTACAAATGTAAATTCCGCATGGAACTATAAGCTATCTATGTTATACAACAAACACCTTCCGATCATTAGGGTAAAGAATAAATTGAACCCTGCACCGTTGCTAACAACAAATATTAAATTATTGATGAATGAACATGATAACCGAAAATACCGACAGTCGAAAACAGACTTCGACAAACATAACTATCAAAATCTTAGAAACGGCGTGAATATTTTATTACGGAAAGCTGCCTACCATAAAGAAATTCTCCGTGAAAATGCTAATAATCAAGACAGTTTCTGGAGAGCACTAAAGTCGATCTACCCATCAAAATCGAAAGACAACAATCGATCTCAGAGCTTCGATATAAGCGAAGAGAAGGTCATAGATCACTCAAAGATTGCAAACGGTTTCATTAATTTCTGCTCCAATTTCAAAAATTCTCTTCAGTTAAATTTGATTAAGATTGATTATATGGTGCCCTGCATCTTCAATGAAAAGCAGAACATACAAAACGCTTCAATTCAAACATACTTCAACAACCGAAGTGGCTAAAGTATGATTTTTAAAACGAAAAAAAGTTACCGAACATGACGACCTACCATCAAGCCTCATCAAAGACTCATGAGACAAAATTGTCGATACGCTGACACACATTATCAACTTTTCAATTACTCCCAGTAATTCCACTGATGAATGAAAAAAAGCTATTATTACACCTATCTACAAATCGGCACACGATCAAGCCTTGACAACTACCGCCCTATATCTTTTGTGTCAATTATCTCTAAAATCATAGATAAAGTTATTCACCATCAACTTCAGTTTGGTTTTCGCAACAATATGCCAACTGAACAAGCTGCTGTTTTCTTTCTGGATGATACAAGATGACGTGTCGACAAAAACATTTTGTTGGAGCTGTGCGCAAGTAAACGGAAGACCTTTCTAAAATGTCCAACTGGTTAAGCATTAATAAATAAATGATAAATCTGAAAAAAAGGAAAGACAGAAGGACTATTATTTGGTACTTCTCAATAAGTCTCAATAAACGCAGAGCTTTTTTATGTAAACATAAACAACATCCGCATCGCAAACACCACCAGTTATAATTACCTTGGCGTTATGATAGATGATACTTATTGAAAATTAAAAACAAATGAAAAACAAGTCAATCAGTTAAAGCCTGTACATATATTATCGTTAATTATATCGTTATTAACGTTACTTTCAACCTCAACCAACATTGCTGTAATCCTATCCTAACGTTAAATCGGAATAACTTTAAAATAACGTTAAAGTTTCAGTAGAAAAATAAAATAACACTAACCATTAGCGTTAGGACGACATAAGAACTTGCATTAACGTTTTGCACATATTAGGATCTGGTTAATTTTCGCAACCATTAATGTTCAAAAATGAATGTTTGCAAAATCTTTGGAAAGGACTGAACCGCAAAAATTATTAGACAATATTTTTCCATCTGTGTTTTTTTAACGTTGTTTTCCATCAGGTGACAGGGTCAGCCCGTATTTCGTTTTGGCGGACTTTACACATGCTCTGTAGCTCATAAAATCCTAACTTCAGGCAAAAGAGCATATGCAAAGTCCGTCAAAGTCAAGCCCGCTTGGACGGTACTGTCTAATGGAAAACGACATTTAGATCATTTTCGTCTTCCCAGAAATCTTCGTTTTCTTTCAGTCGCGAAAATAAATGTTGGCGAAATTATACCTGTTCATCAGTTCCCGAAACGTAATGTTCGCGAATTTTTTCATTATCGGACTCGTGAAAATAGACCCTTTCATTAATTACGTCATTTACATCCATCGCCTCGTTTCTAAACTTTATAATTACTCCGTACTTAGGCGAGCAACGTGAAACATTTTCCCCTGAGGTATCGTTTCCCTTTGTAAAACACCCAAGCGTCGTTAATATTCAGGGCGAAAATGAGGCGATGAATATAACAACGTTATTTATGAAAAAGCCTATTAATGATCTTAATGTGTATGTGACTTAGAGGCCGTTAACATAAGACCCGAAATGAACTCAAACCGGTTTGAAATGAAAAACTTCGGGCGAAGTGAAACTCAAACCGGTTTGAAATTTCCATGTAAACACTGGTCCCCGAAGTGAAAGTCTGCTTATCGATACAGCGGTCTGGCTTTTCTGTACGGTGCATGCGCAATTGTTTTCATGCACATGCGCAACTCTTGTTTACGTCATGACCTTGGCTAGTTTGTGAGATGTCCCACTATGAAAGGATTATCCACAATTATGTTCAAACGTTATTAGAAATAATCCGTTGATTCAGCAAAAAATATCCGTATGCACTCAGTTGGATTTCGCTTCGGGTAACCCGAAGTGAAATGTTTCGTGTAAACTGCTCAATTTTTCAAAGCGGTTTGAAATCTCAAAGCGGTTTTCCCATGTAAACGGCCTCTTATGTTCATATAATAAACTCGTATAATTAAAGATGGATATACTATATATTGAATCCAAGATAATGTACTTCCATTCCATGCAGTTACATACCTGGATAGCCAAAATTCAAATATTTGCTTGTTAAAGAAATGATATGTGATTCATAATTTATATTATGTCAAAATTGGATTAAATTTTTAAAGCTAACCTATTTCAGTTTCCATTATTCAGGTTATAATGAACGGGCCCAGATAACTGCAACATAACACACTATCTAACCGACTGACACACAGAAATGGAAGATCAGCTTTCTCACGGTGCTGGTCAAAAGACTGTCCTCCACAACATATAACAAACGTATAAATTATATTTAATCTTCCTGAATGTATTCCAAAAGATAGGCTAAAGATTTTGATTATACGAATATAAACAACTATTTCAAAGTTATTAAAACTTCTTCACTTTATATATTGCCGTGAAAATCTAAAATATTGTTGTTCAATTGGATGGCTGTCTTCACGTTCGAAGGTTTCTTTATTTTAAAACAACGACGAATAGCAGCAATAAGTGTCTGAAAATAGAAAATAATGCATCTATAACTTGAGACAAGACGAACTCAGTTTAGCCAATATCCTGAGACAAATTTTCAGGCAAAAAATGTATCAACCAAAAAGAAAGAATGGAATGACTATAAATGAGGTAGTTAACAAAAATTGCCAGTATAGATATCTAAATAGTGTTAATTGGTCTATTATAATTACTAAAATCTACACAGAGAGTTTTTTCTCGATTTAATAATTTGCGAGTGGTTTGAATTTTCTTTTGTGGTAAATTTCATGGGCTGTCATGTCTTATTTCCATTAAGAAGCAAAGAAGATGTGAAAGGGGGTTAGTAATGGTTAAGAAGGATTGCATAATAAAAATATGAAACTGCTGAAAAAACCCTAGGACCGAGAAGAAAAGGGAATGTCATTGGCAAATAAGCTTTGTGCATTAGTAAGGCTACATTTGAAAGTTGATTTGACAGTTCCCTTAATAGTTCTCTTTCTAATACATTATGCAATTACCACAATACGATACTACAATTACTCGCTTTATTTTTTTGTTAGTAAACTTCTTATATTTATTCAATTAAGTCATGTTTACTGTTTTTTGCAATATATTGTGCTAGTTGTATGATGTAATGCAGAGACATATGATTTATGGTAACTGTCAATTTAAAATTTAAGCTTCTAAATTGTAATTTTGTGTAGGAAGATCACTGTAAGTATAAAGGCGATTAATCCCAAGCACCGCAGTTCTTCCCTTTCCTTCTTGAGGTACTTATTTTTGTTACCGAAAGCAAAATTATCTTTACCATGATTTTCTTCTTTGTCCAATCCCTTGTGTTGTCATGAAGAAGGCAAAACGAAAGGAAAAGAATTCCAACAAATGCGAAGCCATTGACTGCAATGGATGCTATGTACCAGCCGTGGAACATAGAGCAAGATTCGTTTGAAGCATCTATCAAACAGATCAAAATATTATTGGAATTCAGCTTTTATCAGACCAATAACATTATTTTATCATTCAAATATATCCAGGAATTTGAAAATGCCTTTCCTTTGTGAAAGTAACAGATACACCAACGAGTAATATTGAAGTTTGGCATACACGTATTTCACATCTTCAGTTACTAAAAGCACTGCATACATTACTAAACTTACTAAAAGCACTGCGTAATCAATCAAATGCTTATCTATCAGTATTCCCATTGTTCCACAAATAATGGAATAACTCTTTTATCCACTTAGTAGAAGGAAATGATGTAATAATTTTAATTGGAAAAAAAACAAAACGCAGAAAGTTTTGAAAGGGCTTAACCCAGTGGGCACGCATCGTCCTTCAGACGTCCCGTGGACGTCCTCTTCTCCACCTCTCTCCATGTATCATTGCAGACGTCCTCTTAACGTCCCTGTGTCCACTGGTAATATTTTCACTTTGCTTTAAATTCGGTAATTTTCATGTCGTTCTCTGTGATAGATGGTGGCGAAGAACGTATTTCTTATCTTTAGAGCGTCTACTTTGGAGACTTGAACTAGCTGATCACAGTTGCTGTTTTCCGTAGCATACACATATTTCTTTGTATGTGTCATCTTTCATTCTATTTCCAATTGTTGTGTTGAAGTCTATAAAACCTATAATTTCAATGTGTCTCAATTTTGAGTTTTTCAATATTCCTTTAGGGTCCGAGAAAAATTTATCCCTTACTTCCTGATTGTTTTCAAATATTCAAGCGTTGGTAAGTAAGTAAACACATATTAGATTCACTGTTTGTTTATTCTTTATTTTAACTGTCATCTTGCACATTCGATCATTACTGGTGTGAATTTTACGTTGCGTGTTGCAAGTACCAGGATACCAACGTCATTTTCTGTTTCGTTGTTATTTCCAGAGTAACTGATCTCCTATTAACCGCTTCGTAGCTTTTCAAGTGCATTTTTTGAATCGCTAGTGCGTTCATTCCATATTTTACAAATCAGTCTCCCATAGTTCGTTGCCTAATTTTGGTTGCTTTACTACAACAGTTGGATAAGCCGATTTTGTGCATGGACTTTAGTTTTTGCACTTTTGTTTCTTTTCGTTTGTTTTCTAGCATACTAGTTAGTCTTTTCTTGCGTAAGAAAAGGCTATAGTTGAGATGTCGGTCACTTTCCTATCAACCGTTAAAAAAAAGTTCCTCCATGTAAATAAAATTAAGCGATTTGAAATTTTTCAGAAAGGACAGGCACAACATTTTCTTTTCCAATGTATCCAATTAAAGGATATGTAAAGTCTGTATTTTTCAACTGCCACAATTATGAAGATGTATAGAGTTCTAAAATTCTATCAGAAATTTATTTGCACATTCTTATTTATGACGTAATGGAAATCAATGTAATGATGGAAATGGATCACAACACATTCACAATTGTAGCTGAAGCCATTGTTCCTTTGTTCAGTTTGTTTCATCAATGCTGCGACATCTTGCATGGTCATGCACACATCATGCAGTATGGGTGGAAAATAAGTGGATTAAATATTACAATCGTTTGACTTGCGTAGAATAGTGGCTTGAAAGATTCTTAAGAGTATCGAACCAATAAACAAATATTTACCTGCAGTTTTCTCTGAGTCATGCGCTTTACCCGTACCTACAAACGTTTAAGAATGTTATAAATTTAACGATCACGTGTTTCTTTGTAGTGAACAGTGTCCAAGACATTGTTTACGTATCATAGAGTGTTTCAAAGTTGAAATTTTAGTGCCAGACAACAAAACAATTTGAAAATGAGAAAATAAACATAATTTGACATATCCAAAAGAGAAATATTGAATATGAGATTTTGTATATCTGCTTCTTGAACAAATTGTATGTTAACAGAACTTTTAGTCAAATTATGAAAATTTCTTTAGTATCTACTGAATCAAACTACTATCATTATGTGTAAACGTTTCCTGGACAACCTTCATAGATTATGTATTTCACTTCCTCGTAGTTATGAGGATCTATTTGCTATCATTTTGTTGTCATTTTCCTAGTATTTTAATCTACTTCAAAACACATGAGAACATAATAATCTTACCGCTTGAGTAAAGGGAAGCGTAATTATAGCCATGCTTTCCATCAAGGGTATATGCCTCCAATTCCAGCAGATGAAATGGATTGCTATTATATGTTTGGTTATTAGCGTTGCAGATAATGCTCACTTCAATATTGTTGTGGTTTTCTTCGCAGCATGAAAATTCTTTTCCATTAGCACTGCAGATTATTTCTTTAATGGATAGGTTACAGTCCGGCTTCACTGACCCACAATGTTCAGCAATGAGGGTCCGATGAGTATCGTTTCGCTCAAATAACTCTAAGCTTATCAGCTTATCGTCTTTTTTCGATATAAATATACTAAATTTTAGAATCATTATAACATTTCCTCCTTCTCTTTCCACAATCTCTGTATTTTGGGTTACCACAATGATTGTGCTTCCTGGAGAAAATGAAGGAAAACAATGAACCAAAAATAGATAAACAAGCATAATAGGTTTTGCCTTAATAAGCTATTTTAATGATCCAGAATTCTTTTAAGTCCGAGTAAAATTTATCTCTTACTTCCGGATTGTTTTCAAATATTCAAGCGTTGGTAAGTAAACACATATTAGATTAACTGTTTTTCTATTCTTTATTTTAGCTGTCATCTTGCACATTCGATCATTACGTGGTGTGAAGTTTACGTTGCGTGTTGCCGGTACTAGAATGACAACGCCATTTTCTGATTCGTTGTTATTTCCAGAATAATAGACCTAGGTAGCATTTCAAGTGCGTTTCTGGAATCGTTAGTGCGGTCATTGCACTTTTGTTTCTTTTTGTTTGTTTTCCAGCATACTAGTTAGTCTTTTCTTGCGTAAGAAAAGTGTTTAGTTGAGATGTCGGTCACTTTCCTATCAACCGTTAAAAACATGTCCTCCATGTAAGTGAAATTAAGCAAGTTAAAATTTTTCAGAAAGGACAGGCACAAAATTTTCTTTTGCAATGTATCCAATTAAAGGATATGTAAAGTCTGTATTTTTCAACTGCCACAATTATGAAGATGTATAGAGTTCTAAAATTCTATCAGAAATTTATTTGCACATTCTTATTTATGACGTAATGGAAATCAATGTAATGATGGAAATGGATCACAACACATTCACAATTGTAGCTGAAGCCATTGTTCCTTTGTTCAGTTTGTTTCATCAATGCTGCGACATCTTGCATGGTCATGCACACATCATGCAGTATGGGTGGAAAATAAGTGGATTAAATATTACAATCGTTTGACTTGCGTAGAATAGTGGCCTAAAGGATTATTAAGAGTATCGAACCAATAAACAAATATTTACCTGCAGTTTTCTCTGAGTCATGCGCTTTACCCGTACCTACAAACGTTTAAGAATGTTATAAATTTAACGATCACGTGTTTCTTTGTAGTGAACAGTGTCCAAGACATTGTTTACGTATCATAGAGTGTTTCAAAGTTGAAATTTTAGTGCCAGACAACAAAACAATTTGAAAATGAGAAAATAAACATAATTTGACATATCCAAAAGAGAAATATTGAATATGAGATTTTGTATATCTGCTTCTTGAACAAATTGTATGTTAACAGAACTTTTAGTCAAATTATGAAAATTTCTTTAGTATCTACTGAATCAAACTACTATCTTTATGTGTAAACGTTTCCTGGACAACCTTCATAGATTATGTATTTCACTTCCTCGTAGTTATGAGGATCTATTTGCTATCATTTTGTTGTCATTTTCCTAGTATTTTAATCTACTTCAAAACACATGAGAACATAATAATCTTACCGCTTGAGTAAAGGGAAGTGTAATTATAGCCATGCTTTCCGTCAAGGGTATGTACCTCCAATTCCAGCAGATGAAATGGATTGCTATTATATGTTTGGTTATTAGCGTTGCAGATAATGCTCACTTCAATATTGTTGTGGTTTTCTTCGCAGCATGAAAATTCTTTTCCATTAGCACTGCAGATTATTTCTTTAATGGATAGGTTACAGTCTGGCTTCACTGACCCACAATGTTCAGCAATGAGGGTCCGATGAGTATCGTTTCGCTCAAATAACTCTAAGCTTATCAGCTTATCGTCTTTTTTCGATATAAATATACTAAATTTTAGAATCATTATAACATTTCCTCCTCTTTCCACAATCTCTGTATTTTGGGTTTCCACAATGATTGTGCTTCCTGGAGAAAATGAAGGAAAACAATGAACCAAAAACAGATAAACAAGCATAATAGGTTTTGCCTTATTATGCTATTTTAATGGTTTAGAAATTCAATCAAATAAAACTTATACCTGAATGTACAAAAGTTATGATAATTATCAGAGCTGAGGTGAGCATGATGTATATCTAAAAAGTGAACAAATGTTTGACAAGGCTAAATGGAATATCCTGAGTAAATTTTTCGAGAATTGATAACCGGTGGTTTACTGAATTTACAATTTATTTTTGTTAATTTTTTAGTTTTTTACTACCTAATTCTTTTTTAAATGAGAAATTTTTACTCCTTGTTATGACCTAAAATGTAATATATTCACTTTTTGTTATGACGTCATCAATTTGTCTACTTTGTGAAGAATTTTGAAATTTACGTTAGTTTTTGAAAATCATAAATTATAGGTAAAATAAATTTTTACATTATTCTGTATCTAAATACAACAATATACCCAAATTTCGGTCATTGTCAGAATTGTTTTAATGTTAGGAGAATTTGGTGATTGATCAAAAATTTGAAAATTTTGAAACTTTTTTGAGAAATATAGCTTCGGACATCTGGCTACATGTTTCTTCAACTGCTTAAAATAAGTCAGAAAAGGGCTCTCTCACACAAAAATAAGTATCAGATATTGCAATGAATGGAACAACCTTCAAAAACAGCTTCCCAAAGTAGTTGAAAAATCAGCTTTGTAAATTAAAAATCTGGTCTGTAAATTGTCAAATCAGGTCTACTAATTTTTATAACTGGTCCGTAAATTACTTCATAGTTCACAAAAAGTTCAATTCATTACAAAATGCAGTTGATTGTGTACATTCCAATCAGGAAAACAAAAGGCTAATTTTTTTAAAAAACAACCATGGTTGACAAAACGCTCACCCCCGGAAAAAAGGGCTTGGTCACCTGCTTTTGTTTAATTTTTAAAAACCTTAATTATAGTTAGGAAAAGTCACAAAATTTCAGTGAATTGGGTAAAAGCGTTAAAATGTTATTTAGATTCAAAAAGCCGTTGGTCAATTTGACCCTCCCTTCCTCCCCCCCCCCCCCCCCCCCCCCCCCCCCCCTTCCACACATGCAGAATAGGGTTAAACTGGAATAACATCAAATAAAGATGGAAGAGTAAACAATAAAACTAAATCTAATAAAAGAAAATGTAAGGATAGTTTCATGAGAAAAAGGATAATGAGAAGCTTCATGGTTGTTTAAAACCTATATATTCGACCTCACATTCCAAAGGTCATCGTCAAGGATAGTTATTTTGGACACTTGAAAGAACCCAGAATTAGTTAGCGATTTTCGGGCAACTGGCTTTTAAAATCTTTTTCTGTTTTTTTTTAGTTTTCTTATTTCTTGGTCTAACAGACTCGAATAAATTTGGCTTGCAAACTGTTTGTAATATTCTTGCACTTGAAACGTATAATTACACACGACTGTTTAGTTATAGAGATAATATACATTGTTTACTTCACCCCCTGTTTAAAACCGTACATCATCGTGTGAGTTTTTTATGGCTGCTTAAAGCAAATCTACTACTACAAACTGTTTGTCTTTAAGTTTTTTGTAACTTGAAGAAATTTAATGGAAGTCCATTTAAGAAAAAGATAGGCCCTTTTATCTGTAATTATCTGTCATCATATGCAGTTTTTAAAAATTCAGATAACTTTGCATAAACTCGTCTACTTTATTTACCTCAGCGTCCTGACTGTAATTATTTCAGCTTTGTTCAAAATATCAGTGAGCATATACTCATTATTCATGTAGAATATTTGTTTATATTTTTTGCTAAAATAACAGAAATTATATGTATTGTCTGGAGGATAATTGTACGTTCCAATTAGTAACTGAAATCACGTGTGAGTCCTTTAATGAGTTTATTTCATGGTCACTTTGACGCTCTATCAACCAAAGTTAGTAGCACACCAATGTTATACTTTCCGAACTAATGTTTTGTTTACCTCTTCCCTCCCTTATTAATGTTTCCTATGCATTATTTCAGTCACACTTATCTTATGACACTGCTGGCTGGAGATAAAACCTTTATCGGTACTCATGTCTTATTAAACTTCAGAAATTCTTAAGGAGAATAATGGCATTTTCTAATTTCAAGGCCTCTTTTCTCTTCTTTAGGTATACCTCCAATCTCACATCTAGTCTTCACCATCATCTTAAAATATCAAGCTATAAAAAATACTGATATTGTTGATACTCTCAAACTATCTTATCTTTACAGCTCCTACAGTTTCTACACCACATTGCAATCTCCCTTCTAAACCTAATGTTAGAACAACTCCTTATGAACTAAATTCAATTACCTATCAATTTATTATGAATTAGAACACCTTCCAGTCTTCAATAATTCTGTGTATTCATTATGCCATATTTAAGGATTTATATTAAAACGAATAAAAACAATAATATTTTGTTACTAAGCTTTTCGGATTTATTCCATCGTCAGCTAAAAAATGTAAATGGTCTTATCATCATTTACAAGTGTAGCGTGTAAAAACAATTTACAGTTTTTCTCCATAAATTGTTTTTACACGCAATACTGCCATGATAAGTCTGTTTATATACAAAAATTGTTGTTTTTCTCCATGTTGGAACTATATCATATTTAACACGCAATTGTTGTATAAATATTTTCGATTGATCATTCAAAGAATGTTATTAATCCCTACTTTCCAGTGCTATCTGGCCTATTTATAGATTTCTAAAGTTGTACAGTTAAACTAAAAGCTAAAATTCCAGTGTTCAGAGATTTAGAAAAGAGACAATACAACATATACTCCTACCTAACCAATGTATACTCTTACCTAACCACGATTAAACTTCTGAAATATAAGAAAATACCTTAACTAAAGCCAACAAAAACAATACAATACCTTCTCAGACTTTTTATCTTTCAATTCTTTATTCAGCTATGAATGATACAAAAACCAGGTATATACGTATGTAATCACTCTCTTCTTGCATTACAATCATTTATACTATTCAATTTTATAATCTAAATTATTATTATTATTATTATTATTATTATTATTATTATTCACGAATATTTATACAGGATAAGCCATTCAAAAATTAGAAATATATACACTATATACATATTTACAAATTTCTGTTGTTCTATGGGTCCTGTTGTGTATAATATAAAAATAAAGTAAAAACTGTAAAATCAGTAAAAATCTAAAAAAGTTTGAATATCGCCCGGAAAAATTTAAGATTAAACTGCAAAAATTCGGAGATTAAAAGAGTCGAATTTGAGAATCTGAATGATTCAAGAGATTAACCTAGAATGTGAATTAGATATTGAAAGCTTTATTAAATAAACTTATAAAATCTTTTGTAGAATTTGCATTTCGTACGTTCATTGGCAAAGAGTTATATTCTTTAGCACCAGCAAATCTAAAGCTTTTCTTTGCGGACTCCAGTTTGACACGAGGAAGTCTGATAATCTTTGTAGAGTTACGAGTATCGTTTGACATCACATCGAAATAGTTTAGCAAATTACGACAAACTTGTCCAGTGATACATTTGTACACCTGCACACAAAGTCTGCGTTTCTGGATTGCACGGATGGAAACTTTCGATTGATCTCTGACGTTATAGCGTTTGTATATAATACGAGCAGCTCTGTTCTCAAAATTAATCAGTTTTTCTTCAGCCGTACGTGTATGTGTACTGGTCAAGATGGAACAATATGTGAAGATTGGCAGAATCAATGATCTATACAAGGTAAGTGCTGCTTCAGTTGTAAGTTGTGAACGGACTCGTTTCAGTAGGTAAAATCTTCCTGCTGCTTTCTTGTATCCAGAGTCAATGTGATCTTTTAAAGATAATGACTGATCGAGTTTGACTCCAAGATATTTATATGTATTGGTTGACATTAAGCTCTCGAATTTGTGTTTGATGTTCAGTGATTGACCTTTGACCCTCTGTGGTGTGCCAAACAACATCACTTCCGTTTTTCCCTTTTTCATGTTGCACACTAGGTCCATCGATTCTAGCCAATCTGAAAGTAGTTTGAAATCTTCTGTGAGATGCTTCTCGATGTCTGATGTCGTTTTTGACTGGTAGTAGATCACTGTATCGTCAGCATATGTGAAAATCTTTGAGTTTTGAAGCACTGATTCAATGTCATTGAAGGTCAATAAGAAAAGTAAGGGCCCGAGTATTGACCCTTGAGGTACTCCGCATGTCACGTTTTGAGCTTGTGATATTTCTTGTCCAATACGTACGGATTGTTTACGGTTAAATAGGTAATCTACAAGGAGATCTTTTTCCTTGTCATGGATACCATAACTTGACAAGTTTTCAGTAATTTGTGAGTGGCTCAGAGTATCAAATGCCTTACTCAAGTCTACGAATATGGCACCTGTCATCAGACCATCGTTCATACTCATGCGTATTTGATCAAGAAAAAGTGTTGCTGCTGTTTCTGTATCGCGTTGTTTACGAAAACCAAACTGCGTTTGTGATAGAAGATTTTTCTCCTCAAGAAATTTCGATATTTGTGAGTAGATACATCTCTCAAAAATCTTAGAGCAGATTGGTAGGACTGATACGGGCCGGTAGTTGTCCAAATCGGTTTTGGCGCCTGACTTGAAAATGGGTGATATTATTCCATATTTAAAGTCATCGGGTACTGTAGCAGTTTCCAATGATCTATTTATCACATGGGCGAGTGGTTTGGCAATATAACGGGCAGAGTCCTTCAACATTCCTGGCGGTAGATCGTCATGACCAGTAGCTTTATTTCGAGAGAGTTTTTTGAGGTTTTTAAACACGTCATTCACAAGAACCTCTTTGAATTTGAACGTAGAATATGTTTTCGGGTAAGTAACCACCGGTCTAGACCATACAAAATCTTTCAAACGAATAGCTTTTTCTTTCACCTTCCCAGCCACAGTTGTAAAGAAATTGCAGAAGCCTGTAGCTATCTTTGACGGATTGGAGGTCAATTTGCTATCAATGAAGAATGATTTAGCGTTGGAAACGATTTCTTTAGTCGGGAAGATTTTCTTTAGGGTTTTCCAAAATCTCTTTGTATCTTTGGTAGACTCGTTTAGCAAAGTTTTGAGGTGTTTGTTTTTTGCTTTTCTCACTTGTACGTTAACTTTATTTCTCTGGGTTTTGTATGCGTTGAAGTCATTTATTAATTTCGTTGACAAAAATTTACGGTGAAGCCTGTCTCGATTGTTCATTTCGGCTTTCAGTTCACGAGTGAGCCAAGGTGATTTTTTCGACTTGACTCGTTTTGAAATCAATGGAGCGTGATTATTAAAAGTGTTCAGCAATATAGATTTGAGACAATGCCAAGCTTTATTTGGATTTTTCTCAGAATATACGGAAGAAAAATCAGTTTCTTGTAGTGTGTTTTGAAGACCTTCAAATGAGTAATTGGTATAATCACGACATTTAATTATCTCTGATGCTTCTTTTTTCTTGTTGGTATTTCGAACACAATATATCGCTTCATGGTCACTTAATCCACACGTCAAAACTTGATTACTCAATAATACCTCGGGTTTGTTTGACAAAATCACGTCAATCAATGTCTCCGACTCGCCTGTAATTCTTGTGGGGCCTTTAATGGTTTGGATAAACCCATTCAGTGATAAAAGATCTTTAAACGGTTTATTGTCATTGTCACTTAAATAATTACAGTTTACATCGCCGATAATTATGATTTCTTTGTTGTCATGTGAATTTTTAATTTTTGTCAATGTTTTGTCAAAAATATCAATAAAGTTTTTGCACAAGTGTTTTGATGTATTCGGTGGTCGATATAAAATACATACAAAATATGATTGTTTATGTTGCGATAGAATTTCCAAGCATATAAACTCTAAGTTTTCATTCTCGAGATCCTTTCTCCTTGTATAATCGATATTAGACTTTACGTAAACTCCGACACCACCACCATCTTTCTTACGGTCTTTTCTTTCAAACGAATAACCAGATATATCTACGAGAGTTGTAGGTATAGACTCTTTCAGTAGTGTTTCTGAGATCCCAAAAATATCAAACTTGTGTTCTTTAACAAACATCGAAAGACAATCAATCTTTCCAGATAGCCCACGCACATTTAAATGACCAATACAAAACTTATTCTTCTTGGACGATGTGTTACAAGATATAAGGTTATTTCCAAACAAAAATAATAACAAAAACCACAGTACACAAAGACGTCTGCGTACTGCCATCTTGAATCTTGAATCTTCTGTGAAAAAAGGTATCAAAAAAGGTATCATTCAAATACTATCAAATACTATCAAAACAATCAAACTATCAAAACAATATGATAATGATCTTGCTACCTTCGTTTACCTTAATAATAACAATCCACATACTACAATGAAATACCAAATAAACTGCTAGCTACACATTTCGGTATAGTAGTCAAAACTAACTGATACGAAAAAGCTACGTTCAAATACATTAAGAAAATAGACATCGTTAAAAAATTATAAACTGATAACTCATAACAGGTCTACATCGACTATCTCGTCAGATAGAATAGTTACTGATACTTATCAATGTGGTTATTCTTTATTACTGAACTTAAAGCGTTGAATAAAAAGATTAAAACAAAAATAAAAAATTATACACACAGCGTCTTCATTCTCATTAAGAAATGTAAACTGAGTTAGTCACAATTTTTACGTATGGACAATAAAAGTTCAATATTTCTTGAAACCAATGCCACAGCTGCACCCAATGTGCTTAATAAAAACGATAAAATCATAGCAAAACTTTTAACAGTGTGTGTTGATTTTGGTGCCATTTTGAAATAGTGCGCGTTTTTTAAAAAAGGGACTGGATCATATTGTATATGTCACTGACTCGCTGCAGCCGTATCGAAACTATTCATGTAAACGAAACACTCGTTTCATCCCGTAGCGAAAGTCAAACCGGTTTTAGTTCAGTACGGCTCTCATGTAAACGCTCCCATAGTTACACATTCTGTTGTGATGAATCACATAGTTACACAGTGGCAGTGTAATAAATTTCCTTTCTTTACTTGTTAATTCCTAATTATAAACTTAAGAGGTCGCTATTGCTCATATAATAATCATGTTAATAATGTTCTGACGATATTTTTTATCGTAAGATAAAATTTTTTATCGTAAGATTGATATTTGTGAGAAGATTTGTAAGATTGATATTTGTGAGAAGATTGGTAAGATTGATATTTGTGAGAAGATTTGTAAGATTGATATTTGTGAGCAGATTGGTAAGATTGATATTTAATAATGTGTTTGAAACCATAAACGATTCATACATATAAATACAATTTGTATTCTTAAGATTTCAGTCATATGGAAAAATTCACAATATCGTTCCATTACTCTGTTTTTTCTAAAATACAGTACAAAGTACATGGATTTAAAAAATCGATGGTATATTCAAAATAGAAAAGATAATGGCGGATATAAAGGCATCTGATTTGTTTATGAAGGGTGAAAATTACAAATGAGAAGATATTTTTTTCAGTTTCGATGTTCTTTGATTTTGTGATATGGGAGAAGATAAATGTTTTTATATTAGACCTTCGATTGTTGAGTAGCCTTCTATACAGCTCTTTACTATAACATAGAGTAGTCGAGCTCTTCCAACAACATCTTTTGTTCGTCAACATAGGTGCATTTTCATTTAGACATTTGAAGTTATACCAAGGATATAAATGGGAAGTATCAAAAATAGAATTAGAATTAGAATTATGACTTTTAACAAGACAGTGGCCTTTCCAATTCCTGGTGAAGATATCGTTAGATAAAGATGAATTTATGCATATACCAACTGATCCCCGTCACAATCGTACAAGCAAGTAGAAGTTTTACCATGAAGATGCAGTTATACTGATCAGATTACCAGACATGTCTAACTTTTAAGATTATTTTGAAGAGCCCCTTGATATCTGTTGCTACCATAGACTGTTTTGTTTAAATCCTTTGAAACAACTGAGAATAATGAACAATAGCTACACCTCCTCGAATTTCTGTTTAAACCCTGTGTTTTGACGTAGTTAGTACATCTAACCTCGTTTTAGATATTTAAATTGTCACTAATCATTCTACTGGGAGTATATGTAATAGAGATAATTACTAAGTTATAAACTTAAAACATTATTGAAACAGGTCATTACGCGGTGTTTTAACAGAAATTCGGGAAGGTGTATTGTAGTCTAAGTTCAAATTTTTGAAATAAGGGTCACCCTCCGAACATTGCTGCACTTTGAAGCATCATCTCTGAGTGTTATTATTGGAGGAAATACTTGACTTGAAAGTCAGACGGAATTGGCGTGTACTATGACTCATTTTAATATACAGTGAACTCCCGGTAACTCGAACACCGGATAACTCGAACTTTCGTTATCTCGAACTATTTTCTCTGGTCCCTTGGAATTTCCTTAATACTTTCTCATAAAAAAATCCGGTTAATTCGAACCTCGGATAAGTCGAACATTCGTTATCTCGAACCCTTTTTTTTGTCCCCCTGAGGCAAATTTCTTCGGATAACTCGAACTTTCAGAAAAAGAGTAAACAGAAAAGACTCGATTTATAAAAATTTATTTAGATTTCATGTCAATCAAATCAGCTCACTCGTAGAATGTGATCTCACAGAAAAACTAAAACAAACTGACATACGAAACTTCTTTCAGTAGTGTTTAATATGTATATACTACAATATGTACTGTGGTTTGATATGATGACATAAGAAAAAATCGTGATAACTCGAACTTTTATCTTATTTTTGTCTGATTTCGACTTAACGGGAGCTCCGCTTAACTCGAACATTCGTTATCTGGAACTATTTTCTTGGGTCCCATGGGAGTTCGAGTTACCGGGAGTTAACTGTATACTCTTACTCTTTGTAACCACATTGAAGTTACATAGGGGAAATTGTTTCGCTCACACGTGATAAGAATTTCTAAAAATCTTGACATGAGTTTTTGAAATGATCTGATATTTAAAAGAGAAGCTCTTACTGGTAACGTCTATTTCTGAAGTTTAAATTTATGATGGTAGTTATGATGAAAGCTTATTATTTGTTGACACGTATATTAATGTTCTTTTATTTTATTTTCATTTTATAGAATAGATAGGGATAAAGACATCATTTTGTTACCATAGACAAGTTTAATCTGCATTGTTTAAAGAATGGGAACGCTTATCATGAAGACTATATTTCAAGTTCTGATCGTTTCTGTTTGGTTATTCATATTTTCTCACGAAGGTAATCTTCAGATACAATTAAATTTATTACTCAGGTGATAAATGTGAGGGCAAAGACGAAGCCTGTGGACTTTTACGTAAAACCCATTGTGATCTTGAACGAAAAATAAAGCTTTGAGGACACGAAAAACATTTTTCCTGCTATTGCAATAAAACATTTTTTGTTGCAATCACATGTATCGTGTCCTGTATGAGAAGACACGATAAAAAAATCGCGTGTGATACCTTGTCATCTAACTTTAACGTGCTTCACTACCATTAAATTTATACTAATGTCCTAGCCTTAATGAGGGACGTCTTAAGTTTGCAAAGTGAACGGGAAATGTTCCTACCACTTTATTACGATCATGTCATAGATGGATCAAACATATTCCAAAAAAATATATGTATCTCACTTATCGAACTTCCCTGTCAGTTTTGAATGTTTTACTTCTTGTTACTATTATATTCTATATCCTTATTTGTAAAACTACTATTTCCATTTCAGCTAATGCAAATTCTTACATTGAATACAAGAGTTCAGATTGGAAGTTTGGATTAAAAGAATTCAATTTGACATTTCTTATAAAACCTACAAAAGAACATGAAATCATCAATGTAGAAGTTTATCTTCAAAACAATAGACAACATAGCCTCCTTATTGAAGCTTGCAAAAATGTAATACCACATACAGATTTGCATGTTAAAGCAATTACCTGCATCTCTAATGGAAAACCTATTCAGTGTTGTAACGACAACAAAAATGACACAGAATATATAATCACTGTGGTAGTCCTTAACGATAAACAACATCATTTCTTCATTGAAGTAGATACGTTCTTTCAAAACGGATCTTTCGCCTCTACAATCTATTCCACTGAAATGACAGGTAAGATGGCATCTTTTAGAAGATCAATTTTAAACGAAAAAGTAGCTGAACAAATGAGTTAGCAATATTGGAAATAAAAGTAACTTTTAAACTTGTATTTGATTCTCCACTTTTAGAATCCTGTGTGGTATCTGATATTACTGAAATGTCAGGTAAGGACCATTTATAATTATGAAAATTATGAGTATTATGCTCAAAACCCCGGGAATTCCATACCTTATCATAAGAGAGAAGGATTGGTTGTCCCTCTGAGCTATTGTGTAAATAAAAATGTAAGAGACAGGGAAACGTTTTTATTTTTGCTATGATTTGAAGCCTAGGATGGTGCTTAGATGGCCTTAACTTTTTAATGAATTTGAATCTGTCCGTGCTTATGAAGGTGGTAAAATTAAAAAAAATTATGTTGAATTTAATATGATATATTTATGAAAAATTCAAACATTATGAGATAACTCTTTTGAAATAATGATGTTGAATGTTTTTTTAGGTTTCTGTGTTACTTCGAGGAAATCTACAGGTAAATATCATTGTAAAATGTTCATTACCGCTATTTCAATTCCCTTCTAATTTGCTTTCCCGACGTACAACAAATTTGCACCACTTACATAAGAATCAAATCAGAAATAAAGAGTCTCTCTTTTTATTCAAGCCCCTTTTTCCTAACATTATATGTTTAAATGGTTTTGTTCCTTAATTTATAATAATACGTTTCCCCAATTTGTAATGAGACCGGTCCTAATTTCTAATAAGGAAAGCTGCGCCAATTTGTAATACACACTTGGCCAAGTTTGTGATAAACTGGTCACTTTCGAGATGACAGAAGGTAAGTTTTAAAACTTGGTATATTGGTTAAGGAACTTCATAGAAAGTGTCCCCAAGTGCCAAATGTGGTATTCATGACTTCATGTCTCTTTTACAAATACCATTAGCGGCACGTGAATGAGTTTGAATTCGGCAAACAAATTTCTGTTATCAAAGAACGACCACTTTAGCAATTTATAACTATTATAACTATATTTGTTTTAATGATATTTGTTATATAGGTGCTTCAAGAGAATCTTGCCCTATATCTCACAACGGGTATATAGCATCGATCGTTTTCAATGTTTTGCAATTTCTTCTGATTATGTTCCTTTTGGTTTGCCTTCTCCATGACGAAACAAGAATTTGGACACAAGGGATAATCATGGTAAATATAATTTTCCTCTTTGTAACATAAATAAGTGGATCAAGAAGAAAATAAGAAGAGCTATGACGCTCACCTTTCTTTTGACATTGTTCTTCATACGCTGCATAACTTTGCTGAAAAATATTTTCAATACTTCCTTCAACAGATGATCTGTCGAAATAACGCAACATAATACGTAACTCCCAACTGTTTCAACGATCAACACGCAGATAAAGAAAAATAAATAATAACTTTATATGTAAATGTTTTGTTTACGTTGTTTGGTATACTGTTCTTTATCTTTAAAACTAAAGTTTCTGCTGATGATACCACGCCATATATTGACTTCGGCATATATCACATAGCTTGTATATGTTCATTTTCATCAGAAATCTATTGCAATAATACCAATTGAGGGTTTATACGTTGCAACTCACGGAGACATTTAACTGAGTCATTTTGGCTACCTTAGGGTAATGCAGATGATTACCTATAGCAGTCAAAAGATAGTCAGGGTGAAGAAGCCCATTTACAATTTTGAAAATACTAATTGATAATTGATCATACTAATTGATCGTGGAATTTAAGAAACAAGGACTTTCTATTTTTACTGGCTTGAAACATTTGTTGAAGACAAAGGATGAAACTCTTGTTTTTGCCTGATTTTGTTTTCAGGCCTCCAGGATTTCCCAAGTTATTGGCAGTTTTAAAGCTGCAAAATAAAAATAATTTTTGTAATAACTTTAACTAATTATGTGTCTTAAAACAAAAGCGATTTTGTCAACGCATAGTCGACGCAGCAAAAAAGGAAATTATAAAACTTGATAAGAAATGACGAATCAGGAATAAGTAATTATGTGAATTTTCTCACGATTTCTGTTAACGTATTATGACAACTCATGGCCGTAACACGGTTGTTTCCAAAGAACTTCAGAAGTTGTATCTCCTCAAAGTTCATCCTCCCAAGTTTGTCAAATCTTTTTCCATCATTGCCAAAACTGCAAAAAGGTTTTTGATTATTTATTCTAGTTTTAATTCTTTTATTTTAAGCAGTTGTGTTACCGATTCGCTGTGTGAAAAAAAACAAAACAATACGTAATCGAATCTGCTTTTCCTGTCATTTGGTTTTTGTTTTATATGTGAATCTCATTTTACATAGTGGAACACAATACCCTAGATGGATTCTATTATTTGGAACACCCCATCAGATAATTGTAAAAAAATATTGTTAAAATTCAAATTTAAAATGAAAAACTGTAACATAGTAACTATGCCTTCGTATTATATGTAAATCACATCAATACATACAAGTTGGTATCACCAATTATAGTTGTTTTTTATTTGAAATTTATATTTGTTGAATTAATATTAGCTATTTATCTTATAATATTTCATATTTCATATTTCATATGTCAACTGTAAAGAAACTGAAAATAAATAAAATGAAATAATATTGATATTTTTTGACTTTTCCTAAAATTTATTAGAGATAAGAAGTTTAATTATTAGAAATATTCAAAAATTTTCCCATAATTTCTCACTGGGGAAATTTCCACGTTTTCCCATAATTTATTAACAATTTCCCTAACAATTTATGGTTCCCTATGACGTGCCAACATGCCATGCGTGTCTTTCGTGTCAACGTGCTATATGTGCCAACGCACTATCTGTGCCAAATTTGAGGTGCCAAAATTCTTATGAAGGAGCATTTTTCACAGATTTTGAAGTTCAAAATCAGGACAATAAAATAGTTTTCACACTTCTTCAACAATAATAAAGAAAGCTAACCATCAACTGGTTATAAACTTATGTTATCAAACAAAGCAAGAAGTGAAATATATACAAAGGTTAAAACGGAACAACCTGCACATGCAGCAAGAAATAAACCGAATAAATGCGTAATCAGAAAAGACAAAACAAAAATTTTTTTCCTTCTCCATAAATACGTGGTGATTTTTTTCTAGTTTGTTTGTTTGTTTGTTTTGGTTTTGATCTAACACTTTTTTCCCGAATCATGAAAGCAGGATAACGTATCACGGAAGAGAATGATCGTTAAATGTATATTGTCCCACTTTTCCAGGAGGTCAGTACTACGAGAAAGGTTGAAATGGATAATTGGTTTGTAATTAATGTTGTGGTGCTGTCATACAGTTGTCTGATAAAAAAAGGATTGGAAAACCAAAATATATGTAATAATGTTGCATATCAATTGTAAAATGAGCCTATTAAAAGGTGAAAGCTACTCATGCTTTTTTGTTTACAATGAAAAAAACAACTAAGCGATGTAAATTGTTGCAGAATAGTCTAATAAAAAAACAACGAATGAAAACTGAGAAACAGATCTTATGCTACCACAGTGGAATGGTCAAATTCAACACAAAGTAAGATGCAGTTTAGTAACGGTGAGCTAAACAAGGTGAATGCGTTCATATTACCAGCAAAAAGAAAGTTTTAAGCATAGCTCGGCAATGTTTTCCTTACAACCTTTTTGACTACTTTGGTTGCACATAACTCTTTATTATTATTGTTCAGTCCTATAAGAAGCGGAAATTAATTCAAACAAATGTCTACTTTGAAACAGATTACGTTACAAAAGTGGAATATAACTGCATAAATAAACTCATTTTAATTCCTTGTGTGCACATATACATCGTCAATCCAACATGCCGCCGACATAAAATCGCCACTTAACTGGTGATGATCTAGGATGGGAAATAATCCGATAAGCATTTGGAGAAAATCGGATTTAAAATTTCAGGCTTCTTGCACAAATTAATGCTAAATTCTCATTTAAAAAAGCGAATGAAATAAACAATGTTCACACTTACCGGGAACAATACAATGAATTGAATCTTGAAACCAACTAATAGCCATAACCAAAGAGCTAAGCAAGAACAGTTTGACCATGAATATCCGATTATATTGATCTGTTGGACTGTCATGCCTTGACTTGATGGAAATGGATCACATGCCCTTTATATCTGTAGCTACCATCCCCATGACTCAGCCGGGATTTGAACCCTGACCTCCCACACTGGAGACGAGCAACTCTATCACAAGGTCACTAGTTGGTAAAATGTTTTCTTCTTTGTTGTTTTCAGTCATTTTTTGGAATACACTTAACAGTAAGTAAGACAGTAACATTTATTTTGTAACTTTTTACAGACAATGAAAGTTATACTAAGAGTGGTAAACTTACCAGTTTGTTATCTTCGCAGTCGATATGTCAGCCATTTTCTTTAAAAGATATTAACGTTTTGGGTAAAACGTGAAAGCAGTAGTTTTCAGGTCGGTCGCGAATTGATATCACGGTATTTCGGGGTTTCCTTTCTTCTGAGCATGCGCAGTAGGAATATTTGCATGCCGTTGCCATCGCGGTTCTTGTTTGGTAAACTGCCTATTTACGTAACTTCTGCACGACGTTGGATGCCTTGCGAAGATTTATGTTGACATAACTATTGTCCACGGACATAAACTATCCAAACTTCTATTTTCCGTCTGTATTTATTTGTCTTTTAAAATCTTTAAAAAAATTGATTGCAAATCCGCGTGAAAAATCCATAAAAAAAGAAATTTGTGTGATAGGAAGTGTAGTTTGCGCCCTTAATTTTTTGTGTAGTGTTTCTGTGAAATAACACCCATGAGAAATAAAGCAAACTTTGGCTATCCGGGCAAAAAATCTTTATACTTTATAATATATTGATACGCGAAATTATCTCCCTGAGAAAATTAGCCGATTTCAGGGATTGTTTCCACTTCCTGCATACGTTTTTTTCCTTCGGACTACTGCATTATACAGGGAAGTTTTACATGATGTGAACACAATTTTACGGGGCCGTTCTCCACTAAAATAACATGAGCTCAAATGAAAGATTTGAGTTCACAAACAAACAATAAGTTTTTTTTCCAAATTTTAACTGAAACTCGAAAAAAACGCAAGTAAAGTTCTAACAATTTCTAAAAATTTTTAAAAACCGAAAGTTGTCTCGTGACGTAGTAGATTAGCAGTTCTTTGGCATAAAAAAAAAAACGTTCTCGAGTTTCACTTTTTGGATTTCTCCGTAAGCGTAGAAATTTACAATCGTCCGGGTTCATTTTGGTCTTTTTTGGATTTCTCTGTAAGCAAGGAATCCTTTAAAACCGTCCGTGTTTTTCGGTACTTTTTCATTTACTGTCCAAACCTTCGCAAGTTTCTTTCTGAAAGTTCATTGGTTAAACTGCTAATTTGTGATATCTGATTGAATTTCATAGAGTTTGAATTTGTTCTTTTTTCTATACTTTTGATAAAATATTTCTTGTAGTAGTTTGTCATCATTTTAGAGTTGGTCTTTCGGTCGGTCTATGCAACACGTTACCTTTTTTATATGTTTCCACGTAACTAAACGTATACACATGGAAATACACTTTTTGAATCCATTCAAATTTTATCTTTTGTTATCTTTGATACATACTTCTTCGCTTTTATATTTAGACTGCCATAATAAATCGGTCGCCGGTCGGTATCAGGGGCGGACGCAGGTCTAAAAAGAAGTATGTCGCAAAGCGCACAAAATCGTTTGCGGAGCGGAGGGACACAAAATGTTTTGTTATATCAGCTGCAGGCCTTGGAGTCCGGGCCGAAGCTCCGAAAATATTCACTTTTTCTGTTTTTTTTTTTTTTTTTTTTTTTTTTTTTTTTTTTGGGAGGGGGAGGGGGCAAGGCTTTAATTATTAATGTTTTTTTCTAGAAAAAATACAATAAAAATGAACGCACTGAGAAGATTTCATATCTTAGACATGACTCTATAAAGACTGACAAGGTGGTAAGAGATGGAAATAACAACAATAATTAGGATGTCTTATAATGTTTTTTTCTTTGATTGAATCGTTCTTCTTCTTTCTTCATGCCGCATGTGCACCCAATGAAACCAGCCATGGACGAATTGAAAATCTTACATGTGATTGAATCGAGATGACAAATTTTAATAAACCAAACCATGCATGAATGGAGTCATTAAAAGGATATGTTGATTCTGACATATCCAGAAAGCGACATAAAGTAAAATATTAAGTTAAAATGGAAGAACATGAAAGTTAAAATCAATGACTTTCCAAGTGTTTATAATTATTTGTGTTCTTTCCTTAATGATTTCTGAATGTTTCAATATAGAATATTAATGATGTTCATATTGGTTGTTAATTTAAATGCTCCTTTTTCAATAGATATTGGCCTTTTAACTGTTTTGTATAAATTTTGCTTTATTCTGGTAATAATACATTTCACAAATATTTTCTAATGGTTTCAAAAAAGCTTCCCCCTTCTCTTTCATATCCTTGCGCTTTACTTTTAAAGAAAGATTTTTTAAGCAGAATTTCGGAGGTATTTCTTCAGCTTTCCTTTTTTAGTTGGTTTAATATCAATTTTGGAAGATCATCTTCACTATTTTCATTTGTAATTACAGGCATTGCTACCAATTCACCTTCTTTTTCCTCTGTAAGTTATCATGGAACTGCAGTGACTTTCCGTTCTCTTAGGTCGTGGTAGGTACAGGTTGTGGTGCAGGTTTAGAACGTGGTGCAGGTACAGATTGCGATGCAAGCACAGGCTTAGACTGTGGGGTACCAATTGGATCAAGTACCAGTGTAGGACTTTTAGTTTCTAGTTCTCCCTTTTCACAACTTTCTTCCAAAAAGCCAGGCAGAGCTACCCATAAACAATTTCGAATGGTGTCTTTTTGGTTGCCCTTGACTTACGTGTATTTAAGGAAACTAAATATGCCAATAAAAAATTACAACGGTTGAATGCCATTTAAACCGATGTGACTAAGATGTGAATTCAGTTAAAAAAAGGCCTAAACCAAGTTGACCATCACAAGTTGACTTAGATGTAAATTCAGTTGAAAAAGCCTTAAACCCAGTTGACTATCATCTAAATAATAATAGTCATTTATGTAAGGAGTATAGGGATAGTGAATTTTAACTTTCAGGTTGGTACTCATAATTTTTAGTCGTAGATCCACATCAGTTTCACCTTCTTTTAACCCACTTATCAAATAGAATATACAGAGTATACAAAAATATGCAATATACAAAATAAAATCAAACCAAAATGTTACAATCGAAACTGACTGCCTTCCATTTCTATAGAATCCCCATTGTCTGCAGATCATACCCTTACTCAGTATTCGTGATTGATGACACGAGATCAAAACAACTATTTAGGCTCCAAAACTCCAATTTTCATGACTATACCTTGCATAAAATCACGCCATCACCAACTCCAATCCTTATGGCGATGCAATCACCTACTATATCATTATCCAACAAAGACATCCACCAACGAAATCTATTTGTCACCAAGATCCAATCACACAGATAAAAAGAATACCTGACACTTGAAAAGAGCAACTATTCTTACCAATTCAACTACCACCACTCACATCAACAAAATTATCAGGGACATCACAAAACACCATAAGCGTAGGATCATCAAAAATTACCACAATCATACTTACAATCTCCTTGTTATCAACTAGTACTTCCAATATGTTTTTCACAAAAAATTATTGACAGAAACAAAATGGCTTCGTTTTCCTCCAACAACATAGCTGGTGACGAAGATGAAACAAACTGTGTGACTATGACAAGAAATGTCAAACTAAGAAAGGTGACCGCTATATTGAACCTGCCATCATTACAACCGATAGAAGATTCTCAGCCAGAAGTAAAAATTATACAAAGAAGCACAGAGCACAAACAACACTTAAAAAAACGTTTCAGCAAACTCCTACAGTACGGCTTCAAAATCAAAAAGACGATCCCTACGGTAGTAACCTACGATATTTAGTGAAAATGTTTTTTTTTCTTTTAATTTTTCATTTTCTTCATTCTTTAATGTTAGATTTACATAGTAAATAAATAATAGAAAAATATATACCCATTCACACAAACAAAACATTTTCATCTACATATTTTACAGTTGCGTAGTTCTGTGAGTTTTCAGTGCTCTCTTCAAGGAGTTTAGAGTTGACTACCACGAAATAAAAAAGATCGTATTACAAACTGTAGTCCTCGGTGGGAGAGAAATCAATTTTGGATTGCGCATTGAGTATTTCACATTTTTCGGCGCAAAGAGGTTTCCATAAAAGTGGGATTAAGTTGATGTAATCTTTTTAAAATCCAACAGAGACTGGTTAGCTGAAGTTCGCGAATCCTCCTTAACCTAGATGTTTCAAGCAAAATATCATAGTTAGAGCTGAAATCTTGACATATTGTCTCGTTTATGAATATTGTCCACTTTCCGAGACGTAGTTTTGCGACAAAACATCCAGATCAAGGGATCGTAATGAAATAAAAAAGTTAAACAATAATAGTAGTTAAAAAAATAAAGAAACTTCCCAGTGGGCGCAGGGTTGTCCCATGGACCTTCAGTTAGGACGTCCCGGAGAAGACCCGGGGACATCGAAAGTGAAGTCTTATCTGTCCGCTCGAATAGGATGTCCAACAGGGACTTGAAGAGGACGTTCAAAGGACCTTCATTTGACGAAAGGTGGACGAGAGGACGTCCACGGGACGTCTGTAGGACGATTGCGTGCCCACTGGGTTGTCTTTAACCTAACCAAACAAATATCGTGATTACAATGGAAAGACAAAATTATAAGACTAGTAATTCACTTTTCTGAAGATAGTGTCTTATTCTGTTGAAACATCTTATGCCTGCTTTCTGACAAAGAGATGAAATATGTTTTAGAGGGGAGTTTAGGATCAATGGTTATAGGAAACAGTTCAACGGTCTTAGCAGAGGTGATAATTATATCATTGAAACATGATAATGTCGTAAACCATGTTAACTTTTAAACCAAGTTGACCAAATTCCAACTTCGTTTAAACCAAGTAGGCTCCTGTTATTTTGTTAAACCAAGTTCTCCTTTTCGAGTGAAAATTTTGATAAATTAAACTAAGTTGACCTAGCATTACTCGAATCCAGAGATTTTTACGGGATCAAACTTTCGCGATCATAGCAATAAAGTTTCTTCCTTGAAAACATTCTCGGGCTACTTATATCACGCATATTTCATAGGAATGTATGGTAATAAGACCAAGGAAGTGGCTAATTGACAATGAAACGCTATATTCTCAAACTAGATCTCGTTTACAAGCTCATTTGTTGAGTATCTACGTAGGAAGATCAAATGTTTTAAGAGTTTAGAGATAGTTCTCAAGAAATAACGGTCCAAGTCCGGCGAAGTGAATTTGCAACTTTTTCGTCATTTATTACTTGTTTCGATTTTTCACAGATTTGTGCTTATATAAAAAAGCGTGTAGGCGAAATATTGTGGGCTTATCTTTAATCTAAAAATGTTTGTGGGTGCGGAACAGATGGATCAAAATAGTATGGGAAAATCTATTCCCTCTTTGGGGTGTTTGTTTTAAAAAACAATGAATCTTAATATAACTTTCTTTTTTCAGGACAAAACCCCATAAATACATCTATAACATATACTTTGTACATTTAAAAACATGTCCGCATGACCAGTAGTTAATTTTATTTCCTTGTTATTAAATGAACAAAAGTTAACCCAAATAAACTACTTGGTTTAATATTAAAATGTACTTTTGGAAGATCATCTTCACTATTTTCATCTGTATTTACAGGCATTGATACCAATTCACCTACTTTCTCCTCTGACTGAGTTATCATGGAACTACAGTGACTTTCAGTTTTCTTAGGTCGTGGTTCAGGTACAGGTTGCGATGCAAGCACAGGCTTAGACTGTGGGGTACCAATTGGATCAAGTACCAGTGTAGGACTTTCAGTTTCCAGTTCTCACGTTTCACAACTTTCTTCCAAAAGGCCAGCCAGATCTTCTTCGGATTGGGGAACTGCCCATAAACAATTTCGAATGGTGTCTTTTTGGTTGCCCTTGATTTACGTGTATTTAAAGAAACTAAATACACCAATTAAAAATTACAACAGTTGAATGCCATTTAAACCAAGTTGACCTTCACTTAAACCAAGTTGACTAAGATGGGAATTCAGTTGAAATAGCCTTAAAGCAAGTTGACCCGTACTTTAACCAAGTTGAAAAGTCTTATTTCTTGAAGTTTAAGTAATTTTACGAAGTATGCAGGCATTTCTTATATAATGAATGTAAGGATAGTGACTTTTAACTTTCAGGTTGGTACTCATGATTTTTAGTCGTAGATCCACATCAGTTTCACCTTTTTTAACCCACTTATCAAATAAATGCTTACTTAATTTATTTTTTATAACCGACCACTTAGTTGACTAGTCAGTTATCAGTTTGAATTAATTAGACTGAGTATAATTAACTTATTAAATAACTTACATTGTATTTGAGGTAACCAGCTTGCCCAACTATTTGTTCCAGTGTCCTGCTGGTTAGAGGCAATGATTTCCTCCACACAAGCATTTGTCCTTTCAACCAAGCCTTGCACCCATGGTGATCTAGGTTTGCCATTGATTAACTTGCATTCACCTGGCCAATCTTTTACGACATTTCTAACTATATTGTTCACAAATTCTTTTCCTCTGTCTGAATGCAGTATATAAGGAAGACCCAAATACGTAAATACACGAGTAATTAGATTTTCTGCAACCTCCACAGCTTTGCGTTTCAATGGAAACAGGACATGAAATTTAGAAAAATGATCTACAACATGGCCAATCCATTTATAGTCATGATCTGCAGGAGTTGTCATATCTATTAGATCAATCTACAAAATAATATGAACATCTTCATTTTAATTTTAAAGCAAGCAAATTGGAGAATTTATACATTCATTTTTATGTCACTACTTGAATTCTAAATTCAAACTCAAACACCTGAAGGTACCGTGAATTTTTTTCTTCTATGAAGCAACATTATATATAACAAAAAAACATACACACCTGAATTCTTTGTAAGAAACCATAAGTTATAATAGGTTTTAAGGGAGCCACAACATACTGATGATGCTTCAGTGTACCGGTTCTACATAACAGTACAAACATTTGTACTGCTGAGTGGGGTACATTAGCATACTGACACTTCCCCCTAAAGCATGGAAGGAATTCAATCCGCATAATAATATGAAAGCAAGTGGCGCTGCAGAAACAAGCAAAAATTACTTTTTCATAAGTATGCAAATAGCCAGTGTGATTGGCTTGTAGATAATGTATTCTATGGAGAAGTGCAAAAATGTCTTCCTTTGCAACAACTCTTCTAATATGAACAATATCTAACCATTAGTATTAGAAGATGATGGCTGAAGAAGAAAACGACTGGGGATTTATATAACTATCAAAAAGTAAATTAATTTATACATAAAAGGCCCATCCCCACAAGAAAAATAAAAAGCCAATGAATAAACAGTGTAGTGTGTGTTCTTCGTCTCACCTCCTGCCCTCCACACACACCCCGTGATATCAAAAATACTCTCTTGAAACTGCTTTAAAACGCACACACAATCTACTATTTATTCCTTCTAATACGCTTCTTGAGAATAGGTTTAATGTTACAGCTAATCCCATCACGTTCACATAATAAATAACGTCTTATTTCCTCTAAATTATCACGATTTATGACAGTAGAATTGATATTGCTACTCAAAAGGTAGTCTTCTAAAAATTTCTTATGGTGTACCCTTTTATCCTTAACATGTGAAAGAGTTGAGTTTCTTCGAGTTATCGCGCATATGTTTTATATCTTAAATCAAGTTGACTTTTTTTATCGTTTTCTGTGACGTCTAAACCAAGTTCACTTTCAGGTCAACTTGGTTTAATATTCAAGTCGGTTTACGACATCTCCACGACAAAGATAGGAACTTTCTGACAAACTACAATAAATATGCTACCTTAAGGCAATTTAAACGTGTTCTTTATCTTCTTTTGAATCCCAATTGATTAGTTAAAATGGTACGACTCAGCCAAAACATTTCTGTGGAGTTGACCAGAAACAAGTTTCTGGTATAAACCAGCATTTGAACAGGAAGAGCATTCTCTCACTTTTCTTTCTATGACAGACTGCCAATTCTTTAAACTCTCGATATCATTTTTTTGGCATAAAATTGTAACTCTTTCAAACAGTTACATGGCTGCTGAGCTGAAGAAGAAAAGCGAATGTGGTCGAAAAAGTTTCTCTTACGAGCGCAGAAGTCGCACTTTTCACGGTGGCTATGAAAGTCATGCGTATCAAAAAGCAATAAATTGTTATGGCTTGACATCTAGACTGTATAAATCGCTCACTGATTTCAAAACCAAAAATATTTGAAAATTATAATGAAACAAAATCATAACCAAAGGGATAGGGCATATTAACGCATTTTCACCTGTTGTATTTGTCCTTACCCCCATATTTTTGTTGACGTACTTGGACTGATGATTGCGTAAGAGGGTATAAAATCCATTATCGTTTATAGAGAGCTAGAATAACACTTCTATTTTAACGGAAAGAGCTAATTCATACGACAGAGACATTCTCATTTTTATTAAAATCTTTGATTACAGGTTCTCCGCTGTCAACGTTTTCTTGGCTGTTTCCCCAATCCAATTATAAATACCATAACCTCCATATTTTTGGCGACTTACTTGACGTACTTGTTTCGAATTTTACGGTCACCAATAAATATCAGTCAATATCTCTTTCTTTGACAGAAAGAAATGGACTTACTTCGGCAAACGGCAATAAGTTACAAAGGGGCGTATATTGATACTTCTGCATATATTATCACTAATAAATTTCACTCCACAAAAACAAGTATACTTACTTATATTTCGAAGATACTTTTCTTGCGTAGGGAGCATTGATTATGCAGAGTTTTCATGCGCAAATATAATACGACCATGTGAAATTGTTTCTAAATGCGAACCCCGGGATAAAAAAATCATTTCATTATTAGACACAGATTAAGATAATAACACTGTGCAGAAGATTGAGTTGATAAAAAAAAACTACGATGGTGATTTTTATAAATGATATTTCAGCAAAGAAACAAGTACGTCCGTAGGAACAACTTGACATACCCTGGGTCCGCCCCTGGGTATCTACTTTGTCAGGGTTTTTAGATTTAATTGATATATTTGACGAAAACTCTTTGAACTTTTGTTTTTAGATATTTGCATGTGTTTCGAATTTAATTTAAGTAACTACGATCAGTTGCTTTTATGACATTATTCTAATTCTTATACTGACAAACGGTGAAGCCTTAAAACATTTCTGATGTCTTTAACTTGGGTGAATGCATATGTATACTTATATGCTTTTCGAAAGCCATTCAAATTTTATTTTTTGACATTTTTGATATTTTTTCCGATTTCCAAAATAAAATATATTCAAAAATTTGCCGACTGAGCGACCAGAAAAAAACCTGATCTTAATCATTTTAAGTGGCAGTCTTTCAAGCGACATGATTATTTTTGATGTAAGCCTTTATCATACACTGTGTTTGTTCGCATTTCATTATTTCATCAGGCTTTGACTTAATGAGACTTTTCAGCATTTTGGGCTGTTTTGCAGAAATACTTTTGCCTGTAAGGGCATCTTGTTTTGTTTTTTTTTTACTTTTCTCCTTGTTAATAGATTTCAAATTTTCCTCCTGTAAATAAATGGCTTTTATTTTTTTAAAAAGTGTTGCGAACGGTTGGTTTCTATATTGCTTCGTTACATGAGGATATTTAAACAACGTTTTTGGATCAGCAAATAATAACCATTCCAACGAACAAACGTCAAATACATAACGAGCAGAAATAACCTGGTTTTTCAGAAGTGCCAGTAGCAACCAGCACGGAAAAGTTTGTTCAAATTGACGAAGAATAATGACCAGAATGCAGGTGGTTAAAGCATATTGCACAACACTTAATCACCCCTGGCTTTTTATCCTAAGAAAACCAGCAGACTTTGACGTTGTGGCTAGATTTCATACCAGATTGGCTTCATTTTGTTAGATTTTCATTTTGTTAGATTTTAGTTTACACCAGTCTTTATTGGCGTTTTTTTTTAAAAAAATTCCAAATTCCGAAATTCCAATTCCTCGCACGGACAAACATCTAATGTCAGCCCTTTTAAGTCATGAAAATTAACGCCATTAGGCCGTTGTATTTCTTTGTAAGTAGAGTCTGTCTAGTAAGTTTGCGAGAGAGCCTTAATATCGACTTGTGAATCTTAGTTTAACAAATCTGCCCTTTTATCAGCTTTGGATATTATATATGAAAAATACTTCGTATGCCGTAAATAAATTCCTATATCTGAAACGCTGGTTCCTCGTAAATGGACGAATCATATCCGATATGAAAATCGTTCCGGAAAGATCTATTCGCAACGCTATGGCAGAGAAAGTGATTCTTTTATCCAAGAATGAAGTTAAATCCCGACTCAGATCTAGAAGTTAGTTTGAATTGGGAAGCAATATATACACAGAAGGAGTGTGAAGCGAGACGTAAGAAGAATGACTTGGTGAAAATGTAAAAACTACTTCGTACGTAATGTCCACGTTAGAAGAATGTTTGTGTCATTCCAATTTCAAGCAATTGCACAAGCTCAATTCAGACTTCTTTTGTTTTCAACCTTTTTATAGAATAGGAAAAGAAGACCTGGGAACGAGGTTGAATAAAGTGTTCTAGAAAATTTCCTGTGATAATCATTTGTAAAACGCATTTTCTCACCCACAGTTAACAGCTGCTTTTTTGCCACCTCGAAGTGGTCCTCGATGTGGTTTTCTCCAAGCATTGAGGTTCTTGAGGAAATTGAAAAAATGATTTCCTTTCTTGTTTCTGCTTGTTTTTTTACACGGAGAGGAACCGCACATAATTAATGAAGTTAATAAAAATCCAATACGTCACTTATTATTTTGAAATAATTAAATCTCGCTACAGCTACTGATTATCCTCTAGATGGTTCCAGTCATTAAAAGTTGTGAGGAAACACCAGAACACATAATACATCTTTCCCGAATTCATGTTGCATCTCAGTTGTCCAAACGGACCTCGTTTCTGTATTAACGAAAATTATCCCACTGGGATTTGCTAATGAGCAAAATATCTACCTTATCGAGGATAAAAAAGGTCGGGGGAAAACTTAGTCGGGGAAAAATAAAGTCAGGGAAAAATTAAGTTACTTTTCTAAAATTAATCACTTTTCCCCGACCAATGTTTTTGTTTTAGTCGCTTTTCCTCAACCAGCTTCATGAGCCGGTCGATACACATGCAATTACAGGAACTGCGTGGATCATTAGCATTGACATTTTCGGTTTTCTAAGCACAATGGCATTCCTGATTATTAGCTTCTTAATTATTAGATAATTATACTTGTTTGTTTGTTCCTTTTTATTTGTATTTGATATGGTCGTAAGAAGAAAACAGCCATGCTCCAGTCAATCCGAACATAAGATCGGGATTATTTTCCCGCGTGAAAGAGTCAGACAAAAATCTAAAATGTTTGTTGGGGAAAAGTTGGGGAAACATATCTGTAGGGAAGAAATTGGCCCGCGGCATTTTTGAATCTAAATAACCTTTTTAACGCTTTAATCAAATTCGCTGAGTTTTTGTGACTTTTCCCAACTTTTATAAAGGTTTCTGAAAATTAAAAAAAAAAGGTGACCATGCTCTTTTTTCCAGTGGTGGGCGTTTTGTCAACCATGGGTATCTTTTTTAAAATTACCCTTTTGTTTTCCTGATTGGAATGTGCTCAATCAACTTCATTTTGTAATGAATTGAACTTTTGTGAATACCAGTTGAACTTTAGAGTAATTCACGGACCAGTTATAATAATTTTCAGACCAGATTTGACAACTTACAGACCAGATTTTTTATTTTACAAAGCAGATATTTCCACTATTTTGGGAAGGTGTTTTTTGAGGTTGTTCTAATCATTTGCATTATCTGCTTCTTATTTATGTGAAAGAGAGCCCTTTTTTATCAAAGTTTCAAAATTTTCAAATTTTTGATCAATCACCAAATTCTCCAAACAGTGAAAAAATTCTTACAATGACCAAAATTGGGTATATTGTTGCATTTAGATACAGAATAATGTAAAACTTTGCAAAAAAACTTAGTTTTACCTATAATTTATGCTTTTCAAAAACTTCAAAAATCTCAAAATTATCCACATAGATAAATTGATGACGTCATAGTGAATAGTGATGATCTCATCATGACATTTGTAATTATTCTTGTAGCAAAAAGGTTACTAAAGTCTCTACTAAGTTTAATGTCATAGGTACCAACGGTTTAGAAGATATAAGACATTATCTAGGCCCTCCCCCCGTCCCCCTCCCCCTCCCCTCCCTTCCCCTCCCCCAACATCCATACAAAGGACAAAAGAGCTTGGTAGGAATAGGGTTAAAGCATGGTTTTTCTACTGCAGAACGGAACCTTTAAAACATTACTTTGTTTTAAAAAAGGTTTACAATCAATTTATTACATCATCAGCATCAAGAGGATTTGTTTAAAATGCGTGACAGATTCTTCCCAATTTCTGAACAGCTCTTACTTTCGATACATATATAATTTTTTTTGATTCTAAATAAACCATTAAATTGTGCAAAAGTGTAAAATTCCTTTCAGCTAATTTCGCGAAAGTATAACAAAGTTTTCAAACATTTTCGTGTAATACCCTGCCATCCCCGCTACAATGTCGTCAAAATGATGTAATGATAACGTCGAAATTGAAGTCTATATATAAGCTCATCACACACTACCGACGTCTCCAAAGTTAAAAAAGGTTTTGGAAATCCATTGGTTCGGCATACAAACAAACGGCGCGGCAGGGAACAAACAAACGGCCCGGTAGTGTTTTTCTAGAAATAAAAAATTGTGAATAAGGATTTACACATCAAAAGAAAAAAAAGAGAAATTATTTGTTATTTATGCATTATGTAAAACCAAATGTTAAAAACCAAATGTTGAAAACCAAATGTTGAAAACCAAATGTTGAAAACCAAATCTTGGCAAAGAATTTTGTAGTTCTACTTTTTGGAGCTGTATCAACTTGATTTGAACTTAAATAGTTACTTAAAATCTTTTTCAGCTTTACAAAACGGTTTGTTCTTTACCAATATATTTTTCAATACCAAGTTTGATGATAGCAGTATAATTTCCTTATGATATTATAAATATGACATCATAATTCTGAATTTTGTTTCGTCAGCAAACCTTAGGCGCTTAATGGCAGGTGTTTCAGAAACTGTTCCTTTAATCGATAGGAATCTCACAATACAATGTTTGATTCCCTTGAATTTGAATTGAATTTTCCAATAATAATCACTTTTTATCCCTATATAAACATCGATTTAAAACAATTTTCTTAAAATCTTGATGAACAATTAAACATAAAACAAGAAGAGACTGATTTTGTAAACAACAAAACTTCTTATATTTACCTTTCCTTTAAAATTGAGCTCACGAAAAACTGTGATATATTTTATCTTTAATTTCATCTAAAATGTATGGTTTTATTTTTGGATTAATGATTTTTTGGACTATATGGAACAGAGGTAAGTAGTACATTATCCATGATATTTACAAGTTTTCTAAATATCTGTCATGAACTGGAGAGAAAAAATGAATAAAATGAAAGGTTTAAAGCAGATTATATGAACGTCTAAATTTTGGATTAAGCTGGATGTGCTTATTTTTATGAAGGAATTGAATTGAGGTTGAAATTAGTATGATTATTTATTAATTAACTGACTGTCTAAGATAATTTAACCTGACTTTCACAGTTTCTTACTATCTTATTACGTCGCAGGTTTTAAGGGAATTGGAGCGAGTTTAAAACAAGTGGAAGTAACTAGGTTTTTGAATTTGTTTTATGGATTATATCTGATTAGTGAAATATCATTTTGGACGCAGGAATCCCTTTAACAATGTTTTCGATTTTTTCCTTTCCTTTCCGTTTTCTGATCAATTATCTTTTAACTCACAAAAAGATTTTGTTATTTATGCATGGTTTTACACCATCAATTTAATTTTTTTTTGAAAAGTATTAGAAACAACGGTTAAAAAAAATCAATAGTGTAATTACAGATTTAAAGGCATATCGAACTACCCAGGGTCTATTTTTAATTTAGTGGGTCCCACGAAATTAAAATTTAAGCGAGAGAATATACAAACAGAAAGTACTAACCTGTTTTCACCATAAATTTCGTATTTAAGTGTAAATTTTCTTCAATAATGTTTAACCGACTGGCAGCCTTGTAGTAGAGTGCTCGACTTCAGTGCGAGAGGTCAGGGTTCAAACCCTGCCCGAGTCATGCCAGCGACTATAACAGTGTGAATCGATCCACTGAGCGTAGCACTCAGCTTGAGAGCGGGATTGATATCTCAGGGGGTTGTCTGGTTGAGCGGTTGAGCAGCTTCCGAAGCCCAAATAGGGCTTTAAATGCTCTAGGACCTCCTACGCGCAGGACCGTCATTAATAACATTAATAACAATAATAATAATAATAATAATAATAAATTCTGGTCCACATAATTCAAAAGCATGCAATACGGAGTCTTGGAACTCAAAATAAGTGATATGCCTTTAAGTTATATTTAGAAACTCTTTCTTTCGAAATTCTTTTTGTATTGCGCATTCACGAACAGAAAACAGTAGTCACCTTGTGACGTCAGCAAAAAAATCAAGTGATATTTTTTTTACAAATTGTCCTCCACTGTATGTGTAACGAGTTATTAGGGACCTTGCGCATCTGCGACGGCAACGAGGACGGCGACATGAGAGTGATCCATGAATGTTCGGAAAACAATGAATCACAAAGCAACGAATGTTTAAAGATGTGGTCTGTTATAACTAAAAGTTTGATTAATGGACTACGAAAGAAAGAAATGCGATCGGAACAGGATAAAAGCAATACAAGATACTACTATTCATGCGTCTTTGTTTTCAGTACAACTTCAAAACATAATTTTTCACGTTGTGTGTGGAACGTGGAAATGTGCTAATGATGTAATTAACTGACAAAATTTTCCCTATGGTATAGTATGAAATAGACGTTCTCTCTAAACGAAAGCCACAAGGAAAACGAGTCCTTTGTTTTATTCACGTCGCCGTCCTCGCTGTCGTCGTATTTGTTTTATTCATGTCGCCGTCCTCGCTGTCGTCGTATTTGCGTAAGCTCCTTATTTAAAGACCGTCAGAACGGATAAAAATCATATTTTGATCACGTGACAAGAACAAAGAAACAAACCATAAAATCAAAACAAACATGGCTTCTAGTTCGTGCGTTTCTGTGAGAAAATAAATATATAAATCATTCTTTATTCTTTATAGACTTGGCATATTGTTTCAGGGGAAAATTAATGTGGAAAGTGTGAACATCAGTATAGAATTGAAATGAAGAAAAAAGCAACATGTGAAGTGATTAAAAAGTGATAGAAATGAATTCCATTGAAATTGTTTAATGATTAATGATTACGTTTCATAGATTTTTCTTTTATCAACAGAAATTCCTCAAAAAATATTAAAACAATGGTAATATATATTTTTTTCAGAACTGTGAATAATTAATTCGGTTTATGTAAACAAAACTTAAAGAGCTGATGTCAGCAGGTAGCTGCTCCTTCCAGACTCCTTTCTTATTGTTCAAATGAGGGATTCCAACTGGTGACATCAGCACACTGCAACCCTCAGTTCTACTTATAACAGTTCATGATCTTTAATCCACGAGTATTTCAACAAATACATTTCAACTTTTATCATTAAAGGTCCGGTTGAATGAGCAAATTTGAATTAAACGTCATCGATGTCATAATAACGAAGTTCTTTGGTAACTTTATTTGGCATGATAATGGTGGTCAAAACAATTTGAAAAATCATGCCAATATTATCAAAATTTGCAAAATTTGTAAACAATACCTGCGTATTGTAGAGAATGAATTGAATTTCTAAAATAAAGCTTTTTTCCGAAATTTATCAATTTTTTACCAGCAAAAAATGGGGAAATTCAGAAGTTGAATGTTTTTTAATATGGAGAGAGAGAATGTGATTGATGTTTTTTCCCGAAACTTAGGGTAACTAGGTTGAAGTCTTGAAGTTATGACCAGAGAAGATTCTTAATCAAGTTCTCCTATCTATTTTGTCATGTTTTAGCAATTCTGATGACTGTCAATAGCACAAATGCACACGAGCTTATCGAAACCAACGGGATAATGTATTATCGGCAATTGCATGTCAGTGAAGAGTTTCTGCATTTTAGTGAACAATACTATACTTTGACTTTCTACGTGGCGAAACCGATTCATGTGCTTGAAGTTCACGTGCCAGGCTATTTAAGTGATTATCTTGTTGTGTCTTGCGACGAACTGAAAAATAGCTCCACCCCGATAGCCTTTTCGTGGTGCATGTTCCAAAATGGTTCAACGATTGACTGTTGCCGAAAAGCAATGACAAGCGGAAAGTATGTTGTTCTTGGGATTAAGAAATGTTTTGGAATGCTGCAACTGAAGTTTTTAGTGATAACGTCGAATCGGAAAAAATATCATTTCCAACGTAAAGGTAAATTCCAAAATATTTGATTTTAATTCTGTTATTTTGGGTCCATAGTTTCAGTAGCAGGAAATAAAGAAAAATGGTTCACATGTTAAATTAAGTCTTGCAATAATGAAACCTTCTTTCTGTTGATTCAAATGGGAGAGTTTGGAATCGCTTTGTTTCATCAAATGATTAAAAGATTTGAAAAGAATCAGTAGTTGTGCACTTGTCCTTTACCAAGAGAAACAAAAAATGCCCTTGGTCGGGGGGTAGAAAGTGAAACCATTTTGTTGACGAATTATTTTACGCGCTTTGTAGTTGTGATTCAATCAGCGAACGTTAAAACGAACTCGTCAATGGAGTTTTAAAGATTACATCTTTTTAACATGTTCTCTCCTTGCAAACACGAGCTAATCAAATTAAAATCTGATATTTCAGTTAAGGAATTTGAAGACCGAACGAGACCGAACCAAACAATTGTAATAGAAAAATGCGGAAACCACCAAGCGACCACTTCGAAAGCACCAGTTACCAGCACAATGAAACCATTCAACAAAACTGGTAATAAAATCGTTTTAGATTTTCTTAAGATTTTTTTAATGATAAAATTGAGCCTTCTTATCTCCATGACATATATGGCAGCTACGGACTGGTGGCCTAGTGGTTGAGTCAAGATTCAAGTCCTGAGCTACGCTATCGACTCTGTCAGTGAAAATAGATCCACTCATCTTAACACTTGGTTTTAGAGCTGTCTAGGATTAAGGATTGTCTAAGTTGGTTTGTCTAGTTGAGCAGGGAATGGGGTGAAGGGGTGGGGGTTCAAACGCTCTAGGACTTGCTACGCTACCCCGTCATTAATAACAGTTCCATCAAAACTAAAGAGGCTATCCGTGGTAGATATTAATATATATGCTATTACATGGAGGGTTTTACGAAAAGAGCCATTACGGGAAATTGGAGAATCTGATTGGCTCAGTAACCAGTTATTACAGATCGATACTGCCAGCTGAAAATGGTAGCTTCAAATATGAACAAAACAATAATAAAACTCTCCAAGCTATGGTGATGCTCAAACTTCATATCAAGAAAACATAATATTATTGTAATCTTAACTGAAATGATTGAACATCTCCTATAAATATAAAATCGAATTGTTGAAGAATTCGATAATTGAATGAATTGAATGTTGAATTCTTAACGTCTTGTTTTCACTACTTGAAATGAAAATTATGTATAAACATGCCGTCAATAAATATTTTTGAAAGAAGAGGTTTTGGCCGGGTATTAAACAAGATATACGGAAAATAAAGCCTCTCGTCATTGTAATGGTTTCGCACGCTTGACCTCTTACTATTGACCTCGGGCTTGGTTTTTCAGTACAGATGCACAAAACAGTATCAGTGAAATGTGTCATTTTATTGATTTTCTTTAAACTGTCTGTTTTATCTATTTCCTTAAAGAAAATCCAACAGTTTGTCTTCAAGAAGGGACATGTCAATGTGACAGTTGGAAAGCAACTGCAGGAATTTTCATTGTGGCGACTGCTGCTGTTTCATTATTTTTTCTATACAGAGTATGCAAAAATATTTCGATTTTCTTTTCGTTTCAATTATTTATTGAAATCATTATTTTGGTTTTTGATAGCTGATTGGTAACTATCCTTTTCGTTTTATGTTTCTAGGAGCGCAGAAGAAGGCGCAGAGGAAGGACCGGTGGTTGATGTTATAGATGAGGGGAGAGTTAAGCACAATTTCGACATGCAGAACAATTAATTAAGACTTAATTTAGTGATGCTGGTTTCAAATTTGTCAATTATTTTTCATATGTTGCCTAAAAAAAGGCAATTTAGGCATAATTTGGGAGTTCTAGTTTATTTTGCTATGCCAGTTTGAAAAATAACATGTCTAAACAGTACATCGTAGACACCAAGAATAACAATGACTTTTTTCATATGTAAACGGGAGTTCGCATGTTATTTGTTTAGGTTTCTTTTTAAGTTTGATTCAAATCCTTTTGCGTACCCGAGCGACACAGAACAGTGCCATGCTATTTCACGACTGTTCCTAAAAATTTAATCCACATCAAAATTTTATACATTGTATATATTGTTACCATATAATGCATATGAAAATGATAGTATTCTGAGTATTTTTACTGATAATTTCTCCTCACTTATAAAGTTACGATAAAATTTTACTGAACTGCTTGAAAGAACGAGGCATAACTTGACTAGACAAAATTTATAAAGTCTGCACCATGAAGTCACATGAAGAGAAATTGTCAGGTAGATATATACCAGACATGTCAAACTGTGACGTCATCAGTACATTAGGTCATTAATGATATGGAAGCTTTTTGAAAAGGTTCTAATCTGTAGCATATATATAATCAGATCTACCATTATTACTATTATTACTATTATTATTATTACTCTGTTAACGAGAAAGGTGTTTAGATTTCATCAAAATTTCATCGTTCATAAAGTGTTGACATCAGCATATTTCCAACTGCTTTTGTAAAACAGACTTCGATTGTTACTTAGCAACATTTCCAAAGTGAATAGCATTTGTAATCATTAGAATTCAAAATCATATCAAAAACATGTTTGAAAATTTCATTACCCTGTCACTATCTTGTCACCATGGCAACAACCACTATTGTAATATATGCAGAATTATTAAATTATTATCCTTCTACATTCCTCTCAAGCTTCATTGTCGTAGGATGAATAGAAGAAATTTGAATAGATTTTACTATATCCCCAAGTAGAAATTTTTTTGGTTTCCTACTCCCCTGGTTGTGTAACTAAAAAACTCTTGCCTGGTAGTGTTAAGTTATTATCACAAAATTTTCCCCACCTGGCCCTGAGCAGCTCTACCAACTGCAAGGTCTGATAAGATTAATTTGAGAGCCTTTTTGGAACAACTTTTGGGTTGATCTCCAGCTTAACCAGACTAATTTCGTGGAAATATTACAATTGTATTTTGAAGATAACAGTAAAAAGTTGAGTAGTTCACAATAACTAATAACGCTATTAAAAGACAAATATTCCATTATTTTTATGATTTTATTTTATTTTTTGTTTCAGTTTCAAAATTGTTATCGAATAGTTGCCAGTAGAATACTGAAACGTTCGTTGAATAATTAATTCAAATTTATTCGGTTTTATTTGTCAATAATTAAAAACATGAAAACTTAATCATACCTACAAAAAGATGTTCAGTTTTTCTAAAGAAATCGAAGTATAATAAATGAATAACAAATGCTTTCGTTGTTTGACCATAACCATTTTCAACTTGACCATTTTGTTTTGAAAACAAACTTTTTTAGCTACAAACTTTTGGTCAAGTAGGCCTGGAGAATCCACAAATATATAAGATTCACAATGGTTGATATATGACTGGCTGATTCAGCAAAGTTTTCAAATGTTTATTATCGTTTTCTTTGGCGCATTTGCTTTTACATATGGCCAAAATTTTACATTTTTGGACAACGTTATAAATTCACCAAACTTTGATAAGAGGGCAAGACCAGGAGGTAAGTAATCTATAGTTACAATTACCCGATTGGATCTCATTTTATCGGATGCATTACACGGGATAGAGAACATATGAAAATGGTAGAGCAAGTTACGTTTGTTTATACTTATCTTAAAATTGTGTGTAGAATGCCGATCACTGGAACCCTTTATAACTCGAACTTTGGTTAACTTGAGGGTTTCAGTATCCGAACTAATATGTTCTTTGAAGACAATTTTAGCAACATTCTCATTCTCATTTTTCCTTCCACTGTTTTAGAGACGAAATCTTTAAACTGTCTACATTTTTTTTAGATGGAAAGCCAGTCAATGTTAAAGTACAAGTACATGTTCTCTCTCTTGCTAACATCAAAGAATTGACTTTTGTGAGTAGTTATTACCCGCGTAGCAGGGCTGTATTCGATAAAAAAAAATCTCACGAGCCTATTTGTCAATTAAGCTTAAATGTGACGTCACTCCGGTCTATTCTCACCGGTACAGCTCGCTGAAGTGTCAAGGCAACAATATTGTCATAAAATAAGAAGCATGAATGTAAACAATTACAGAAAAAACATTATTTTTTGTTTACGAAGCGAAGTAATTTCGAAGAATCAAACACAAACGCGGGTAATAACCCATATACTAACTGTTTATTTCGGGCATTACCTTCGAATATTGACTTCCGTCACGTACTGCCCTCGCAACCTCGGGCTTTACTATGGCGTCAGTCAACATTCTCCGTTAATGCTCTCATAACCAGTTAGTATAGGGTTAATACAATCTGGTTTACTTTTGGAATATTATACACTCTTCTTAAAAATACTGGTTTCTTGAAAATTGTTATTTCCTATTTCAATCAGAAGTTACATTTGTAATTTTATAATATCCATAAGTCCATTGCTAGTGATATCACTTCCAAAATGCATGTTTTGACTCCAGTTAAATGCGATTCGTTTATTTGATTTGTTTGTGTCATCCTAGTATCGTTTCATTCACTTTTTGAAAGAAACTTAAACGAAAATATTTCCTTGTAATTTTATGTAGACTTATGAAGCGGAATTCTATTTGCGTTACTGGTGGCACGATTCAAGGTTTCACATGAATAACAGCAAACTTGACGAACTGAACACAAATATACCGGCTGAACAACTGTTCTGGACGCCCAATTTAACGATAACAAACGCGAGAAAGATAACGAACTACGACACAGCCATAAGAAGTCTGATAAAATCAAATGGAGAAATTTATTACGTCAGAAGGTAATATTTATTCGAAGAAAAATAGTTCGGTTAACGGACATCCTCCATTTAGCACCCGGGCGTTTATTTAAAACATCAACTTTCTCAGGGGGCGTATAATCGAGGGAGGTCACTAAATCGAGCATTTATTGTATAACGAAGGTGTTTTGTAATAACGTTAATACGATAAATGGCAGGGGTGTAAATAAATATATTATTTACAAGAAAGAATGAGCTTTTTGGAGGGAGACGTGACAAAAAGGTTGTGGTGTATAAATTGGAGATTAAAACTGACTTTTTCTTAAACTAAAAATATATTCAGCGTGAAAGTGAAAAAGTACTTTATGATAATCATCTAATCATCTTCTTCTACAGCATTACACCGTACATTATGACATTTTTTCGGGAGGTATTTATTGACAATTATTTTAAGGGAAGCTTTTAAAAGAATGTGTTTATTGGAAGATTTGTCCCTCCCCTTAATGAGTGAAATTTAATCGTAGGATTTCTTTTAGACTGAAAGCAATTGCTGAGTGTATTATGGATCTACATCATTATCCGATGGACCAACAGACTTGTAAAATGGTGTTCGAGAGTTGTAAGTCATGCAATAATCGTATTTCTTATGCATTCGGTGTAGGATTCTTAAAATATTAAAATGGTAGTCATTAGGTGGTTGTGGTGTATAACTTTGCAATGAACGAGTGAACCTCTTTGATGTGGTAACAATTCTTAAATGTGGAATTATTTGTCTACACACAATAGGGATGCGATCCCTGAGGCCACAAGATGTCGTTTGAACGTTTTATGGTCGTCATAAGGACGTCTTTACATTGCCGTGACGTTGTTCAGACGTTAAAACAAGGTCGTGCTTTAAATGATATGGTTTTAATTTTAGTTGCATTTTCCAATAAGGAGATGGTACTGAAATGGCATGAGAAGCCTGTTCTTTATTCCCACAAACTGGAAACTCCTGGCTATAATATTGAAGAAATTACTGCAGAACATGTAAAGTTACATTTGGGTGTAGGAAGTATGTAATTTTAAAAAAATGGTATTTTCAATAAAGAGTTTTTCCCTATTTGATCACGAACGTGGAAATTTGTCTAATACATAAAGTTACGAATAAAAACAAAGCTTAAATTATAATTAGCTTTAATAAAGATGTATTTTTGCATAGAGTTTCTCTGTTATCTCACGTCTAATGTTCTTAACGTTTTCTACTATCTTCTTACAAACATCCCGACAGTTATAAGGAGTTATAAAGAGGGTTAATTACTTTCACCAGTTATAACTCTCAACCGTGTGTACCGCTCGTTATAAGGGGTGAATCCCTAAAATGTCATATATGCGCCACCCGTAACTTATTGATCTACACCTGAACTAGTGTTATTTTATTGGGTTTTATTTCTATTTAGGTGGGACAGAATCATATGACAACCTGATAGTATATTTCAGAGTGAGACGGACGTTTCTGTATTTCCTCTACCGGGCTTACATTCCATCATTTCTTCTGATGATTTTCAACATGGCGTCATACTGGATCCCAATATCAGCTATACCAGCCAGGGTGGCATTAATGGTAACGACGTTCCTAGCGAGTACTTTCATATTGCAGAGTGTCAGTGAAGACACGGTCAAAGTTTCGTATACAACAGCAATGCAATTATTTATGTTGGTGAATGTGATACTCATCTCGATATCCATTATCGAGTTCATTGTAGTTATATTCTTGAAGGGCAAAAGAAGGACTAAGGTCAGTTTCGTATGTGTTAAATCTCCGGTATTTATATAGATTATAGGAACTGGCATGTTCTTAACCTTTAAAAAAACTAAGACGGATGAAAGAAAATCTCCAAAACAGAAAAGCACATAAAATGAGGTTATAACAGATAGAACCAACACTAGGCGGATTCAAGCCAGTGTACTGACCTTATGATTCCCTATCATCTTTCCTACGTATTTATTATTTTAGAGCAAACCATCGCCTGCAAAAGATGTTGCAGCTGAAATTAATCCCGGTTATGCTGAAACACGAGAGCACTGGCATAAGCCGGTTAGAAAGGTGGCTGTAGTCCAAAATGAAAGGCCATTGAGAAAAACCTACGGGAAAGGGGCAGAACCTCCTCAAAAGGAAAATGAGCAGGATATATCTTATGTCATCGATTTGATATTTCGTATAGTGTGTCCTGTTTTATATGTCTCATTTTGCTTCATCTATTTTGTTTATTATTTTTTTGTTGTCTGAGAAAATGGCAAACCAAGTAATTCCAGCTATTGTGAAATCTTTCAAAAATCTTCATAATACTACCTTTAGACCAGCAATCGATGTTGAGATTAACATAAAGGGCGATTTTTTTCTGATTTTATTTTCCTGATTTTTGTTCTCTCCATATTTCTGCCTGGAAAATCAATAAATTTGTAAGAGAAAATAAAAAATTGTTTCAATTTAAATTGTCGTTAGCCGTTATTATACTAAGATGAAAGTTTCGTATGGACATAAGTTACGTCTTGGTAATCATTACGACAGTATAAGCAAGACGAATTTTATGAAATTCGGAATTTTTTTCACCTGCGCTTAATTTTGTCAAAAAGGTAAGAAATTTCAATTGAAGTTTTTGTTTTTAATCGTAATTTTAATTAATAATAATTTTTACATTGGACGGTTTTACATTGGACGAATACTTTTTCATTCGTCTGCAAGACGTAATTAAGGTAAAATTCGTTTTGGACGGAAGAAAAGTAGCCGGATGAATTTTAGCTTAAAAAGTTTGATAATAGCAGTTTTACACTGACGGATAGATATTCTGACGGATAGATATTCTGACGGATAGATATTCTCGTCGGATTTTAGATGTCAGCATATATTGTTCACGGTTGCAAGGCAATGGAAATCGTGTTTAAAATCAACGGGCTACTAACTCCTTCTTCTACTATTACGACTCCTTGAAATGGGGGTTTAGCCTGTTCGCTTGCGTAAACTACTTTAACAGAGGCTAACGTGTCAAACTTACCCAAATCTATATTTATTCTTTTTCTCAATTGTAATACCTCCAAATCAGATCACGCCAGCAAAAATTTTTTGAACTTCGAGAAGATTGTTAACCAGTTAGTATATGGGTTATTACCCGCGTTTGTGTTTCTTCCAAATTATACTTCGCTTCGTACACAAAAAAAATTGTAAACAACCATTTCTTTCTCATTTTTGTGTGACATTCGATTTGTTATTAAAAATAGAAAAAATGCAACGCAATGAGTTATTTAACTGTTTCAGTTATTATTTGTTCCTACAATGTCTTTTCTATCTATATATCTATGTTTTTTCTGTGTTTGTTTACATTCATGCCTCTTATTTTATAAAAGATATTGTTTCCATGACACTTCAGCGGGCTGTACCGGTGAGTATAGACCGGAGTGACGTCACATTTAAGCGTAATTGACCAATAGAATCGCGCGAATTTTTTGTATCGAATACAGCCCTGCTACGCGGGTAATAAACTTGTTTATGTTACGGTCACTGTATATATTATTTAATTCAGTTTTTCTATTTTTAAGTAGGAAAAATTAGTTAATTCATCTGGTCTTTTTCTGCTTCTTTAGTTGTTTCTTCAGTTCTCCGTAGCTCCTCCTCGTGCATTACACCCTCTTGATGTTGGCAAAGAAATGGACACCATTTATCTTTCGTAGCAACCTTTAAATTTTCCATATGCAGCTAACACGGAACAATATGCACGTATATAAACTCTTAATTTGGTGGCACAGCCTAGTTTAGAGAAATGCCTAAAAAGGAGAATTACAATCACTAAACTTGGAGAATGATAGATTAATTAAGCGAAAAAGTCTTGAAACTTTATTGTTTTGGCTTTCGATACACAATCGCATGTCTCCGAAAACACTGCTATACTGCAACAAGCAAACTATGGTTAAATGACGAGAATCTATTAAAATTACCTCTTTATGTCGAATACGCCTATCAATTCTTACCAAATTCTCGCTACTTATTCAGTGTTTACACATTGTTGGAAAAACCATCAAAAATGGATGTGAATATTTATATAAGAAGATTAATGTGTGTTTACATTTAAAACTTTATTTGACTTAGTTGGCTCCTTGTAAAAGGCAGTTTTCCTATTTTTATTCGAAGGTTTCTGTGAAATATGAATAAATTAGCTTACAAAGAGTGGTTTCTAAACAATTTTAGTATTCTATGTGTATAATGACGAAAATAAGAATTGATTTTTGCCTATGAGATATAGGGGTTAAAGTTCAATATGCCTTCCGAAAGAAAATAACATCAACTTAAACGAAAGAATTTAAAATGGCGACCTGACTCCGAAATTATCTATTCAATGTTTTTATTTGAATTCAAACTCAACTGTCACTGGGTTGAACTTGGTTCTCCCTTTGCATCATAAATCATAGTCGGGGAAAGGGTTAAAGTCAGGTTTCCTAGCTTAAACACAAGACAGAACTTGTAAAAATGAAAGTGTAGTCCTTCTTTAATATATATATATATTATTTATATAAGTTGATAATTTAAACAAAAATGGATTGGGATATTTTGAAGCCAAAAAATCCACTATTTATTTTCGATTCACCATCTACAGTACAGTACGAAAGAAACTTTACATTTCCGTGAAAGATAATTAGCTTTCGGGAAGAGTCACGATCTTTTAGAAGTTAACAGTCTTCTGTTTATCTAACGTGAGATTTTAAAATATCGCGTTGAAAAAATAATGACTTCGTGTAACAGCAAAGTTTCTTCGGTCTATACTGTACAGCTTAAAGACTCGTGATCTTTAACGAACTGGGCTAAGGAATAATGATAATTTACACAAGGAGGACAGAAGCCGAATTGCCAGTGCCAGTAGATGATCTCTATCTTTCCTGGCTAATGAACAATTTTTTATAAAAAAACTCGGAATGCAATGAAAATATGTTAATCTCAGTTTGTCTACCCCTTTCTCTCTCACTCCATATCAAGTTTGGTGACGTTTGGTGAAGAAGTTGTATGCATCTTAAGTGGATTAATTATCGAGTGGATTTAATTTAGAAAACGACCGATGTTACAGAATTTCGCACGGATTTAATTTCGCAGATACAAAATAGGTTTAGGGGGGGGGGGGGGAGGGGGGAGCATAAACACACAAGGAATCTTTTTGAAACATTTTTTTATCTGCATATTTTGTGCAGATAAAGCCAAAAATTAAAAATTAATCTGCGAAAAATTAATCCACTTAAGGACGAAAGGAATAAATGGGTATTGAATTTGGTAATTTACATACTGTGCAAGTTCTGAACACATGAACAGTTAAATAAAATTGAATAAAATTGAATAATTTTTCCTACTTTTCAGCATCTTACACAATTCTTTCTAATGTCTATGATTTTGACTCTCACAGAAGTTATCTTTGCCTACCAATTACTGATGGATATTTGATAAAAAGAAAGAGACCGGAGATATTTTCACTACCTATAAAGATGAAGTTGATAGAACTGTTAATATGAAACTCGATATGTAGACATTAAAAATGAAAGCAAAGAAATCAAGACTTTAGTTATTCTCAGATTTAAACTTGCTAGAAGATTGACTTATTGCAGAAAATGAGCGAAAAGGCAAATGGAAGATTTCTTTCAAAGAATGTCTGTTGTCACGAATATCATTGTGAATACAGAAGCATCCCCTCAATGTAAAGAAGGCAATGCATCGTTAAAGATATGTGCAAAGAAAAAGAACTGTCTATTATAAAGAACTTGAATGTATATGTAAACGTACCGATTCATTGTAATGAAAATGAATGTAAGCACAAAGCAAGAGGAAAAGTGAAACTCCAAGCTCACAAACAATTTTAAAATGATAGAAGTAGATTTTGTTGAATTTCATAAGCAATACTATTTGTAGTTTGCAATAGAACTGAATACAATAAGCTGCCAAAAGTAAACTAAAAGTCCTTGACCTTTTTATTGAATTTTGTTTATTATTATATTAATAAAATGTGTAATGTTTTATTTGCCAGTACAAAAATCTTGACTTTTGTTAAATCTGAAGGTAGTAATAGGCTTGATAGTTAAGAATAATAGATTCTTTAATTGATCGTTGTTTTTCTATTTCTATCTAAATTAAAATATTATATTTCCAACATTAAAATTACATGACTTCAAGTATCATGCTTAACGCATTCGTCAGATGTACACAAGTGAAATTGTTATAAAATCTAGACATTTTTAAAAAGTGTAAAACAATTATAAAGGTGGTTAAAGGTGGGTCTGGGTGGGAAATATTTACAGTTTTAACAATAACATTTACATTAAGAATTTGTTTACATTTCAACTTAAGGGGTTAAGGTTAAGGTCGAAATGTTAAATTTTTCTTAATTTATCTTTTATAAAAATTTCAACGAAATGGAAAAATTCACGAAATGAAAAAGTTAACAGTCTTTTTATACATTTGAAATTGCCATGCATTTACTGAAAAGGAATCTTGCCGTTATTCTTCACCAACGCCAATTTGAGTGCATGTTTTATATGGGCACTAATGTAACATGTAAAAGCATTTTACAGTTTTTCTCCATAAATTGTTTTTACACACAATACTGCTATAATAAGTGACAATTCTCTTAAAACTTGTTGTTAAATACACGCCGAATACAAAACAGTGCAATGTGCTCCCTCCCTCTCCCCTCTCAAACAAAACAAAAAACAAAACAAACTGAACTGCAATACTCCAGGAAAAAAAGGAAAGAAATATAGCTACAGAGACATAGACATGTTATACATAATATGGTCAGTTTAAACATATATAAGTATGAACCAGGCAATCAATATTATATATATATATATATATATATATTATGGTGTGGTTGGATGGGGTATGGTGTTGTTGGTGAAGAGGGGAGCTCACACAAGCACTAATTAATTTCACACCATTTCGCTCCAAAAAATATCTTTCCCTTAATCAACAGAAGCATGACAATATAATAATGTCTTTGTAATCACAATAACTTTTCTTGCGAACCTCCAGCAGAAAAACACTTTTACACATATATTTCTTCTTCCCACTGAAAAACAACTTTTCTCGCAGCTGTGAAACCATTTTATCAAAGTAAATAAATCAATAAAAACCTCTATTCACTTTGCTTTCTTACTTTCGGTTTTGTTAATAATAAATATCGTTTTTTTTAATACAATTATTTAATTCATTGAAGTACCTAAGGTATCTTTTCAAAACGAAAATAATTTTGACCGCTCTTCGCGCTCTCTCTGTTATTGTTTGGTCTAACTTACCTCGAAACATTTTCCGGGTTGATTTTTTAAAAAAGTTGATTTTTTAGCGTATTAGGCCACCGTACTACCTATCCACCATTTTGCGTGACAGACAAACAAACAAACCAACAGACAGAGAATCGGATATTAATACTAGGCGCCAAGGCGGCGTCGCTCGCCGCCCATATTCAACCTGCGTCCTCAGTCACTGTGAATTCACGAAAAATTAAATTAACAAATTAGTAACGAAAAGTATACCCATCTTTTAGAGCTCGAAATGCTGATCAAGAAAATGTATAGGAACATATGTCTACGACGAACCGTTACAGAGATATGCTTGAACAAAGACTTTAATGACGTCACAGGGTCCCGTCCCTAAATTTTGCCCAACTCTTTTTGTCATCCCATCGCCAATGTCGCGGACCCCCAAAAACGTCAGTTATTCCTATTGGTTCTCGAGATAATTTTCCCCAAATCTCGCGTTCAATTTGGGTCGCAATGCATCGGTTTCACATTGACGTCACACAAGAAAAAACAATTTATGTGTAATCTTACGTTGCTGACTCCCCGATCTCTCTCACTACTCGCGTCTACCATTTTGCGTGACAGACAAACAAACAAACAGACAAACAGACAAACAGAGAATCGGATATTAATATATCATCGTTTTCACACGTTTCAAACTCTTTCATGCAATTAGTATTTAAAGGATAAGCAGGGTCTCCAATTAAATAGATTGGAATCATTGGACCTCCCACAACCAGTGTCTGTCGACTAGGTAATTTAGCATCACGCAGTTTTCAAATGATTGTTGAAATGGTAAAAACCTTTGCGTCATGTACGCTTCCAGGCCACATACAATCAACATCGAGAAAGTATCCTCTATAATCACAGACTGCCTGCACAATTAAAGAAACGTATTGTTTAGAACAAAAAACGTCTGGTGAATTTTCACTTGTTCGTTTTATCTTAAGTCGTGTTCCATCAATACAACCAAATGCTTGAGGTGAAATTTTGTTTTAAATTAACCATACTTTTTCTGCATTTCATCCTCATTTCTTGGTAATTGCATTCCAGATGCTGTATTTATAGCAATTTCAAAACTGTTAGATGTCATACTCAGCGAACCCTTGCCCTTTAAGTAAAATAACGTTAAAGCAAGTTTCGTTTCTGAATTCAAAGACCTGTAATTTGGAGATAATGGATTTGGTTTAATGCTTGGCTCTATCTACAGCTTTCTTGCGCAATACCTAAATGAATGTTTTTACCGCCACAAATCAGTTCGACCAGGTTGGGACCGTAAGCTTTGTCGTTTCCTTTTCATCTTCCTATGATGTTTTTCTAACACTTTCTTCAAAATTTTACTTGTCCGTCGAGACATAACATCAAGTGCTATGTTATACAGATTAGCTTGATTTACTTTCCATAGAGGAATTATTCCTTGCAGCTTGACGATGTAAGTAGTTAGCTCTGAGAGGTTACTGGCAATTAACCCAAGTATGCACCTTTTTTTATTGCCACCATATTTGTTTTCAAATTTTCCCGCTACTACACCATGACATCATACACGGGTTCATTTCCTCGCTTACCGAGGAAACATTTGTTCTTATGAACGGAACGAAACTTTTTAGGACGTAGAAAAGTTTTCCCGCTTACCAAGATAATTTTTATCCATACGATCAGCCCCTAAATTTAGAAATTATCGCATCTCATTTTTATCTCAACCGCATTTTACCTCTAGTGTAAACCGACCTTTAATCACCAAATTGAATCATAACATGCCCAAAAAAACAAACTGCGCATGAGACCGTATGAAACCGTATTTCCTTGAATAAGCGCCTTTCCTCGAATAAGCGCCCCTCCTGGAAGTCCGACTTATTAAATAAGCGCCTCCCTTGAATATGCGCCCCAACCTCACCTCCACGAAAAAAAGGACGGAAAGATATTATGACATCATTTGCCAGCGATGACCGTTTGAAAGTAGAAGTCGTTTCAACTACCAAGCGATCGCTGACTCTTTGATTGCTGTGCAATATCTTTATCAACATCAACAGTTATTTAAATGTTATTGTCATGACTAGTCGCTGAGATTTTAGCAACCAACCAGAAATGTTTTTCAAGATATTCTGTTCATTTTTTAGCCAATTTTAAAACTCTGATTTCTTAGGAACTTCTACAGCCTCAACCTTGAAACTTTCAGAATTGGGGGACAAGATATTGTTTTCCCTGTAGATTTCACGGCATTTTCCCGGCATCTGTCTAAGTTGCAAATTTTTTAAAAAGATATATTATTATTTATTATTATTAATGTTTACCCAGGATAGCCTCTTCAGCTCTGATAGAAGTGTTATCAATGAGGGTCCTGCGAAGGAGATCCCAGAGCATTTAAAGCCCCCATTTGGGCTACGGAAGCTGGAAGTATGCTTCAACCGCTCAACCAGACAACCCCCTTAGATATCAATCCCGCTCTCAAGCTGAGTGCTAAGCTGAGTGGATCGATTCACACTGTTATAGTCGCTGGCATGACTCGGCCAGGATTTGAACCCTGACCTCCCGCACTGAAGGCGAACACTCTACCACAAGGCCACCAGTCGGTAAAGTTAAATAGTATCAAGTTAAATACTACATAACTCGTTAAAATTCGCTGAAAACGCCCATCACACATCTTGAAAACATTAAGTAGTAGTTTTGAAGTACTAATGAAAATCGCAGATTTATATGCAATTCACATTTCTTCAATTTCTGAGATTTTCCACAATTGTGAAACATAAACATTCGTATAAACCCACCGATGCAAACCAAAATGACACGCTTTATATCAAAGGAATTCCGACATAAAAGATTTTAACAATAGAATTTAAAGGGTTAAGAAGTTATTGTAAGTCCTTCTCTTATTATACGTCCATGCTGTAATTCACTGTAATGGAGAACTGGCTTTAGAATGGTGGTAATAGAAATTTGAGACTTGCTACAAATATTACTACAACTTACTACATATTTCTGTTTCGGAAAACTAGATTTCTGTTGAGAGTGTCGGCAGCATAAGTTTTATATGCCAAAGGAAATCCTGATCATTAACAGTCCAGTTGTTTGTAGATAATTTTTTATTTGTTTAAAGATGGTTTCTCGACTAAATATTCAAAATTGCAAACTAGATAAAAAAAAACATTGTCAATTTGACTTGCACCAGTAATATTGTGTCCTTTCAATTGATTTACCATTACGTTTAAGTCTTTCATAATTTTTCTGGTATTGATATCAATATAGATCAGCTAAGGGTGACTAGTTCCTCTTGAAGCCTCATGGAAGTTTTATATGTCCGTTTAAGCTTTATATTCGTCATAGGATACGACTCACAGCTTTTGTTCTTCCGGTTCTTCTGGCATTGATAAATCAGCTAACATTTGAATCTTGTATGTGATTTTACCTATAACAGAAACTGCATGGCAGAATTGGATTTGTAGGAAACACAGTGTTGTGGATTCATCGATTGTTTGTTTAAAAATGGTTAAAATTATGTGTTTTAACGAAAAAGCATTCCGTTTATTGTGTTCATTTTTAGTTTTGAAGCTTGTTAGCTAATTTAAGAATTCTTTTTACTTTTACGTCATTAGTTGGACGTCAACAGTCGTTAGTCGTCAAGTGATTGTTTAGTTACAGTACTGAAATTAACTGTTTTTGTTGAGCTGTGAAACAATGTGATGTAATATTTCAGTAATTCCCTTCAATATCCTAGGAATTTCAGGACATAAGAAATAAAATCGCTGCTCGATTTTTAAGCCCATTTTTACTCAAGACAATCTTCAGCCAAACGAAAAACATTCAACCATTAATGATAAAAAATCATTGGACATATCAATAGTTTTTATCATTAATTTATCAATTTCATTTTTATCATTAGTTTATCAATTTCATTTCTATCATTAGTTTATCAATTTCATTTTTATCATTAGTTTATAAATTTCATTTTTATCATTAGTTTATCAATTTCATTTCTATCATTAGTTTATCAATTTCATTTTTATCATTAGTTTATAAATTTCATTTTTATCATTAGTTTATAAATTTCATTTTTATCATTAATTTATCATTAATTTCATTTTGATTTTGATGTATTCTTAGTTTATGTTATTTTAATTCGACGATTATTTTTTTATATTTAATCTTCTCAGTATTTGTTTATGGTATTTATCCAGCAAGACGTCGCTTTTAGAAAGCGTTTGAATCGAATAAATGACATATTGGACTCTGTAAATTCGCTATCGTATTGATACATCACTCCCTAACCGTAGTGAATGGATGGATTATTATCAAATCTGATCAGATAAAGTATAATTCACAACAAAAAAAGAATACACGGTCATTCAGTTTGTCCTGTTACGTCATAACAAGAGTAGAAAGAATCCACATGAAAAATGAAAAGATGCCTTCTTAGTGAAAACACAAAATTGACTTGCACCAAGGCTCCCATCTATATACGAGGCAATTTCTGCGTCATAATTTCTTCTTTTTACACATTAAAAAATAAGAAGCGGTTTTCATTACGGAAATTACCATTAGGGAAGATAAGAAAAGCTTAATTCAAACGTTAGTGATTGTATACAACACCTCGTATAAAGACAGTATCCAAAAACACGCAAATGCGAAAGATACCGGAGAATCCACTTACGGAAGCCATTTGTTATGAAGTTCGGCAATACTTGATATTTGACGAACATGAAATAGATTGGTATTCCACATAAGATGAAGAGCAAACAAAAGAATGACTCTATAGGGTCATCATAGAATGGAGCCACCACCAAATAGACGGCACACAGTAGAACTATGATGGGAATGCCAATGAATACCTGAAATAAGATCAAAGGTCAATGAATAAACTGTTCAAACTGTAAGCAAGTTGGGTGGGCAAAATCTTCAAAAAGTATGTGAGGAGGAGTTTTTTCTATAAGGGATAGCAAGCAATATCGCCTGCTTTTCAATAATAAGCACTCCTCCCAGAGATTTTTTGAAGATTTGGCCCACTAGGTTAGGCTATTCTATCTGAAACCATAAATAAAAGTATTTGTTGTCAAGGAGTTTATGTGTCCAGAACCCAGATTCTTAAGATGCGTTAGGTACATGGTCTTTCTTGAGTCATGAAAATCAAAAGAACTTATGATAATATATAAAGTTTTAGGAAGATAAAATTTGTTTTTAAAACAAATCATCGAATATCGATAGCTGGAATACCAAACATAAATACAATGACCTACTTTATACGGCCTCTTCAAGTCGGGCTTTTTATAACGTAAGTAAAGCAAAGCTGCAACTGTAGCTCCATAGAAAGTCCATGCAGCGAAATTGAAATAATTGACTAGCGTGGAGAAATTCGAAGATTCGGGAATTAACATAATCCAAGCTATCAGACACTAAATAGGAAATAGAAAAGCACGATATTCGTTAGAGAAGTCTTCAAATTCGACATTCTAAAATTCAAAAAAGATTCTATGTTGATAGAGTTATGTATCCTTTTTAGCAATTATGATGAACTGGATCACGTGTTATTTTATGATGAACTGGACCACGTATTACTTCATTTGCAAAGAAAAACTACTTTATCCCATACGATGAAATGTTTCCAATTTTTTGTATCTTCCCCAACAAAACATTTGAGCATATTGGAAGATTTTGTTTGTCGGACCAGTATTGTTCATAATAAGTGAAAAGTTTATTATGTCATGAACCTGAAGAAATATCTTTGAAATATCAGATTCCACAACAAACGCCGTTTCCTTTACTCGGATCCATGCATTGATGTTTGAGAACTTTCTTGGAGTGGCTCATAAAAGTAATAATCTGATTGTACTTAATAAGCATGGTGAAAACTTTATAAAATGAGCGAGATCTCTTTAAACTCTAAGTGCCACATAATGAATTACAAGACTTACTGTGAAAATGAGAGCCGGCAATGGTGTGTGTCGTTTGTTATGCACCATAGCAAGTAGTTTCGGCATATGACCTTCTCTAGCTGATACATAGACCAACCTAAAAGTATCAAACATGTTTTTTATAAAAGTAATAGTGAAAACTGAAATTATTAGCCATCGAGCTTAACACCACAGTTCTTTTAAAGAATGCTAGAGAACAACCTATTAACAAATTGTTGATGTGGTCAATGGAAATTTATCGATTACTATCTTATGGGGGAAAAAATGGTCGGGGAAAAATTTAGTCACTTGCAAAAAATTTGGTCATTAAAACACGACTTTTTTCCCCCGATAAGGTATGGGATTTGGGGACAAAAGACCAGCTAACTGTGAACCATTAGTGACAAATTGTAGTAAGAAATAATTTTGGAAGGATACTTGTCTGGAAAGTTTATGTGACATTTCATTTGAATATCAGTGTTGCTTACAAATCCGCTCACCTTCCACTTGTGAACGCTGAACCATTGGCTGCACCAAAAGTGGAACATGCAACAAATACTGGTATTATCCATGCCATCACACCATACAATTTATATGCCAGTGTCTGAAAAAGGCAGGTTGGAAGGAATTAGATTTCCACTTATGATATATCGCGTGTTAATTCAAAAGATGTTTATCTCCATAAAACGCATATTTATTGTGATAAATGCGCATTCGAAAATACTTACAACTGCTACAGCATTGGAGTTTGCAATTTGTGCTGATGTCAGCACAGTCAAGTAAGCCACGTTCACCATTACATAGCAACCGGTAACCAAAGGGATACCGATCATTATAGCTAACGGTAAATCACGAATCGGGTTTTTCAACTCTTCTGTGACGTAATTCAAATTGTTCCAACCATCGTAAGCCCACAATCCACCGTAGAACGCATAACCAATCTCAGAAATACTAGTACTTGTCCCTTTAAATGCATCCTTGAAGCTTTCATCATAACCTTTAAGAAAATGAAACATTGTGTTCATACCTGCTCATAAAAAACCTTCTGATGTCATTTTATTCCATGTTTTGGAAGTTAATAAATATACCATATATATTTTACGTAAAAATTCCAGTGAATCACCAGAGTCTTTTGTTTAACTTATTATGATTTGCGACGAAATGTTTTCGAAAGTTAACATGCAACTTGGTGCCTTTTTGGAAAAACTATTACAGCATGCATATTTTTAGATTATTTTGTTCAAGCTAACCAATGTTTTCATCACTTTCAAAAGGCAAACAAATTTTCAAATATACACAGAAAGAACTGATATCGAAAGAAATCTTAGTTTATTGTCATTACGAACGCTCAGTTTGAAGTGTGCCGGTGTAACGGGGAATTAGGACTTCAGAGAATTAACACTCCCGAGTCTTAATTCCCTGCATCCTAATTCCCCATGACACCGGTAAGAAAATTGATTTGATCATATGGGCGCTATTTTATATACGCTGCCTTTATGGTGAATATCAACACTAAAAAATAAGCACACCCTTAAGGCCGGTTTCCAGTTCATTCGCCTGGGTCACGCGACTGAGCGAACTGCTTTTTGATTAGCTCAGTAGTTCAAATGAATTGAACTACCAGGCGAATGAGATTACTTCAGCCAATCAAAAGCCAGCAGTTCGCTCAGTCGCGTGACCCAGGCGAATGAACTGGAAACCGGCCTTTAGGCTCAAATTCAAAGCAAAGAAAAGAAGTTTCCCTGTCCCTTGTTATATCAAGTAAGCACTAAAAGGGAGGCTGGAAATGGCGTCAATTAAACACCAAAGAGCCTTTTTTGGTGGTGCATTATGTAAAGAAGCATGTATTACACGTATTCGTAACCAATACGCCATTGTAAATTCATCAATAGTTTTGGATATACATCAAAACTTGTAGACGTAATCTGAATAAGAACAAACAATCGACACTGCAGAAATTTGTAGAGAACAGTTGATGCTTGTTATCACTTCATGACCACGCGATCTTTTGTCGGCACAAGAGGTTCTTTTTCAACAGTTCAAAATAGAAATTTGATATCTGTCCAATTTGAATTGGATTTTATTAACAAGTTCTTGTTTGTTGGTTGGTTTTCTTGCTTTTGTCTAACTGTTTACCTTGCATATGATGTAAAATTTATAGTATTGTGCAGCATTTCTTATTATTCGTTTATATCTATACGATTAATCCTCTGTTCAAGATTTGGCCTTTTAGAGGGTTTTATGTAGCTTTATGAAGCAGTAATATATTTTCTTCACAAATTTTGATATTTGTCAATAACAAAGACATAGAGGTAGAAATCAACCCAGTGGTGTGAATCATGCTTTAAGGCACAAAGAAAATAAATAAAACCCCATATAAACGGACACATCTAGACTTCAATTCAAATGAAATATACGTTTTAACAGAGACGCCTGAAAACTTCAAAATTTCAAATAAGTTAACCAGGTCTTTAACCTCATAAGATTTGTTTGGGTCATGGTGAAGGTCAGACCGTGTTATGCTTCGACCTTTCAAACGCTTTGAGAAGACTTTGGACAGAACAGTGTTTGTTAGATATACAAACGTCTTTCTTTAAGAAAAGAAAAGCACAAATCTCCTCTCACCTTGTCCAAGTCTTACTAAGCCAGTAATGATCAATAAGATGATTGCTATCAGCTTTGCAGCGGTAAATATGACTTGAATGGAGGTTGCCCATCTCACACTTGCGCAGTTGACAAACACGATTATACCTAGTGGGAAAAAAATGAAGTAAAAAAAACTAAATTATAAATTCAACCACTCCATCATTTGTACTCAACGCCATAAGAGATACTTGTTCTGCAGGTGGCAACCAATGAGAACTGGCGTTAGTATTTATTTCGAATAGAGGTTTTTAACATGCAAACCCCTTCATTTCGGTGGTAGCCGTAGAATAATATTGTCCCGAATTTCTGTTTAAACGACGGTATCTTGCTAAACTATCCTTAAAGCCTCGTTTTGACGTGTTGTTTATTTTATTATTTGTCTTGACCAAATTGTTGTTGGAGAAAAGTTTTCAACACAGTTACGAGGCCTGTTATGTCAACCAATCCAAAATAAGACATGTGAAAACAAAACATTTTGGAAAGATGTTTTTTTCCAGCAAGCTTTCGATAAGACAAAAGCAATAGAAATAATCATCCCATTGCGAATTTATGTAGAGATTATATGTGGATATGAAAGCTATCATCAAAGATAAGAAAAATAAAATATGTCACTTCTAAATAATGTTTCCTTTTATACCTAAAAGTATGGCTGCAATCAATTTCGCGATATAAGTTTTATCAAGTTCTTGTATAGAATCACAGTGATGGAAAAACGGCTCCACTACATAAGTTCCTGTAGCGATTAGAATTGCGGCGAAACCTGCAGGTCTAAGAACTATAATACTGGTAAAAGCAAAAACGAACGCCGGAACATCACCGAAAGCTTCTTTCAAATAATAAAATTCAGCACCAGATTTGGGAATCATTGTTCCCAGTTCTACCCAACACAGTGACGCAAGCATTGTCAGAACACCACTCATACACCAAACTACCAAAGCTGCCCCAGGACTATTTGCACGCTTGAAAACAGCCGAAGTTGACGCAAATATTCCACTTCCAATCATAGTACCGACAATCAGTGATATAGCTCCCAAAAGACCCACAGTTGGCCTCATCTTCCTTCCATCAATATCATCCTGATGGCTAATTGGTTTCGTTGGTAAGCCGTTCAGTTCGATGGCAGTACCATCCTTTTTCAGCGATAGTTTCCTCAATTGATTATTTTCCCTTTTTTCATTATCAACACTCACAAAAGCAGAGTTATCCATCCCAACATCCATTACCGTGTTTAAAACACTGTCCCTGCCAGTTCATAATAATTTTCACAAACAAACAACTGTTTATTGTAATCACAACTTTTGTTAACCTTATATTACAACAGTATATACGTTTGTACTGTCAAAAGTGTCAACACATTGAAATAAAATCTGAAACTATTTTAAAAATGAAAATGATCAAGTGGCAATTGAGTTTAACACACCTAAATTTCAAGCAAAACCTTGATGAAATATTGATGTTTCCGGAGTTACAGCCACCAAAAATGATCAAATTTCAATACTAATTCCTATTAGATTAATTCATGTATGGTAATCATTTTGTGTGGCTTAGGTTTGCTTCTTTACTTCTTCCGGTTAGTAAGTATGAAACTGGAGTCGCACGTCAAACGCTGTTAATTTATGTTGTTTTTTCTTATCGTTAGGTGGGACTGCAAATTGGAAAACACTGTTCTTTGAATCGAAGGTGTATTAATTTTCTTTGGTAAAGGAAAATTTGAAGAGACACTCGTTCTATTGAAAGAGACTGTGCAAGTGTATCCAATTGTTATTCTGGTACAATGGAAGAATAGTGAGCAGCATTATGTAAATGAGTGACTGCAGCATTCAAAAGGCATTTAATATTCGTTGTATATTGCTTTTTTTATTGTATGTGTGCTTATCTTTACAAATAATTTTATTAAGACCAAGATTTGTAATATCCAAAAATCACCAGGGGTAATTTATATCAGCCAGGATTTAGAAGATTTTCACCCATTTCCAATCTTCTAGTTTAGTATTATAATTGGTTAACCAACTGACGTTTATAATATGATTTCATCAGATGTTTTCAAATTTCCATCATTAAAGAACCGAGTCAAAAGAGATGGATCAATCACGAGAAGGTATACCCAAGGTCTCTGTATCGTGTTAGGGGTTAGTCATTATGGTCTGGAAAATACCAGAACAACGTATTGTTCATTTTTTCTTTTATCTGTTCAATAAGGTAAACTTTTATCATACATTCACTTTGATCACATGACATATTATAACCAATACACAGTTATTATTTTCTATCATGTGATCAAAATAAACTACATTTAGATAGTTTAAAGGCATAAGGAACTACCCAGGGTATCACGCATTTTGAGTTCGAAAACTCGGGGCTTCTTTTTTATTTTTATTTTGAACTTATATTATTTTGATTGGTCGTTGCTACATTAATTTGCTGACTGTGGCAAGTCAGCTGGTATGTATGATTCCAACGATTCTTTATCGTTTTCGAAGCAAGATAACATGGAGATAAATCAAAGAAAGGACTACCACCAAGCGGGCTACTTATTAGTCTACTTGTAAAAACTACAGACCACCTCGATCGTCAAAAAAAAAATATCTGAATATCAGCTATCTCTGATAGAACTGACTGAGCATCCCTAAAGTCAAAATCTGAAATCGCATTTTTGGTTTTGTCTTATTTTTTCGTTCTAAGTACTGTGTAAATTTCTCTGCTTTTCCAAACTGACGTGAAACTGTGTTTTAAAAATGGTCATTAGCCCGAGGTTGTGTTATGAATATAAAAGTGAAGTAAAGCAATTGATCAGCTCAAGAAAGTAGGTTAGAAATGTAACGTAGCTGATTTGGTTGAACTGAATTCTAGTTCATTACTGGTGGCAATACTGGCGGTAATATTGACAACAAATATCGTGGCCGCCACTATCTTACGCCTATATCAAAAATACAGTCCTCATTTTGACTTATGATTTATTAACCGGGCCTGTAAAATAAAAATTGTAAACAAAGACGTTGTATTTCAAGCAAATATTCTCGGTCATTAGACGATAACCTATTTACTGAAAAGCTGATTTTCAATTACGCCTTTTAATAGTGTGTCTAAAATATTCCTCTTCCTTTCCAACTTGTAACGACTTCATACAGTTTTTAGCTGATACATAGTAATTCTCCTTCCACGGTGTTCACTTATTATTGAACATATCTCTTTAACTTAAGTTTGGGTTTGATTTTATGATAGAACCAAATTATTTCCTCAACAGTGCTTGAACAACGAACATGGCAATAAACATCCATCATACGTGACAAGTAAAAGCTTAAGTGATTTAAATAGTGGTGGTTGTGATTTTTATCAGCCAAATAACTGCAAATGTGACAACTATTAGCTTTAAAATCGTCAATTCTATGAACCATGAAGATTTTAACTGACAACCGCCAGAAATACCGCCACTTATAAAAACTGGCGGTATTAATAGCGTCCGCGAGTTACAAGTGTCGGCTGCGAGTTATAAGTTGCGACTGCCAGTAATAAGTAGCGGTAGAAATTGGCTTGTAGGCACATTAATAATCACCCAAAAAGTAAGTCAGTTTTTACAAAAGACATATTGTCATCTCTCTGATTTTTGACAATAACAATACAGGTGATATCAAATATTTGATGTTGAGTACGATTACACAGGACAAAACTTCCGGATGTTTGGATGTTTAACAATAAAATCAGAAAACAAAGAAGACTGACCTAAGACAACAACAGCTATGAGTTTACTTTGGGAATCGTTTTTACATCTAGTTACAGCTTCCACTACATAATTGCCGCATGTTAATGCAATTAGAGCCAATGAAGAAGGTTTGAGAACGAAGATTGCAGTGAAACTAAACAAAAACGCTGGCAGTGGACCAAACGCTTCCTTTAAATACCAGTACTCTGAGCCAGATGCATTTGGATACATTGTACCAAGTTCACACATTGAGAGTGAAGCGAAAACGGCTAGGAGACCACACCCACTCCATACCATAAGGGAAGCTCCAGGTGAACCAGCATAAGCTGCTACAGAGGAAGGAGAAGCAAATATTCCGCTTCCGATGATTGAACCAATGAGTAATGCCGAGCTACCTAACAAGCCCACTTCTCTCTTTAAACCATTAATGTTCGATTCGCTGACCCTGATATCTCCATTTTTAATTAGGAGGTTTTCATTTTCAACATTACTATCTGAACTTAAGTCGTGTTTCATCATGTTAGCTATGTTTCTTCAACACTTTCATTCAGTGTGGATTTTTAAACATTGCTTTTATAACTATTGTATAAGATTGATAAAGCCTGTTTCACACTTGCCTGAAAGTTTTCTGTAACGCATACAAATTCATCACCCAATCACGCAGCAGTGTTTTTATTTGTTCCTTTATGAAACTACAAACAAATACACTTTCCAATTTTACTCTTTTTCAATCATTTCAGAAATTCACGCAACTATACAATCGATTCATTCAACATAAATAATCAATTTGAATCTGATTATGTTAGAAAACGCTGTGATTTTCTTAATTAAATCGAATTAAAGTTTCATGTACTATACAATAAGAGAATAATAGGATGCAAGAAAAAATTTGATTAAAGATATTATATGAAATTGCAGAGAGAATATTCACTTAATTTGACAGCAAATCGTAAAAACGACATCTGGAATGTAAATACCGTTTGATGTTGCATTTTAGCCTTACTGATAGCGACGCCTTTTCAATTAGGCAGAAAATTAGGTTTATAATACTTTTACATCTAAAAATAATGAATAGAAAACAGATTGCTTAATGTGTAACTGGGACTTAGTTTACTAACGAAAATATATCAAGCAGATGTTAGAACAAATATATTCTTAACGAAATGAATAAGACCTTGTTAAGTAACTCTGCTGATATCTAAACATGTATGATGTAATACAGCCCTTAAAACATTAGAATGTTAAATCAATATTGAAGGTTGAATAAATAGTTTCAATTTGTTTAACTAATTAAAGCCTAGTTTTCATTACCTTCATTCTTTTAAAAAAGATGGAGTCAGTTTAAATGTTAACAAAGTCAATACTATGACCAAATTACATTACTTCGTGTGATGATATCGTTACATTTACGAAGTCATGTGCGATAAAAATGTAAAAGTTTCCGATAAAATGCTCTTAGTTATTAATTCCGTCCTAACCACAGTAATTTATAAACCAAGGTATTTAAGGCTAAGCGATGATATCGTTACATTTACGAAGTCATACGCGATAAAAATGTAAAAGTTTCCGATAAAATGCTCTTAGTTATTAATTCTATCCTAACCACAGTAATTTATAAAACCAAAGTATTTAAGGCTAAGACGGGCTAAGAACATTGATAAAAGAAGAGAAAAAGCAAAGAGGACGTTAGCCAAGAAAGTTACACAATTAAACTTCCAAGTTGTCCGGAATTGTCGCAAGAAGCTTTCACCTTACCAATAATTGCTGCTGCCAGTAACTTCACTTTCCATGGAGCGACTTCAGAATTTCTGTAAAAAGGCTCGAGTAAATATGTTGCGCATGCTAAGCAAATCCCTGCAATCGTTGCCGGTTTAATAATCAACACCGCTGTCCAGCTGTACATAAAACTTAATAACGGTCCAAAGCTTCGCAATAGATAGATCTTTTCACCGCCCGACTCTATAATAGCTGTTCCAAGCTCAGCGTAACACAGCGAACCAAAAGAAGCAATAACACCACAACCTGCCCATATTATAAGACCCATACCAATGCTGTTTGCGTTTTTATAGACAATTTGGGGAGACGCAAAGATGCCACTACCAATCATACAGCCAACGATTAACGATATTCCACTTAGTAAACCTAACTCTTTCTTTAGTCCCCCCTTTCTTGCAGGACCCTTATCGGTGAGACCAGTTTCATCTACATTCAATGGCTCCACTTCCCCACCATCAGCCTCTTTAGCTTTATCGGCTGCAAACATAACTTTGGCAGGCGCGTTTTCTTTAGTTACAGAGACGGTCACAATACTACTGCGTTGAATTTCAGAGTTTGGACGACTTTGAATAAAAGCTTCGTTTTCAGATGTCATTTCTGTAAATGTTTATATGAAAACAAAACCTTCTTAAAAATCAATTGTGAATTCCACAAACAAGTCTTTACCGTCCTTTGTGAGTCCCGTTTTTAAACTTTAAACTTAAAGGTGTTTGCAATGTGACACGGGGGCTGTTGGTGTCCTGTTCAGAACTTTATAAGGGTTAATCGTCGCGTTAACTGTTAATACTTTATAAGGTGAGAAAAATGCAAACGAACAACGAATGTTCACCACATCATGAAAATGATACTTTACAAGTTGTTTATAATTGTGTAAAAGATGTTAGTGACAATAACTACTTAGAACAAGTCTCATTATGTCTTCACTCGGCGATGGTGTAGTGGAAGTGCCTTCGGTTATCACCAGTGCAGTTGGGGTTCAATCCCTGCTGCGGAAACTGAAATCGATACTCTACTCCGACACGCTTTGAAAGCAGTGTATTCAGCCCATTAGGAGCCATCGACTGACCGCATGCTGGCCAGTGGGCAAGTTAGAGCAATGCTTAACGTATCTCTAGCGGTAAGTTAACTAATAAGTTGACTGTCGGAGGGGATGAAGAGCTACTGAGATAAATGGATATGCCCACCCCAAGGATGTTTCAATCCCAAAGTTAATTCTGAAAGAATTGTAAAAATCACATTGATAGTATACACGCTGCTAAAACAGACCTTTTTATAAATAACATCGCCATCGCCTTGTTTTCATTGTTAAACATAATTAAAATGACACTTAAACAAACAATGGAATGTGACGCTCTTCCCACTTCTCATCTGACAGTGTTGAAATTAAGCTCAAATTTAAATCCCTATTTACTGAACATTGCATTTCTTGACCGTTTTATTTTTTCAATGCTTCCCTCTAACCGCCACTTTCCATGATTTTATTAAATACATAATGCAGACCATCGACAGAGAACATACAGTACGTTTCAATTTCCCCATTCCCTCTTTTCATTTTTCTCAAACCGGTAAAAGGTAAAACTCTAAGATCTCTTCGTTGTTTTGTCTTGTTTTGTTTTGCTCTGTTTTTTCTGCTTCAAGAATCTGTCATTTTGTATTTAATCTTAACATTATGTTGATATTCAGTACATCTGTCCCTAATCTCCAATCACATAGTTTTGGTTAAATGGAGTTAATCGATGGTTTCAACAATAATTCACCTCAACTTTGTTCTATTATTTGCCCTTGATTTCGAGGACAAGTATGTTCGTCATGAGTAGCCACTTTTGACTTGTTGACTTGTCGGCGTATTTCTCGGAACGTAAACCTTTTACAGAAGTAGGTAAAATTCCACGCATTTTTGCGTTCTCAGTGCGGCGACAAAAGTGGTTAGAGATAGCGAATGGTTGGAGATAGCAGGACAATTTGTAAGATACCAGACCGTAAATGATCGTAAATGATCGTAAATGAAGGCTATCTGCCGTAAATGACCGTAAATGATGAAGGGACGGAGACTTATGTTTAAGAGTCGTCTGTTTGTACTTGAATGAAGAAACTAAAGAATTTTGGTACCTGGCAGTGTAGAGTCTTCTCGCAATAGATGATAATGATTGGTTAATTGACGTCACGTGGCCGGTCAATATTTTCCTTTATTGACCGGCTTCATAAAAAATGATAACAACAGATATAAAATGACGATGAAGGACTCTACATTGCAAGCCACAGAAAATTATAAGAAAACAGAAGGAGAAAAAGTTTGAACAGCGCTATAAATGCTCTTTTAATTATGTTGCGAGGTACTAAATGGCTTATTAACCTTATTAGTCGGTCAATATTTGGGAAAATATTGTATGGAATTGAAATCACTCTCGTATGGACTTCACTGCGCTTGGTCCATGACGTCACAACCTTGGTCAATATTTTCCCGTATTGACCGGCTCAACGGTTAATGAGCCATTATTATTTAAAACAAAGGCTTACCTATAACAACCGCAGCGATGAGTTTGCTGTATGTGTTATCTGTTCGTTTTAATATCGCTGTCACGATGTAATCTCCACATGTTAAGGCTATAAGCGCTATCGATGAAGGCCTGGTAACGAGTATTGATGTGAAGCTGAAGAGAAATGCTGGCAACGCACCAAAGGCCTCATAAATGTACTTATATTCTCCACCAGATGCATTTGGAAACATCGTCCCAAGCTCACACCAAGTCAATGCTGAAAACATGGCAAGAACACCGCACCCACACCACACTAAAAGGGAGCCTCCTGTCGATCCGGAATATACTGCTACTGCTGACGGAGAAGCGAATATGCCGCTTCCAATGATAGTCCCCACAAGTAAAGCCATACCGCTAAACAATCCCACTTCTCGTTTCAGACCATGTGCCCTTTCTGTAACAGTAACATTGTCTTTACAATCAGTGCGTTTTGTCAATGGTAGTGCCTCTAGTCTAAGTTCAATCTCATTCCGACAATCTTCCAATGGGTCACTTTTCAGTTCCATTTCTATGTTCCCGTATCAAAAATATTTGTATTTATCGATGATTTACATTTTAGAAAGTTTCTCAAATCGAAGTTATTCTGATATACTGTATTCATGTGACAAGTTCTGAATAGATACCCTGGGAAAGTCATAGGATTAGCCGGCATTATGGCGGTCATTATTGAAAAAAAAGCTTATACAAAAGACAGTTGACGAGAAATACGTTTACTATCTTCTTCTCTAACGGCAGTCAGTTCGTAAACTGCTTAAACAGTTTGAATTAGAATCGAACTGGGTTGGAGTAATCTTTCCCGTGCAAAGAAATTAACCTCAAGCATGGCGTAGGTCTCCTTTCTTCTTTCTTCCATCTATATTTGTTGTTGCCTCATCCCTCCCAATCATTAAGGACTACGCCTGTGTAGTGTAGCAATAAATCAACTCAAAATTATCCATGTTAATCTCATTGTAAAGCAAAACACATTACTAGTGCTCGAGGAGGGCCGTTGGACAATATTCGGTTTTAATAGTAGAGGTTTACACTCATGACAATCAGAAATAACTATTATTATATTTTGATCAGCAGAGATGGTGAGATGATGTCCATAATACTTTTGATTACTTCGCATGAAGTTGAATAAATGACAGCTTGATGGATTACATGTAAAGCTTAGACAGCTTCGGTGAATTGTCGGTATATCGTTGATGAGATAATTTCTTGACATTTTGTTGAGAAATCCACCATGATAGCTGTCATCTTTAAAACTCACTCAAAGTTGAAAACAAAAACCTTCTTTGTTTTATTCTCTTATATTATCACTTCGTATGTTTGGTGCTTGCAGTAATTTTGCTGACATAATGAACTGGTAGCAGACTTTTCCAAGTTAAATAACAGGTTAGCAGATGTCAACACGTTTCTCTATAATCTAACAGACATCAACGTGCGAATAATCTCAATCTCGATATTTGAGTTCAAAGGAGCTCTTTCTGAAGATTTTTAAGGATGTATCTACTTTAGTAAGTATGTTATATTTCCCTTAAAAAACCCACGGTTGTTAGAGGTAAATGTTATAAAATTATCTGAGTGACTGCTTTTTAGAGGGGGGGGCAGTTAAAAGTGGGTGGCACTAAAAAATGGAAATACGGTATTTAACTTTTTAAGACGGTTTAGTGTTTGAATGCAGTGAACTTGATTTTGATAACTAAAGCCATTCAACTTTAAGCTACAATCAATGTGACTAGGAAAACATTTTCTGCTTTCTCTTTCCCTTTAACATTATCACAGGCAAGCGAGCAATAACAATGCACATTTTCTGAAAATCTCAAGATTGTGTTATGGCTCATTTTCATGTAACAATATGCATGAACAGTGGCGGATCTAGTAGAAATTTAACTGGTGTAAGCCAATTTGGAGAAGAACTTTCTAAAATAGAATTGTCAATTAAATTGCAATTATCCTTTTGAAAACAATTTTCTCCATAATTTTTACTCCAGTAAAACTGCTTTTAGATCCGCCGCAGATGAAATTCCGATCAACGTTCTTTTTGAATTGAACTAATTGGCGATGAAAGCAACAATTTTTTATTTTTTATTTCAACTGATGATAGTTGTGAAGAACTGTTAAAAGCAACTGTCGCGAAGCTGCAAGTTAAAGACTTATTTCATATACATGTGGCGTCATCATGACAGAAACATCAAAGGGGGAGAATACTTTAACGTGAGAAAACAATATGCAAACAGATTTAAAGCAGTCCGTGTTGATTTGTATTCGCCGTTAATTCATGATTGGAATATTTCAAATGTCAAACAAACATTCAGGAGAAGCTATCCAAAGATAGATGTAAGATAAGTGACATTAGATAAAAAATAAACTGTATAGAAACATCTTTCAACATACCTATCGAAACAGCAGCTACCATCTTCATCAAATATGGATAATCAGTTTGACAACCGGGGAAAAACGGTTCCAACACGTAGTTTGCAAACGCCATCGACACACCCGCTATGGCTGCTGGTTTCACAATCAGTATAGCCGTCCAACTGTATAAGAATCCCGCAAGTTCACCAAAAGCTATTGTTAAATACGTTTTCTCGCCACCAGAGGCGTGGATAGCTGTGCCAAGCTCTGCATAACATAACGAAGCTAATATGCACACGGTGCCACATATAACCCAAGACATTAAGCTCATACCAACACTACCGGACCTCTCAAACACAACCTTTGGAGAGACAAATATTCCAGAACCAATCATGACACCAACAACCAGGGACAAACAGCCTAAGAAGCCGACTTCACGACGTAAACCAACTTTGGTGCTTTTCTGACTGGTCGTTGATACAGTGTCACCCTTCTCAGATTCACTGTCAGGGTAGTCCTCTCCAAACGGGTTATGTCCAGGACGCTGAGTGAACTCTGGACTGTGCACTTTGCGTTCCGAAGAAAATTCTGGACTGGAAAACTCATCTCTCGGGGTGAAACTCGTCATATTGCTTCGAGTTTAAAGAAATTTATTGGAAAGATAATAAGTAATTAAATGATTAATTGCTTTCTTGACTTCCTGTTTGTTGTTCAAATAGATCAAAAATTGGATTTTCACGATGATTGCACAATTAAAAATCTGGGATGTTTGTCTTCAAAGATTATTAAAAAACAGCATAAACAAAACCTCTTCAACAATATCCAAAACAAACAAAACCTCTTCAACAATATCCAAAACAAACAAAACCATCAACTGTAGAATAATCAATACTATGCGTGGAATTTTTTTTAATTTCCTATTTCTTAACGTGTTCAAACCCTTCTTCTTCTTCTTTTCGATTTGATTTTTTTATATTTTTATTAAAACGTTGAGAAGAAAGAACGCTTCGTGATCAGCTCATAATAAATTAATTGTTTTATCGTAAACTCTATTCAGACGATTCATTCGTGCTGTGACTCTCGTTATTGTGATGCCAGCTGTTCATTTTAAACGACCAACACATTACGTGTATACCATTGATCTCATTTTCAATTTTTCAAAAATTTGATTTTTTTCTCTCTCTCTCTTTCTGCTATATTGAAATCCTGAACTGTCCGATTTTTAAAGATTTTTTAAACACACCATCTTATTCATCTTATTTCTCTGCAGGTATACGCAAGAAATTATAAACATGATTTTTCTATCTCATTTTTGTGTACAAAGCTTATATGAACCAATATGCAATATTTTGTTTCCTTTTTGGAATTATTTCAATTTTTTCAACTTACGGCTCTTAAAGATCAAAATGGCGACCATTTACGTGAAAGTGTCACAATTGTGTTTGGTTGTGATATAGATTATTACTTATTTGGTTCGTTATGACTAAATATGTGTAAACATAGAATGTTTCCTACCATGAATAATTAATGTTCCAAATCACGGGTTGTTTGAATGCCACATTTGCAAAATAGTCTCGAACATGGATGATTAACTCCCACAAACATTTTGGTTCAGCTGATAGAGTCAAATATGATAACCCTAAAAAAACGGTTTAAAGGTTCAACAGGAAGATGGAAGTTTTTCCAATTGCACTGAACAAGGAACAATACAGGGAACGATGTTTTCTGTAATATTGCTAGTTACGTTTTAAATTAATCGAAAAGCCTCTGCATATTTTTTAGAATTTCTTTATTATCTTATACATCATAATATTGTTTTGGATTCTATTTTTCCTTTCAACCACCAGGCATTTATTAATTTTTTGCAACTTGGAGGGCGTTTATTAAGAATTTGGAGAATGTACTAGTAAGTAATAAATAAGTCCTCCACTTTATGAAATTATTATTAGCTATAAATTTAATTAACTCAGTCATAGTAAAAAAAATAATTACCGTAAATGCTCGATTTACCGCCCCGGGCGCTTATTTAAAATTTTGACTTTTAGGGTGGGCGCTTATTCGAGAGGGGCGCTTATTAAAAAAAACTCATTTTGTGTCAAGTAAAAAGTTTCTTTTTAGGAACTACGATGGTTGTGAAATAACAAAACAGAAGAAATTAATGTGCCCGTAAAAAATGTTTTTGAGCGTAAATGTTGCTTCGATTAAATATTATTTACATCAATAAAACCGTCCTCGATATCATCATCGTCTAACATAAAAACTTCGTTTGTAGCCTCTTCGACGTCTGAATCAGTTACATTATGCGATGAAAAAGGATTAGTTTCATCCTCCGCATCTCGTAACACCTGATGATGCATATAAGGGTTAAAAGGCTAAGCATCCCTTTCTATTGTTTTGTTTTTTTTGGCCATATTGACATCCACAGTTGTTTCTATTGTTTGCATTTCGTGCATTTCATTTTTTTAGTTTTCTTTTTAAAGAATGATAAAATGCACGAAAATGCTTGGGTATTCATAATTTCAAATCAACATGAACAACATGAATAATTGAACAACAGAGCTGGATATTAATGTCGGACACCTGAAATTGGCCAGCGTAAATAGAGTATTTGTCCGACAAAAGAACCTAATCAACGGACATCTTTGAGCTTTTTTCGTGCGCATGCGATGCAACATTGCTCCAATGCATGCGCATGTAAAAAAACACACGTCCGCCATGATGAATTATTTTTTTGCAATGCAGCAAAAATCACTCAAAAAAGATCAAAAAATGGACACGAGAACAAAATAGATTTAGATCTATTTAGTTGCCTTGCTCCCGGGACAAAAATGTGATAAAATTCATTTAATGGAGCAAAATTGTGTTATGTGTTCTTGTCCCCCACCTCCTGCAACAATTTTGTGGGACAAAAAGTTTGCTTCATGATGAATTTTGATAATGTCACCACCTAAAAAACATGTTTTAGTGATGAATTGATGAAAAAAAATTTATTCATAACAGCTTTTTTATTTGACTTGGTAGATAGAGAAAGTAGTTTGGTGAAAGGAAAACAGTATTTCAAGGATGGCGGGTAACGACAAGAAAAAGCTTACTGATGAAGATAAGAAACGGTTAATTGCGTTTTACAAGGAAAATCCTGCTCTATGGGACAGTAATAAGCCATATTGCAAACATAAAGAGAAGAGAGAGGCTTTAAAAGTAAATTTAGCTGAGTCGTTTGAGAATGTATACACTCCTGAGCAACTAGAGAAAGCTTTCCACTCATTGAGGTCGTGTAGGTGGCGGCACTAGAAAATGTTTCATGAGCGTGCAATGGAACAATGTTGCATTGCATGCACACGAAAAAAGCTCTAGTTCCCCATTTAGCTTAAGAATACTTGCAAATTAATCAGAAATATTTCACTGCAAACAATTCCTATACATATTCCTGTCCATTAGCCACGAAATATTTTGAAAGCTACAACATTATTTTCACCACTAGAAAGTACAGATTTGTTCAACCTGGCAAGAATACAATCAAAATCGTCGTTTATTAAATTATTGTAATAATGGTACCGTCTTTACTGCTCGCCATATTTATTTTGATCTTTGCAGCTTCAGGGTCACGTGATGTACACTTTCAACATCCGAGCATAGAACAATAGCGTAAAAGAGAATTTCCTAACCATCTGTATTTCTATTATATGACTTTAATAATATTTTACTTCATTCTTTTTGATCATATGCAAAGTTTTCGATGTTATCTATAGTGTTTGTACAAAATAATTCTCAACCAAAGTTTTTATTTACGTTCAAAATGACAAATGTAATGCAGACCTGGTCATCAAACATTTTAAGAATGAGGTCACGTGGTTTAAAATTGTTAACATAAGTTACCAGGTGTGGAGTTTCCACAACTCTATGAGATTGTGTTCATTGCTGTTTGGTGTTTTTTATCAAAGTTTTGTTCTTATACTGTTCCATGTCTATATCAATTTAGTTACTCAATATTAGTCTGTTTCATTGAAGATATCAACCTGATAAAGGCCCTAAAATGGTCGTCAGAACTTAACTTATCAACTTGCAACTTAGAGCTAATGCGACATATTTGGTTTAATTATTAATTTATATTTTTCGAATGCATTTGCCAAAAGTGAAATTTTGTTTACGGTTCTTCCTTTCGAATAACAAAGACCTTGTCTGCTGATAGTGTCCAATAATTTTAATATATCCAAGAGGAAGGTATCTGTACTAAACAAATGGTGTTACAGTAGAAGCTTACTGTAGAAACTAAACATGCAAATAAAAGCAGTATTCTCCTTAATGGATATTTTCTTGATTGTATAGCCTTTAATTATTGACAAAAAATCCATTATGTTCCAGGAGTATCACATCGCATATTTAACAAAAACTTTGGCTCAACATTTCTGCCATGTCTCTTATCAAACATTATAAGTATCACACCAGCATAACTATAAGGTAAGTTCACTAAGTACCAACGGTTCCCCTCGTGAAAAAAGCAAATTGAATTTCAAGTTGAATTGTGACTTTCTGATGAGAGAGACAATGTATATACCAACGACGTCAAGATGTTGACATTTATGACAAAACATAGCTGTTGTCTCTTTTTTTTTTTAAAATAACTGACAAAAGTAACAGGGAAATTTATGTTATGTGGTCATTAAAATTATCATAACATTGGCGGGAAGAAACGACAATAACGTATCTACCATCTTTGAAACACTTTGATTCAGTTTTTTGAAATTTTAATTCGATTTACCAAATAAGTTGAGACATTTGGGCAATCACTATGTATACAAATAGCATGTTGAAAACGTCGGCACCACAAAGTGAAAACATGTATTACGTATCCAAAAGAACGCGAGGTGTATGGCCGAAAACTCGATTACTAATCGCAATAATTGACGTAATTTGGGGCCCGAATCGGCCACGAGGTATGAGGCAAAAATTTTGGGACTTTCGGAACGGTGACGTCACATCATGGCGTCAGCAAAACCGATGTTTCGGTTACGGTTCGTCATTAACATGGGATCCCAGACATTTTTTTATCTCTATCGCATGGTACCACTCTCTGTTCGTTATTCTATAATACTATTTTCAGTAGTTATAGTCACTGCTTTTAAATCTTCCGCTTGAAAACATAAGTGGTCTTTACCTCACAGCTGCATCAAATTCGCTCATTTCTTTATCTATACTATATTGATAAGCTTTTCAAAGCTTCCTATATCTCCGTCAAACAACTCGTCAAACAACTCGTACAAATCAGAACATTTTAAGAAAGCAAAAAGTTGCAGAGCATACTGACAATTGAATCATCGAGTCGGCAATTTTTCCGCCAAAAATTTGTGATGATTAGCGCCCTTATGATTCTTCCCTCCCTTAATGAAAAAACAAATGGAATGAGCGAGTCAAGCTCGTCATTTATTCTTTCCAACTTCATGTCTCATGTGAGATTGTTCACCTTGAAAATATTCTTGTGATTTTACATTCTGTATTACCTTTGGCCTTTGCATATCCAATAATTATTTGAGATGTATCTCCCGACGATTCTGAAAACGAACATTCGCATTCATATTTGTGATGCGTTAATATAGGGTGTTTTCCATAATGGCATCACTCTCGGATCACGCTTTGAAACGTCAGTCGTGTCATATATAGGGAACTTTATGTTACTAAACTTTTCGGATTTATTCCATCGTCAGGTAAAAAAATGTTTTCACTTTGTGGTGAATGTTCTCACAAAATTTTCTCCAATTAAGGTAATGTAATTTTGTGCATCCTGTGAATTCTTTGCCTAAAGCTTATTCATTAGAATTTTAATTCATATATTATCACTTACGTTCACACTTTACTTGTCTTTGATTACAGGCTGTTTACATGAGAGCCATACTGACCGGTTTGAGTTCAATACGGCTCTCATGTGAACAGCGTCTTAGTGTAGATTGAATTTAAGTTAATACATGAATGCAGTACGAAATGGTAAATGTTGTTTTTCCTATCATTTTTTATGATAATAATTCTGCTACCATTCATACCATAAAACAACAAAATTGAGTATCAGAAAAAATTGTTTTTTGTTTAAATGGTTGTGTAATAAAAGTATGGTATAATAGGTCTACTTATAATATTGACAACCGAGAACTGTCTATGTAAAACCGAGAACTGTCTGATATTAGCCAAAAACTGTCCAACCAAAGTCGAGAACTGTGACACTTTGGGCCATTGCAGGTCTACTAATAATATTGACATGTATTTATGCATTTAGAATTCATTTTGTTAAAGCAACCTTTCTATTTCATTTTCGTCAACATGACCAATATTTATACAAGATACCATTAATAAATGATGTGAAATTGCGTTATGCCTAAGTAAAATTACATCCAAACAAATTAAATTTCACTTTTTTATGATTGTAATCTTTGTATTTTATCATAAATCTCTTCTTACCATCCCGACACTTATATTTGCTAATTGAAACTCCAGTTACCAGTTCTGGTGACAAGTGCTTGCTTGTTAGAAGGTTGTAGAATATTTTAAAATTCAGGTGGATGCTTATTAGAGTTGGGCACATTATGGGAAATACCGTAAATGACCAATTAAAAAACCCACTACTTTTAATTAAACACCCCTACTTGAATAAACGGCGTGATGGGCGTGATGGGCATTTATTTGAAATTGGGGAAAAACTCTAAATGGATGTTTATGTTTTGAAAAAGAATAAATTTCTTAAAGCTCTATTTCGATATCTTAGATTGTATTTCGATGTTTACATTTTATTGAAAAGTAATATATACTGGAAATTGACCATGGGTTGACCATGTAAAGAAACGCTTCTTCCGAATAAACGCTGGAGTTTAATTTTAAAATAAACCTCCCTGGGTGGGTGCACCCACGGCCGCCTCGGCTACGGAGATGATGATGATGCATCATAATGGTATCCTGTTTCGCTTGATATTTTGTTTGATATCCAGAAATAGTATTATAGTATTCAAAAAGCAAATTAATTATCCACATCAGTTTTAGTTTCATCTTCAATCAAAGCATTTGCAATTTCTATCGTGTTTATTCTAAAATCTGACTCGTAAAGTTTGTCGAAAAGAATACCAGGAGTCAATCAATAATCGATAGCGGAATTCAAAATAGGACCTTAAATCCCCTAAATAGTTATAGAACAAAAATTCAATTCAAATCCAAATCCCATTTGTATGAAAGTTTGTCACAGAGTTCCCACTGGAAAGAGCTGTAAAAAACACAGAAACTATCCGGTATATGTTCAATGTGCCATATGTGTCTCCATGCAATGTGAACGAGAATTCTATTCGATTTAAGATCTTAACACGCCAATGGGTATAGTGTGAACAAGGTCTACGTTCAAGCTGATCTTCAAACAGTAAGGCTCTTGTTTACATTAATACCCCATACGATTGTCGCTGGAAAGACGAGGTGTGAAGATGAGGTTAACGACGAAACTGACGGTTGGACTTATAATGAAATGCCCTTGCAGGCAGAACAAAGAAATTCAACAACCATACTAAGTTTTATATAACAGATTGGAATATCTTTAACCTTTAGGGATTCGTGACAGACGCATTTGGTTCGAAGACAATGTTTCCTCTCATGCAGTGGTTTTTCGCTTAGTCACAAAAAATATACTGCTTTTGTGTAATTAAATAATAGCTTTATAATTGTCAGAAATTGAGCGCTTCGGGATTAAAAAAAAGTATTCATTCAAACTGTTAATTGGCCACTTAAACATCAATCGTCTCTGATTCACCAAAGACGATATAGAGGCAATTTTTGTTGAGTTGAACCTCCGCTCAGAGAAATGACCAGGGGTTATAATAGGTATTTATAAACCGCCGTCCCAATGCAAGCATATTTCTGGAAGCATCTCTGTACAATTATCGACGTGAGTGACTATGAAATAACGTTATTATGAATGACTTCAATTCGGATGAAACCAGCTTAGTGGACCTGAAAACTTTCTATAGTGTGACAAATGTCATTCAGACACCAACCTCGAGCATACAACTTTTAGTGATCACATTTGGGTGACCAACAAGAAGAGATTTTCGTGTAATTGTACATTAGAGACAGGCATATCTAATTGGTATAAACTCACTGTCACAGGAATGAATTCTGATATTGTGAGAAAGCAACCTGTGTGATAAAATTTAGATTAAAAAAAATAATAACAGCAGCTTTAAAGAAAACCTAAATGACGCGTTGTGTAAAACTACATCCGGTCAATTCTCCGAATTTGAGAGAGTTTTTAAACAAACCATCGATAAACATTTACAAACACGTGCCACTAGAACAGAAACTCATTCGGAACAATGATGCATCATTCATATCGAAAACAGTGAGAAAAGAAATCGTGACAGGAACTTGAAAAAGAAACATGTAAAACAGAAATCCAACAGCTGAAAATTGAACTCGTTTCGGATCCGTCAAAAAAAGAGCGCAAAGATAGTCAGAGATGCCAAAAAGAGGTTCTATCGTTTGCTTGATGTGAGAATGATTAGCGACGATAAATCGTTCTCTGGAAAGTATTTAATCCAAATTTCTCCGAAAAAGATAACATCATTTATTTAGAAAGAAGAGGTTATTCGTGATAAATCAAGAATTGCTAACGTCATGAATGAGTATTTTGTGCATATAACCGTGTTCTGAAGATTGATAATATTCCCCAAAATATAGTTAATATTACTGAAATGAACGAAATTTAAGAGACAGAATCATTTAATTGTCACCCTGGTATAAAATTGTATATTGCGTTATTAGCTTATATGCGTTTAATTTGACGTCAAATAGAAAAATCATTTTGAAAAAGCGTCGATGACAATACAGTGTACAGTGAAAAATGGCGGTGGATTTAATTTACTTTGCGTCTTTTGGGAAGAAAAGTAAAGTAATGAAGCTGTTAAATATGGGGGTTGACGTTGACGCCATGAATCATAACAAAGAAACGCCGTTGTTTTTCGCTGCAAAGAACGGGAACGAGGCTATAGTGAAATGTTTACTTCGACGTAAGGCTGATCCGAACAGGTAACCTGAAATTGTGATGGTAGAAATACAGATGTGTAACTATAAAAAAAGATTTATTGCGTTTATACAAAAGCTTATAGGTCATGATACAATATCCAGCATTGTGGTTTCAGTCCAGTCTCTTACTGAAACAAAAACGAAAGTGTTGAAATTAGTAACCATAGTTACTATCATTGGAAGATTATCAAACCTTTAAGTAACAGCTTACCTATAACAGATTTCCAGTGCTTCACAAATAAACGCGATAATGAAATGGTTTTTAACGTTTAATTTTACTCTTTTCAATTTGTCTTCTAGACCAAATGTGTTTGGATTCTCTCCTGTCACCATAGCAGCATTCAATAATCGAAAGCGGTGTTTGAAATTACTTTTAAAGCATGGAGGAGTGTTCAACCCAATAGAATTTTCTGATCAAGTGAGTCGCAATCAAGACTTCAATACTTTAAAAACTCTCTTCAGTGTCCATCCACTTCTCGTCCACATTTCATCTCCATAATTTCGGAATGATTTGTTGCAAAAACAGTAGAATCCCGTTGGACTGATTTTTCATTCCCCTTGGATTTAGGCTCCACTCCTCCACAAATTTCGACATACCCTCTAGATCCGCCTCTGATCAGAATCGAATGTTTCTGTTTGAGAATGTTCATTCATTTTTCAAAAAGGCGTCGAATGGGGCGTCGAACGGGGCGTAATGGAAAGCGTAAACTGTGCAATCGAACAATAGCAGAAAAGTACAGAATACTACTAATGTTTTATATGAATGTCTTATTTGGAACTACCCTTTCAAGATAACTGAACATAATCTTGATAAGTCGGACTTTCTCGGACTTTATAAGAAGGAGATTCGGTTAACTCAGACATTCGTTAGCTCGGACCAATTTCCTATCTCCCTTTTAACAGGATTCTACTGTTGTTAAAAATCGTTGTTTTTTCTTCTCACAACTATTTAACAACAAATCAGTTTAATGCTTGGTATTTCAAAACATTTTTATGGGGAGATTGCATTAAAAAAGTACTGGGTTTTGGAGAGTTATTGAGGATGTGAACAGTTCAGATTTGATATTCATTAAATCGATTGATATAAGTGGTCTGCTTTTGATAACACGAGAAAACTTGATCTTTGACATTTTATTGGTCCACAAACTTTCCACTTTCCACAACATTGGAAGCAGGGAATTTAAAATACTGTGAATATACCTTCCTGGAGAAAACGGAATAAAAAGGACGAAATTTAGATGAAATTTTCCCTTGATGAAAAAAATTCCCAAACGAATTGTTTTCTCTGAAGAGACTTTTCCCAAATAACTTATTAAAGTATGAATCGTTTCAGCTATCAATGGGTTTCGAAACTCCAGAAGACGATTACAACAGCAAATTAAATGCTTCCCTTCCTTTAACAGAGATCCCAATCAACCATGTATACTTTGATTATGTCCTAAATAATGCTCAAATTGAGAACTGTTATCGCATAAAAACATGCCAAGTTTACGGATTACAAGTGACTTGTAAAGTTTATCTTGAAAGATCTGATCAAAAATCGTTGATGGAAAAAGAAATTCAAACGCTTCGGTAGGTATATTGAAATTATTGTCGAGCAAAAAACTACAACACTAAAACTTTTTGACTCATGGCAGCAAGAAGTTTTATTGTTACCTTATTTTATAATTACAAACATCATCGCCTTCTCTTTAATACTTACTTTTATTTATAAATATTGGTTTATAAAGTTGCAATCCGGTCTTCAAAATGTCTGTGTCAGCAAAATTAATAAAAAATTTCCTGGTCTGGAAATCTGTTATAGCAGCTTATTGTAAATTATTCCTTTGATCTTTTCAAAAGGCTAACTTTGTTTTGACAGTAGAACCTCGCAATAGACTTCTAGATCAGGGAATGTCTTAATGACTTTGGTGTCAGCTTTATTACAACTTATGTTCGTAAAAGTAACAATGCTCTGAAAGTGTCAAGAATTTTCTGGTGTGATGAATTTACTAAAGAACAATTTTTTAAAAGTCAGCACTGACGCAGAGGCGTAGCTAGAGTCAGTCAGAATTTGTGGAGGAGAGTTTACTGACTCAAAGTAGGAAAGAAAAACGTGCAAGTAACCTAATCGACACTTAAGACTGAAAAGAAAGATTGGACTCCTCCACTTTTTTGACTGACCCTGAATACGCCTATGCTGACGTATACGCTTGTCAAGCAAAGGAAATGATGATAAAGAAAAGTATATGAGATAACACTTTGTTTGTAATTTATGACACGTTGTTCAACTCACAATTTCTTCTAACCTGAGTTAATGATGAAAACATTATAAATTTTGTCTGGGTTAGTGAGGCTTACAAACAGTTTTATAAGACTTTTCACTGTAAACTTATACCGAGGAGGACTTGTCAGTAAAACTTAATCGATTTACACATTATGGTTTAATAATCTTTGCTTGGTTGTCATAGTTCCTTACGTCATCCGCGTGTGGTCACTTCCCTTTACACAACATGCATAGCTGATAAAAATCAATATGTGCTGATAATGGAGCCAGTTTCTCGTATCAACGTGCATCACGTGCTTCATGGCTTACAAGAAAAGCTCTCCTCCGAGGTATGCAAACAAATCCTATACGAAACGTGCTTGGCATGTCTATTTGTTCACCGCGAAGGATTGCAGCATAACTTCATAAATTCATCCAGCATATATTTGGACACAACTAATCATGTTAAACTGGGAAATTTCGAATATTGTACAAAACTTAGCGAACAAAGAGGAGATTTACCCATTCAGGCGTTTCATATACATTTACCTTATATGGCTGCAGAAGTTTTGGTTGACAATGCAACGTCAGATAGTTCTGATGTGTACAGGTAATGTATCCGGTTCCTTGTTGCATTTCCTTTTTTAGTTTAAGTTGGTTGAGAGGGCAGTCACTAATCTCTTCTTAAAATATCCAAAAATTAAAATAATTTCACTTTTGTGTCGCCATATCAAGGCTTTCTTCTGGTCTCGATGAACCAAATTCTTTCTACCTTTGACATTATTAGTTTCATGGCTTTCGAAGGGAAGGGTGTTATTTTTTATTATCACTGAGAACCAAAATCGCACATATCTGTTTTTGGCTTTTGTTTTTTTTATTGTTTTTGTTGGTGCTGTTGTTGTTGTTGTTGTTGTTGTTTTTGTTTTTGGTTTTTTTGGTTTTTTTGTTGTTGTTGTTGTTGTTTTTGTTTTGGTTTTTTTGGGTTTTTTTGTTGTTGTTTAGTCTTGATTTTATGCTTTTGTTCTATAAATTACAGCTATGGATGCTTGTCTTGGGAGTTGTTTGGCCGCAAAATCCCATGGTCATGGCTGTCACAACCAGATATCATAAGCATGTCAAAAGTTCAACATTCTATACAGCTCCCTCTACCACCATCTTGGCCCTTGTTTCTGCAGACTATCGTTCGTCATTCTGCACGAAAAATTCCGGAACAACGCGTCACATTTAGTCAGATGTTAACACTATTCACAGCTGGTCCTGCCTTAGAACCCGGTTCACGTAAAATTGAAAATCAGGAAAATTTAAGATCTTCATGTAATAGCTTAGCCGGTTCGTCGGCTCAAAACAAGTCCCGTGTTACATTTAGCAACTTTGCAATGGTATACGGTGAAAATAACTGGGAAAATAGCAACTTAGGTGGTGATACTGGATTAGGAAAAAGATCAAATTTTGATGTATTTCCACGACGCAGTTCGTTGAAGTCTCACAATGATGTGCATATATCAGGACTGTCCCATGTACCTCATCGGTTGAGTTCCTGCGTCTCTCAAATTCAAACGGTTGATTCGAAGATGGACGTGCCTTCTACACAAGAAGTCAGAACTGAACTAGAGCAATGCGATTCAATAGAAGAGGTAATTTTACTGGCAAAGAAAAGTTTCGCAATTATGTTATTCTGCCTATCTGGGTAAAAAAATAATAAATTTTGAATGTCACCGATGTTGATTCGGTAAAGGCTAATTTGTTAAGAATGCCAAGGGACGTGTTTTACTCTGATATTTTGCTTTGAGATTTTCTGGTTTTCAATATCCCGGGCTAGAGGACATATAGTATTGTTTTTCTGATGTGTAGGACAAAACACAACCATTACAGCTAGCAAAATTCTTAGTTTCGAAAGCACATAATCATCAACGAACAAAGTGGAGCAAAAATACAGCCACATTAAAAAACCTGGAAGAATTTTTGTATACACCACAACAACAAGAAAAGAAACCCGCCATGGTTGACCTGGTTCGAGGTATTTGGATTTGATTTGATTTTGTGTTTTTGTTTCAATCTTGTCCTTGAACGGAAAATATAGATTAAGGCCCAGAAAAAATATACCTACGTTGTTGGAAGCTATAAAAGCCTATAAAAGTAGAATGCTGATGTTCTATGTATTCGTTTACCCCCCTATGTATGACAATTTGATTTACTTTTAGGACTAAATCGAAGGGGGTGTTTATTGAAAATGTTGTATTTTGGACGGGGGGTTTATAAAAATAAGGGCATTTATTCGAGAAAATACGGTAGATTGTAGTATGCTATATCAAATAATAACAACTTCAGATTTATTATTAGATAAAAATGCAACTACCTTTTCACTTGAAAGCATCTGGTATTGACTAAAAATATCAGTACGAAATTTAAAGCAGAAATGTAAAGGAAAATTTAAAGCAAAAAAACGATAAAAAGCTAATATAGAAATATAATATAATAATATAGAATAATATAGAATGTGTGTTTTTTAGTAACGGAACTTACTATAATATGAGATGTCACTTCTAGATTTTCTTGCGACGCAAAAGGAGATAGAACACCGTTGGTCCTGGTCGGCTATAAGCAACGCTATCAGAGCTCAAAGAGTCATTCACGAAGAACGAAAACAACAAATAGTCAGCGATGCATTTAATAATTTCAAAAATAATCGCACGAAGAAGTGGGCCAAAACTGCGACCTTAACTGAACGTGATTATTTGGGTTATCGAGCAAAAAGTTCCACGTTTAATGAAATTATGTAATTCATAGATCATGTAAATAAAATGAAAAGGATTCTATTACATGTGTGCTTTAATCGTTTGAAATTTTGCGAAATCTTTACACCCCTGTCATTTTGTTTGCGAAGGTGGTAACCCCCTCCAAAATGTCAAAAAAATGAGATATGAGCTTTTACTTTTAAAAGATACTACAACGTTTTGAGAAAGAATTCCAGATGAGTTTCATGTTTTGCTAGCCCTCTGTTCGACACAAGCGCTCCAAAAGGACAGACAGAGTTGACTTAATTAGGGGATATTGTCATCAGTTAAGTTTATAAAAAATGTTGTATAAACACCTTGTTGATTTTGGGTTAAAATGTTGATGGGCTTATATATGGACACTTTTTCACATCACAAATTGGATTAAACTGGCTTTTGCCACAACTTTACTATATTTCAAGCAAAAACAGGGGGAAAAGTTGGGGGGGAAACTTGGTAACTGCAAAAATATTCGCCACTTTTCCCTGACTAACATTTCATGAGCTTGAAATAAATTCATAAAAAAGAAAGCACTTTTCGGGTAAAAAGAAATCAGGGAAAAATTTAGTTAATTGGAATTTTTTCCCTGAAGCTGTTATTAGATAAAAATTTAAAACTCAAAAGTAAAAAATATAAAGTATTAAATCTCACCAGCATGCAAAAGTTAAGTTATTTTAGCTTCATAAAAAAAACATTCCCATTTTAACATAAAGACTTGTGTGCATTTTCTACAGAATAAGCACCGGACTCTTGAAAATATTTTAAATAAGCGCCGCAATTCATGTTATAATGCGGCGCTTATTTAAATTTTCCTTCTTAGATACGGCGCTTAATAGAATAATATATTTATATACAGATTGTATTCATTTCACAGATTTCGCTTAATGGTGGGAAAAAATTATATAGAAATTTCTTACACGAATCCGTCCAAAATTATCAGAAAATAAGAAAAACAATATTATTTATTTATTAGCCTTCTTGCATAATTAAATGAGCATGGTACTATTTTACTTTGAAGGCAATTTTCACGATTTTCCAGATGAAATCTAAAATCTGTAAAATTAACATGCTGCGAAAAAAAAATTTAAAATTCATAAAAGCGAAAATAGAAAGAATTTAATGTATTTTGGTTTTGTGTTTTTATTGAAGTTCCTGAAGTATTGATAACTCACTAAATGTCATATATATATATGTATATATCTTAACTTTCATCGTATGGATTTTTTAATCCATCTTTCCTAATTCAACTCCCTATCATCCTCTAATGGAAAACAAAATGCGTCAATAGCAGTTATTTATTAAAACTCAAATTTTTTCTTTATACTCTCTTTATATATTTTATGAGTATAAAATTCAATTTCACCCGCAAAAATTATGACATTAATGTGTTGGACAAATAGACGCATAATGTGATCAATTACTAGCACAATGCTTGTATGCATAACTGTGTATTCAATCATCATAACATTAAGGTGATCATAAAAATTAGCTAGTGTAAAAAACACAAAAACTTTACTCCTGCTGGTAGTGAAGCTGTGCTACACCGATATCCAGAGCTCTCAAAGCATCTAGCGACACAACGCCCATCAAACAACGCCTCTTTTCCAGAGGATTCCCAGCGCGAGAGCGACTTTTTCGTAAGAAAGTTCCACTATGAACAATTTGTTACGTCGTTCCCCAATGAAATTACAAAAATGCATTTGTGGCCATTTTAAAGTTTCAGGGAAAAGCGAGTTTAACGAGTCTGGCTATATCTCGAGGTAGAAACAGCCCTCAAATTTGAAACTTCTTACAGGTGTAGTGAATCAAGTCTGAAAAATGAAAATATAAAATTTGTAATGATCGAGGCACTCTAAAATGCTGATATCAGCGTTTTTGAGGTTATTCGTGACATTTGTATTTAATGATGTCCTTTCACATGAATTCATAATCTTCTCAATTGACTTTTGTTTTGTTCTAAAACGGTTAGTCATTTTTAAAAAACACTTACAAGCTTAGAAGAGTGATCCTTATTGGAGGATCGCTTTAGAAGAGTGATTCTTATTGGAGGATCACTTTAGTTTGTGCGGGTTTTAAGTATAGGTTGATGTAAACTTCAAAAGCTAATATGTAATTAGATCACAAAGGGATCATTGCATATAAAAGATATAATACACCGTCCGATATCTCGCGTTTTATAAGAAAGTAACCATTAACACTCTCTATCGTAGAGAGGTAAAAAACTATTTTCATGGCAGCTTTGACCGGACGAAAATTGGTTTCTTAGAATTAAGTTGTTAAATGGAAACGAAATAAGAAAATCTTTTTAGAAAGTTATTTTGATAATAAAATAAGTCTAATGGAAAAGTTTTGCACACCAAAACAGTTTATTTCTGAAAAATCCTTTTTCACAGTAAACACCTTCATAAAATGTGTATTGTCAGCATGAAGAATTGTCCATGCAGGTGTATACAAGGTTTGTATGCTTGCAGGATAAAGACCATTTTTTAGAACATCTAAATCCCGTCAATACAATTCAATATACTTATACTCTATGGAAACTGTTCATTTTTGTGTTATTATTTTTTTTTTTATAATCTTGTCACCCAATAACTCGCACGTTATAAAAATCTGCAAAACACATCACTCATGACGCTTTAAGGTTGTAACCCCCTGAGAAAAATAACTCATAAACAACAATTGGTTTTACAGTTATTTCCCTATATATTATATAACATACTATTACCAATGTGGGACCATGGGTTCCCCTAATGGTTGTATGCCTTTTTTAGATATTAAAATTACTCGATCTAGTGATAATTTTAGCACTTCGATATATACAAATACGCATTATACGCATCTTGATAGTCTTTTACCTTTACCGTATTAATTTGGCATGATTTACACTATTATTTATAGATGTTTTCGTATTTGTTCTAGCTACAGTAATTTTCATCTAGAACTTGATAAAGTTAAGAGTATTTTCCGTAAGAATGAATATTCCATTTCATTTATAGACCGTTGTATCAGGAGTTTTTAAGACAAATTACACACTACTAAGCCTGTTTGTGACACTGTGGAGAAGAAAATGCTTATTATTGTTTTACCATATCTTGGCAATATTTCCACTTTACTAAGGACTAAATTCCATAAAATCGTCTCTTGAAATATTTCTTGTTGTAAGCTTAATGTTATTTTTAAAACGTCGAGGAGACTGTCAAATTATTTTGTTTTCAAGGATCGCACTTGTAAAGATCTCATTTCTGGCGTTGTCTACAAATTTTCGTGTGGTACCTGCAACGTTTCCTATATTGGCCAGACTAAGCGCCATTATAGAGTCAGAATGAGTGAACACCTGGATGTTTCTGCTCTTACTAATAGGATCGTTTGTAATAGTACCGTTACGGCCATTAAAGAACATGTCCAGCGGCGGATCTAGGGTATGTCAAAAATTGTGGAGGAGCACATTAACATAAAAATCTGTTTTCAGTTCGTATCACCAATGGGCTTACTTGCACGTTTTTCTTTTATGGTTTAATAGCTAACATTCTCCTCCACAAATTTCGACATACCCTCTAGATCCGCCTCTGATGTCTCTGAGACTGGGCAAATTGTTCAGTATGACAATTTTAGTATATTGGCCAACGCAGACAGTACCTATTTGTTAAAGCTTAAGGAATCGCTTTTTATTTTTCCCGACAACCCAGTGTTAAATAAGACAATTCGTTCTGCTCCATTATACCTCTATAACTAGAGCGTGCAATATTTTTTCTATAGTTATATTTTTGTCCTTTTATGATAATATTATTCTCTAATTCATCTTAATTATTCTCATTTGTAATGGTATATAATGTTTACTTTTCCACTGTAAAGTTACTTGATAATGAGCGTAGTTACCGTCGAAACGTCGTTAAATTTGTCATTTATTCGCCATATTATATAATACTCATCAAAATAGCTTCAAAAAATATTTTAAAAATGGCTGATAGCAACCGGTTGCTAGGGTTGATTTTTTTTACCAAGGCCACCCCGGCCATAATTGGGGAAATTTAAAAAAAAGTCAGTACTCACAGGCCGGCAAAATTGTAAGAATTTTTAGACCAATATTTTACAAAAAAAAACTTAATTATTTTAAAACGTGTTTTTTGACCCTGCAAGCTTTCACTATTTTTAAGTTGTTTTAATGTCTGTTTTGATGACCCAAACTTTCACGGAGTATTTAGCAATAATAGTAACAACTTAGTTCGCAGTCTTTTTTTATATAAAAGAACAGGAACTTTTTAGGTCAAAAAGTGGTTACTAAGGCGTTACTAAGGTTGAAAGGAGTAATACATGAGTCTGAAATAGGGCCAATTTGGGCTAAAAGTATTTGTTTTTATTATATTTCTTCTTTTTATATGATTTAGATATGTTTAAAGTATCTAAAAATGGTATTTTTTAAAAATTGAAAAAAAATGTCATTTTCATTGGGGGTATAACCAATGTAGCTATCACAGCCACAGGAAAGATAATAGAGTCTTCGACGCTAACTGATTTCTACTTTATAGTGCATTCTTCGCGGGAAGAATTTCTAGACGTTAGAATATGGACGAACACTTTCTTATTTCTTAAAGCTACTTTTACATTTTGAACTTTCGCATTGGACAAAATCTTCAAAAAGTCTATGAGGAGGAGTGTTCTCTATAGGAATGGCAAGAAATATCGCCTGCTGTTTCAATAAAAAAACACTCCTCCACAGAGAATTTTTGAAGATTTTGCCCACTGGGTTTTAAATGTTAACGTATCGATAGTGAATGTTAAGATTATCAGGTTTTCTCCATTCGGCGCGTTTTACCGCAGCAAAACACGTGATGAGCTTCTCACCAAGCCCATTCACTATGACTTGATCATTCAGTAAACACGTGATCGCTTCGGGTAACGTTTTCGGAAGAGCAAAATCGACATCATCTGGTAGCATTTCCATTTGTTTATTGACGCCGTCCATTCCCGCGACAATTACGGCTGCCTGATAGAGATAGGGATTAACAGCGGAGCCCGGCCGTCGGTTTTCAATGTAAAGGTTAGCCGTGTCTGCATTTTTAATTCTGTAAGCACACGTTCTGTCATCAGTACCAATCTTGACATTTTTTGGGACAGAGGCACTTTTTCCGAATCTTTTGTAGCAGTTTGGGGTTGGAGCTGCGAAAGCCATCAGCGCTTCAGAATGATGCTGCAGCCCAGCGATCCAATGCCGCCCAAATTTTGATAGGTTTCCTTGTGCGTAAGCATCAAAGAATGCGTTGTGCCCTTCCTTTGTCCAAATTGAATGATTGAAATGACCCGATGAACCGCTAGACTCTACCAACGGCTTGGAAGCAAAGGTGGCCAGCAAATTATGCTGTAGTGATATTTCCTTGACGAGGTGACGGAATAAGAACGCACTATCTGCACAACGTATTCCAAATTCAGGATTAAACGTGATCTCTAATTGACTGTTACCACTCTCAATTACTGACCGCTCAGGTGTTATACCAATGCATTTCATATTCTCCATAATATCATAAATAAGTTCTACATACCTTGTATTCGTTACAGAGGAATACACAGAGACATTTTCGAATGCCGGACATTTAGTTTTCGGATCCAGAAGGTAAAATTCGAACTCAAATGCGCCAAACAGATCAACGCCCATGTTTTGGAGTTGCTGTAGAGCACGTTTACACACAGCTCTTGAACTAACTTCTAACACATCTGTAATATTGTTCGAGGATTTTGAATCCGACAAAACAGAAGCTGTGTTCTTACACCAAGGTAGAGCCATTAACGTACCCATATCGGAAAACATAAAAGCATCGCCATTCGACATCAGTCCGGTATCGTCTACCGCCTCGTCGGCACCAGTCGCCGTATGCACACGAATGTTATAAGGGACTCCTTCTCTTCTTTTCTTCATGAAATGATCGACGTCAAGTGTGACGCCTTTTGCAATGCCGTTGATATCCTCCACCACGACACGTACAAATTTTATACGATGTTCAACAATGTAGTTCTCTATATCCTTATCCTCCATAACCTCGCGAGTTTTTCTTTACTTTCTTCTTTTTTGTTCAAAAAAATTCAGAAAATGTTTAGTACTTGTGCTTACGCTTCCAGTTCGACATTTAACGAGTTATGAAATTATGAAACTTAGCTTTTATGCCAATCCGATGTAATCTTTTGACCTGCGTGAAGCAATATTTGTCACGCATATTTGTCACGCATGACGATCTACTATGACTTCATACTTCAACAACTAAACAAATGCCCATCAGAAAATATAATTGCTTTACCAAAACATTACTTTTAAAACATTTCTTTAAATTGTATAACATTATTTTAAAACGATTCCAAAATATTGACAGATACCGCGGCTGATCTAGGGTATGTCAAAAATTGTGGAGGAGCACGGTTTGTATCACCAATGGGATTACTTGCACGCTTTTCTTTTATGGTTAAATAGCTAACATTCTCCTCCACAAATTTCGACATACCCTCTAGATCCACCTCTGAGATACAAAAACTCGTTGGAAGAAAAAAATATGCAATTCGCCATGCCCACCATTTTCTTTCATGATAGAGAGTATTTCGAGAACACGGATGGCTGTAATGGATTTCTGCTATATAGAAAATTTATATGCCAAGTTGAATATAACTTAACCATTTTTATTATAAATATAATATATACATATGTTTTAACTTTTTGTATAGGCATTAAAAAATGGGTGCTTTCAAATCATCCTTCTGAATATTTATGTTTCGTAAAATACCGAAAATCATAAACACTTGCCGAGTGGCTTAAGGCGGTATATAAGTCTAACCATCGCCCAAAATTCCCCAAAATTGCATTATTTTATCTTCTATTGGTGGCATATAACAGGTTATGACAAAATATGTTGAAAAAAAAGATTGCGAAATCTCATGAATAATTAATAAGCTCCAGACTGTGAAAATTTCGCCCAAAAGTCGCATTCGCGCTGGCTATGCTGTAGAAGAGAGATATTGCTTGAAGGACACAACGATATGGAGCATAATGGGCCGAATGATGTCGAAAACCTCGAAAATTTGCACAAAGTTCCCTTTTAAGAGAATTCTGGCCATTTCAACTTGAAGTTGTTGAAAATAGTCAATTTTGTACATATTTGATGACCCACCCTATAGCTGGATAATCGAGTCCAAGGAAAATCGCTCATTTTGAACATGGAGGCAAGTGCTAATAACAACTCTTAAGAATACTAACTCAATTGCTTTAATATTTCTTGAGATATATCTGAGCCAGCAACTCAGAAATGCAACTTTTGAGAAAATAAAGTTAAAAAAAAAACACAGAATGAAAAGACAGTGTTTTTTCGGTTTTCGTAAGATGTCCACGCCTTCTGACACGAAAACACCGATTCGGTACAACGGATTGCACCTAAAGATGCCCTAGCGCCATCTCGCCAAAGAGACATATGACATATTTTCACAATACCGTCTACCGTAGGTGATTAAATAAGAGCCCTCCCTCTTTTATATTGGTGCTTGTTGACTGTAATGTTTCATCATTTCTACGTAGTTATAATTATATTGTTCACTAAAATAAGGAACTCGTGCTTTCGATCATAGGATGATGAGCATGTTAAACTAACAGCATACAATCATTAATCTGTTTTCTGATAAAAATCCTCTTTTTATATTTGAAAGATCGAGGTACACGTCATTCAATCTCGTTAACTCAGAAGGACCTTTCACAAATGTCTGTTTTAAAATTATGGTCGTTTCACCAACGTTTTTATGCAATTTTTTGTTTTGTTGATTTCAAGCGTTTAAACTGATATTCAGGAAAGGTCTCTTCACTTCGCAAATAGTGATGTTCACATTTTAATAGTTTAAGTGGATGTTAGAATCACATGTAACCTTCGAATGATTATTATTATGACTGTTTTGTATAAAGCGGACGAAACACGATCAAATTGGTCGAATTTGAAAGCTTTGTGATATATGATTCCAATATGTGAAAATCGAATTGTTCATAATTCGCTCATGTTTTTCTTTCAAAACATCAACATGACTTAACGTGGTTGGTTAAACTCCATTTCGCTACAATTTTAAAGAAATTGATTGGTTGACAGCACTTTCGAAAAAATGGTTCAACTTTTAAAATGTTGAAATCGACATGTCGAATCCTATAATTTGGATTGAAAATCTGCTGATACCCGATGAACCTTTTCGAATTCGACAAATTAAATTCAACAAATTTTATCGTGTATCGCCAGCTTAAGGTGTCTCTTATAAAGGTACCTGGTGATGCGTCCTTTATAAACTGTTTACATCAGTTTACATTAAGCTGCTTAAAGAAGAAATTTACGGTCTAAAGCTATCATTCCTTTTTTAAGTTAAATCACCCTATTTTTATCTTTTGAAGGGTTTTTAACGTAATCTTGGCTTTTCCTATGGTTTGAATGGAGTTTTCTCATTTCGACTGCCAGTTAGAAAAAAGTCATAAAAGTCATTCTCTAATCACGGGCAGCTTTCTTATACTCAGGCACTGGAATTTCACGTTCTTTAAATGAATAAATGAATGTCACTCATTGATTTTATTTATTTATTTATTTTATTTAACTTAGGCTGATCTAACCATTTCTGGAAGGGAAGGTGGTATATTTGAATATTTCTTCTCTTTAGTGTCTCCCAAAGCTTAACTCGTTGATTGCGTTCTAAGGTTCGATATTACCTTTGAAGTACATGATCCGTTGTTGCTGTTTTTGGTAAAAAAGAATTATTTACTGGTCTCTCGGAAAACATCGAACGGACACGTGACATTAATTAACCAATCCCAATTATCGTTTAAAGAAGATTCTACATTTCAGAGAAACTTTCAGAAATTTTGCAGTGTTTTATTGTGCACTGAAATCTACCGTGGCCCATTAGTGATATGCACAAATCATAAAATTTTACGTTACGATACGTTACGTTACGATACATTACGTTACGATACGTTACCATATGTTACATTAGATCTTATACTTTAAATAAAAAACTGTATTGCTAACACTACCGTACCTTATCCAAATGTAGTGTCGAATGTGGAGTATTTATTATCGTGCCTGAACTAACTGTCCATTACATACTTAATGCGTTAATTAAACGCAACTTATAACTATTTGTCTATAACTTAATCATTATATCACGTCTGCTGAAATAACTGTCTAACACGTCTTTGCTTAATTAATTGTCCATTATAATTATTAACGCGGTTTTCCATTACTAATTGGTAAAAACGAACTATTATCACGCCTTTCCCGAACTAACTGTCCATCAGGTAATCATTAACGTGCTTTTCCCGAACTAACTGGCAAAAACGAATTATTAACGCGCTTTTCCCAAATTTGCTGAAATTTGCAGAAATGTCCAAGGGACCGAGAAAATTGTCCGATATAAGGAGAAGTTCAAGATAGAGGGTGTTCGAGACAGAAAGAGAGACCACCAGTCTTTTGTTTAATGCAGATTTCATAAAAATCTTTCTGAAAACATAATGTTCTTGTAACAGATAAACTTTTATAAAAACCTTTTGTGTTTTCATAGAATAATTCAATCCTTAACCAACATTTAAGTTACTTTGGGGCTGTATTGTATTCATCAATCTTATGGGACAAGTTATGCCTGCAAAAATCAATTTTTGTTTTTTTTGCTATTGAAATCTTCAGTTGTCAGCCTGTAATGTTTTTCCTCCGAAAAACGTACAATAGAATACATTCAAGTAAATCTTATGAAATAATTCCCCATCTTTTCTTCAATAGGAAGGATTTTCTTCACTTCCAGGTCAAGCAACTTCCGCTAACAACTCCATGTTAAAAGAAAATTTATCTAAAAAATAAATTTGACCTCCGATGAAATAAAAAAAGGACATTAGAGTACAAGAGGGCGGATACAGAAATTTCAAATATAGAGGGTGCATCAAAACTCAAAGTACTCAAAATAATAATAATAATTCAAAAATATAACAAAAAAGCATGGTGTTCACTCAAACATATTGACCGATCTTTTGTTGCATTCTCGAAGAGGTAATAAAACCGTTCGGTGAATGTATCTTAGACTGAAGACAATATGATTTTGGAAACTGTTCACGGGGTTATAACTTCTTCAACTTGCCATTTAAGTAATCCAGAAAAACTTGGTGTGCACGGCTAAATAGAATGCTTATGAGCTGAACATTCAAATGGCAGCTTGTGATGTTGCTTTAGTATTTCTTGGATTACCTTCTTTTTTAATAGAAGCGATATGACAAAAAAACAATTACGCTTACCATACAATATGAGCAAACATTTTGGTACAATCGGATACTTGACAAGTGCCAAATAGACTGGTATTCCAGATAATACAAACAGTAAGCAATACGTTGATTCTATTGGATACTTTACAAATGGCGCCACAACCAGATATATTGATACCAACACCATGATGACTGGAATAGCAATGATGATCTGAGAACAAAAGAAAGGTTGTTGCCAATAAATGTTTATCTGAACAATTATAGAAAAAGTTCCTTTGAGCAGTTATAACCAAGAGCCTCCATATTTACTAATTCAGGCCACTTTTGTGTATAGTTGACTTGGAAAGGCGTTGTGCTTGTAATTCTAGAGTGACAACTGATAGTGGTTCAACCCGGACACTGAAAATGATGAAATGAAATACATGTGGACTGAACACGATTATATGATGATATGAATTGACCGTGATAATTCAAATGAGCCTAATATGAAATAAGATAAGAATGATAAAAAGACAAGAATCTGGGGTATGCAGTCCTGATTGACTCCCACATCAGTTAAATACTGAAACCACTATCCGGGAAAAAAGCCTTATTAATATGAAATCAATAAAATTGAAATAAATAACTGTTAACATACCTTATATGGCCTTTTTAAATCTGGTTTTCTGTAGCGTAACCATATCAACGACGAGAAAGTGACTCCGTAAAAAATCCAGGCTGCAAAGCTGAAGTAGTTGATCAACGCTTCAAAGTTAGAAGAATCTGGTATTATCATGATCCAGGATATGATACACTATGGTAAATCATAATTTCTATTTTTAAGTAATGTTTCTAATAGGATGGACTTGAAAATCTTGTCCTTATTTGGAACGAGAGTGAGATATGCATGACAGCTTGATACATTAACTTTATTTCAAAATTTGTGACTATGATATTGCAATTTATTTGCAAACTTTTGAATTTAGATGTAGGACGAGTACGGTTTTAATTCATTTTGCCAATTCAAAGCTGTTCTTTGTCACATATTTGTATGAATCCTATAAGAATTGAATCCTATAAGATATGAGTCTTTTGTCCCTTACCTGGCTGATTTGTTAATAAGTGTTCGCTTATGTTTTGGATGAAAGATTAGATCTGAATGCTTCATGTGTTAGTCACTCATTTTCGATGTCGTTGTGGTAACATACACTGGGGTTTTAGACTGTTACTATGTCATAGATCTACAAACAATGCTGGAGATGTTGAAAATGTTTCAGCATTTGTTAAGAATAAATGCTCCTGCTACCTCAAACTTGTAGACAGACAGACAGATAAATTGATCAATCAAACTCGTGCAGAAAAACAAATGTTAAAAGTTCCAAACAAGAAATCCTCTTACGTACTGTGAATACAACAGCGGGTAAAGGAGTATTGCGTGTTTTATGAACCATTGCAAGTAGTTTTGGCATATGACCATTTTTAGCTGATGTAGAGATCAACCTAAAAGGATTGAAAGAAATTTTGTCAACTCAGATATTGTTATGCATTTTCTGGTAATATGATACTTAAAATGAAAATCAGAACATCCCGTTGAGTGATACATTTTTCATGGAATATATCCCCAGCATATCTTTTAGTTATCTTTTAGCTATCATATTAAGACTATAACAAGAGCCCCTGTGGGCTGAAGGTCAGCGCGTTTTGAAATAAAAATGAAAAAAGAATATATGAAAAAAGGAAATAGCAATCTAATCGCTCATTCCTGAAAGTTAATATAATTGATTAATTTTTGCCACTCCGCGAATTTTTATATCGTGTTTTCATGGTGAAATGAATCTTCAAAAATAATTTTTATAAAATAGGTCGGGATTAGTTCGGAAATTTATGTTTCCGAAATAACGACAAAATTAACAAATTAACACGTAGATCGCAGCTTTGCCGATCCTTAAAATATTTTGGTAGAACAGAAATTAGAAATCATTTAAACATTTTACAAATCTAATAACACAACTCATAATAGTGGTCCAATAAAACCGATAAAGTTCTGATAAAGTAGCCAATATCCAGGTATGGAATACCAGATAATCATACCAACCATTGACCTAAAAAAATAAAAAATATAATTAGTACATAGAAAAGAGAAAAAATTGAAATTACTTAAAATCGTACTGATGAATTCATAATAGAGACATCGAATGTATTTCTACATTTAGGTGAAGAATTACTCACATTTTTAAATGAAAAAATGCTATAAGCTTGAGAAAAATAGTTTTATTCAGCTTCAAAAAGAAAGGGTCACCTAATACTGGGGTAAAAGTGAGATTGATGGAAATTATTGACTGATAGATTGGATTCTGGTGGATCCATTGACTATATTTCTTTAGTATTTTTTCTACCAAAATTTGGACTTAAACTGAATGTGATTTCCATGAAGACAAAAATTTGAAAAGCACAAACGGTCCATAACTCCCACAAAAATAGACATAAGTAAGGTTTTTTTCTCCCCCAATCGAGAGAACAGTAATCAATTAGGAGAAAAAACAACTCCTGAACTCGCGAATTCTCCCAATGAATGGTACTGGATCGGGAGAAAATCCACCAAAGATACTGAGTACTAACCCTATACTAACTGGTTATGAGGGCATTACCGGACTGACGTCATAGTAAAGCCCAAGCTTGCGAGTGCAGTACGTGACGGAAGTCAATATTCGAAGGTAATGCCCGAAATAAGCAGTTAGTATATGGGTTATTACCCGCGTTTGTGTTTCTTCCAAATTATACTTCGCTTCGTACACAAAAAAAAAATTTAAACAAACTTTTCTTTCTCATTTCTGTGTGACATTCGATTTGTTATTAAAAATAAATAAAAAAATGCAATGCAATGAGTTTCTTAACTGTTTCAGTTATTATTTGTCCCTACAATGTCTTTTCTATTTACCGTAGTCACGTCACATTTAATTTTTTGTATCGAATACAGCCCGGGTAATAATTAGCTCTATTACTGGAGAATAAGACAATGAGAATTTTTTTTATTATTTTCCTAGCATTATGAGCGGCAGTTGACTTGCTTATTCTTACTTTAAAGAACCACAAAAATGTTTGAACGGTACACTGAAAAACTACCAGTCACAAAGAGTAAAGACCCTTTTTATTATATATCTGGTGAGGATGGAGGATATATTATGACTTCCTCCTTCTTCCTAAGCCTAAATGAATTATGAAATTGAATGAATGGAATATGTACTGGTAAAGAGAAGGTGGGGTCATATGGATGATTGATGCCACTAAATAGTAAGAAGGGGGAAGGTGCGCTGCTAAAAGACTTTATCGAATCCCATCATTCCACAAAAAAAACACATCGCTTTATTTTTTTTCCATACTGTCGGCAACTCCTCAGTCATTCGACAGAGTTTCTGGTATTGTCTCTAGATCGAGTTTTCGTAATAAAAACTTCCTTACCTTAGTGTTGGAGATACAACAACCAATATTCGATACTGTCTTTAGAAGGAATGCATGCGTATGTACAAAGTCTTTGGTTACGTTCAAAGTGTTGAATTAAAAGCCGCACTCACAACAATTAAACTGTTTTAACTATCAAGTAGTTCGCCATCCATAAATCAACCACGGTCGAAAAACAGCCTCTATTCCAGCTAAATGCGGAATCAGGCCACAACACAGGACAAAAAATCTTGGAATTACACACGGACGTACGAACGCTAATGAAAGATCAGCTGCTCTCCGCGCTGACCAATTACGGATATTACAGCTCTTGTTGAGGAAAAGAAAATTTCCACTTTCAAGTTTTACCTTCCACCACTAAACACAGAACCATTAGCAGCACCAAATGTGGAGCAAGCCACCAGTACTGGAACAATCCAAGCCATCACACCATACATGCGTTCCCCAAAAGTCTGAAATATTATAAGAAGAAAGCCTTGACGTCTTAATAAAAATTGTTTTAAGATATTTTCATATATGATAAAGCATTAAATGATTATTATTTGGTAACAAACTGAAAGTGCTGCTTTTGAAGTCTAAAATGACGTGGTTTTGTAAAGTGACCTGAATTGAGAGTCCTTATGTATAAAACCATCATTTCCCTTACCACAGCAACAGCAGAGGAAGCTGAAATCTCTGCAGGAGTTAAAACTGTTAAGTACACAATATTAATTAGCACATAACAACACGTGACTAGTGGTAAACCAATCATTATTGACAATGGCAAATCTCGAACCGGATTGATCATCTCTTCTGTGACGTAATTCAAATTGTTCCAACCATCGTAAGCCCACAATCCACCGTAGAATGCGTAGCCAATACTAGATATGGTGGTAGTGGTGCCATGAAAAGCATCTTTAAAGTTTTCGTTATGTCCTGAAAATAATGTAAAAAACTAATCATGATGTTTACTGTTTCGCCACTTTTGAATGGAAAACTTGTACTTAAGTCAGCGAAATGTTGAGTATGGGGTGCCTAGTACATCATTTAATGGTGGATGGAAAACGATTTTTGTTGAAATGCATATGTCACTTCGCAAAAAAAGCACAGAAGGAGGAGAACCAGGACCGTTTACACTCTCACCCCTGCTCAACTCACTGATTGGTCCTGTCTTACATTGTATTTGAAAATTGGATTGGATTGGTTTATGCATCGTTCTTCAAATACTTTTGAAAATTAGTTTTTCTCGATTTATTACTTAGTATTAATTTTTTCTCATCTCATCATGTCTTCCAGGCTTTTCATAATTTTTGTAATGTAAACGTAACATAAACCGTGATACAGTGTTGTGATAGTAATTTGACAGTGCTTCATAATGTTGGTCTACAAGAATATAAAAAAGTAATTAAGTGAATTCGTATTGTCATACCCTGGCCCAATCTCACAAATCCCGTTCCACAAATTAACGATATGGCAAATAATTTAGCAAATGTGAACACAACTTGTACTCTTGTAGCCAATCTTGTACTTGCACAATTCACAAAGACTATCAATCCTAAGAAAATAAACAGGAACAACTTAATGGGAGATATTTTCGCGGATTTCCCCGGTTTTCCTAAAATTTCTTACCTATATCCGCCAAAATAAATCGCAACCCAAAAATGTTACTTTTAAAAAACTGAGAAAAAAGCGTGCATGTCTCAAAATGTGAAAAAAAAATTGATATGTAGAGTCCTCTGAACCGGATCACGAGAAACAAAACTGCACAGGGTAATGCATAAGACTTCATCTTTGCGTCAAATGAGAATTCCTACTACTTAAACAAACAGAAATAAAAATCATGCATCTCCGTATTTGGCTTTCGTTTAAGAGTCTTTAATGTAAATATAGCTATCATAAGTAATCGTCGCAAAGAAAAATTGATTAAGCGTTCTTCTACATGATTTAAATCCACGTAAAAAACATAAGAAAGACCAGTCTACGAAATTAGATCCTTGCAAAAATACAGTCATATCTCGCTATCAAATTCTTAAGAGACTGTCGAAAATGTTCGAGACAGCAGCAGTTCAAGATAAGAAGAGCAATAAAACGAAATTTGTTGGAGATCACAGATGTTCAAGGTAGCTAGAGTTGACTGTATAAAATGGGATAATTCGCAAATACTTCTCCCAGTAATGTATTATTTACTATTCTTTCATGTCACTGTTTTTGTAACTTTTTTGGTTCATCCTCTTGATAATATTATTGTGCTTATAGAAAGAATGGTAAAAGTTAGATTATGGCGTGAAGTGCAAATCCAAACACTACATCTAAAGCAAATATTAATTAATCCCTTTAAATAACAACTTGAATTTACTTTAATGATTTAATTTTTACTTACCAAGAAAACATGCCGACAATAACTTTGCACTTATTACTTTGTCTTTGCTTTTACAATCCATACCGAAAAATGGTTCCACAATATAGTCACCGGCTGCGACTACAATAGCGGCTGCACTGGCTGGTTTAAGTAAAATATTCGAGGTGTATACAAATAGAAATGCTGGTAGTTCTCCAAATGCTTCAAGAAGGTAACTGTATTCCCCACCAGAAACTGGAATCATTAAACCAAGCTCTATATAACACAATGCTCCAAACATTGCTATCAAACCGCTTGCACTCCATATAACAAGCGCCAAGCCAACACTACCAGAGTTATTTGTGACAGTACTGGCTGACGCAAATATTCCAGAACCAATCATTGTACCAACAATTAACGAGATACCGCCAACTAAACCAACTGTTTTCTGAACAGTTATGTTATTTTGTGTTCCAACTTTAGTTTTATCACCGGCGGATCCAGCATCAATTTCATCTTGATCGAATGCTGGGTTATCTTTCTTCAAATCGATTTCATGTGGAAGATCGTACTTCTTTTTTTTCATAACGGTAATTTTTTTCTGTGGAAATCTACGTATTGGAGCAACTCAAACTTGAAACTCTCTTGATCATTTGCTTCAATCGGTATGATGAACAATATTTGTGTGGCTTTTAGTGTCTAATTTCTTTTTTTGTGTCTTTTGCTCAGTATTTGCAGTGAATAAACAACGTTCTTAAATGTAAATAAATGTAATTCGATGATATTCCATGATGAGAGATTGATATTCGCCGAGCGATGAAAAAAGTGAAGTAACCTGGCTGTTCAAACTGATTATACTAAAGCATTTGACACAGTACATCACGAGACTTTGCTCCTTAAACTATACCAAATGAATTTCACAAAGGAAAGTTTTTTAATAATCCATGACTATCTTTCTGACAGAAAACAGTTCGTTCAAGTAGATGACAAAGCATCGAGCACGTTACCTTGTAGATCCATCGGAAATTTGAAATCATATACAAGTTTAACAAATAAAACCTACTTTCACACATTGGCAAAAAAATTTAGAACTCGTGGAAAGTTATTTAATATAGATCGCGAGGAATAAAAACTCTTCGAAAGCCTGCCTTACATAAACCATATGCTCTAGATGGCTTTTAAAAGTTACCATTCAGCTGCAAGGCCGTGTACCAGGGTCAATATTTCAGGGAAAACAATTATCAAAATTTAAAAAAAATGTAATTATATCTAATCTTTTCGGCCACCATGGTTAGGCGACGAAGAAAATTTTGAATTCTAGGATCTCTTAAACGGCCTTAAAAAGAATTTCTGATTTAAATTTAATCTGCTTAATGGTAAGTATTTTCATATATCTTTAAAACAAAAATAACTTTCGTTAATTATTATTATTATTGTTATTATTAAATAAATAAATAAATAAATAAATAAATAAATAAATAAATAAATAAATAAATAAATAAATAAATAAATAAATAAATAAATAAATAAATAAATAAATATCATAAAGTGACTTTATAAATAAGAAAGCATTACAATAACAAAGGTCTAGCTAGAGCTTTGTCTTCTAGCTAGGTATTTGCTTCACCTTGTTACAATGTTATCTCGCTATCTAAACATGGATTGAAGGCTTTCATGTACTAAGGCCATGTATTACAGTGCAAAGCTCTGTGCACTAGTTTGACAGTTGCAAAATTTTCAATAACTGGCAACTATCCAAGATCGATAACATCTGCTGCTTTCGCATATCTACCAAGCACGCAAAATGCTGCTGTATTCTGCACTCGTTGAAGTCTTTTTGATAGGTACTTCGGTAACTGCCCTGATACAACGTTGCTATAGTTAAGCTTGGGCAAAACGAGAGTTTCAGCAAGGTTTTTTCTCACATGATACGGAGTAAATCGTTTCCATTGTTTAAGTGCTCTAATTACTCCATAAGAAGATTGAGCAACTTTGGTAATATGATCTTTCCAATTTAAATTTTCATGAAAGTGTACTCCCAATATCGTTGAAGTTGAACAAGAACCATATAGTGCAAAACGGTAGCAGCATTTCAAAACTAAGTCGCAATACAAAACAAAATAGATACTCATTCATCCGAGATTTACTTTTAAACTTTGTTAACCCTTCATTAGAGTGGTGGGGTTTCTTGCACTCGTCCTGTAAACATTCATTGCAAAAACAACTGTATGATGGGATTTTTTGCTTGAAACTTTTAGTACCTTCATAACAATCAAAACTTTATGAAAATCATTGAAAATTACCGTTCATTTGCACTGAAAAAAGAAAGTTGGTTTATTTATTATGGGTCTCACACCCCCACCAGACTAATTTTCTTAAAACTACTCGTCACACTAACGAAGGGTTAAGTGTAAACAAGGTTTAATAAAGAAACAGCATTGATGTAACCATGGATACTTATCTTATTTTAAAATATCTTTTTTTTTTTTAAATGCATAGGAGCCAAAAGAAAAAAACAAACAAAACCGAAAAAAAAAAAAAATACGTCTTCATCGAAAAAAATATTATAATAACTAAACACGAAACATCCATCCAAATACTGGGTTTTAAACTTTGTCAAACAAAGTAAACAAAAACGTTCAAATAACCAACAAGAATAGTTATAAGGTCGCTTAATAGAGTTACAGTAAGAACTGCTTCTTATGAAGCTTCTCGTCATGAACTGTAGGTGAGCCGAATGAATGCCTCGGCAACAAAATAATACTTAATTTCAAGTGATATACTTCGCATTGGAAGTAACTGAAATTCTCCTTTTTGTATTTCATGGGAATAAGATCCATTTTTTCGTGAATGGCTGATAAAAAAATACTTATTGAATGTTTTGATAAGCGTTTGAAAATTCCTAGCCTGCATTCGTTCATACAATTTATATAGTTTCGTAAAGGGAATTTCGCAGAGTCTAAAGCGTGGGCTAAATGCCATTTCGCAGGAGGAGGAGGAGGAGGAGGAGGAGGAGGAGGTTTTAAAAAGTAGAAACTTTTTATCGATAAATGTGTTGTCTTATCCCAATGAAGTATGTATTTATTTGTAACATATATAGGAAGAAAGTTTATAACTAGATTCCTTATACGCTATTTGCAATAAAAACCAAAATACTTACCTCTTTGTTGTTATATTTTTGTCATTAAGTTAAGATTTTGGTTTGAATATCACAGAAAAAGATAATAGCACGATTGAGAATTGAAAGCAAATGAAAAGCAAGACCCTGTAATTTTTTAGATACCAAAGAATGATATAGTCATTTCTTTGTGAGGAGCATATTCAATGTTATATTTAACATTTTTGGCTCTTTTTGAATTGTAACAAGAGAACAATCTACTTGATGCGAAATCGATGGAGTAATAATTAAGAGCAATTTGAATACAAAATGTTGATTTGTTGACATAATTTTGACAAATGATACCACGTCTCAAATTTTAGAACACCTTGTTATAAACAAAAACAAAAAACATTTTGTAAACATGAAGAAAAAATAAACTTTTTCCATTCATGATTCAACAAACTTAAAATAGGATATTAAAGAAGGTTGCTTGAAAAATTTGAACATCTAAGGATTATGACAAAAAAAACGCACGTTCTTCCACATGAAATCGATTTGAAGAAAGATAACCCAGCATTCGATCAAGATGAAATTGATGCTGGATCTGCCGGTCATAAAACTAAAGTTGAAACACAAAATAACATAACTATTCAGAAAACAGTTGGTTTAGTTGGCGGTATCTCGTTAATTGTTGGCACAATGATTGGTTCTGGAATATTTGCGTCAGCCAGTACTGTTGCAAATAACTCTGGTAGTGTTGGCTTGGCACTTGTTATATGGAGTGCAAGCGGTTTGATAGCAATGTTTGGAGCATTGTGTTATATAGAGCTTGGTTTAATGATTCCAGTTTCTGGTGGGGAATACAGTTACCTTCTTGAAGCATTTGGAGAACTACCAGCATTTCTATTTGTATACACCTCGAATATTTTACTTAAACCAGCCAGTACTGCAGCCATTGTAGTGGCAGCTGGTGACTATATTGTGGAACCATTTTTCGGTATGGATTGTAAGAGCACAGATAAAGTAATATGTTCAAAATTATTTTCGGCATTTTTCCTTGGTAAGTAAAATTAGTAGCAGTTGTTGGTGCTCTGATCTATATTCGCTCCTAAGGAAAATAGTTCTCCTTATTTCGATTTGAGTATGTGACAGCCAGAGGAGACAGTGTATAAACCATTACTTCATATTTACTTAGGATTGATAGTCTTTGTGAATTGTGCAAGTACCAGATTGGCTACAAGAGTGCAAGTTGTGTTCACATTTGCTAAACTTTTTGCCATATCGTTAATTAGTGGCACTGGATTTGTAAGACTGGGCCAAGGTATTATATCTTTTTTCTTGTTTTTTCATCCCTCATTTTCATTCAGTGTTTGGAATGTATGATTCTTTTCGTTGAACTTTGTAAAAAGGAATTTCTTAAAGAATCAAATCTATGACAACAAAGGCAATTTTCGATCCAAAAAGGTAAAGAGCGTCTAAACTATAAAAATAATAGTACTATTCTACACACAAAAATGCATTTTAAAGTATCTGTTAGTTTTTCTATGCATGGTAGGATTTCAAAATGTTTCTCATTAACGCTTGAGAACAAATATTTAAAATATTTACGAAAATTTTGTTACTTTATGAAAAGAGTTTGTCATACGATTTCAGAGAGAAAAGATTTCCTTAATAAGCTCCCGCCTTTAATGATTTATCTCCAATCACCCCTGTTAAAAATAACGAAAGAAATGCGAGAAGTACACATGTAAACAGATTACCATTACATCAGCCTTCCGTTATAAGATCAATCGTCTATTGTCAACTGAGATGAGAGGATTATGGCATGCACCACCCAATCATCGTTATAAAACTTCATAAACATAGGAACGCAAATCAAAGCTCTTTTAAGGTTTAAACACTTCCTGATTTTACAGATTCCATAACCTATTTCTATGCCCATTGGTGATTCTAATATCTTGAGACATTGAAGAAATATAATAATTTGTTAAACTTGTGTATTGAAGGGTTGTCATCGTCGGAAATGGTCGTTTTTTATTATTTGATTTGATATTTTTTTTATTTTTTTGGGGTGGGGTGGGTGGGTTGTTGTTTCAATTTAATTAATTAGAATACTTGAAAATGGTGCATAATTAATTTCCATGGCACCAATAATTACCTTTAGGTTATAGCAGGAACTTTAAAAGTTCCTTTGACGGCACCAATACCGGCATTTCTGGTATTGGCTACGCATTTTATGGTGGATTGTGGGCTTACGATGGTTGGAACAATTTAAATTACGTCACAGGAGAGATGATCAATCCGGTTCGAGATTTGCCATTGTCAATTATGATTGGTTTACCATTAGTCACGTGTTGTTATGTATTGATCAATATGGCTTATTTAACAGTAATGTCACCTATTGAGATTGCTACTTCGTCAGCCGTTGCAGTGGTAAGAACAAGAAAATGTAAACCTGGCATCTTTTTTTTTTTAAATGGATTCCTTTGTGCTTCTTTATTCTCAGTGTCTTGATTGTGTGAGAGAAAATCGTTATAATTATTTATTCTGTAGAATCTTGTCAAGTTTTATTGTTCTGTCCAGTATTTTGAATGTTGTTTATTGTTTTCTTTTTGTTCATTCATAATTATTGTGCATTGCTCGTGATTTGCCAATATAAATGAAAGTGAGCATGATAAGTTGAGAAGATGAAAATTTGGAAAGACAATCTTCACTCAATTTTTGGGCCACTCTAGTTTTAGTCACTGTTGACGCGGTTTTTTTTGTTTTTGTTTTTTTCTAGTATAAGCCATTTCGTAACTTTTAGATTTTTGGGGAACGTATGTATGGTGTGATGGCTTGGATTGTTCCAGTACTGGTGGCTTGCTCCACATTTGGTGCTGCTAATGGTGTGGCATTCACTGGTGGAAGGTGGGTATTCGTCCTGATGTGCTATGAATTTTCTTTAATTTCTTTGTACAAATAACAATTATATATCCATCAGACAGTAGCTTGACGGGTGATGTCCATTGTCCAATGTAAGTAAGTAAGTAAGTGAGTAATCATTTATTTAGTTTCTAACTCTCATACTTACAATTACAATGAAAGAAAGAATAACTAGGAGACCACTCCATATAGATAATTCTAGTCAAAGGGAGTGGCCACCTAAAAAAAACAAGTGATAAAAATGATAATAACATATGTAATAAATTTTCGTCAATTAGTCAATATATTGAGAAATAAGATACGATTTAGTTAAGACTTTTAATTTTGAAAATGTAAGCACAGATAAGTCGTCAAGTTGAAGATGGTGTTGAATGAGATTCCATTGGCAGATCGACTGATATTGGATGGAGAATTTACCAAATGAGAAAGTCTTGAACGAGTGTTGAACTAAAGAACCTACGTTCCTTCCGCGAGTATTATAATTCAAATCAGAGCGTTTAAAAATCAAATTGTTGCGAATGACTTGGGGGAGTTTATCATTAAGAACCTTGTGTATAAAAGATATATTTAAAAATTTTACAATGTCAAAAAGCTTAAGGAGACCTAATTTCCGAAACAGAGGGAATGTATGAGCTACCCAGTAAGCATTACAAATAGTACGAATTGCACGTTTTTGTAGCAGAAAGATACGCTTTGTGACTAGGTTTTCCCTTTGACCCAAACCTGACAGGCATAAACCATATGTGAATGAAAGATAGCATAATAGACAGAAATTAAAAGAGGTTGTGGCATAAAGTGACGAAGTTTTGCTAAAGCTCCATTTGCTCTTCTTAGTTTGTAAGATAGCTTGTTGACATGCACAGACCAGTTCAAATTTTCATCTATATGGATTCCAAGATATTTAATGGAAGAACTCTTAGACATTTTTTTACCGTCAATCTTAATACACAAATTAAAATCAATATTACGACGCTTGTGTTTAAACAAAACATGTTCTGTCTTAGTTGCATTAAGAGAGATTTTGTTTGCATTTAACCAGTGCATCAAGAGTTTCAAATCAATGTTGACCCTCTTAGCGAGCTGTTTTATATTTTTACTACAATTTAACATATTTGTATCATCGGCAAAATGGAATACAGAAGAAAATCTAACTGCCGTATGCATGTCGTTGATATAAATAAAAAACAATAAGGGTCCCAGCACTGAACCTTGAGGAACTCCATGAAGAATGGGAGAAATATTTGAACTTTGACCTCCAATACAAACGAATTGCTTTCTATCAGTTAAAAAGGAATGAAACCAATTTAACGCATTACCTCTGATACCATAATGATTCAGCTTAGCAAGTAGTATTGAATGATCCACTGTATCAAACGCTTTTTGTAAGTCTAAAAATATCCCACATGCAACTTCCCCATTATCCAGCGCTTTTAAAATTGTTTCAGTAATGTTAATCAGGGACAAAGTTGTTGAATGGTTCTTACGGAATCCAAATTGCAATGGGTACAACGTTTCATGAAATTGAAAAAAAGAAATTGTGCGCTTATACATTAACTTTTGAAATATCTTGTCTATATTAGATAATAAGGAAATTAGGCGGTAATTTTTGACTTCCAAGGGGGAATCTTTTTTGAATACTGGAATAACCTTAGCAAGTTTTAGTGCAGTTGGGTAGGTACCAGAGGTAAAGGAAAGATTGATTAAAGAGGAAAGGGGAGTACACAATTCAAATTTCAGTAAATTCAAGATTTGATGTAGAATACTGCAAGGTCCAGATGCTTTGTGACCATTTAAGCTATTAATGCAATTAAAAACTTCCACAGGTGATGTGGGAGACAAAAATATAGAGTTTTGATTAGCATTGAATAGATAATTCTGAAAGTATTTGGATGTATAAGGAATCTTTTCTCGAATAGATGTAGATATACTCCCAAAATAATTGTTAAAGGCATCAGCGATTAGTTTTTGATTGGATGTTAGGTTATTGTTGATAATTAATGAAAGACATTTATTTTTGTTTCTGGTATTGCTTGAGATAGGTCTCGAATGCCTTTCCACATTTTCCGCAAATTTTTCTTATTCAAATTAAAGTAGTTTGAGAAATAATTTCGTTTACTTGTCCTCACAATAAGATTACGATAAACTTTATACTCCGATAATTTAGTAGGTTTTTCTAGAGGGTCTTTGCATTTCAGAAATTTTTGGAATAGTTTATTTCGATGGTGGATTGATGAAAGAATACCTCTAGTTATCCAGGGTTTATAACCTTTCTTTTTTAGTTTATTGCTAATTCTTTTAATAGGTACATGTTTATCAATTAGACGAGTTAACTGGCAATAGAATTTATCAAAAGACGTATCCATATTATTTGATTTATTGTTTATTATATTTTTCCACTCACAAGAAAAATAATCAAGTAAAAAACTTTTCTCATCAAACTTACTCCAGTCTCTCATGGAAAGATTGTTACAATTTGGTACATCACGTATGTTATTTTGAGTATTTAAAAGTACGAATTGGGGCATATGGTCAGATATTGGAGTTGTGAGGTTACCTGAGATAGATGACAAATAAATTTCAGGACTGATGAAAATATTGTCAATGAATGTACTAGATCTGTCAGTGACTCTAGTTGGTAGAGAAATTTGTGGAAAACAGGGAAAGGACCCTAAAATATCTAAAAATTGATCTTCAATACCACAACAGCCAGATTTTATAAGGTCGATATTAAAATCACCAAGTAGAACTAGTCCTTTGTTTTCAGCCATTAGCTTATCTAAAAGTGGATTTAGGTAAATGTCAATAAATTCCGAAGTAAACATACAAGGGTGACGGTAAATGCAACCAACAATTATGTTTTTAGATTTCAAACAAAGTTCAATGAATACTGACTCAAGTTCTTTGCACTTATAAAAACCGGCTGAAAGGTCAGTTCTGATTTTATAATCAAGAGAATTTGAAATATACAATAACGCACCACCTGAATTTGATTCAGATGGAGTATGTTCACATGTGTAATTCGCAATGGAAAAGTTTTCAAAACAGGAACAAAACGAGTAAAATTAGTTTCAGTAATGCCTATAACCTTAAAGTTATGAGAAAGATCCTTTAAGAGAGTACAAAATGTATCAAAATGAAGACTTAGACTGGCGATATTTAGATGTAGAAAAGAAATATGAGAAGAAAAAGACTTACAAGTTTCAACAAATTCTTCGGAGTCATAATACTTGCAATTTGGTGTGTTAACATTTTTTGACGATAATGAATTCAATTCAACTTGAACGTGCTTGGAAGGAATAGCAGGTTTCTTTGTTTTCACGAGTGAATATGGAAATAAGTTTGAATTACAGACTGTGCAATGCCAAACCTCACACAAATGATCAACATCTTGACGACTTAAATAATTACAGTTTTTACAAATATTACAGAAAATTCGAGATTTTACTGACTTTTTGAAAAAAACCCAGAAAAAAACAACAAACTTTGTTAAACAGTTGGATAATTAAATTAGATTATCAGACACTTTTTAACTAATAATAATAATTTGAAAAAAAGAGACATTACAGCTACTATTTTTTATTAGAAAAGTTAATGGTTATTTCAAGAAAGAGAAGACATACAGAAACCAGTGAGCAAGATACAGAAATTTCATTTCAATGTCACAATGTCAATGTCACACAATCTGACAATAATAATAATAATAATAATAATAATAATAATAATAATAATAATAATAATAATAATAATAATAAAAAATTCGCGGGAAAAAATCAGTCACGCCTACCTCCAGAATATAGTATTTCAAATACTCACAAATTTTCAAGATCAACATCAGGGAAACGATTCAAAAGATCATCGATATGGGTAATGGACTCAGCATTACCAAGTGGATTACGTTTAATTTTAACAACGCCATTGCTCGTCCAAAACGAAGTGACCATGCCCTTTTTCCATAATTTCTTGCATTTTTACAGAAGATTTCAATTGGTGTCACACAAGCTCTCGTTGATGTAAATACGTATATCATCAGGAATTTGCAAGGTATTAGAATCAAGATCTTTTAATTTTTTCTTATTTGCGATGATTTTACCAACGTCTTTTCTTCGTGAAAATTTTACAATCGTTATTCCTTTTTCCCGATTCTATGACACGCTTCAATATGATCACTCTCGATGTCAATGTCAATTTTATTAAGGATAAACCTCACCTTTTCTTCCAGATCTTCCTGACCAACCGAGGGTGGAATGTTGGCAAATTCTAAACACTCACGTCTGCTATATTGCTCCTGTTGAGACGAACGCCGTTCCAGATTAGTAATCCGCTTTGACAAGAGTTCAGAGGTGTTACGTGTTACCGGCAACTCCCCTCGGATTTTATCAAGTTGGTTTTGGAGCTCTTGGTTGGTGTTCATCAGCTCTGTGTTTTCAGACTGCAAGTCCTGCACTAGTTTAATCAACTGTTCTTTATTCAAATTCTTTAAATTAGGCATGATTATACGTGTTAATATTATTGTATTTATATAATATTTATTAGTTTATATAAGATGATTATAGTTTGCTTCCTTCTTTACTCACTTCACTAAATCGACATCCGACCTCTACGGTGGCCAGAACACGAATGATCTCAGAACACGAATGATGCCTTTTCGCGTTACTGTGGTACCAGTGCAGATAAACTTGATTCTAAAATTTTTCTCATTTCAAAACGGTTCATCAAACTAATCTCACATCTCTCTATGTTCTTTTAGATTAGTTTTTGTATCAGCAAGAAATGGTCATATGCCGAAACTGCTTGCAATGATTCACAATAAGCGAAATACGCCTTTGCCAGCTCTCGTGTTCACAGTAAGTGTTGTCAGCTCTAGTGTTCACAGTAAGCGGAGTTCGTTTGTTGAAAAATCCTGTCTGTGGTGGGAAGATTAAAATTTACTGATGGTCATTGCAAGTCAATGTGGAAACGCAAATCGTTTAGATAAATTATCCTTAATTACATTAGTTACATATAAGATCGTGTAAAACCTCTAATGATGTAGAATAATCAGTTAGTTTATAAGTAAGTAAGTAACGGGGAGTTTTAAGTCCTTTGGGTTCCATCCGTAGCGGTTGGCTATTCTGCTCGCCGACTTGCAACTAGGAAATTGACTTAGATAAAGGGTAATTAGGGATAACTTCGAATTAATCCAGAGTGAAATTTGGGCACCAGTTGGGAGGAATAATGGAAATCATTTGAAATAAGTTAACGATAATAACGGAAAGGGAAAATGTTTACTTGGCCATTGAAGATGTAATCGTAATCCTCCTGGGTTTTTTTTGTTTTTGTTTTTTCATGTTTATTTAGTGTATCATATCCTGGATCATGATACTACCAGATTCTTCTAACTTTGAAGCGTTGATCAACTACTTCAGCTTTGCAGCCTGGATTTTTTACGGAGTCACTTTCTTATCGTTGATATGGTTACGCTACAAAAGACCTGATTTAAAAAGACCATATAAGGTATCTATTGATGTTTATGATCACTTTCAGTATTTTCTCCTGATGTTCTTATATTTTTATGATGTTTCTTTGTTCGCCGCTATCTTGCTGATAAAAAAAAACACAAGATCGCAGTAGGCCTACCCCCTATAAAATCTATTCTACTCATTCTAGAGCAATGAAAGTTAGTAGGAACAAAGCTGAGCATTTTCTACATTTATTTCACTAATAGTTATTACCATGGTTACTAGTGAATTTTGATGACGACAGCACATTTCTAACTCATATTTTCAAGTATTTTTCATGATTTATGATACGCTTGAAATTTTCCAAATTTCTATGTTATGAACTTACTTTTATTATTTTTTGTTCTTCTAAGTAATTCCATTACCATATATGGACAAAAGCAGTTGGAAGTATGCTGAAGTCAGCGCTTTATGAACAATGGATTTTTTATTAAATTTGAACGTTTTTCACATCAACAGAGGAACGTAATGATACCTGCATAACCATCAAAACTATTTGCAAACAATCAAGATCTAATAGTATAGAGTCTAAATACGAATTACAGTCGTTTCACAAAAGTTTTCATATCATATATTTCTAGTCGTCTTCTGATACAGTTTTTTTCTTAATGAAGTGCAATTTTAGTAATTCACATACAACCTTCATGCTTACAATCCTTACACATTCGATAAGCTTTTTGTGCTTAATGTATAAGAGCTTTGCGCTTAATGTATAAAAGCGTTGTGCTTAATGTATAAATTTTAATCAAATATAATGTGTGATTGACATTTGAGCCGCATTAAAGACTCTGGATGCACTAAGTGCAACCAATGCATGGCGCTATTGTTTTCGAACATGCCGTAAAGACATCCTATCGATATTCGACGTCAAAATTATGTATAATGGCACACTTGAGCAGATATTCCATGGAAATTCCATCAGGTTTATACTCTCTTGAATATGACCTATCTTTTTCGAGACGTAGGAATTGTAAGGTATGCTAAGGTACTAGGAATTCTGGTCTAGAGAATTGTGCATTGGATTGTGGACGGTGAGCGGTGAAATGTGTTTTTTTGCTGGACGGTGGATGGTGATTTTACCCGATTTTCCAATATCAAGTTAACTAAAAATATAGATGTAACCTTAAACGAGAAATGAAAAAAATGTTCATTCATTTCTGTAAAACCTAGCATATTTAATTAGTTAATCAAATAATCTATTTTAGCATATGCACACACACTCTCGGCCGTGGCAATCTTATTAGGACCCAAATTACTTGCCCATTTTGCTTCAACTCAAAACAAAGTATGCCTAATCCATAAATGGCGAATTTTTAATGGCAACAACCTTTCTTTTGTTCTCAGATCTTCATTGCTATTCCAGTCATCATGGTGTTGGTATCAATATATCTAGTTGTGGCACCATTCGCTGATTATCCAATAGAATCAACGTATTGCTTGCTGTTTGTATTATCTGGGATACCAGTCTATTTGGCACTTGTCAAGTATCCGATTGTACCAAAATGTTTGCTCGATTTATATGGTAAGCACTGACTTTGTTCACTTTATGTATATACCATTAAGGCTTTTTTTACGTAAAATTCGCCTGATTTCACGCTGAAGTTACTACATGAGACAAAAGGAAAACAAAGTTTATTCACTCGCGAAAGTTGTTTTCATCCTTTATCAAACGTATGACTGATAAAATGCGTGTAGTGTAATTTGTTATTCTATCCGTGACGAAAAACACTTCGGGTAAAATCTTTCTTCAAAGGCTGAGGGTAGTCTGGATTTTGCACTTGCAATGTTCTCTTTCCAATGTTTTAGATAAGTTTTCTTTCAAACTGGAAGCGTTAATGGGAGTTGTGCTGCCTGAAAGTGAAGACTTATTATCAGATTAAGATGTATAAACAGATAAGAAAGAAAGAATTTTGTATCTTTGGTTCATTTCTTGTACGTGATTGGTCAGTTTTGAAATTTGGAAGGTGTGAACTCGTGTACAATAATTTGTTCGAACAGGGAAGGACTGAAAGGCGTGCTCGTAGAAGAAAGCAAGATGGTGTGAAATGAATACCTTGCGAGAAATCAAAATATTGAATATGATTTTTGATTTAAAGTAGCCGATAATTGGTGACATTACAATAAATTTTCCAATTGATACAAAATGACTTAAGTTTTCCGAAATCCCCAAAGATGAATATGATTTGTGGCCAATTCCTGATAACTAAATTTAACTTCTACCCCTCAAATCCTCTTTATTCCAGTGCATTCTGTTATTTATTACCCAAAAAAAATCCTGTTTTCAATAATGAAAAATTTCATATCAAAATAAAATAAAAGCTTAACGTTATTTTGTGTGGCAGCGTTTTCCATTTTCCAGCTATATCGACGAGCTAAGACAGTAAATTCTAACTTCTGTTTGCTTCGAACAAAGTGTTTTTAAAACGATCTGTAGCAGTTGTAAAGAGACAGAACCACTCACTGCGCATTATTGAAAACGTAAAAATACGAAAGAATGTAAACTTCAAAAGAAAATGTTTTGTTGGAAGAGGAAGAGAGGGAAGAGATATTCTAGGGAGAGGCGAGAAAGAATTTGAAGCAGATGGTTGGAATCTGAACTTTTGAGGTTTTTGTTGATAGTTGAAAAAGAATAAAAATCGGTGCAAATTATTTCAAAACAAAGTGGGAAATTTATCGCATGACGGGATTAAAATTTGATCGTGTTTTCCTTGTCAAAGTAGTTCATAGAATGAAATTTAATTCGTTGTGCTCATCTATTTTACATGAAATATACAAGGATACATCTATAAGATATCCTTTTAAAAATAATTTTAAAGCTTTAAAGATACCACAAACCTATGATATCGAATGAAAACCTTCTAAAGTTTGTTTTCTTATTTTGGTTTCACAAAAGAAAGTTTTCTTTGAAAGCATTTCGCTCTAAATTGTCTGTGTGCTTTATATGAGTTAGATGGATGTGAGTTGTTAATTGTAAAAAACGAGTGAATTATCCTTACTCGAATCGTTCTTTTGTTGTGCAACGAAATACCACGATGGTATTAGACTATGACTGAGAAATTTATAATTTAAATAAAAGAACTGCGGCTAACTGGAACGATTTTTGTTTTTCGCTTTCGTCGAAACATCGCAAATTATGAAGTTTTGGAATGCAGTTTTGTTGGTAATACTTTGTTATATTATAACACTCATCAACAAAAGTGTGTGCGAGGTCTTATTTACTGGCAAAAGTTACTTAGAATATAGAGTCACCAAATCTATTTTCGAACCAGACAATGTAAACCGAATTCATTTACGCTTCCAAACTATTCATCCGTCCGGTGTGCTTGTGCTAATGAGTGGCCGGTATGACAGTACGCTGGTATTGCAGCTGGTCCAAGGAAAGTTAAGGTAACTCATTAATTTTGATCTTGTCAAAATATCACGTAATTTGAAAATCCGAACCGAACATTTTCTTACGTCAAAACTTTCGTACACGTGTGTCATTGTCTGCCTATGTAATTTATGCTGGATTGTCGCTGAGTACACACTTTTGATTACGAGCGAACAAAATGTTTTTTTAACAAAATGTATTTTTAACAAAATGTATTTTAAATAAAATGTATGCTATGCATACACACAGAAATTGGCTGGGGAAAAAAATCGGCTTTTACATATGGATGAATTAATAAAATTCATGTTATTGTGATCTACATTTTAGATATGGTATAGCTCACCGCTCCAACGATAATATTGAAATCGTGATCGGTACAAACTTAAATGACTACAAATGGCACGAAGTGAAAGTTTTACGAACCGGTCGTATAAACGAAATTACACTTGACGAAGAAACGAAAACAGTGTTGTCGCCGCTCTCTTTTCAAATGCTGTCCGTTAGCCATAAATTCTACATTGGTGGTTACAATCGTTTTCAGATGAGAAACATCAAGAATGTTATACCAAATGGTAGCAAGTTTATGGGATGTTTAGATTTAAAACAAATCGATAGCCGAAATCCGATAACATCGTATGTCAATGGGAATAGCAAGGTGCGCGCTCTTCCATCTGGTCCGATTGTTCTCGGCTGTCAGGTTAGCATCGGCGGGATGTTTGGTTTGTACACACCAAAATCAAAAATGGTAGTCGAGCTACGAGATAAAGAGAACCAAACAGCTATATCGCTGATAATGTCTGTGCGAACATTTAATATGGACGGCCAAATTTTTGCCACTGAAGTTAGTAACTGCTACACAAGATTGGGTCTCCACAACGGAAAAGTCTTTGTGGAGCTGCTAGAAAATGTGGCAGGCAGTTCGTTGGCAAAACTCGAATCAGAAATACCGGTAAACGATGGTCAGTGGCATATAATATCAGTTGCTGTAACCGAAACAGACATGCTTTTAGCCATTGATGGAAACAAAAGGAAAACTAAGTCATTGTTTCAAGTCTCCAGAAAGTGTCGAAGCACCAAAAAAATTTATTTTGGCGGTTTCAGTCAGTACAATCAAAACGGCTTTGTAGGATGTTTGAACAAAATCACATATAACCACATGGAGATTAAAGACCATGGCAGTTTGAAGGGTTTCACACTGAAGAAAAATACAATCAGTGCAGGCTGTTCAATATCAGATAAGTGTTACCCAAATCCTTGTCGTAATAAAGGCCGATGCTTTCAAACTTGGAAGGGGTACACCTGTCAGTGCTCTGGAACCAAACATTATGGAAGGAACTGTGAAATGTCTGTTTATAAGACTTCATGCGCTGCATACCAGGAGATGGGATTAAAGGAGACCTCATATTGTCTCGTTGATTCAGACGGAGACGGCGACTTGAGCGCGTACACAACGTTGTGCAAGTTTGATGAACAGAAGCAAGTTTATTCGTCAGTGCCTCATAATAAAATGTTTGAATTTGCTGCCACGGATGGCGATGAAAAATTGCAGTTGTACAATTTTCATAAGTTCAAATACGAGCTGAACACGAACAGCATGGGCGCGTTGATTCGCGAAAGTAAATACTGCCGCCAAAAGGTCTCTTTCAAGTGTTACAACACAGCTCTGCTTAATGCGCCCTCTGGACCGCCAAACGTGGTCTGGAAATCACGAACGAGTGAATTGAAACGCTACTGGGGTGGCGTAACGAATGAGGGTGAGGGTTGTGCATGTGGACTTAATAAAACTTGTATTGAACCGGACAAGCTATGTAATTGTGATGCTAAGAATAGAAAGAAATGGGCAGAGGATTCTGGGTATTTAACTGAGAAGAAATACTTACCGATAACCCGATTGGATGTTACCGGTGTACAAAACGGAGCAGGATTTTTCAAGATAGGGCCTTTGGAATGCTTCGGACGCCAAAAAGAAGAAGAAAATCCAATTGCACCACCTATCAATCTACTCAAGATGGTATGTGTGACCATTGATCAGAAGCAGGCGTTAGTGAAAAAAGCGAACAAGACAATTGTCGTTGATCCGAAAGAAAATACTAACAAGGTTTATCCAACTGTTGTGCTTCACACCGAGGCTGACCACGTGATTTCAACAACTGCACATGATTGGTCGCACTCATCCTCCCAAAAGAAAGCCGTTGTAAAGTTGAATATTGAAACTTCTATAAGGAAACGTCAAAACAGTGATAAAACATTGAGCGTGTTAGAGATCGTTCTCATCTGTGCAGCTGGACTCGCTGTTGTGATTTTGGTCGTTAAATTTGTGATTTGCAACATCGGTAAACTTTATGGACAAGTAGTTCTAGCCCCCGATAGCTCAAAAACCCGTTGTGATTCTGTGGCGTCGGCGTCCTGCACAATGACGTCTACATTGCCGTCTGACGGTGGTACAATGAAAAAGAAACGGAATAACCCACTTAGCGCGTACTGGGTGTAAGTCAAATTTATCTTGAATCGAATTTAGAGTTATTAAATCGGATTTCTGGAAAGGCTGTTTGTGAATGCAAATTGTTCTCTTCAAACATAGAGATATGAAAAGGGCAACGACTTGGTGTATCACTATTTTAAAGAACGACCCGACATCTCCAAGAAAGCTAACCCTCAGCGAATACCAACGGCCCGGGTCTTTCATGGATAGTGATACACAAAGTACTTACCATGAAAAGAGACAGAGTAACAACCATACAATTTCTTTTGTCCAATGCGTGTTAAAGAGCTGGGAAGTCAAGAATAAATTACCGTACTATAATACGGAAGTCTATTTCTTCTCATAACAGACGTCATAAGTTCAAATCTCAAAAGCTAATTATTACTAATGCTGTCTTTTTAAAGTAGGCGACTTCAGATTATGTCTTTTCGTCTCCTATGCATAACAATACATTTTTTAAAAGTCTGTAATAACGCTGCCAAGAAATTTCGATTTTAATATTTTAAACACGACATCCTCCAGTTAGCATCTGCGAAAACTATGTTAAAACGATTGTAGTTCACGAGATATCAAAACCAACGTCAAGGTATAATCGAAAATATACCTTGTGACATATTTAAAGAACGAAACCTTTGATTCGGTTCAGGTTTTCTCAAAAAGGAAGCTTGTAGGGGTCCTTATATGGAGCACCTAATATTTTATGAAGATATCTGAGCGAAACATATTTGTTTTTACTTTGTCGATATTTTACCGAGTATTCGAAATACCATAATTATTGCATGAGAGAGAACAAATGGCACGAGTCAACACGCTTCAGTTGTTTAAAAATTGAACATAAATTTGAATAGATCATTAACTTGATGCGATGTTACTCTATCTTTTTGTGTCCAACAAATGTTCAACTCCAACAATGGATTGGAATTTAGTAGATGTACCCAGCATGATATTTTTATCTTTTACACGAAGGAGTGCAAGAAAAGTATAGTGTCACCAATTAATAACTTCCCATACAATGCTTTTTGTTGATAAATTGAAGATTAGCTGTGAAAATTTTGAAAATTTACATTTTGTCTATAATTTAACTGCCTTATCGGGAAAAAATTGGATTCATGTAAAAACAGGGAAGAATTTAAATCTGGGGAGAAATATGTTGAGACCTAAATTTGGTCCATTTTACCAGTTTTTCCCCAATAAGGCATGTCATCGGTCAAATTGAGGTTTTTCTCAGTTAAAAATTTAAGCACAAAAACACTTTTCATGAAATATATTGCGTACATGTTCGTCAAAAAACCCTGAAATTTTATGTTCCACTACCCTGATATATAACAATATCGAACCCAGTGTCTTTTGCGAAGTCATATGGTCCTGGTAAGGAGGTTGTATAACTGATAATAATCTTTATTCATTTCACAAACTCAAGCGATAGGATCTTGGAAAGTGACGTCATAAGCGGACGAATAGCAGCAGACCGTAAATCCTCTAAATAACAATCCCTTCTATTTAACGCCTCCTCCAATAAACGACCCCTAATAATCAAAAATATTTTGTACGCCCCTCCCTAAAGCGCGCATTTATTAGAAAAACCTTCTTATGGGCGTTTATTAGAACATATTGAAAAAGTATCGCAAATATTCTAATAAACGATTCCTCCAATTGGTTGGTTGCCTCGATATTTTGCCTCGATATTTTGTAACTGTCGTTTAAAAAATGAAAATCCTGATTTTTTTATAAACACCTACCTATTTGTAACGTCTCCTTCTCTAATAAACGCCTCCCAAAAATCGCGGAAAAATAAACAAAACGCATCGGCCGCTTATTAGAGGATTTATGATATTTAATATTATGGAAAGGTATTAAACACAGATCCACACAGATGCATAATAACCATAAAAAAATTATTTTCATGTTGTTGAATCCATCCCAAACGATATCTCAAAAGTCTTGGGAGTTTCTAACAAGAGGGTCATAATTTTATAGAGGCAGGCATACCATGTGTTCTCCGTTATATTTCCGAGGTATTTACGACGTTTGAACGTTGCTCTAACGTTAAAAGGACGTCGCGTCACTGATCGGAAGTAACATTACAAGATCGTCTGAGTGATATATCAGTGATGTACAATTTCAACAGATTTTGCCAAGTCACAGTGAATGCATTCGCACGATTTTTTGTACACATCGTTCAAATGGCTAAAAAATTAGCAGGCAGCTATTAGAGTGTGTTCAGAGTGTATACATCGACCGATTTCTAACCAGCCAAACTTCTTGGTTTAAAACTTCTTAAAATCGTCTGAAAGAATGAGGCTTAGCCTGACCCTTACCCAGACAAATTTAACAATGTTTACACCTCTAACTTAGCTGGCTATCGGTAGATTCACTGTATGTCATCTGAGAATTTTAGATGAATATTATAATGATGTGGGCGTTTATTCATTTATTAGCGTAACTGGGCGTAACCGGGAGTAACTGGGCGTCTTTTACTCATGTAATTATTTCTCATATTAACTACCATCTGTGACAAAATCTGGATGATGATGATCAAATTAAAATTTTTTAGATGCAGTTTCGTGAAAACATGTTTGTATACCAACACCAAAAAACCCCATGAAAATACTCGTTTCATTATATTTTTGAACATCACAGATTTCAATTTTGAAAAAAACTCATGAATATTACAGTCCAGTTGGACGGGTTTTTTGTTTGAAAGAACGAGTCGTGACGTAACCATGATCTCGTTATCCCAGACCACAAAAACAAAGTTTTCACTACAAACTGTTGAGAAACCAAGCATATCGCATTACACAGTGTTTGAACAGAAATTCGAGAGGTCTATTATAAATTCATATTTCTCATATTTTTAAATAAATACAGTATAACCCCGTTAAGTCGGACTCTCAGGGGACCGAAATAATCGGTCTGACTTATCGGGAGTCCGACCTATCCGAACTTCGTCTTAAGTCAGACTCTACTTATTTAGATCCAAGGGGGACAAGGTTTTAGTCCGACTTAAAGAAAAGTCTGACTTAAACCGTGTCCGACTTAACGGGGTTATACTGTATAATTAATCGAGAAAGGAGATCGGGGAGTTAAGGTTGTCAGAAAAATATGTTTTAACCGACTACAAAGAAAAACCATTTAAAATGATACAATTTATTCATACAAGTTTGTACATGGTATATAATTCCAATCATATAAAGTAATAACTTAGAATAAAAAAAAAGTATATATATAAAAAGATAACAAATATGAGAAAGAGAAAAGAATTTGAAACTAAATTAAAAAAATATTTGTGGATAAAATTCACTAAGGAGGCTGGGAAATGTTTTATTTTTACAATGGGTTTAAGTATTATATACAAAGTTCTTTTTTATAAAAAGAGAGGCGGTCTCTCTGTGAAAGAATGTCAGCTTATCAAAAGTTAATTAGTCTATCCACATAAGAAGCGCTAATTTATACAAAGGCGTTGAGGATTGGTGTGATGGGGGCAAAATGATCGCAAGTTTCGGAACTTTTCTATTGAATAACATCAGAAGAGAGAGACCTCCCTACTGGAGTCTGAATTAACAATTCTTCTCTTCCCAGGAACGTTGTTTGAGGAGAATGGTATCGAAAATAGAATTCTAAGCGAAATATGAAAATAGAACTATCTTTTTCTCTTACTATACAAGTCTACATGAATTCGTACACATAAAAAAAAGCGAAAAATAAAAACCACATGAAAAATGAAGGAACATAAAATTCTACTGAAAATAAATGTTACTAAACAGTACAGAGAAATTTTATATATATTTGCGATGATGTCGACGGGAGATCGCTTTGTTTGAAATGCCGAAAACACGGTGTGTATAGAAATGAGGATGTTCAAAAAATCCAATGCGCAATTTTGACGACAAAAAACAAAACAGATTCGAATTTAATCGTTGTTATGCAACAAGTCATAAAAAGCGATGGAGAGCACACCACAGTAGTTCACCCTCACCCTCACCAAAATAGAATTTATATATATATATATATTTAATGAACGAGAAAGCAATGCTATCAAACAGTAAGGGCCCGTCTACACTCACTGTGAATTATACGTACAGCATCACCTAACGCCAAAACCGAACTTATCATTTCCATCATGGCGCTCGGCTCTGGATATTCTAACGCCGCGGATTTAGTGGAAGACACAACACCGCGGATGCACACTGTCAGGTGTACGGTGCCGCTTTTTAGTTTATTCAACACCTCCTTGTTCAGTAGTCTGTTGGTAATCTCCTGCCCGCTACCCACCACTTTGTGAGCGGTCAATATAATGAATTTTGAGTGAGACACAAAAACGGCCGGTTCCTCGCGGTTTTCCACCGCTTCAGTTAAGTTTTTCATGGCTTCGCGTAGAAGTAACACTTGCGATTCTACTTGTCGGCAAAAAAATTCCAACGACTCGATATCACGATGGTCTAACGGGGACAGCTGTGGAGATTTCGGTCCGCAGTCGTCAAATGTAAACGTGTTTTTTAGCTTATCGTCCCACGGCAGTGACGCCGAACGAGTATGCAAAGGGGTCAGTACCGGCGACAGTATGTTGGAATCTGACGGGTAAGACCGATTCGCTTCGAAGTTAGTTTGTTTGATTTCGATGCTTTCTTCGGGGATACTTGCACCGACCGATGACGAACTAGAAGTCGAGTCGGCACCACGCAACGGACTGTAAGGCGCTGCCGAGTTACGTTCGAGTAGAATCGGACAACTTCCACCCCACATCGTCTTTTGGCCGTCAGTGTGCGATGGCGTCGCTGGATCGGAGGCGTATTTTCTTTGTCGTGTATCATCCGGCAAATAATCCGTCACAAGCCGTTCGATATGACCAATACCACGATTTGGCATACAGTACCTAGGATCCGGAGGCTCCAGCACGCCGGCCATAGAACGTCTCTGGCTCGGAAGAACTGGCTTTGGGGGTAATATTGGTATAGACGTTCCCGTGTTGGCTACACGAGCTTGTTGACGACGACCAGCGAGATCACGTTTCATAGTATTAGTATTGGCCGGAGACTCGTTTAGTGATCTGTTCGAGGCAGAATACGTTGTACTGTTCATTTGACTGGGCGAGTTTTCGCGTGTTTGTGAAAGTAAATCACCTATTTTTTTGGTGATGTTTTGCACTGAGTCGTCCGCATTAAATAGTTCGTGTATATTGTTTTGCACCGACAAATTAAATATTCGACATTGATCGGGAATCCTCTGCGACAGTATCATAATGGCGTTCAGAGTGGCGAAAAACTTATCGTTGGAGCTGGTACGGACATCGGGTACCATCCAATGGTTACTGTCCAGATGCATGAGACAAATCTTCACTTTGTAATACGACTCAAGAAGAGGTTCAACATCGCCTATAAGTTTATCCATCAGCTCTTCTCCGTTGATGTTTTTGGTAGTATTCACCAATGTACCGAGGCCGAACTCTGTCAACAAACGAAGTGCAGTTTTCAACTTTCCAGAGAAATCGCGTATCGGTTGGATGGTCTGCTTCAGAACTTGCACATCCAGCCAGTTTTCGTGGCAAAATGAGATGAGTGTTTTGACGCACGTGTCGACAGCGAGATGTAGTTTACCCAAACGTTCTAATGCTTCGCTTGTGGTGATCTGCAATTCTTTCACGGCTTCAAAATTGATCTGGTCGAGGATAGATTTCTTCTGCTCACTACTCAAACGTCTTCTAGTTGTTGGAGACAATGGAGGAGCTAATTCACTCTGCTGCTGAGATATGCTCTAAAAATGGAAGGAAATAAATTGAGCATTTGGAAATAGAGGAGATACTAGTCTCCATTAACAACGATACAAAACAAAGCTGTAAACAATATTTTTGACAAGAGAACTGTGCTTCACCTCTAAAGCAAAATAACCACAATGCAACGCGCGAACAAACCATGCGCTGTCCATATTAATTACATCAAAAATGGAGGGTTTTTTCGACGCAAAAAAACGTTATTTTTTGTGTGGCAGACTTCAAATAGAATTTATACGAAAGACTTTTTTGACATAAGATCTGACAGAGAAAGTTTGAATTCAAAAGATTTTTTGATTTATTTCATGTATAAGATGCATGACGAAAGTAAATAAAACAGTTTCTACATAACCATTGCGTCAAGGCTTAAGTTGGATTTACACAACGAACTGAATAAGACGTAACGAATTTACCACGACATTACGAAAACAAAGTCTTACTTTAAACAGTGATGAAGTTTGTCCTGGGATCGTTAACTCTGATTGGGTTTTATTGTCGGGATGCTAATTATTTATGTAATGTACAAGAAGGGCTGGTTTACATTAGCGAAAATTTCAAGGTGAAAACATCATAAGTAAAATTGTTAACTTCTTTTACCGACCAAGAAGGAGAGCTGGTTTTACAACCGAAGAGGAGATTGGGTTTTGCCACTAAGGAGGCGAACGGTTTTAAACAACCGAGGAGGAGATCATACAGGAACGAAAATGGTTGGCGATGGTTATTCCCAGGAATTACCTGATAAAGAAGTTCTATGTACTGGTCTTCCAGAATTACTGCTAAGCCACATTCCAAAAAATTGCTCTCCATTGTGCGACACCACTGACTTCGAAATAATGACAAATTACACCAACAAGTGAAACATTACGAGATCTCATGGACTGGTAGAAAGTTGCTAAATTTGAAAGCTGATTAAATTGAGTGTATTGTCCTTCAACATCCACCAAGTAGAAGAAATTACCAGGAAACTCACGACCAACTGCTTGGAAATTTTAATCAAATCAAATACTTTTTCTGTATTTTAAACCAATCAGATCGTTTGTTGTGTACTTTAAACCAATCAAATCATAAAATAACCGCAAGAGTACGCTTCTTGTGAATGTTGCTGTAAACTCAACACTTGATTCAGTAGAATACGGGACAAAGATGTCACAAAAGCACCTTTACCGAACATCGACCACGGGGGAGTCAACAATACTTGAAAGAGTTCAACGTCACACTGATTTACAATTTGTAAACCCCCCGGCAAAGTAACATGGATATTTCGTTGAATCTGGGATTTGTTAAAGCTAAATTGCTTAATTCTTTTGGGAAACCACGAAGGTTTATCTTTAAGTGAGTTATAAGAACAGTCATTAACTCGCTGATAACTCTGACGAACCGACGCCAATAGAAAACCAGCAAGACAAAAAGCGAGACTTGATTAACATTCTTCTAGTCACGATTCACCAATAATTCGATAAGGCTTGCAATCGCATTCTTTTCCCGTCAAATTTAAGGAAGATTCGAAAAGGAGAATGTGGAAGAATATCATAAATATCGTAAAATCCTTTCTTAATGGATCACTTTCACTGCACATGTGCTCATGAGAAATCTCCTCTACATTTCATTTCTTCATCAACGCTGCACGTTGAATAAATGGCGGCATATGGCAATGCATTCATAGGTCGTGGTTATGTTCAGTCGATTATCTGATCGATATGACGACATATCGACGTCGAATTAAAAGCGATAACGTGAACGAAATTATCGTGTTTTTTTTTATGAATGTTTGATAAGATACCGATCTCTTGAATAGAACAAAAAATGTCCTTTTTCCTCCAAAAAAAACATAGACGAAGACTTTCATGAAAGGAGGAAATGCATTCGATCGCTCAGACTAAATTCCACCCTCTAAAGACGTTTTCGGACAATTCCGCCATCTAAAGGCGTCTTCTTACAAAATTCCGCCCTCTAAAGACGTCTTCTGACATAAACTTCAAGCCCTGTTGGGAATTTTTGATGTGATTGGAAGTAAAGTATAACACTTGCATGTTGAATCCAAGACGCAAGTGAGATATTTTGTTGTTGAACTGCAATCAAGCAGTAGCGAAAAAGAAAATATTGTTCACGATAATAGGAATTCAGTGGAGATTAAAATCTTGTTAAAATAAAGTATTATTTTAGACTCAAAGTAATTAAAGGAAATATTGTTTTCGTTTGAGCACGCATAACGGCTTTAAATGTTTAGCTCGAAAAGAAAATCAACTTAATTCATTAGAGTTCCGTTAATCTTTGTGTAAGTCTCCTTAAGAACTCCCCGGATTGAACATCACGACAAACCATATGTCGAGCTTGAATGATTCACGCTATTTTAGAACAAACACACACGAAACATAACTTATAAAACGATAAGTATAGACAATCGGGATAAGCTAACGGGAAAACCGGATCAACATTCGAAACATTACAGCCTTTTTATATTAAGTTTTTGGGAATGTTTTTTAAAAAACGGTGGAAAAAAGATGGTAAAAAGGAGATTGAGAAACAAAATAACTTTTCAAGAGTATGTTCCATTGACAAAATAAAAGTCCTATGTCTGAAAGAACGAAGCATGTCCTGATTCTAGCTTCACTCAGCCAGACAAAATTGGTAAGGTTTGCACCATTAACTTAGGTTAGGAGAAATTATCAGTTGATCGATATGTCAATGCAGCAGAAGATAACTTTGGTGTTCTCAGACAGGTGTTTTACTACTCGTCAAAAGTTTTCTTCGAAAATTTTTTTTCTTGTCTTAATTACAACAAGAATGTCGAATGGATTATAAATAACTGTGAGTAATTCAGATCAGAATAATTCAGATAAAAAACAACATGCGTGTGTAGTCTTAAAGATTGAGAAATATATAAACAGCATATAATAAGAAGTTTTTGAACTAAATCAAACATGACGTCATTGTTGAACTATGTATCTCAAACTGAACGCGCCATTCAAACATGAAACAGATTTTATTCGTGATGGCCTAACAAATTGTTTGGATCCCCGCCTCTTAATCTATGGGTGTAGTACCATAAGTCGTCAGATCACGTGATTCGTGTCGTTTACCTCTTTTAGGCGCGCATATTATCTGTGCAAACAAAGAAATGAAAGAAACTGAACAGATGAATAAATAAATAAATAAATAAATAAATAAATAAATACGTAAACTTACATTAGCATGCTCTCTGACTAATTCTTTGGGCGGTTCGTTGCTCCATATATCGTGATAATCCACATAATCATCCTCAAGAAATTCAGGCGTTAACAGGTTGCGCCCAGTACCTCGATTACCCCTCAGATGGGAGCTGTACGCAGAACTGACATTCGCCATTACCTCTTTCAGGTTGTGGTTACTAGGGACGTCGTACACATCTTGTGGCGACGTAACAGAATCTCGTGACGATTTGGACGATTGGCTTCGTCTCAAAGTGTTGTTCGGTGGGGTGTCGTATATTTCCTGTGATGTTTGGTGAGCGGCTTTTGATGACGGCACGTCGTAAACTTCTTCACTTTGTAAAATTAAACTATTGCCAGAAATAGCGGTGGGTGTTGCACTGGCGGATTTCGAATTTGTAACGGGTTTGCGCTCCGTCATTGGTGTCGATGGCGCCGAATTGAACGGACTTCGATTAAATGTTGTTGTCGGTATGTCATATATTTCCTGCAAACGAGTTGCTTTTTGTTGCTGTGCTCTGGGCGAAAATCCTCTGGGTAAGGTCCTGGCACCAGCAGGTGTCGTGTTTTTCAATTTCGACTGAGGACCTATCCTTGGTGCGCTGGCGGCAGACACTGGCACGTCATACGTCTCTTCAAAAACCGTCCTAACCGCCGTTTTCTGCCCGTTGAAATTGGGCGTTGACACGTCACCTCTGTTTAAACCTAAAGTCATCGCTTTTTTCATGGCGTTTGTTTCGTTGAGAGCACGCTCAGAATTTACTGGAGCAGCCTTGGGTACATCGTAAATTTCGGACATTTCGTTGTTTGACGGGACACTCTTATTTACATTTGTCGCGTCAGCAGAGGCGTTCATACTGTTACGTGGGGAACGTTTTATGGTATTGACGTTGGAGTCGTGGTTGAATGGCGAATCATAGAACTCTTCCATTAATTTATCGACGTCCGAGGCTTTCGGACCCGATTTGTCGCTGATATTTTTCGTGATTTTATTTTCTGGTTTCGGTATATCGTAGATTTCCTGTCTGTTGGTGGAGTTTGTCCGACTTCTGGGTGTGTCGTAGATTTCCTGTCTTTGTGTTGAGTTTGCCCTACTTATGGGTGTGTTGTAAATTTCTGTTGGCGCAACAGACTTATTACCCGTTGGTGTGTCGTAAATTTCCGTCGGAGCGACAGAGTGACTGGCAGATGGTACGTCGTAAATTTCTTGTGGGCCAGACAATCTTTTGTTCGACGGAGTATCGTACAACTCCAAAAGCCCAGAATCCCTTCTGCTAGAAGGTGTGTCATATACCTCCAGATTGGCAGATCCTCGTTTACTGTTAGTCGGGGTATCATAAATTTCTTGGACAATAGAATCTTTTGCGTTACTAGGGGTATCATAGATCTCTTGCGCTCCTGACAATCTCCTATTGGCTGGCACGTCGTAGACTTCGTTAGCTACAGTACCGTCAGTTTTGTACGGAATATCAAACATGTCTTTGATACTGAGTGGAGATGGATAGTTATTGACTTTAACTGGAGCAGGTAAAAAATCGTAGTTGTGTCCAATTTCCGCATCCTTATTACAAACAAAGTCAGTGGAGTCGTTTGAGACAGGTTTTTTCGTGTCTTTCTCGAATTGGTCTAATTCAACAGGTGGAATAACTTTCAATCGGTTGCCAGGAACAATTCCTTGACTGCCGTGAAGGAGACATAACCACCATCCTATCAAGCCGTCGACATCTTGCTCGATGACGGTGACTATGTCACCCTTTCGAAAGCTGAGTTCGTCCGGCGCATCGGCAAGGTTGTCGTAAAGTGCCTTAGCCAACAACGTCTGCAAAAAAATAATAAATACTAACAATCAACATATGCAAAGAAAATGACGCAACTTAACATTTGAAATATTCTAAGCCAACATTTCATGGTATTTCGTGGTGAAGAAGTCCAAAATCTTCAAACGAACCTGTATGGTTTTTCCATTTCGTGTTACAGCAGTTTTCTGTATATTTTGTTGGTTCTCAATATGCTCCTCTGATTTCTCTCCCACGCTCTGCTTGGTGGATTTTTTTCTATGCCAACCCATTATAAACTTAATTAACCGACAAAAGTTATTTCGTCTATTTAATTTATTATATAATTTACATCTTGAAAAGAAATAGTTGGTATTTAGAGCAGAAACATGACGATCGTGACGGGGGTCTTTCCTCTTAAGTGAACGTCATTCGGAACTAGTTTAGGATGATCAACACAAGCTATTCACTGACAAACAATAGGAACACCATTAACACAGACTCTTCAAAACAATAAAGGAGAACTTAAGTAAATAAATAAATATAGTACAGAAAACTAAAAGAATTCTCATTGTGCTTTCAATCACTTTGAGAACATGTGAGCACAACAGCATGCTTATGCTAACAAAATATATCCGAAGAATAAAGAGTAGATAAAAAGAACACTGAACAACTGACCAACCAAAACTTCAACACGGCTATACACGGAAATACACGATATACACGGAAAAATTGAAAAAAATCATTAAGAACTTCCACGAAAACGTTTCTTCTTTTTAAGGTTGCAAGTTATGTATCGCTGTCAGAATTTGAAGTCATACTTCGAAATAACAACGCAGTCGGATCTATGTAAATATATATTGTAGGATCACTCAACAAGTTTTACTGTTGGTGGTGATTCTCTATCTTTCAATATTTCAGATATAAAGACATTAAAAAAAATAATCTTAAATTGAATTTGTTAACTCGTTGTTGGAATTAAGGTTTGCCACATCAGATTGTTAGAGCCAAAGATAAAGTCTTTTCAAATGGGCCATACTTTAGCAATCTCTCCAAACTATATCCCTCTATTAGAGATTTCGTACGCTTATAAGCTAATTCCAAGTTATAACCATGAACAGATACGACTATCCAGCTCTTCTTGTAATACACACACACACACACATAACCATCATGTTTTCAAAGCCCATTTCATAACACCACCAAAACAAACTTCGAGTATATACGACAACCCCAACGAATAAAAAAAAATACTTTCAACGAATACAATCGAAAATATAGTCGATAAAATATAAAAATAAATAAATACGAAAATAAAAAAAAACACAGAAAAAAAAAGGTTACAAGACAAACACAAAGATTTCACAACAACATTTAAAAAAACCCGAAACGTCCCATAGTAGAAATGAAAGACATATAAAACACAAATTTATGTCAAACAAAAAAATAACGATAAAAATAAATAAATATCGATTATAAAGCAAACAACATAATCTTTGTATTCAGAAAATTTTTTTTCCAGACAACAAGTTTTCCATTCCTCGAGATAAATTTGATGCTTCGATAATGGAAATCTGAGCAGACGACTCAAAATCGTTTATTGAAACCTTTTAAGAACTAATAAGAAAAAATTTAGTTTGTGATAGTAGATGCTTTTGATATACAGTCTTCGTTCATTTATCGCCTACTGTAAGCCTATAAGAATTTGTAAAGATTAAAGAAATGACCTGGTTTCTACACAAAACACTGTATGGAGATATAGAACTTCGTACCATCCTCAATGTACAAGCTTAAATAAAATGTGAGAAATATAGGGAACTGTCGGATCGGAAAGTGTGACCTGATAACTACCTGAAAGCGTTGGTGTAATGAAATGATTATAGAGATAAACCGGTCTCCTCTGATGTAGACCTCCACCAAAATTCAACCAGTCTTTTTGCGTAATTCTTCCACTCGGTAAGCCATGTGACACAACATCAAACCAATAGGTTTGCTGTATGTTTTGGGAGAATATCAAACAGCGTGGTCAATCGTAACAACATGTTTTTCTATGAAACTACTCTTCTGTTATTGAGATTTCTCTCAATGAATGATGTCTTCCCGAGTTCAAGAATAGAGTAAACATGTGAGATACAGCAAAAACAAACAAACAACCTTAATATAAACACTGTAAACAGCAACACACGAAAAGCATCAACATCGAACAGACAGAGGAAAATAAACCCAACATAACACAACTTGTTTAAACTCTAATCTTTTAGTCACCATAAACGAATCGACCACACATACACACAAACATTCATTCAGACATAGACAGCAACTCAGACAGCACAGAAACGACACATCGTCCAACACACACATATTCACAAAGACACACATATTCACAAACACCTCCGGACAGATCCTTTTGCCCTACAGATTCACTCTCCCCTCTCTCTCTCTTTCTTAGACATTCACTGGCTTATGCTGCAACACCCCCAACAATAATGAAGACCAATATAACACAACTTGTTCAAATGCTCATGTCTTAGTTCGAACTAGCCTATTTAACAAAAGAGAAAAGTTGATTGCATTAAAGGGATTGAATCTTGTGCCGGCAACAAAGGCTATTGATAAACAACAAAACATTCGTTCGTTCTTTCTCAAAGAATGTTAATTAGGTTTGTGAAGTTATTTTATAAAAGATATTTGATCAGATTAATCTTGTCCATGCCGAAAATAGCTACACTTTATCTTGACCAATAAAAAGTATAGAGCTTCATAACCGAATTTGGCATTAATGATAGATTTAAGATGCACGAAACTTACTACAGAATAGCAAGATGTCAATGATGTCAATGTCAATGAAGAAAACAAAATCAAGTTCTATTACGAAAATAGTTTTTACTTGGAGTATAATTTGTGTAATAGTTTACCGTCAAACAGTACCTTTACAACAGACAAAAGCACATTCATGCTGAATTAACAAGAAAAAACGCAGTAACAAAAATAGACTTTGCAACAAAATTATTCTGCAATAAAACCATACATGGTATAATTATGAGATATACGTTCAAGTTAGAAAAAAAACATTAAAAAAAAAAAAAATGTAAAACGTGATACAGACAAACAATCACTGATTTCCTGAGCACTGTTACAATTTGAAATAATGTGAAATACTTGCCAATCAACCTCAGAACCCAAAAACAGATACAAAGTCAAGAACTATATTTTTTATTCACCACAATATGCACAGTTCATCACATGGGGGTTGTGGTTTTCCCCCCAAATTACAGAAGTAATTTTACCATATAAAAGAAAGTAATAGCTGCCTTTGGATGTAACAACTACGTCATTTTTTTGTTAAAACGCAGGGGTAGGATCAAAACCCTGACTGGTCAGCAACTGACCCTTAACTACCAAAGTCAGATGTCTCATAAGATATATAATGTAATCAAACTGGAAACATAAATAAAACATGTTCTGCAAACTTAAATAAGTGAATACAAAATTATCAAACATTAAGACAACTGAATACATAAACACATCAATTTGTCTTGATGTAAACAAAAATGTTTGTATTAAAAATTTGAAAATAAACCCTAGCGTACAAACAATAACAATTTCCAGTGAAACAAAACTTTAGAAAAAAAATCCCTCAACAACAAGACCATGTACAAGCAATGTAAAAGTATAGCATTTCAAAACTTCATTACTAACTAATTTCATTACTAACATTCTGATACATCATGTTGAATGAGAAAAAATTATCAAAAGAATAGTCGTCAAACAATGATGGAGAAACAACACAGGAAACATAAATGCCAAATTTAAAGCTTACAAGCGTTTACAAATAATTACTGTTTAAGAATTAAGAGGTTTTTTTAGTAGAAACAATCACATAGAGCTTGTAATAAAAGGAATTTTACTTTCAATACACTGTTTCCTATAGACAGATTTACAGAACAATTAATTGATAATTAGACTGAGGAATGTGTGCATTAATCATAAAAAGTACATGTGATCAAATTTTTAAAATCACCGAGTATACAGCCATGACAAACAAGTAAAATTTCACTGAAACAAAACAAACTGAGATGACGCCATGATGTACAATTTGATGTACAATACAATATAAGTACATTTTATTGAATCAGAAATTTAATGGGTTAAAATTGAATTTCCTCTCAATATTTACTTTAAAACACCAAATCAAATTCAAAACGTGCACATCCAATATCATGATAATAACTTTGATTGCCAAAAGAACAGGCTCCCTGTTGTTGACTAATTAACTAACTAAACTGAAGCTGCTGACCTTTGTAAACAAACGCTGAGGACTAGAATTTGGGAGCAAGCAGTAAAGAAAAGTGAGTTATTAACTAAAGAGACAAACCAAAACATGCTTAGGTAACTTCACCTTACTTCGCCTTACCTTCATATCAGCCAGGACCATGGAGCAAAGCAACATATAAAGAATCAGTAAATAAAATATCTCAAAACCAAATGTTGATCTGAAGTGAAATGTAAAAGCTTTCGTATGGCTTTATTACAGCAACTGTAAAATATTTGAATGGCTTAAAAAAACATTAGACCATAACAATGTTCGATTTACAAGCAAAAAAAAAGATTACTAAACATTTTTCCATGTGTCGTAACATTTGTCCTCTAATAGAGAAACTTTAAACATCATTCCGTAGGTGTCTTCATTAACACTATTAGACGTCATGAAAAGTTATATGATGACATCATTCCAAATTATTTTACAGATTAATCTCCATGTTTATCTAATAACAATATATTAACACAACACAATGACAGTCAATAAGCAAAACAAAAGAGTTAAAACAACTAAATGACAAATGAATTATTTGTTATTCTCTTTTCTCAAAGATAAAAAGTAAAAGAAATTTAATCAATTTTGGATTGTAATTACATAATTTTCTATGACGTTTTAGTTGATTTGTAGGTACGTGATCAGGAGTAACTATTATGATATTCCTTTCTTTATAGTGATGACTAGTGACAGTTGAGCTTTATCATTGTGATGATGTTATGGGGACACCTGGCTACAAATCTCAACCAATCTTTATTTTTTCATCAGTGTGAATTATATCTGTATTAATACACCACATACAATATTTAAAGTCTTTTATACAACCCAGACTGAATACATTCTCCATCACCTCAACAATGAAATAATTATCATAACAGTTGCAGGCAAAGAAGACTAAAAGCGAAAAGTCAGAAATGAGCATGATATAAAATTACAACATCTTCATAAAGAGAGAGACAATGAATGGAGAGAGAATAAAAGAACGTGACTCTGATGAACATTGAAATATACTTTTCTCTTCAAAGCCAACAGAACAAATTGCTAACTCAACTGTCTCCAATGATATCTTTATCATTTCTGAATATTCAAATTTATGGACAATTGTACTGGAAAAACCATTGAAGTGATGTTTTGTAAATAGAATCTTTTAATGAGACGGTACCACAAGTGTATTCATCACTGGTTTTAAGGGCAAACCTTATTACGTATTCAAAAATATTGAAAATATGGTTACAGTTGAATAAAAATTAATTTTTCATTTTCCAACACAGAAAATAAAAATTTAAAAATAACTTTTTTGATAGAAACGTTCTGCAATGAAGGATTAAACAGGTTTGAGAGATTTTCCTGAACACACAAAAAAAGGGAAAAGCAACATAAAATGAAACTATTGCACAGATCGAACGCATGCAATCATGGAAAGATAATGCCAGAAGGTTTCCTACTTGTTGTCTTACAATTAGTTTAAAAGGGAGTTTAAAGTCAACTCATAAGCATTTGTTTATAGTAAAGGTGTATAGCTCATTTGGTAAGACATTGTGCTCGTAACATGAGGGTAATAACCTGAAGGTGGTGCAAATCCCGGCATGAAGGTATAAAATGAAATGCGTATAACATACACTGTAATGATTAGTGCATGATATGAACGACGATTGATAATAATGAATGACCATCAGGTATCAGTTTGGTCTTAATATCTGAGGTATGCATGGAGGTCCGCATCAGCTAGATGCTGCAGCCGCTCTCACAGCAACCAGCCTCAATAAGATAACCTTAAAAAAAGAACTCCAGATCAGAGAAGCCTTTATTAAACCAATCGAAATTGAAATACTGGGTTATTAAACCAATCGAAATTGAAATACTAGGTTATTAAACCAATCGAAATTGAAATACTGGGTTATTAAACCAATCGAAATTGAAATACTGGGTTATTAAACCAATCGAAATTGAAATACTGGGTTATTAAACCAATCGAAATTGAAATACTGGGTTATTTTCCTTTAAGCAGTTAAGTCATTAATTTCTGAAGTTTTGCGGACTTTGCTCTCTTGTGCTTTCATTTTAGACCCGTCACTTTTCTTTTTGTCAACAAAAGAAATTAACGTATATAAATCAAATTTCACTATTTTGTAATAATAAATATTTGGAAAAGCAAAAAAGAAGATAACTTTTTTGCAACCACTTCAGCAGAAAAACAAGCAACATAGCATAACTAGTCAGTCTCATAGATGGTGTGATGTGATGTCTCCTTGTTTTTTATATTGTACTGTATCCCCCAAGACTCTAGTCACATATATATTTTTTATACAAGTTAATTTGTCAAACCCTGTTTAAATGAACAGTTGCATATCAAAAAGAGAACTGACAGAAAGCACTCAAGAAATATTTTGCGAAATTTGAAGTGTGTACAGGAGTGTTTTGGTTTTTGACAACAAAGGCCTTCTGATAAAGATGAAATGGACACAAATCATTCTTTGTCCTATTATTCACTGCACATGAACATGTTACATTAACATTTCTTATTTTGAATTTTGCTTTTTATTGTATGGTTTGTAAATGCACATATTTGTGAAAAACAAAAAATTAATTTAAAACATTAATCAAATGTCAATTTCAAATGAAAAGATGATTATTAAAGGTAAATGCTACACCAAAAATCATTACAATTCACTACAAGCTCATCATCATTATTGCTGAGTAATGTTTGAAAACAAAGAGGCAACAACCTAGAAATACATAATAAACTGAAAAATTCAAAGAAATCATTATAATACCTTTATAGAAACAACATTGAAACAAATGGCTGTAAACACCTTATGGGGAATTTTTTCATAAATAATATAAACATAGAATGAAGAAGAAATAAAAAGACATTTTATCTAACGAAACTCATGAGAACTTACCTTCTTTTCGGTTGTAATATGCATCGTTACTTCAATACATCAACTTCAACAATTTCACAGCAGAAAGTTCACATGTGGTTTGAATTCTTTCTATTACTAACACTGAAAACATCTGGTGTCTGTTACAATAACGCTTAATGCTTTTGTTTGTGTGTGTACCTTAAACACAATACTTCGTAACAAGGACAATAAACAATGTTAAGTGCGGTAAACATTCTTGAATATTTGTGAAAAAGCCCTTCTGTAGGAAAGAGAAAGAGAGAAACACAAAAATATTGGATTCTTTGGATTAAATAGGAACATTTCATAAAATAAACAGAGAAATTAGATAAAAGAACATTCTCAAAAAACAGTAAATAAATAAAAAAATTGAATGAAATTGAATAGAATGAAAGTGTCAATTAAGATATTCTCTATGGAGATCATTCATTTGAACACAATCTAATGAAGAAAAACTTCACACCTTTTTTCAAAATATCTTTATAAGTTCTCAGACAGTTTAATGGAATGAATGAATTTTTATGATTTCTTATTTTTGTGATTTCTCTGGACCAGAGAATAAACTTTATAATGTAACACCTAAAAAACTAAAACTATATAATACATAATATAATATAATTATATATAATATAATACAGGACATTATTTTAGAGCTTTGTGTGTCGGTTGCCTTTTTATAGTGATTGTTTGTGTGCTTCCTTAGCTTCTAACTGATTTCTTATTTCTTCTTAACTAATTTATTTATTTATATAATGTATTTATTAATTTGTTTATTTATTGGAATTTTTAAGGTCTTTTTAGTTGTTATATAAGCATTTTTACCTGATTAAATACTATTTCAGGTCCACTAGTGATGAATTTCAAATATTTCAAGTATTTTTAGGAATTTTAGTAGGAAGAATTAATGTAATTATTTTTAACCTGAAAACTATAGGACATCGAAACCCTATAATTCATTGATCATGAAACCACCAAAACTCTTAATGATAAAATTTCGCAAAATTAATTAACACATGCACCAAGTAAACAGACTTTTAAAACATCAAAGATGGCACCCAAAAACTTGAAGTCTATACATTTATGATACATAAATGTATGTAAATTATATACGTTTATGATACATCATAAACTAGAAGCAAACTTGCAAATGATAAACACTTATAACATTAAAACCAACAAAAATACACTTTTGGTATTGTATTGGATAATAATACCAAAATTTTGATACAAATTAGGAAAGAAAATTAGCTTCGCAAAAACAGATTTGCACAAGGTGAATAATCTGCACAAATGGACATGTGTGAAGTTTCTAGTAGCTGAGTTTCCTATTACACTGATTTTTTAGAGGTTTATTGCATAAAGTTGTCATTTTTTGCCGATCATAACTTCGCATTTTTGTGGTTAAGCCAGATGAAAGCTTCATCACAGAAACTTAAAAGCTTTTCTGCATTATACAAAGAACAAGCCAATGTTATTGTAATAATAAAATCATGTCTCGTAACCAACATCAAAGAGACAAGATGTCCTATAATAAAACGTCTAACATCAAGAGAAAAGGCATCCTTCCCACACAACTGTCTGCTTTAACTGCTATATATGGGTTGCAGTATTCTTCTTCATACTATCATTAAACATGATTTTAGAACCTGGACCTATCCACATTCCGACAACTGCAAACAAAACAAAATGATAAATGTGTTCTTACCATATCAAACAATGTTTTCAAAAAGTACTACTTGGATTCTTTAGAGGCCATAAAATTAACATATGTATTCCATTACGAGTATACATTCCTTCTCCACCATTTCATGTTTTTTCAGACTAAATAAAACACATATTATTAGACTTGCATTTTTATACATGATATACACTGAGGCATTTTAATTAACTCAGAAGGCCTAGAGAAATTGAAGCTATTTAATAAAATTGTTTGTTGTAATTTAACTAAGCTTTAATAGAAGGGTAGAAAATGTGATGTTTTTACTGAGAACCGGCAAAAAGTGACCGAATAGAATAGAATTTGTTACTTTTGACAACCAAATCAGCTGATTTTTCAGCAAAAACGTTAACATTTTTTTCTGGTCTGTATTGATACAGCAAAGAGATCAGACAATTATATTGGTGCACTTGGAATGTATAGGTGACATAATATAATTGTTTACAAACATTTGTGCTCTTTGCTTGATATAGTGCAACCTGTGTTAACCAACACCAAATGGGACCACTTACAACCACCCACATGTTGATATTTTAGTAGAAAGTTCACTGTATAAAACGACCACCTGTACACAACAATCACCTATCTAAGGTTCCAAGAGTGGATGTAATGTTATACACAGGTTTGACTGTAATTATTATACTGAATGTTTCAACACGAAATGTTCATTGTCTATCAACAGGTACACATATCTTGGTTGGCAATGTAAATGCTGTTTTTTACAATTTGAAAAACGTTTTTTTATTATTTGTCTCTCCTGAGGGGTCATCAATGAAAATAAAATTAGCGCTTTCATGATTTTTGATTGATTTTAAGTTTTATACATGTATATAAGCTGATAAAAACACTTGAAAGTCAACTATACTACGGCGGTGTTCAAGGTAAAATCTCATGTCACAAACTTTTCGGTGAAAACTCTTGTAAAGTGTTTGTAACTCACTCACCCAAACAAATTCTACAAGGTTTTACACTATGAACAATAACATATGAAATTTTACCTTGAACAAACAAATTTACATCAATCCCTCAGGCCCCCCAACCTAGAAGGACCCAACTAAAATTTTGTAATAAACATTTTAGATTATTCCAAAAGGATCATTATGTGGATGAATCCAAATTTCAAAATTATCCAACTAGTATATAATACTGTATTTTATATCATAACGTTCCTTTAAGAATGATTTTAACCAAAAACAACAAATTTCACAGTGATCAAACTTCATCATTACAAAAATGTAAACAGGAACAACAACACTGTCTAATTTGCATTCAATGATTATAATAAAAGATGGCAGAATGACACCCTTTTAATTTTTGTAAATAAAAAATAATTTCCATTGCTATTTTGATTTACATTTTCACATTCATTCTTAATCCTTAAAATTGGTAAAAAGCATGGTGTATGAAATTTTAATTATTAAACAGTGAAATACCATTTTAAAGAAAAATAAAATTATTTTAAACAATCAGTAGGTTTCATGAGAATAATTTGAATTATAAAAATTTGTATCATGCTATATTTATAAAAACATATTGAAATATTAATAAGTGACAATGAATTATCATCATTAATGAATGATCACAATAGAGATTAACCAACAATCCCTCCCCTGATTCAACTGCGAAGGGTTTTAAATATTTCCACGAGGAAAAGTAAATACGAAACCTGGTGACATCAATAAAATTATCCATTATATATAATTACAGAACGTTTTAAAGTTTTTACAGTTCAGGGCATCGATATATTTATTATAAACATTATAATATATAAAAAACATAAAGGTATAGAAAGGAATCTAACCGAAAAAATAACATGGATATATATTATATAACTGGCCAATTTACTTAGACAACATGGATATATAAATATCCATTTTACTTTGATATTTAGAAAATTGCATTTCTTTCATTTTCATTTTCATGTTCATACAGCACAGCCCAAAAGAAAGTTTATATTTCTGTGTAAGATACTAGCTTTCACACATAGTCAGTGTCTTTCGAAGTTAACAGTCCTTTGTTTTTAATACATACATTTTAATATTCAGTTCAAACTCTTGTCTAAACAAAAGATACACAAAAATACAAAAGTTTTTTAATATGACTTCATGTAACAAAACTGTATACATGAAAATCTTTTGTGTTTTATGTAAAAAATCATTCCTTTATGGGTGTGTAAAGTTTCTTTCAGGCAGCACTGATGATATGATATATCAAGAAAAGTTTTGCTAGAAAACTTTTTCTTTCCACTTTCAATTTCAGTTTCACTTCATACTTTTGTAACATTTAATTAATCTAGTTTAATGTATTATATATAAGCTATTAATTAAGCATATCATGGTTAATAATAAACTTAGGATTTTATAAACACCAAAGTCATCTTTTTAGGTTTATTTGTAGCTATAATTTAAAAACAAAATAATCATGTATGAATAAAACCAAAAATCAAACAAACTGCATCATGAAAATATGCAGACTTTGTTTATAATGTCTTTTGAGATATATATATATATATATATATATATACACAAACCAAATAAGCAGAAAATATTTTACTAGAGTTAAGGAAAAAGCAGCCTGGTGTGGGCTGGTGGGAGTTTTTTCTGGGGGGCTGGCTGAGAGCGTTAATGTTGTAAAAGTTAAGAGACACCCTGATGTGGCGAGACAAAATGCATAGCAAGCTAGTCACAAAAATGCTCTGACCACATTACATCGTGGCGCTCTTTCACTACTATACCACCTAAAAACCAACCTCCTCTCTTCTGCTATCCTCTTTTTTCGTTCTCCAGAAAGAGTAGGCTCTTTCAGACGAACGGATTTTTCATTGAATAACTCTCGTATTGTAACGCATTGACCTTATGAATTGATATTTTAATGATCTCCCTACTTCAAATCCCTTTCAGACTGTCTAAAGATTACTACTCAAAAATTTTTTTAATTACTACTCAAAAAAACTTTATGTTTACCATCTCATCACCCATCCATCCTCTCCTCTCGAACTTCACAATGTCACGTGATTTTAGCGATTATTTTAGCCTTGGTATCATGGAGGAGGAGCCGCGGCTGTGGCAGGAAGAGACGACACCAAAGACCGAGAAAGAAGAGAGAGGAGGAGTGCCACACGATAAAATAAACAATGCACATGCAGGCCCAATGAAGTAAGACAATCTGTGTTCGAGGTTAGGTGTTGGATATATAAAGCACAAAAATGGAAACAGAAAGGATCTCTATAAAACTGTCTGCAATGATTCTTTTTCTCTTAAGCACTGAGTGTTTTTACCGTTTTGTGCGTCCACCTGTGTTTGTCCCAAGGAGGGGTGGCCATTGCCATTAGTTTTTTTGCCATTAGTTTTTGCTAGTACCAATGGTCTCCCTCCTTTAGCATATTTTTTTTTGTTTGAAACTTGCAATTTTTTTGATTTGATTAAATGTATATATTATGCTATTGGTAAATAAATTAGTAGTCTGGTAGTAGCATGGTCTCCCTTCAATACTACTTTTCTTTCCTTTCCTTGTGTTTATTTATATTACTGTATGTGTCATTGGTGAATAAATTGTTATCTTATCTTATCATTAGCTTATCGAAATAGGCGAACGTTTTTTTTATATATATATTGTGATATGATATGAAAATTGATATATGAACATAACGAAATTTTTTAGTACGTCGAAATATTTTCCCGCTTACTGAGGTAATTTTTATCCTTATGAGCAGCCCCTAATAAGTTGTAGAAATGATTTTTAGAGCAGTTAACATTTATTTGTGTTTTATGTAGCATATTATTATGAACTTCAGATCATAAACTACTTCGGTTTTAGTATTCAATTTGTGAAAAGTAATCTCAGTGAAAGGAGCTAACATCCTTATTTCAAAAATGTATTCGAAAAGAATATTTGAACTTAGTGTTAATCCACTTAAACTTGCTTCGGTTCTCTACTTTCTCTACTTTCAGTATTTGCTCTCTACGATTTACTCAACCTCGTTCCCAGGGCTTCTTGCCTTTGTGAACAAGGCGAACTTCACAAAGGCAAGAAGCCCTGGGAACGAGGTTTCGATTTACTATTATTTTTAGTTTTCTTTACTATTAAAGTTATTTATAAGTTAATAGATAATTTCCACATAGCATTATAGGTCTGCACTGTGATGATGGAATAAGAATTTCTGAAAAGCTTTTGCTCATATTTTTAATAAACTTGTTGTTTTTTCTACCCTATTTATAAGTATTGTTAACATAATTTTGATACGTACATATAATATAAAGGACTTCGAGTGTACTTTTATTTATTTGCGTAGAGTTATCTTGCTAATAGAGCTTTGCTTCTATTTAAATCAATGGCTTACTTAATTTTTCCGATCAATTCCCTGCTACAGATGTCCTATGCAAAAATCTTAAATAAATCCATCCGTTCTATTAAAAATTAACGTGGTTACAACGTCAGTATAACGTCTTTTCTGACGTTTTCAGGACGTAGCTTAGACTTTGTTATCAACTTATTCAATTTGTCGTAGAAATCAAAATCGACTCAGTTGGCCGTTCCCCTTACTCTCGGTAATGTCTTTAATATATCATTATACAACTACCGCGATGCGATGCAATACTCGCTTTGGGGTTTGTTTAAGCATGTCCCTAAATTGCTGTGAGAACATCTGTTTCGTTCATGAAAACCTCTCATTATTTTATTGAGAAACGTTTAGTGATTTCTTTGCATTACATTGTAGTAGTTACAATTAAGTATTGAAGAGATAAATAGGGGAACAAACAATTAATCGCCTTGATCGGTTTCTTTAATGTGGTGATCTCCACAACACCAACCTTAAATTCACCATTAACATGGTGTATACAAATAGCGTGGAAACACTAATTAAACCAACAAAAGTAAAACCAATCTATTAGCCGACATCCTATTATAGCTGATACCGGACACTTTTTCTTGGAACAGACTAAAAACACTCATATGGAATGAGGCAGTTGACGTACCAAACTCTTAGAGAAAACTGATGACTCTTGTCCTCATCTTCATTCATTTATCGATCGACGTAAAAAAACCGTTATACAAGGAATTATTGCCAACCTGGTGAAGCTCACAGAAGGGCATTGGTGTTACACAAGCAGATTTTCATTCTTTCATCCTTTCAGAAATTTCGAAATAATTTTGATCTCTTCTAATGAAAAAAACTTCCGAATTGTTCTTCAACTGTCATTTAGGTTTACCATTTTGAAGTCGTTGACGTCACACGCTGCTTGCAGTCTCCCGGTATTCAATAGAAAGTTTTCACAAACTGATTTTGTCAGTATTTTTTGTTTTTACTAACTATATCTTTCCGAAAAAATAAAATAAAGACGGAATATCAATTGACTTTATTAATATTAGGTCATCAGCAGTGAAGCCCTCATTTGTCAGTTCGTAGAATACAAAAGAGGAGGCCAGCGAGATTTTTATTGTAATTGTCTCATTTTATAGGTAGAATCAAAATAGCTTGGTTGCCCATCTGGCAATTGTGTTAAAGTAGAGCGTTGTTAAACTATGTAAAGCGTCCCGTATTAAAACCAGCTTGTGTTCCTCCTCCGCGAAACGTCAATTGCAAATACTTTGCTGAGAAACATCAATGAATAATTCTGTTTTTTGGCTGAAATTATTTAATATGCTAAAACCTCACTCAGCTTCCTATATGCATTTTTATTAATAGCCCTGTTCGCTGTCCGGTTTCATGTTGCTCAGCTTCTTGTGATTGGTTGATTTCATGTTGCTCAGCTTCTTGTGATTGGTTGATTTAGATGATTGAAATTGATGAAAAAACTGAACAGAACTGAACGTTAGTTTCTTTAGTTGATGACGTCACAGTGATTTTAAAAATGGTCTGATAGAATATTTTGTTTTGTTTTTTGATGGTTTTTGATGTTTTTTGATGGATGGGGGTAAAAGTTTTTTTCACAAATTTTAAATTTTTGGGGTCTCTTATGACGTCACTTTGGGGACTGAAGGCCTAAAAAGGGGAAATAACATTGGTACCAGATGGGCAATCCAAGCTATTTTGATTCAACTCATAAAAATGAGATGATTTCAGTAAAGGAACTCGTGGACCTCCTTCCATGTGCTACAAAATCTAGTTTTTTAGCATGTTTTCTACTGCCAGCAGCTGACGATCTGTAATAGTAACAGACAAAACTTGATGCTGTAATATTGGACATTTTCTATTTCTTTATACCTCTTCATAGGTTAAAGTCATTCACTTCTAAATATTTTTATGAGTATAAGCCCTGCAACACCCCATGACTGTAAAAGACGTATTGCCACTTGTCCGTTGTAACAGGAAAGAAACAAATAATGCCACCTGGATTCACATAAAATAATTTGTGCAGCGATAGTGAAGTGGATAGCACCTTTTCGAGTACGAAAGCCCTGAGACCCGTGTTCGAGTTTCAGCCATGCCGAATTTCGATACATCACTCCGATGCACTTTAAAAGCAGCGTACCAGCCCATTTGGAGCCATCGACTGCCTGTACACTGGTCCTCGGGTAAGTTAAAAACAATGAAATGACTTAAACAGTGATCACATGGATAAAATACAGCTGCTCCATGCTATTCAGTCTAGTGGAGAACCGGCTTAATATAAACCTATGGCGGATCTATTAGTGTTAAAAACATAGGAGAACAAGGGAATATCTTTGTGAAATTCAATTTAGGCATTTGAAGACTTCTCTTCAATATCAAATTCGGTATGGTTCGTCGGTTGTATGATAAATGGATGGCTGAAGAAAACATTGAATTGTCGGAGAAGTTTGAGTTTTTTGAAATCAAAATCGCTTATTAATAATGTAAATTTATTGAAGTGCTTATACGATAAGATTTTGTGAAGGTAATATTATGAGAAAAAAAAAAGAAAATCTGATCGTGTAAACGTAGATTTATAAAACGTGATGAGCTGAGCTTTGGAAAATGATATTTTTACAAAAATAACAGTAAAACACAATTTTTCACCGGGAAATATAAATAAAGGCAAAAGTGGACTTCAAGTTGTTAAGGAGAGAGGATAGATACTTGGTATTATTTCCAAGAAAATAAACAGAGATTAGTCTTCTAAGTTCTGTTTTCAAAATTTGAAATTTGACAGAGTTTTCGATGTGGTTAGTAGCTAACTGAAAATTTTACCAATAAAGGAAAGAGGCGTGCAATTCGATCTGCAAATGAAGTGAAAAATGCGGAGCATATCACAATTCCATCACACATATATGTAACACATGTGTAAAAATTATGTACAGGTAGAGAGTATCTCGAGCGTTTTTTTGTTTCCAGTGTTACAAACTGATTGTTCCACTCTACTTAAATTTTCACGATTGTGAAAATTTTGTTCATGGATTTTATTGTTCACATACATATCCAAACGCATATCCATTCTAATTTCTCAAAGCCGCAAGCCTAAATAAAAAATAAAATATTGTTTCAGATTAACATTTTCTTTTTCATTAATTCTTTAAAAAAGAATTTTTAACAGGGTTCGTACAGCTTTAACGAAAAAAGGAATCCCCTGATTTTTCCTGGATTTCTTATAGTTTTCCGCTGACCATTTAGAAGAAAATTTATCTTCTCCCCTGTTTTATCTTAATTATATATTTTTTCCCTGATTAATCATTAACGAAATAACCATATGTCAGTGGTATAACTTCCCAAATTTCCTGTCTGACCAACTGCTTGGCCAACTACTAATGCCTCTTTGAACTAGGCTTGAACTAGGCTTGATATTTTCACTCACCCCTTATTTTAACTAAACTTCATTATAATAAAAGTCATTGACTGTACTGATGATATATGCAACGACTTTGAAGGTAAAACTCAATCTGATTTTTTTTATTTTTTTATAATAATTTTGATTTTGATAATATTATTGTTGTTGTTCTTATATCAGAAGAACTGACTTGCACTTCGGGCAAGTGGTTGCTTACATTTTCATAGTTTGACTTTCTCAACAATCAGGGAATTGGGTAACAATCGGGCAAGGGTTATTTTTTACTTAAAAGTTAAATAAAAAACAACAATAATGATAATAATAAAATAAGTTTTTTTAAGAACATGTTACAGTGGTAAAACTTCTTGTAGCTTGTTACATTCATATTTTTCATGATTTGCAAAAAGCTAGACACACAAATTCATTTTTCGAAATTAGACTGGGTATGGTTAGACTGGGTAAAAGACAAATTTCTCCGGACCACAAAAAAGGTACCATAACTTTCCCTGACTTTCCTCAGAATCTCTTTTTTCTCCTGATTTTCCCTGACTGTATGAACTCTGTTTAAGATATGATCTAAAATCACGCTGATATATACCTCCTGTCTAAATCAGTTTCTTTATCCGACTTAGATGATGCCTTTGAAGCTTCCAAGGTCGATGAACCAGGTTGCAGTTCAGCTAACTGGTCCATGATTTCTAATCCGTTTTCTTCAGCAACTTGCTGCATCAGGGAATCAACCTAACAACAAACAAAGCGAAAAATGAAAAACAATAACAACAACAAAGTAACGTCAACAGGAAGACAACAATAAAGAACCTGGTTTTGTGGAGTTGATAATGTCGTAGCAGCTCCCATTGTGTCATCCATTACTGATGTGTGTATATCCATGTGTTCGGCTTGTTTCTCAAACTTTTCCATAATGGCAGAAACCTGAAAACAAAACATGATTTTCATTATAAGCGGAGCATATATCATGGTGAATTTGGTATAGAAAGCCATTTCAAATTGACAGAGAGAATGTCAAATAAAAAATAATTATAGTATGGGTTTTTGCTTGTTTTTTCCATATTGCCATGGTCTTATATGTATAAACAGCATAAAATCAAACAAACCTGTTCTAAATCCATACTAGCAAGGGCTTTGTCAAGACCTTTGACAGCCGTCCCCATTGTTTTTGTGAGCTGCAAGAAAAAAATGTTTTTAAATGTTATCTAGGTTCCCTTTATTTCATAATGAACCATTCAGAAATAATCCATAAAAAGGTCAATCTTATTAATGAGGTAGTTGCTTTCAAAATAACATTAGGATATCATTATACTGGCTTCAGTGTAATATAAAGATAGATATAAAATAATGTTACAGGAAATTTTAGACTTACCCCTTTCATCATAACCCCAGTTTGAACTCTGGATGAGACTGCGTCTACCCGAGATGCCATACGTAAATAATTAAGGGATTCATTTTTCTTTCTAATAGCATTCTCAGCATATATCCGAGCACCTTCCACATTTTTCTGTTGCAAGGCCTATCAAAACGTATAAGCAAAGCAAGTTAAACAAGTTAGTTTCTAAATGAAATGTGAAAAAGCAATAATGGAATGAAAACAAAAAAGAAAAATAACAAAAAAGAAAGATAATAGAGCTTTTCATTTTACCTTCTTTATCTTAGCTTGTTGAACTTTTTGTTCTTTCTCACATTTCTTTGATGCTCGTTCCAACTGTTTCGAAGCAAACTACATTGTAAACATAAATTAGTATAATCACTTACAAATGATGGTCAGACTGAGGACCATTATTGGCCTTTTTTTCTTTCGATTTCATAAAAACAATTATATGGAACCAAAACAGTGCTCTACTGACAGCGCAACCAAGAGTTTATTAACAAAATAGATTGACGTAAAATGTATTTATCTATTTTCGGCAAGAAATCTACAAATTAATAACAAATAATCCACCAATTAAGAAACAGAAGTTCTTGAACTAAATTTTAAAAACACAGGTTGTAGAAATTTCCATTCTATGTTGACTTTGCAGTGTTTTCAAAGTATAAACATTGTATATCATAAAATTGATAATGATACAATACATTGTACAGGTCTTAAAAATCCAAATTCTATTTTCCCCATTTATAAGAAATTGGAAATGATTCATTGAATTTTATTTTACAATTCAGAAATATGCAGCAAAATAACTAAAAACTAAAATCCTTATCGACCAAATTTCCAAAAACGTTTGACAGTGAGAATAATCCGTTTTCAGCGTTCTATATCCAATTGAATTACTACAAATACATCAAGTCCATCGTAACAAATACATCAAGTCCATTGTAACAAATACTCACTTACTTTTAATTGAAACAGCGTGTCTAAAAAGTAAAATAATGTAAAATAAGATTTAGATGATATTCACACTTTGCGGATAGGGTTTGTGTTAAAATTTCAGAGTTATTTCACTCCATCACTGTTGTTACACCTGCAATGATATTGTATTATCCCTAATACTAATCAGTTAATAATTAGTCAATAATAATAATATTATTAATAATAATAATAATAATAATAGTCAATAATAGTCATAATAGTCAGTTATGACTGTTGATTGCTATTATCTGATCGGGGAAATGTCTGGATTGGGGATATGTCCATCAGGGAACTATATATAAGTCGGAAATTTCAGGAAGTTTCTAGTCAGGCATTTGTCCTAGCTTCCAATGCAAGGTCATGGAAATGTACGATCAGGGAAATGTCTTGACAGGGACCTACCGACAGCCGGGGATGACAAATACTTTCTGACATCAGTATGTCAGCATACTTTGAATTAATTTTGGGCATGACAAAACACTATTAACAAAAAAGCTTTTACCTATATTATCTCTTCTTAAAGAAGAATTAACTAAACCTCTTACACTCCTGATAAATCTTTCTTTCACTTCTGGTGTTTTTCCATCGCAACTTAAAATTGCAAGTGTAACTTCTGTATTCAAAAAAAGGTTCTAAACTTGAGTGTTCCAATTATAGGCCTATCTCTTTGCTATCAAATATTGATAAAATATTTGAGAAACTGATGTATAAACATGTATACAAATTTCTATCTAATCACAAAATATTTTACTCTCAACAGTTTGGTTTCAGAAAAAAACATTCAACAGCTCAGGCTTTACAAACTATATGCCAAAACATTATGGATGCCCTTGATAATGGTCAGTACGCTTGTGGTGTTTTTATTGATCCCCAGAAGGCCTTCAACACTGTTGATCATGAAATTCTTCTGAAAAAACTATTCCATTATGGTATCTGAGGTACTCCACTTAATCTTTTCCGCTCCTATCGAACTAATAGGCAACAGTTTGTAACCATCAGTGGCTTCAAATCTGCCTCCTTTTCCTTTATTTTGACATCATTTTATTATTTTGGATTTTTAAAAAGTTCTATCCGTGAAAAAAGTTCTATCCGTGAAAAAAGTTCTATCCATGAAATCTATCTATCAGGATGCAAATTTATTAGCTATGGTGTACCACAGGGTTCTGTCTTAGGCCCACTATTGTTTCTTATCTATATTAATGATTTACACAACACTATTAAGTTCTTTATTGTTCATCATTTTGCAGATGATACCAATCTAATATGTTTTGATACTTCCTTAAATTCTCGTTCTTAAAAAGTCAACATGGATCTGAAGTTTCTTTCTCAATGACTCAATGCCAATTAAATCAGTTTGAATATTAACAAATCTGAATATGTGGTCTTCAAACATAAACTCAAACCTTTAAATGACGACTTAAGAATATTTATAAATGGCAACAGGCTCTTCCCAAGTAACTGTATTAAGTACCTTGGAGTACTTCTTGATGCAGATCTTAAGTGGAAATCTCAAATTAATTCTGTTGTAGTCAAACTGAAAAGAGCAAATGGAGCTTTAGCTAAACTTCTATATTTTTTTCCAAAAAATGTTCAATTATCTGTATATCATGCGAATCTTCAGTAGTCATCTCCAATACTTTAATGAATCTGGGGACAACCTGGTCATACTTTTATTGAGTGCATTCACTATTTACAACGATTTGCAGTAAGATTGATTTCCTTTGAGCATTCCAGAGCATCTTCAAATCCCCTTTCTTCTAATCTCAGTATTTTAAATTTTTTAGATCTGGTCCACATAAAGAACATAATTTTCATTTATAACCTGTATCACAAAAACCTCCCTGAGGCTCTCCAGGATACTTTTACCGTTGACTTTATCCACTCTTACCAAACTCGTGGATCTCTAACGTTACTGTAGAATAAAATATTTCTTCTTCTTCTGAAGGGTTATTTGTTGGATAATTTTTTTACAATTTTCCATTATGGGTTAATGACAAAATCAAAATGTATAAAATATTTTTAAAAGTAAAATTTACGAAAATAAATCTATGCGGAATGTGAGCTAGCTAGGAAACCTGTCTATTTCTCTCTCTCTCTGAACCACAGTGATTTGCAACTAGAAATTTTTGAGATAGCTAGGTTCAACCCTGTGGCTGGATGAAACAGGTCACGCGACAGACAATAAAATTTTCTAGATGAAATAATTTTTTAGTTAGTGCTGTCCACATAGCACAAAACTTTACGCGTTTACATACAAAATGTTTTATCTACGTGAGTGAAAAATATATAAAGAAAACTGTTTGGACTTGGGATAAATTATCAGTTAAAAAATGGCAACTGTAGTAGACGAAGCTTTATTTCTATATTATTAATCTTTTTCTTGAATTAAAATTCAACTGTTATCAACTGTCACTGTGGGTTGAACCTGGCTCTCCCTTTCCCTCAAATCATATCAGCTAATAAAAATAGGGAAGGGAAAGAGTTAGAGTCGGGTTTCCTAGGTAAATGTGAGTGTATATAGCTAGCTATAATATATCTTATATATTATATAAAAAAATTAAACAAATCAAATCCACACAAAAATTTCTCTCCTTAAGGTAGTCTGAAAAATAGTGTTCTGTTTGGGATGAAATCACATTTGAGGGAAAACAGAACACTTGCCTGAATGTTTTTTTGTTTTTTTTTAATGTTTCACCATGCCTAGCCTCTAGCAGACACATTTTAGATATATTAGCCGATTCTTTTTACTGCTCTCCATCACTGTTTTTGACATCAAAGTAGGTGAAAAATACAGGAGTTTCACAGGAGAGATTATTTGAAATATCTTAGCTTTCATGGATAGAACTTTTTAAAAATCCAAAATAATAAAATGATGTCAAAATAAAGGAAAAGGAGGCAAATGTTCGATAAAAAGGTAGGTTTGATGAATTCCGAAACTGTAGAGACTAGTTTTCCTAGAACTTCCATCATTAAGTGCAAAAATCAGCCTACCTTCCATATTTTTTAGGACTGGGTGGTGTGGTCCAGCAGTCAAACTTTACTTTTACTATTTTGAGTTTGATTATTGTTGTATTAAAACTGCAAAGTCAGCAACTTTCGGAATTTAGTGATTACGTAATGGAATTTTATTTTCCCCGCACCACGCGCACACGAGAGGGCATTATGTTTTTCCTTGCAGTTTGGGTTGTATATATATATTCATCTACCTTATCTGTAAAAACTTAGTTAGAAAATTTATTTTTACTGACGAAAATTTTAGTAGAAGTAGAAATTAAAACGAGATTTACAAAACAAAGAAAGTTAAAATATTTCAAATATAGCTAAACACAGATGTTTGCTATGCTATAACTAAAACAGAACACAACGAATATCATCCAAATGTTTGTTTTAAAATGAAATATTATAAGCAAAGTCTCGTAAGTAATCTAGTCGTTGGCGGTTTTGGTAGTCATCAACTATACAGAGAATTCGAGCGTTACAATCAGCGTATCTCCGTCTTTTACCCCCTAGATTTTGTAGTGTACAATACTTTCCTCCTTACGTTATACTTCCAATTTTTTTATAGAAAATCGGGTGGCAAGAAGAAACATTCACTTTGAAGCTGTTGTGACAGCTCTCGACACTGTTGTTAGTACACGGAAGCTCATCATCAGTGCGATTAAACATATGTTCCACAACTCAATTGGAAACAAAGGTGGTCGACGTGGAGCATTTCTTCGGAACCTCCCGATATAAATCTTCGAAATAATCTAACACTTCGTCTGAATCAGAAAGATAATTAGTTCTGATGTGGTTGCAAACATCGTTAAATGCGCTAATGACATCCTGTGGGGGCTCAAATGCAGTTGCTGCTATCATACGCGGACACAATAAGGACAGAATAACAAAAAAAACAACAAATTAACAAACAAACAAAATACAATTTCTCTTATACATAGCATTCACCAAACATTATTCAAAATATAACACCGCATCCCTGTCCATGATGAAACTTACATATTTATCATGAATGCTGAAAATAATCCATTTATAGAAGATCAGGTCATGTGTCCACTGTCATGTAGTAAAAACTGTGCACCAATGTAGCTGTCACCTGATACTGTTGGGGTAATATAGAGACGTCTTCTCGTCTTGCAGGATTTGGCAAAATAATATTCTCCTGCCTCTGAAGACGAATATTTCTGCGCATTCTTTTTAAAAAAGGGACTGCGGCCGTTGCAGTGACGTTTGCTAGATATTCAGCTAAAATTTGCTGAGTTTTACATACTGCTTGGGCACAACATGAAACTTCAATGACAAAACGTATCTATCTACTCCAAAAGTGAATTGTCCGCTTTCTATCAAATGCGCACTGGTTGGCTCATTGCGATCCACTTTTCCTAAATCTCAAGGTCGTTAAGGTTTTTGATGTTAAATCTCTTAACGTTCTTTTACTTTTTAATCTCCTGAACGGCAAACTATCTCCGGCGCTTCATTATACTTATCATTTTGATCACTTTGAAATTCCCAAACTTACACGATGAAGGAAGGTTGGATCTCTAGTTCCACTTAGATTTAACACTGTTTTATATGGTGAATATTCAATCCAAAATCAGGTAATTTATGGTTGGAACTCTCTTCAGGCAAATCTTCATCTGGACGACTTATCTCAGTTGACTTACTCGAAACTTCAATATTGGACTAAATTTTAATTTTTCTCAAGTTAAATCGATTAGTTTACTTTTTCACTTTTTTACTCAATTTTTATTTTTATTATTTTTGGTTTTGGTTTTTATTATTTTATTTTACTTTTATTACATATTATACTAGTTTATTTATTTATTTATTTTTATTTTTTGTCACAGTTTGCTTTTAATCATAAATGTATATTTTATGCAAACATGTTCATTTTATCTGAAAGGTAGCCCTGGATAGATGTTTTTTAAATGGAGTGGTCTCCTGTTTATGTTAAACTTAAACAGTATAACCCCGTTAAGTCGGACTCTCAGGGGACCGAAATAATCGGTCTGACTTATCGGGAGTCCGACCTATCCGAACTTCGTCTTAAGTCAGACTCTACTTATTTAGATCCAAGGGGGACAAGGTTTTAGTCCGACTTAAAGAAAAGTCTGACTTAAACCGTGTCCGACTTAACGGGGTTATACTGTATGTATGAATATTTATGAATATTTATGAGAGTTTTTGATATTATTGAACTTCCTCTTCTCACCATCTTTAATTTATCCTTAAAAAATTGAATTTTTCCTGATCGATAAAAAATTGCAAAAGTCACTCCCGTATTCAAATCTGGTAATGAATCTGTAGTATCTGTCCTATTTCCGTTCTTCCATGTTTTTTAAAAAAATTAGAACGAATTATGTGCGAATGATTGTATAAATATCTGAATCACAACAACTCGGAAAGGACATTCGGAAAGGACATTCGGAAAGGACATTCGGAAAGGACATTCGGAAAGGACATTCAACAGAACATGCAGCGGTAGAGTTGGTGAATGACATTATGACATGTTATACAACATGATATACGACATGATATACGACATGATATACGACATGATATACGACATGATATACGACATGATATACGACATCATATACGACATGATATACGACATGATATACGACATGGAACTATGTATGAAAACTTAAACACTCATTTCAGTTTTTATACAGAACTAAAGATGACTTAACGTCGAAAAGCTTTTGCTAATTAATAAAATACGTTGTTGTTATTATTTTTTGTTATTTTAACTTATCATCATGGCGAATTATTCATCCATCATTCCAGTAGGTTCTGTGTTTTCCAACCCAGTAGATCCATTCACAATTCCAATCATTTATTAAATAATTATTTATTTAAAATAGCATTAATTGCTGCAGGATTTGAAATGATGACTAAGACCTTATCACGGGAGATCTTTCGTCCGATCATGAATAAAAGGGTCTGATAATAACGAACATGTTAGTTGAAAACATTATCCAATCATTTTATGTAGAGTCACGGATTTATCACTGAGACAATTCAGTCTTATCAGCCCAATTCAGTCCAAAATGTTTCTTGAGGGATGACCTGTATTTGGGTTGCACTTTGTTATCACGTGTGTTTTTTCTTTATCAAAGGCATCACACAGATCGTGATCGGTATCGTTATCGTAGGATTTGGTATCGCACACACATTAGGTCTCAGCGGGGAGGCACTGGTTAACCCACAGTGGTGGAGATATTTGGGGTGGAACGTGGATTCTGATAACTGGCGTCATTGTCATCAGGAAAACCCGAAAATGGTAGTTTGAATGGCGCTCACATGATCTTCTGTATCATAGCAATAGCTATTTCATGTATTGATGGTATATTCTCTGCAATTGTAAAGTTATCTGTAGCTTTATTCCATGATCTTTAATTTACTGCGTTCGTTTTAATTCTATATCATTGTTTCATTTTTCCATCCATGGTACAACAGTAGATTTTGGACTCATCTAAAGATTCGAGCGATTCCAGATCAACATTTTCTGTGAGATCAAGGTTCAAAACCTCCATTGAGGTCTGGACAAAGACAGTTTTATAACATCACTACTAATGGACTAACCAGCTACTAACTAAATATCACGCCTGAACCGAAATTCCGTATCATGGAGATACATGGCGTAGCCTACCGACCCAGAGTAGGCTATCTTTTAGCGGGTGGTTACGCTGTACACCACTGGTGATGTGCAGCCGATCGCGAAACCCTCATCGTCGGTGAGCCGTATTTCACACACTAATACAGATTTTGATGCAGATTGACTTTGAGGATGGCAGATTAAAAATCTTTTTGCAGAATTTATTTCTGCCTAAGGTGGAAAATTTCGGAAGTGTATGAGTAATTAGAAAATGTTTTGACCTCACACTAATTTCCATTGATATTCTTCTTTTTCTTCTTCTTCTTCTCTATAAAAATGCAAACAAAACTGTGCAAACTATCTGTTTTCTTGTGTATGTTTTATCAATCCATTTGAAATAAAGCAAATGTAACTTCTGTGACGTCACTTAAATTGACCACATTTTCTAGGATGAGCCATTTAGTTGATAAGAGAGTTGTAATGTTTTGGCACAATTATTACTGTTTACTGTTTGACAAAATCTCATCCCTTCATGCAGATGGGAAGGAAATATATAAATTATTTTTTGTGTTTTTTATACTAACTGCAAGCATGGAGTCTACTACTCTTATTATCAATATTATCGTCTCCACTTCGATGACAAACTTTGCTTTGGTGATGCAAATGCAGGGAGAGCCGTGTACTGCATCTTTCTAATTTTTATGGTCACTGAATTCTTTGCGGCACTGGTGGCGGTTGTTCATTGTTGTCAAGCCACAAGTTGCTGTGGCACAAGTACACCAGGTAATCTATGTGATGATTTTGTCGCTCTGCAAAATCCATGGACTGGTTTCTCAACATTTTTTACTCATTCGAGAATTGGTTTCTTTTTATGACAAATCATTTATTTGAATTACACAAAATTCAGTTTCATAAATCCGCTGTTGCTAAGAAGTACAATCTTCATTTAAATATTAATTTCTCATAAAGTTCATGAAATTTCTAATGAAAGATTAATCCAACAACCTCAACCAATTCAACAAATTGTGTTTTCCAACGCCACCAATCATGGCTTCAACCAACCAACCTACCCAACGCACAATCTAGCGGCTCAAAGATATGGTTACCAACAAAAACAGTTTCAGCAAGCTCAAGTCACAGCTTCAGCGGAAATGACAGCTAATACAAACTCATTATTATTTTACGCAATATCAGGGGATAATATGATGAAAATGCAACCACCTCCTCCATATTGGAAGTAACTTTGAGGAAAAAAATGTAAATTCCTTGTACATTTAAAAGTAGCAAAAAAATGGAACGAATTGACAAGAGAGATTCTAACCTATTGTTGTAAAATGATCAAATAATGTGTAGCCGACACAACAAAAGAAATGATGAAACTTGATAACCAATGGCAAGAGATGTAATTATGCTCTTTTTCTAACAATTTCTTTTAATGGCTTGAAGATTTAAAAAGAGTAACACGCATATTTAAAGAAGATTAACAGGTCATGTCTCCTTCTCATTCATTTTCCTCCATTATGTAAACATGAATCGAATGATCTACAACGATAAAACAGTCAAGAAGTTCTTTACTTCTTCTCATAGGCCAAATTATGCCAATTTCGAGTTAAATACAGCATACGAAAACGGCAACGTGAGTGAAACAAAAAACTTGTTACTCTTGCAAATGCTAATAAAACATGACTAAACAGTGAAAGTTTGCAGAACTTTTTTGATAAAACAAAACAAGTGATCGATGAAGTAAGAGAGAATAAGAAATGTTACTAATTCAGATGAAAACAATATGCAAGTGAATCAGAATTTCTTGATATTAATGCTCGCAACTATTTTGTCAGAACGACTCCAAAACACAACTTTTCACGTTGCGTGTAGAACGTTCGAAACTGCTAATTATGTAATTAGCTAAAAAAGTTTTCGCAATGGTAGAACGTGAAGTAGACTCTTTCCTCGACGAAATCCACATGAAAAACAAGTCTTTTTGTTTCATTCGCGTTGTCGTCATAGTCGTTGTTGTTGTTGTTGCTAAAACTTCTTATAAGGTCAACGCAACTGATGGAACCATCAAAATAAACGTTGTTTAATCAGTCTTGGATGAGTATATCCAAGGGAGGGAGTTGTTTGTCAATCAATCGTAAAGAGTTACAACAACTGGTTTAAATGCATACAACTAATTCTAATTATTTTGAACATGGTAATAATTAGCACAATTTACAAGATTTTCTGCAGTTTTTCTGCATATAATTCTTGCTTCTTGAGCATTCTCCAATTTTTTCCCATTCATCACATCGGTCATTCTTGTTTCTGCAGCCACACGAACTGTTTTTACCTTTGGAAAGAAAACAGTTTGAAAAAGATCATTACGAAAGTTTGTCAAAGTCAAAGGAGGAGAGTGAAACATTTCCGCAGCTACAAAATTGTAGCTGCTCTCTTTAGCAGGTCCATTTGTGGCTTATCTGCGTGAGAAAACTAAAATTCTCTTTTTTGTTCACGCAGACAGTCATTGCAAGTTAGGATTTTATTTAATTGCGAATGCCCGCTATAGCGGATATGAATATCTACACACTATCATCAAGATTTTGCGGAATCGCTATTTTTTTCCTCCTCAAAGTTTCCACCACCGGCTCAAATCACAAAATTCTGTTGCAATGTTACGCACAATCAAAATTTTGAACTAGCCATCGTTTGGTAACTCTCTAATTATTACTTCGGATAATACCCTCTAATTATTCAAATTCTTAAAAATTTTATATTGAAAACGAGCCGGACCATGGTAACTAGACCCATATATAGTTACCATAGTAACTAAACCCTAATATGGTGTTTAAACAGAAATTCGGGGTAGGTCAATTGCATATAAAATGCAATGCAAAAAAAAAAAACAATCACTAAAAATACCTCAATAGAATTATAAAGATGTTTTCATGAACAAAACTGATACTCTCTCTGGAATTTAGGGACATGCTTATACAAACTCTAAAGTAAATAGCTAGTGGTAATTGTATTACGTTTTAAAAAAGATAACTGAATAAGAGGAACGGTCAATCACAATTACAATACTCCTTTCCCGAAGTTCTGTTTAGACACCGTGTTTTGGCCTTTTTGATATTGAAAACGATGTTGTGTGGACCAGAAAAAATTTATGTTCGCACACGAACATGCACATGTAGTTTTCTCGCGCGCCCATACGAAAATAACTTTGTTAAAACTCATCTGACAAAGATGAACAATGTTTATTTGTCCTTTATGAAACATTTACCTTCGCATGATTTGCAACAGTTTTCCTTCATCCATTGTTTGTGTTTCTGGTCGGTACAGAAACCTTGCTCTGTCCACGTTAAACAACGATTATCTTTATTTAAGCAGGCAGGTGTGTTTTCTAAGTTCAAACATATGATACGATGCATTTAAAAATTAAAAAAAAGGGGGAGGGGGTACTCCCCCTATTAGCAAATATAGGGCCTTTAGACGGTCATGCTGTGAATTTTACAAAATGAATGCTTTTATCAATATAAGCTAGTTTTCCTGAATTCTTTGCCATATTTCATTTTTCATTATTTTTTTTGAAGCTGAAACTTTTTAAATATGTCTAATTAGTACTTAAGGCAACTAGTTATACAATGAACCCTCAGAAAAACCTATCCCCTCATATCCCCTTTAGATTCTATGGTACTAGCCTCTAGACGTGGTAGGTAAATCCTTACTGCATTTGTACATCAGATTGATCTGTCTGATATCAATTTCGCTAAATCCATCTCTTTGTCCGATCCAATCTTGCTTTGCTTGATCCAAAACTTCAATGGTTACTCGCCCGGCACCAAATGCAAATTGTCCATAATGCATCATACTGCATAGATCATAAGGTGTACCAAGTGAATCAATGTTCTTAGCTGGCTCCTTTTCAAAGTTACCTTTCATATCATCTGAAGATGGAACAATCAAACAACATACAGTTAATGTTGAAATAAATGATGATTCGTGATGATATCGATGTCATGGTTACTCATTTTCCCAAATTTTTGACCATGGACTTATGTACTGTATATAAAGTATACAGATCCTTAAACTTCGTATGTAGAACAAATTGATCTGGATGATATAACCCTTAAAGTCTGTTTTCCAGTAGGCAGAATCACCCACGTGGATTCGACCGGAGTTAAAGGAAAAGCAACCGCTAAGCGGAGTTTTACAAGGCGGAATTGTCCCTGCGGACTAGCGCGTAATGAAAATGTAAATTACTTCAACGTGACTGACTGTGTTTATAAGTATATTCATATATGATAACCGAGATGTCCTTACTAACTTAAAATCACATCAGCTCATAACACCTAAAAACCTAAAAAACGTTCAATTCATATAGAAATCATGATGGTAGGCATCACGATGGTAGGCAAGCATGTGAGTGTTATTATGAAATCCCTTACATAGATAACACTTCATGTTTATTCGTTTTTTATTTTCGCCAAATATCTGCATTGTCAGCAAAATTTATCCAAATCTGATTGCACAGTAACTAAATCCGTTCAAATAAAGTTGGAAGAGCTTCAACTTCAGTTGCTCACCAGAGATCGCTCAAAAATGGTAATTTAAGGCTAGAGTGCCGAAAGTCAAGTTTGTCCCACTCCATGCAGACGATTCCGCGTTATGAAAACAACAGAGGATAAATTAAAAGAAATAAGAAATAAATGCAACAATGACTATGGCCATCATAAAAAAGATATTCAGTGATCTCCTCCTCCACTAAAATTAGTATTGATTAAACGTAATGGAAACGCCTTTAAAAACAATGGAAAGGCTGCTAATAATGAGTGACGTAAAAATTTGATAGTAAGGAAAATACGAGTTCAAAATCATATTGAGCAGTTTTGTTAGTATTGTTGGCTTTTAGTTGGTACTCATATGAAAACGGTAATTTGACCCAATTTTTGCTGGATATAATTTGACGCACCTAATAGTGGACAGAAATCATGTTAGGGGATAAATGTTTATTTGTTTTAGTTTATGACCATTAACATCCAATATTAAAGCAAAGACCAACAGACCAAGTATTACCTAGAATGTTTTTCCAGATAATTTTGATGTAATTTTCTCTGTCAGGTCGACTCTGCTCATGCATGATACCTAAACAAAAATGTTACTTCAATAACTGCTTCTTACCGTGGCTGATTTGGCTCATCAGTGGTTGTAAGTCGCGGCCGCCAGTTACAACACGCGGCCGCCAGTTACAAGTCGCGGCCGCCAGTTATAAGTAGCGGCCCCCAGTTGCAAGTCAAGGCTGTTAGTTATAACTCGCAGCCGACAGTTACAACACGCGGTGGCCAGTTATAAGTTGCAGCGGCCAGTTACAACACGCGGCCGCCAGTTACTACTCACGTTCACATCTGGTCTGTAAATTGTTGAAAAATTCGATGTTGTAATAGCCTGTTCAACACTCCCAACACTATGTGTCTATATACCAAGAGTGTTACGAGCCCTGAATGAAGGCTAATCATGTAAACAACGGAGCCCGTGTGCAGTACAAGAAAGATGGCTAAACTGTGTTGCATCAGGCAAGAAAATGTCCACCATTACAACTTGTTGATGATGGAAAATATTCAAAATTTCGAATAGCAAGAATTTTTTTCTTGAAATAAGTTATTTTTACTTAAAACAGGAAAATTTTATGTCAAGTTAGTCAAAATAAGAAATAAGAAAGCTGAAATAACATATCGTTTCTAACCAAGATCTGATTTTTATATTTCAAGTAAAAGTTTACTTAAAATGAGAAATATTTACTAAATTCATTCTTAATAAGAATTGGAATTTTTGCTGTGTAAACAATGCACAAAAACTTAATGATAATTAATTCCATAAAATGAGACGTTACCAAGGCTATGTGCGATTTCGTGCATAACAACACCTTTTTTCCAACAGCCAGAAGCAAGGGAGATACTGTTTTTAAATCCGCGATAGCCAACTGGAGAATGACAGCTGAAAGTTTAAAAAATATATTCTAACCTATTATAAATGTAATTGTCCATTTTTGTCTTTGATCTTTTCAAAAAGCTATTTTGATCGTGTACCTACTTTGATAGCACGTGACATATTATAACCAATGCTGCAATGATTTTACTACCACGTGATCAAAGTGAGTACAAAAACAAACTACAGTTAGTGGTAATAAGATAAAAATTCCCAATAGAATTTGATATTAAGTTTCGAGGCCAGGGACTTTTCTGCTGACTATGTAAAAAGTAAACGGGTCACTCTTTGATTTATGGAACTTCATATTTTTCAGAATTGGCTTAATCTCATTTTTTTACAATGCTATTACTTAATAACCCCCGTCTCTGTGACTTGAAAAAATACCAGTGCCTCAAATGTCCATGTATTTTTAAGATACATCTAATTTAGCCACACAATAACTTTTTTAACATTTAAAAATTAGCTCTAGCTTACCCAAATCCTTTGTAAAAGCTTAGATACGCAATTTCATTGGTTCTCTTAATGAATCGCAAACACGTATGTTTGTGGTATTCAGCTAATGCTTCGTTGATAGCTTCTATACCATTTTTCTCTAGAAATAACAGTATCTTCAGTTAAATGATCTTTTACAATTATTCATGACAACTAATCAGAAAATCTTTTGAAACGTTTCACTGCAATCCCCAGCAAATTGTGTGACGTAAACAAACTATTTTATAACCCTAACCCTCCCTGATCCCCAAATATCAATGTTGAAATGTGGGATGTTGAACCGTAAAATCAACATTGACGCAGAAGGACATTTAAAATAAGAATTATTTTCGGGATGCAAGTCGCAAAAATCATCGAGTAAATCTTCAAGTGGGAATCGGCTCTTTCCAATATTAACATACCTATAGATGATGTAATCTCATATGGAATTGGTTTTCCCATCGGCCAATGTTGAAATTCTTTGGAATTGGTAGACGCAAATCCATATTCACCATTATTGATGGCCAGTTTTTGATTTGGAGTCAACATGATGTCACCTTCGTGCAATCCTGGATCTTTAAAATTATATTGAAACCAACATTAGTTCAAAAAACAGACAACATTTTTCAAACCCGTTCACACTTCGGTCTCAGTACTTCTCTTACGGATATCAGATAAATCGGATACAGAGGAATCTCTGCTATTGTGGATGGTTAGTGTTGTTTTACAATCATTGATGTTTAAAAAAGTAACGGTCAATTTCGAAATGACATTGCTTGGTTTAGGTCTATTCTTTATATTCCGTAACGTTTGAATAAAAAAAAACTAGAACAAAACGAAGGTGTACATTTCATTATCATTGTCATTGTTGTTGTTGTTGTTGTTGTTGTTGTTGTTGCTTTTGATGTTCTTGATGTTGTTATTGTTGTTGTTGTTGTGTCAGGACCAAAAGAAAACGTGAAATAATAAAGAACAACAAACATTCAAGTTAAGCCTACTTTCCATCTCTCTGATCCAAATTCCAGTGATGATGTTGGTTGACAACAATTGCAGGATGATGAAAGTAAACGCAGAAAAGACAGACATCGCTTTTGATATTTGTCAGAATGGATGAAATGTTGTTAAGCGATATTCAGAGTATTGTGCTTTCATTTTAGTTAAGTTTTTTATGAAAATCTTTAGTTTTTAGACTACTTGTTTACACAGCTTGTTGCGTGTCTCAAGTCTTACCGATTACAACGATTTTTCAGCTTTTGGTTGTGCGAATATTAACTTGTAATTACGTATTGAAACTTTTGAAATTCGACCAAAGAGCCTATTTTACATATAGCCAATCCTAAAAATTAAACAGGAACACACACACATACACATATGGGGAACACTTTGGCGCTGCAGAAATCTTTATAATGACTGATGAATAAATGATGTCACTTTATTTCTATCTTCAGCTACCATGTTACCAAAACCGTACGAAAACGACACCTTGAGTGACGCCAAAACCGTTGCTGTAGTAACCATCATGAAGGGATTATTATGCCCGATATAACTTATTAAAACTACACTATGTAAGAACGTGAAGTTTCAGTAAAATACTTCTTCAGGCGGTATACTTTTTTATTACCTGAAAAGTGACAGTACAGCCAAATGAGAGTTTCTGATTGGCTCATCCGTACAGAGCCGTACTGACTGGTTTGCGTCATAGGTTATAAAATGTTAGTTTAATAAGTATATACGAATAAACGAAAAGTGAAAAGAAAGCAAGCAAGTGTCGCGTTAAAAAAACTGTTAGGTATAGTGCTTGCTAAAATAATAAGTGAATCAGTTAATTGAAATCATTGCATTGCATTTTTTCTATTTTTAATAATAAATCGAATGTCACACAAAAATGAGTAAAAACGTTTGTATTCGAAGCAAAGTAATTTCGAAGTATCAAACTCAAACGGTCTTGACTCTCTTTGTCATTTTTACTAGGTAATAAACGGGATACTGACTGTTTGCGCATCTGTACAGAGGAAATGCAAAGCCCTCGGTCTGAAGCACTGGTCTCGCAAGTTCGACCTGTACATTCGGACCTCGGGCTTTGTATTTCTCTGTATAGATGCGCAAACAGTCAGTATCCGGTTAATGTATACTTCAGAATTAAACCTAAACTGTTGAACAATAGTTAGCCCGAACCTCTATGTTTTGAACTGTCCCGAATCCCAACTACAATTAATTTCATTAATTAATCCAAAATTGTAATTTGAAGATCCCTTCCATTACAATTCGAACGATTTTTTACCGCTTTTGGATGTCCGAGTTACAGAAATTCAGCTGAAATTGAAAAGTTATGGTTGATAATTTTATAACGTATGTTTGACATGCGGGGCTTTAATACACCGATCTCGCTTACTGCATTCTCTCTTACCTTCCTACTCTTTTTAATAATCATCTCTTTCAAATTCCATTTTTTCTGATTACTTTTTAAATTTAATCTACAACGAGCGTCTAAACCCGTACTTGAAACTAATAAACGAATGCCTTGGTAGCTTACGAATTATTTTGAATGTATATAACTCTAGTGTGTTGTTATTTATAATTGGTTGCATGTTTTATCGAGTCTTGAGGTACACAAAATCTCAACCTTAAACAAAATAACCCCCCTCTTTCAACCATGTTGAAAATTATTCCCTCCACTCTATTAGTACCGACTCTCCAATTATGAAAAGAAAAGTATTGAAAATCTCCAGGGGGTAATATTAGAAGAGAATACTGTACCAGACCCATTGAATTAAGAGTGGATTTCAATTCTTTTGTACTTAAGCGATTGTTTGGATCCGATTCATGGGAAGGATATAGCTCTCATAACCTGCGTTATTTCCGTAAATATTATTTTTCAACTATCAAATCAGTGCACCAGAATTGGAACAGTTTTAACAGCTTATATATGGAAAATTATATCCCTGGTGATGTAAGAGAAGGGAAAACGGTAAATAACTTCCACCCTTGAACCCCCTTCCCCGGCGCCCCACCACCACAAGAACTTTTTCATTTTTTAGCCTCATATGTTTGCTGACAATGTGACTAATTGGGACTCCTTCTTTTATTTGTTTATCCAATACCATTAGTTTCGTTATTCTAAATTATTGATTGATTTCTTTCCACAATAAGCAACCTCAAATTACTCAAGTGTGCGTTATTGCTTGTTTTGTGGAAGTCATGGCAGTATCATAACATCTTCCATGCGAAGTCATACATAATTGAATAATTGAATAATTCATCCGCCAGCTTAGCAACAATAAAGAGATGGAAGAACTAATTCGTTTCGTGGCGAAATAATAATTTATTTATAGAGTTCACCTAGCTATTTTAAGATTCAAAGCCAATTCTGAATAGCTGTTTCATGTTCCTACGGACCAGGGAATGGTAATTCACCATTCATGGAATTGATGTTCCTTTTCTATGATCATGTACGCGTTTGTCAAAGTAAGAAGAAGAAATTCATCTTTAAGAACAGTTGAAACATTCTCTATCTGACCGATTTTTCTAACAAAAAACAAAAGACGTAGATTAGCATTGGAATCGTTGTTAGTTGAAACTGACTTTTTTTGAAAATTTGAAGCATTGTCCGGAAGATTTCATCGGCAATGATTTTGACAAAGTTGCTTCTTCTGACAGGTGGGTATTTCATTTTCGGTTTGCGAAATTGTTGATTCATATCATCATTCAGGTTCAAGAAACATTTTATTAACCAATCAGCCAATTCTGTGTGTTGTTACAACACCTGGATAATTTCTCATTCAAGTTAATTCTAGGACGCCATAAAGTCTGTTCTCGTCTCTTACTGATTCGCACACCTTTCAACACGATAAAGACGTCTCTTCTGGCGATGTAGTGCCCTGCCTTCTCATAAAGAAATCTCCCTTAAGTTCCTTTTGAAACCATTTTATAACAAGCTCTTCAACTCTCATATAGCCAAGTCACTTTGTTCGCTAGCCTAATGGTTATTTTAGTCAACTCAACGGCAGGTTACTATGTTTAGCAGGCTTATGGTTACCATGACGATGGGCATAGGTTTAAGCATAATTTTGCCGCACTCTATGAGACAACTAAACATCAACTGGCGTTCTGCTTTAATTGACAGTGTTTTTTTATATTTGAATTTCCACCGCTAAGAATGAGGTTGCTTTCTCTTCCATTCTCGCCTCACCATTTTCGTCACCATTGCATTTGTTCTTTGGTGGTTCACATAACATTTCAGCATTTCAGCATCAAAAGATTATTTTAAAAGATGCTATAAAAAAAATTATTTTAAAAGATGCTATAAAAAAGATTCTTGTTGCATTATTACAATTAAAAGTGTAGATTTCAAACAATTCTTCCCTTTCCTTTTAAGTGGCTGTTTTGACGCCCCAACACGTACTGTCAGTCGATCGTCCACCGCCAACAGATGAGACGAGATCTGGAGATGCCGATGTGGGAACATTACCAAAAACTCAGTCGCCGGATGAGACAAAATCCGGAGATGGCGATAGAGGAACATTACCAAAAACTGAGGCGCCGAATGAGACAAAATCCGGAGATGGCGATAGAGAAACATTACCAAAAACTGAGGCGCCGGATGAGACAAAATCTGGAGATGGCGATAGAGAAACATTACCAAAAACTGAGGCCCCAGATGGCGATAAACAAACAACAAGGTAAGAAAGAATGGTTATGTTTCATGTATATGCTATCGGCTACGCGACCATAGAGCGGATACCATTGTTCATTGTCTTTTTCAAGCAAACTATAAATAAAAAAACTGAACTTTTCGTAAGAAAATGAGTAAGTAAATAAGTAAGTAAAGCTAAAAATATCAAGTGTGTATTTCAGGTTCGAGTAACGACAGAGTTAGTATAAGGAAGTAGGATTTCCACCAATTCAAGTTCGAAATGTAGTGAAAGAGAAAATCCCGCGAAACTCTTTTTTTCCCTCTTTTTCCCGTCCCTACTTTTAACAACCTTCCTCTCGACGAATTTTTGCTTTTTAACATATCAATAAAATATGTGACTATGTAAGGGTTAGTGGTGTCATATAAACTGAAACGGGCGGTTTGTGAAAAAGGCACTGTAATGTCCAAAAACAGTATTCTACAAGAATTTTAAGAAGACTTCTGTATTTCTTGATATGGAAGGATTGATATAATGTAATCAATACATACTTTAATATACGTTATTCTAGGAAATGAACGCGCTATAAAATTAACGCGGTTTTTAAAAAGGTGTTAATTTTATATGCGTCCTTTCTCAATATTTTTCAAATAAAAAACTTTTACAGAAAAAATTCAAAAAGTGTCAAAAACATTCACATAATGTCCACGATTGTGTTACCTTCATACTTATATATTCAAAAAACTACTTGTTGCCTTTAAAAACTAATATACTTGTGTTTTGGGGTTTTTTTTGCCTTACAAAAATTACCAATGCCTCGAATTCGCGTTTATTTCATACATTTTGAAATCTATTTGTTGTAACCGCGTTAATTTCATTCAAAAACTAAAAGCAAAGTTCGTCAACCGCGTTAATTTCCTGAGCATTAATTTCCTTCGCGTTTATTTCTAGAATAAGGTAAAGGAAACCAGGTACATGTGTCCGGAGAAAAGTGAAAACAAAAAAATTCAGTCGTGTAGACCGGCTTTAATAACATTTCATAAACCGAGTGTAACTTGAAATGTCTGAAAGTTGTTTCACATTGCTCTCCCTCCTTTATAAAGACTTTAACCATGAAAATTTGACTGCAATCCATCTATCCGTACATGTCGGTTAAAAAAACAATAACATCCTTTGTTAGAGAGAAGAGAGTGGAAATGACGATTCTCAAGCAAGATAATGTGCTGCAGTATGTCTTGAAAGGATTACGTCTTATAAAGAAGAAACCGGAAAAATTAAAATACGTCCAGATCGATAAAATAACTGAAGGTGATCAATGGTACTGCAAAGGGAGTGAAGATGTAAAGATAGCTGAAGGAAGCAAACTTCTTTTTGATTGTTCTTTGAGGTTAGTATTTCACCATTTTATAGAAAATCATGAAAGGTAAGATGAAGTATTTTTAGTTGAATTGCTTTGAACTGCAATAACCAGCCATGTCAAAGTTTTATTTATAAATTGTATAATTAATTTATATTTATATTTTTGAAAGGTTAGGAGTGCACATTTAAAATACAATTTTTAAAAAGCAGTTATAAATAATATAGCAGTAATTTTTTTAGTTTTCACCACAGATACTAATCTGTAAAAAACACACTCTCCTAGATATCCCCTAGAAATATCCAACACCAAGAAGAAGCAGTTTGTAAACGCTGGTTTTGATTGTACCAAATTTTCCTTTCTTGCTTTGAAAGGACTTTGAAAGTCACGTCTCAATGTCTTTAATAATTACCTACAGGTACCGCATTGAAAAAATATGTGGCACAAAGAAAATCAATATCACAGCTGAAACACTTTCAAATACGTTGGTTAAGTTAACCTTGAAACTTCAAGATGTTAAGTTACCAAAAGTAGTAGTTAAACCAGCAATAATATCCATACCTGAGCGTGAAAGACAAGAGGCTACTGCAAGAAAGCCTGTTGATTACAAACCAGCGGAAAACCAGGTAGGTAGAAAACAAGTTACAATACAGACCTAGAAGAAACTTTCTGTATCGGGGTCGATATGACGATCGGTCGTTGGTGAAACTTTTTAAAAAAGCATAATTTGAAAGAACGTCTTGAAAAACCAGACAATAACAAGCGCTGGGAAATAATCCCTAATGTTTACGAAATAGTGTAAAAGCCTTTGTTAAAGTTTTGACACAATTCGTTTTCCTTTTATTTTTAAAAAAAGGGACCAGTTGTTATTCCGACCCCTGTTTGTGTAAGAGATACAGTATAACCCCGTTAAGTCGGACTCTCAGGGGACCGAAATAATCGGTCTGACTTATCGGGAGTCCGACTTATCCGAACTTCGTCTTAAGTCAGACTCTACTTATTTAGTCCCAAGGGGGACAAGGTTTTAGTCCGACTTAAAGAAAAGTCTGCCTTAAACCGTGTCCGACTTAACGGGGTTATACTGTAATTAGATTTAATGTTAGCCTTTCAAAAGCAAAATTATAATGTCCAATCTCAATTTTATAATCTCAATATAGATTGAAGAATTCAAAACCCTTGTATTACCCTCTGTTGCTGAAGAGTGCCCAGCTGTGTCAATGTGTAAACGAACAGGTCTATTTTTGGTGGGGTGCATAGGAGAAGAAAGTAAGAAAAGAAATCAAGTTTGAATAGAATAGACCTTTCCCGAATTTGACTTCAAAAACTGAATTATTGCTGAGTCATCTGTTTTTATGCAATTTGTTGTTATACTGATTTCATTACTATACAACTTAGTCTCTACTTTTCCCAATTCCCGGTAGTATAGTTATCACCTATTACGGTTTGCATAAGTAAAGACCTAGTTGCTAAGTTGGGAAGCCAAATAAATTACGCCTACAGGAAGCAGGAGAAAGAATGAGGATGAAACGGAACTATATTGTGCATTATACCCACGACAATTCGCCTTAAAACGAAAATACTATTCTCCGTATTATTAAAAACTCGTAAATATTACTCAGGGTAATAACGCGTGCAATTTGAATATTGAATAGGAGTTTATTGGCATGCTGACTTGGCACAGCGTTTAAACAGAAAGTCGGGAAAGGTTTATTCTTCATTCTCTATTCTATTATTTTCAAATGTGACGGAAAAGGTTATGTGAATGTGGTATATTTTGTACCGAACTTATTAGAACATATAAACTATACTGCATGACAAGTTGTGATTATGAAATTGTTTATATTTCAGTGGAACTGAAGATTAAACATGAAGACAAAGAACAATCATTTTCATGCTTTAAATTTCGAACACGAGCTGTTTTATTTGACAAACTTGATTCCATCAAGTTCGTTCCAAGACCTGGCAGTTATAAAAATCTGACTCTTCTGTTTCGAGTGGGATGCATCGTAAGTATTACCTGTATCGTTGATAATTTCGAAAGTCACAAAGGAGGTCTAGTATTTTTTAGTCTAATAACTTTAAAACATGACCCAATCTGATAACTACATTTACTTTTGTTATTGTTACAGTAATAACCTTTGCGGAGATTGAAAAGTACATTGTGTGTATAACTGATTACAAATAATATATACTAGAGTTGCACATTGGTTCCGTATTACAGTTATACTTATATGAACTTTTCAGATATCTAACCGAAAGGATCGCAAGCCAGATATAGATAGAACAATTAGTGCTATAAGAGATGATTTAAAAGAAGGTATTCGCGTACCTATTCATATTATTGGTAAAAGCAGGAAACCAAAGCCATCCAGCAACACAATGTTTGCTCCAGCCATACCTGAAAAGACATCTGAGAACATGGGATTTACCGTGAGAGAGTTATTGGAAACTTCACCATTGCATAATTCAGTTGGAAAGAAAGCTTCATCTAAAGAAGTAGGTGACAAGCTTGTTGATTTGAAGGATAGCAGAATACAAGTCTCCGGTGTTGCTGTGTCAAACCTTTCTGTTAATCCAGCAGTTGGATCCTTTAAATGGAAGTGTCCAGAAAGTGAATTTGAACCTATTGAGAACTTGCAAAAGACCAACAAGAGCTTACTTCTCGGTCTTGACTGTGTTGTGAAGTTTGAGGCCACTGAAGATGGACCGTTATCTGATATTCCTTGGTTTAAATTTCGTGTATGGGATGGAAGCGATAATAGTTCTCTTGGATACAAAAACCAAGACGTAATTAAAGGTGATGCTTATTCAGAATCAGTTTTGGCGAGAGTCTTAAAAAGAGACTGTGATGGAGTTGCAGGCAAAAATAAGAAAGTAGGATAGATGTGGTGAATGCACTGGCACTCCATGCAAACCAAAATGTGACGGAGAATATGAATCTGACGCAGTTGAAGATGGTAACTGGATTTCTTTAGGCATTTTTCTAAGCATTAACAACTATTTACGAATTCGACTTGTTTCTTAGAATATTCGATCTTTAAATTGCAATGGATAAATTTATTACGCTATAACTATTTTCAAGGTTGCGGTGTTTGCGTTTTGGGCAAGAGTGGAAAGACTATGGCAGACTCCAAAAAATATCTGGAAAATGGTCATGGAAAATGTTGCCGGCGCAAACTGCAGTGTGGGGAGTGCCTGCCAGAAGGCAAGGAATTAAAACCAGATTGTAACGGAGACATGAGTTGCGGAATTCACCGTGCAGTTAGCATCAAATGTGACGACGTAAGCTCTGTCTGTTTTGGAGGAAATACAACCAAGAAGAAGGAGGATGGTATGTTTGTTATCTGAATGTATTAATCAAAGTTACGTGAGTTAAAGTTCTGAAGGGTTCCACATACATTCACGTCAGTATTGAATATTTTATTATCCTATTTTGGAATCTCAGAAAGGTATTTTGCTTGTTTAAAGTAAACACATTATAGATGCTGGTTAAACATCTAATAGGGTCCATGCGCATTGAAAATGAATAAATAATAGTCAAATTTATATTCTTGACTTCAGTCTGCAATAAGCTTTCAGCAGATGCTCCTAATTTTCAACATCTATTTTTTTTCAAACTAAACATTTTCTACTTTTAGTGTTTTCATGTGGTAAATGCATCAAACCTGGTGAGATCGTTACACAAGATTGCACCGCTGGCGCAATTGAAAATGTTTCTCCACTTTCCTTCTATACTTCCCAACCACTTAAACGTCTTCAGATTTGTTTGAGTAAAGAATTACTCAAAATTAGTAATGATTTAAAATGTGAATTAACACATAACAGGTATGTGCAAATTTCTGAGCAGTGGGGAGATTTTGTATATTGTTTTATCTTTGAAACATCTTTACAATACTTTGGTTTTAAATCTGCTTTATCCAGTTTTACACATTTTCTATCTTGTATCACTCCATCTGGATCTCCCTAAATCGACATTTCCGCGGTTGAAGATATGCAGAGGAAACATAATGCAAAATAGACCTTTTATTAAATATGTCACCTTCGATATTTACAAAAATTGTTTCGTTTTAAATTTCAATAATAATGTCGCTCTCTTAAAAACAACAGCAAAAGTTTTATTTTCTTTGTTTGTTTTCTATTTCTATAGCACTGGGAATGTCTGCAAGCTAGCAAAGAAAGCTGCCACCACAAAAATTGCAGATGTCTGTGTAGCACCTAAAGTAAGAACATATTGTCGACCAATCACTCGTTATTTGGATGCTGAGTGCCAAGAAGGAGAATACAAATTGAAATGCCACAACCCAGATGGTAGCTCTGTAGCTTACGTCAATCAAGGAATAATAATAAAATCTGCAGCTGAGATCGTCATTACTTCATTTTCACCGGAAAGTGCTGCACCCAACGATGACATTTATTTAACATTTGAGGTAACCTTCATTATGATTATTCATTATCACCATACGTTGGGAAACGAATAATTAATTGTCATTATTTAAAGGAAACAGTGAGGATGTTAGAAAAACTTACAAGTTGTTTTATAAGCACAGGCTTACTTAACACCACTTAAGAGTAACAAGCACTTATACGTTTTCTTCCTAAGAAGACAGGTAGTCCTTCTCTCAAAAGTTGTAGGTGGTTTTGAGGGAATATATTTCCGTTTTCTTGGTTTATCAAATAGGCACCAAAGTAAGTAGGTTCACAAGGACGAAAGAAAATAAGCACCAATCTTTCAATCAATCTTTACTGGTGCTTCTTCCAAAAGCTTGAAGCATGCTTTGATCAGTATCAATAACTCTTCATTTGTTTTCAATAACAACAAAAATTGTTTTCTCTTCAGGGCGAATTTAATGAAAACGACAACTACCAATGTATTTTTAAATTTAAAGAAGATAAGCGAATAGTACCTGCTGAACTTGACACCGAGAAAAAACTCCATTGTAAACGACTCAAAGTTCCTGGTGCAACTGGTAAACTAAATATCGTGGTTGCAAGTTGTGGCAGAAAATCTGAGGTTAAACAATTAGAAATAGTATGCCAGGATAAGCCTAAGCCATTGGTGGCAAAACCAGCGAAAATTAAAAAATATAGTTACATGATAGAATTTGACAAGCCGGTGGAATTAGCGAAAGATGAAGCGTGCAAAGATTTTAAATTGCATTCAAGGTTTGCAGATTTATTTGAATTCTATATTCTGTTGACTCTGGATATCTCGACTACTTCATATTCCATTCACCCTTCTCTAAGATATTTTACAATCACTTTGATTAAAATTCTCTCGATATATTGAGTGAAAACGTGAGAATTTCTAACGCAAAACCCATGCTCCGATTTTGTTCGAAGTTTTCTTGTTACGTCAAAATTTCGATATATCGGACTTTATATTTCTGTTACTTGCCAGGTTGAGATACCGTGAGCCGAGTGTAAACCGTTTTGATAACAATATTAATCTCTGGGAAGGACTTCTTAAAAGTTCATAAATAACATATATTATTTGTTTAGAAATAGGATGGGCGTGTTACCATCGCACATACCACGAACCAATAACATATTATGTATCCCAGACAAATGTTTTCAATGTCCAGGGGAAATCGCAAGTACAGTTGAAAGTTGTACAGATGTCGAAATAGAGCTTCCAAAACATTCGTGCAAATTCACCGTTAAGTCCATCGGTAAGTATACCGTTTCGACAATCTTTTTAGACATTTCCCGAATATCTGTTTAAACACCGTATTAAGACCGAAACTTGATGACTAGGCCATAACATTGCGTTTAATTATTAATAAAATTTGAGCTTTTTCTCCAATCAATCAACCCTTCCAAATTTCTGTTAAAGCGCTGCGTTTTGGCCTCGTTCAGCGGCGGATCTAGGGTAAATCGAAAATTGTGGAGGGGCACATAAACCTAATTTCTGCTTTCAGTCTGTATCACTGGGATTAATTGCACGCTTTTCTTTTATAGTTTTAATAGCTAACATTCTTCTCCACAAATTTCGACATTCCCTCTAGATCCGCCTAGTTTTCAATGCTAAAATTACTTCAAATTGCTCTGCGGAGAGATAATTTACTAAGTAATATTGTCAAAAAGTCACTAACGATACATTACAAAAAACAAACAGGTTGGAAGGCAAAACATGGGGTTTAAACAGAAAGGTATATTGCAGCATTCAATTTACTGTAACTTCTTGTTAGATGATATTACTTTTGGTTAAAAAATACTTTTCAGGATGTTTCAATATTTTACAGAGCACATATTTCACACAACTTCTGTCACTCCATATTAAAAGTAGAATCGCAGACAAATCATAGAATTTTGTGAACTATAATTTAAACCATCGGAAGCTGCTATATATTAAACGAAGTTTTATTTTTGATGGAATATTATCAAAATAATGGTTATATAAAATGATAGTATAGCTGCAGATAATTTTAATGCGCAGTTTAAGGCGCTGAAAATATTTTGAAATTGCTGTAAAAGGCCGATTTAAACACGTCTGTGGCGTTTATTTAAAGATCGAACATTTACCGTGGGCGTAAATAAAAAACAACATACAAACCAACTTTTTTATCTTTATGTGGGCTTATCAATGTTGTCATAACATGTAGCTGAATTCCTTTGACATTCTTCATAGGCGTTTGCAAGTCATTAATATTGAAAGCACGAAAATCAAAAATGTATAGTTGGACAATATCATATAACGGAGATAATCCACAGGATGATTTAGAAGGATCGAAGTTGGCAAAACTCAACAAATTGATATCGAATATGACAAATTTAATCGTCTTAAAAAATGATCCACAATTGTAAGTAAAGGTCTCTAATATTTTTGATGGCAAAATGTTTTTAAATGTTTTGTTATTATCTAATCTAACGTTCTTACAATGAATATGTCTTCACACCTATTTCGATATTTCAACTTTTAGGTGGGCAATCGCTGGACGTGAATTCAACATTCAGCTAACAGCTACTGATAAACACGGTCAAACCTGTACAGAAGAGCGTCTGGTACGAATGGAGGAAGCCCTATGCAAAATTGGAATAAGTAGAAAAAGAAAAGGAAAAATAACGATCAAAGGTAACTCACTTTTTTCGCTTTTATTTAGGATATAATCAATATTTTTTGACAAATGGTCATAATATTTGAAATCGGTTTAAAATCAGTTTCAATATTCTTGTATCGGGCCAAGAGTTGCATAACAAAATTTCAGTGGTAAGGACCATGGAAAACTGTGCCTGAAATATAAAATTCTAAAATAAACATACTTCTGTTTATCTTTTCTTTATAATACAGTGTTCATTTCAATTTCCAAATAAAATCAACATTTCTTTTTAGGGAAGATCGGTAAGCACTGTGGCGATAATGCAATCAAGCAATTAAAATCCAATTTTACCATAATGCATGGAAAGAATCTAATTTTTGATAATGAAGGCGTGCAAGAAGAGTATACTCTAAATGAAGAAGATTATCAAAATGAGAATGGGACAAACGAGGTTGTTATTCACAACTGTGTTGTACAGCACTTCCTGAGTATTGATTCATCACCTTAACAAAGCACTCTTAGTGCTGTTTCAAATCTTGATTTATTATTCCTTAGAACATCACAGTCAGATGCACCGTCAAATCATTAGCTGGACATATTTTTTCAACAGAAAAGAACTTAACTATTGAGCCTCAACGCAAATTTAAGCTAAAAGGTTTGTTGGATAAATTAAATTTCATGTTTAGTTGTATTGAGAATGATATAACTTTGGAGATCTTCATCAGAGTTTTTGTTCTTATTAAAATAATATTTTTTAAAAATACTTTCATTGCATTCCTGAATATTGGTAGAAACTTCTTGAAATCCCTTAACCTACCTTCAAACACAGACTATAAGTATTTGTTACACTTCACATTGTAATCCTATACAATGAAAAAATCAAACAAACTTACCGGCAGAAAAACACTAATCGTAAGGTGTCAACAGTGGATAATTTAGAGGCCAATATAAATATGTAATGTATTTCAGGGAAGAAATTTGTTCGTTGTAATGCTGATAAATATGTGTTGATGTCATCCATAAAGGACGCTGCTGTCAAATGGAAATGTGTTCAAGGGAAATCTCCATGCATTGACGTACAGACAGGGAAAATTATTGAATTTACCGAAGGTTATACCATGGAACTAAACCCAGCAGCTCAGTTGCAATGTGGGGCAGAGTATGTCAATAATAGTTACACTTTGCTAAATGCGTTTTCCATGTTAGATTCAACTGTAAACTATATTCTCAAATGCAAACTTATGCCTTGAACGTGTTTTTTATATTTTGTGTAAAAGTGACGACATTTTCTTTTAGTTACGAGCTCCAGGCGGAAATCTCTAAAACTGATAAAATCCATAAAGCTTCTATAAAAGTTAAAGTCATAGAACAAGTGCCACCTAAAATCTTAGTGAGACTCAAAGAAAAGAAGGACCATTTCATGATTAGAGCATCCAGTGAAGTGGAAGACATCAAAATTGAAAATGCAGACGAAAGTGACGATGAGGAAGATGACACAAGTTAGTTACTGTTTCTTTGACTTTCAAATAGTGAGATTGGATTTCAATCTAGATTTGACGCAGAATACTTTATTGGCCCTTTTTACGCCGGTCCTTTTTTTTATTTGCGTTATTTTTGAAAAGGCCACGGTCAAGATCTCATTGGCAAAGATCTAACGTCAGCTCTTTTAACACCAAGTCATGAGAATTAACGCCATTGATAAAAAGGTCAATAAAGTATGTGGAAGGTGGCTTTCCTTAAAATCAAAGACATAATTATCAGATCGAATCAATTAGGGTTTTTTAATTGTTTCAGGTTTTTATAATTAAAGGACGTGCGACATGAATCACGTGATTTTTGTTTCTACATGTTTTTTTACCATCAACCGTATTATTTTTACATCCTTCGGCACCAATCGAATTTTGGTGCTGCACCAAAAGTCTTAAAGGCACGTGATTGGTGGCGTAGCTACTCTATTGGTGTACTCTAATAATATTTTACTATCAAAAGTGTATTAACGATATGCAAAAGAATGTGGCAGTAAATAAAAAACTATATTTTGGCGTTGGTAGCTATCTGGAAGCTTTGTGGTTGCTTCAGCTGTATAGATTACCCTTTTATATTGTTTTTAGGCTGCTATTGGATTCAATGTCCCAATTCTATTCTATTCTATTTTTTTATTCCATTTAGGTTATGGAAAAGACATCGATTTTGAAGCAATTAAGAAACGTGTGAAAATTGAAACATTGAAAAGCAAGAATAAAGTTATGAATGTAATGAAGTTGAAGATTCTCAAAGATGAGTTGACTGAGCAAAAGTATTTGTTCAAGATTACAGCGAATGATTCACTCAGAGTAACAATCCGAGAAGTTGTCATTGAAAAGAAGGCTCCACCAAAAGATTGTAAGACCTTTTTCAAGATGTGTCTTTGGAATTTTGTTGCAGGGGAATCAAACGTGAACAGGCCATTTTATTTCTTTGCATTCATCTTTTCAGATGTCCAGGTGCTCATCCTATCTATATTTAACTCGGTTAAGTTTTGTTGACAAAGCAAAGAATATTCGCATGATAAGAGAAAGGGGATGTTTTTATTAAATCGAAGTTAATGGAACTACATTATTGGATCAAATCAATTTACACTGTCAATAGAATATCGTTGCAATCATGTATACGATTCAATTATAGAATCATGTATCCATTGTTTTCTTAGGTAAAATATCAGTGGAGCCACGGGAAGGTATTGCTTACAATACCAGTTTCACAGTGGCCTTTAGTTGCGCAGAACTTACTGATACAAAAGACTACATGTATCAGGCAGGGCCATTGTGTGGAGATAAACCAAAAATGAGTGAACTAAGTTCTGATGACGTCATTACATTTGACCGACTTTGTGTAGGTAAGGTGTTTTCATGTATTTGAATTCCAATAAAGACGAAGACAATTATTTTTTTTTATCCATGTAAAATCCAACTCAAATTTATGATGTTTTACAATATAATTAAACCAAAATATGGAGTCGGCTTTCTCATGGAGGAGCAAAAACGCTGCTACAAATTGGTTTTCCAATTTCCAACTTATTTATACAGCACGGGAAATTGCATCAATACATCAATGTATTGCAAGTCCCAAAGTCTAACCAATTTTGAGACACACATTCGTAATAATGAATGAAACTCTATCGTAATTTCCCGCCTCACTCTCAATGTTCTTCATTCAAGAAGACACTTTACTAATCTTAACCTTTTAAGGGAAGAAAGACAACAACAGCATGCTAGCCATTATTGGTGTTATCGTAAACAAAGACGGAGTCAAAAGCAGAGTGCAAGCTAGCATTAAAGTTCTCCAGTCTATGTTATCCTCTGGAGAGATACTAGGAGAAACCATTGAAAAGGCAAAGGAAGAAATTTCTGCAGGGAACTATGAGGGCGTACCAAGTAAGTTGAAAGAATACAGTTGAATGAAACTTATGCCTGGAAAAGGAGTTATATGTCCCCGAAGTGTCACAGTTCTCCATTTTGATCAGACAGTTCTATGTTTTGCATAGACAGTTCTCGGTTTTAGTTGGAAAAGTTAGGTCAGAGAATCTTTGTTTTTGACAATTCTCGGCTGTTTATATGTGGTCAAAAAATAATTATTGGCATGTATTCATTTTTAGATGCCTTAAGTATTGCTCAGGATGATGTTATTGCTAACTGCGATGTTTCTGGGAATTCAACGTGTTCAGTTGACGATGTAAGAGAGAAACGCGACGAAATCGCTAAAACGGTTAGCCCAACATTTTAGTTTGACTTGGAGAAAATTAAATAATTTGCCAATATGTTCTTGCAGAATAATTCTTTTGCTGATTCGTGTATTTAGTTAGGAGATATGAAAGAAAATGCTCCAACAGAGACGTATTCCGACGCCATTAAATCAACCACAATGAAATTAAATAATGAGGCTGTGACAAATATTGTAAAAGTAGTTACTAACAAATTTCATGAGACGGTAGGTTGTTCTAATATTTTATCACTGTTGAAGTTGTTAGTAACTTTTCGTGTCATCTATTTATGTTGTCTTTCGGACTGCGATACCAGGGGCTTTTCATCTCACCGTTTTCATACAAAAAAAAACCCACCAAAAACAAACGGCCGTGGGTTCGAAGTTGCACTGCTTGAGATGCTGGTGTCATGTTCTGTTCGTGTTGCATTGATCTCGAAACGATCAATGCTGCGATGGTGAATAACCCATACGTAGACCACCGGATGATTATCGAATGAAAATACTCCCTAACATTCCACATAACGTGTGTTACTATTCCGAAAAACCGTAAGCAGAGTTGGCAATCAGTTTGTTATATAAGTTCGTATGTAAAGAATGTTAGTTTGATGCAGGGATTTCTGTTTTGCTGTCAATAGTCTCTGGTTATGTTTACTCCTTCTCTTTCTTGAGGATCTCCTTTATTTATTCAGACATCTTTTCTTTAAAAAAAAAGAAGCGAATTGTGGTTTGATAAGATTACCATTTTATCTTGTAGCAGGAAAGGAATAGTGGAAGGAAAAGAAGAGCGGTTGTCGAAGATAGTGAAACATTCATGTCGCAGGAAGAGGTAAGAGAATTTAATTTCATCTTATTTTGCCCCATCTTAGTTACATCAAATCTCATTTCATAATTAGAAAACGAATTCAACAAACATTATTTTATTACCTTTGTAGGTGGAGAACTTTGTTCAGTCGTACAACAATATCTTGTTCGATTTGTCTTACAACGATGAAGATGCCAATAGCAAACAAGTATTTATTAACAAGCTGCCTCTCAGTGGAAAATCAGTGTGTGCCCTACAAATTGATTCAGTTAATATCACTACCGATAACATTGGAATGTATGCAGAACGAGTCTCAAATGTAACAGGAGAATTTCCAACGTCGTATGGTACCGATTTCATTTCATTCTCTGATGAATTTGCTGAGACGTACAATTATTGGAACTGCTCCGATATTGAAGAGTGTGTAGGGTTCTTTTATGTTGCAACATTGGTAAGTGATTGACGTAGAACTATCTGTTCATTAGCACTAAAGAACAAAAGAAACTTCCCCGTGTTGGGATATCTCAATCACAGATAACAAACATATTGCAACAGCATACATTTCTTGTTAACATTGTCGTATGGTTGCACTCCTTTGTAAAATTTTCACCTTCGTAACCTTACAAGGCGTTCTGTTGCAATGGTTTTGCTGGAATCTACGCTTTCAGTGAAACAACTTTTGTTCATCCAAAACCATGCTAAGAAAAATATATTTTACCAAGGAAAATTGAATAAAAGCTCCCTTCTGTTTGACTCGAATAGGATAATTTGCAAATCTAAAATTAACCTATGTTTATAAATACTTTACGGTGCGCTAAAAACTCATTAATCAGTATTTGTCTCAAGCAAATTTTGAATCTGCTGCAACGTTATTCGACCATTTGGAAGAAATCAATAAAAACAAATGAATAGCTGATCAAAGCATTCATCATCATTTTCAACGTTTATTATTGTTATTATTAATGTATTTTACAGATGAAAGGCGATATTTACAGCAGTTTACCTCCAACTGAAAGCGCCATCTTACTTTCAAATGTGTTGCACCTTCAACTTTTCAATCCAGCCGGTGAAGAAGATGACACAGCTACTTATGATGCTTTGACTGACGAGATAGTGTCGAATCACCTTTCCATCAAATTCAACATGCATGGAGAAAACATTACAGGAACTATACTTGTAAGATATTTTCTGTCGGTTTCTGTATATTGTGATATGTCATGTAAATTTTGAGATTTTCTTCTAAGGAAAAGCTAATTGTAAAGGATATGTATATGTCAAGAATTTTTCACTGAACGTTCTGGATCTAAGAAATGTATAAATTTCCATCTGCTTAGCATTTGGGTTTTATCCTTAATACTGATTTTCCTATTAACTCTTTTAAAGTGCCACGTTTGGGATTCATCTGTATGGAATTCTGACATATGTGCCACTACTATCAATGATGAACAGTCTGTCACTTGCAAGTGCTCTAAGCAAGGCCCTGTTGCTTTATTTGAAGTTCCAGAGGTGATTATAATCGAAGAAATTGTTACCACAACACCTGTTGTAACTACAACCGAATCTTTAAACACCGGTGACAGCAACTCATCGGAAACATCATCATTAGCAACAGCAACAACAACAATCAAATCAGATTCTGATAATTCTGAAACTAGTACCACTCAGACTTCAATGACCACAGACAATGCAGGTGGCAACAATGTTGATAATGGCGGTGATAATGGTGGTGATAATGGTGGTGATAATGGTGGTGATAATGGTGGTGATAATGGTGGTGATAATGGCGATGGATCTTCTGTAGTAAATCAAGAAATGGAATTTAAGTTTGAAGGAAACTTCGATGAATTAGCACAGCAGGCGGGGAGCAAAGAATCGCTTCGTTCACAAATTTGTGAGCAATTGAAAGAGGATCTCAAGGAAATTGTCCAAGATATCGATTCGAAGTTCAAAAGTTGTGATATAAGATCCGGAAGCATTGTGGTGACATTTACACTTAAATTGGACACAGCCACTGCTGATGAAACGTATGAGATATTCACACAAAAAGTCAAGACTGATGCTTTTAGCGTTGTATTCAACGATACTAAGCTTCATACAATCGCTGACTCAGCTCTTGTTGATGGTAAACCTTACGTTGCACCAACACAACCTCCTAGTGAGGACGATGATGATAACACAGTTGTGATTGTTGTTGCGATTGTAGTCATTATTCTTGTGGGCATTGCTATTATTATAGCAGTTATGTTGGTCATAAAGAAGAAAGCTGAAAAACAAAAGGTCGGTATCTTTTCGGACAGAGATGTTGGGTTGGGAAGGGTTGCACCAGTGTTTTGAGTTACTGGTGTTGATTTGCGTCGCATTTGCAAAATGATGTGTCCTGGTTTAAATTTTTGGATTTTTAACGTGTTTCTATTTGAGTATAATTTCTTTATTTAATGCAACCTTTGAAATTCCATTTCTTTAACTATTATATCCTCTTTTTAGGTTGCTCCATCGCCTGCTGCAAGTTACCATCAAATGAGGGAATCACAACCTGGTATTTTTTTACAATTCTTTTTCATTTCAACATTTTATAAGTTATTCTTAATTATCAGTGCAACAGTTTTCGATTGCTGTTTTTGAATCCCGCAACACGTAGAGTGATAATCGTTTAGTAGATAAAAGTACATATCGAAAGGAACATATCAAATACCAAAATGTTGATACCAAAGATGTGTTCTAGTATTAATTATAAAAGAAGTAGATAATCCTTTGTTAAATAGAACAGCTAATATCAAGTTAAGGAAATTTGACAATTTAGTTTCTACTAATATGCCATTTTTATTTATATTCCGTCTAAGCCTATTTCATGCTGAAGTTAATTATTGCAGACGACCATGCCACCATTACCTCACCTTATGTTTCTTTTTAAAGGTCCGCGTGCAGATGCAGGAATCAAAAACCCCACATACGCCGGAGATGAGTAATTATGATAAACAGACACGCACAGCACGATTTCTTACACACATCAACTTGTACATATCATTGTAATGAAAATAATGAATAATCCTTTGGTATATTGCTAACCGATTGAAGGCGGAAGATGAAAATCAACTGTACACCATGTTTGTTTTATTTGTTTGAAATTTTCTTTTGTATATTCATTACTTGGTAAACGTCAATTTTTTGTGCAATATGCATTGTAATTTGTTTCACTTTATATGAAATTTGAGAGGTCTATCTGTTTTTAACAGCTATTTCCCTTTCTGGCCTTATTTCCCCAAAACAATTGTTCCTTTGGGGAATTGGGCATTTGGTCTGTTTGATTAAAATTCAAATCTTGTTTAATACACAAAAATCAGCATAATCATCTCTTAAGTGTGATGGCAACGTTAGTCCACAAAGTAGTTATTACATGTGTCATACGGAGCTAATAACTAGTGACATTTATAAAATTGGGAACGAAAGTAAACCAGGCATAGGATCATTTTTCTTCTTAACCTCACTCCGAAGACAAGGTAGCAGAATATACAAAAGAAATGTTAGTCGTAATAAATCACTTTCTTTCTACGGAGTCAGTAGGTTAGTTGTTAATGATATGTTAGGTTGTGTAAGAAGAGGGATTTGCTACCAATAACTTTAGTCGGTGAGGGGAGGGAGTTAAAACAACTGGAAGAAGGAGTTGGCAGTCAAAATAATTTTAATACCTTATTTAATATCTTATTGGCCCTTTTTTATTTGGCATTAAAATGGCGGGCGTTAGATGTTTGTCTATGAGACTCTTCGAAAATAACGCCAATAAAGACCAGGGGCCGGCGTAAAAGGGCCTATAAGCTTTTTCTTTTTCTTTAATTTTTCATTTTGTTGAAAGTGCACACAAACATTTGTAAAGTCAGCAACAGTTTGAAAATATACACGGACCTTCGAATAATTTCGTCTTCTTTTTTTTGGAAAATGTACTCCTCACATTTCATAACTGTAGATTTCAAGGGTTTACATAAACACCACTAATAGATATATTTAAACTGGTCTAGTTGGACTGGATCTTGTTATCAACTTTAACTACAATTAAATAATAACCATAACAGAATGTTTACTCGCTGTCTTACTAACCTTCTCCCTTATTACCATTTTCCTACATCGAAAACATCATGATACGTTTGCTATACATCGAAAACACCATGATACGTTTGCTATACATCGAAAACACCATGATACGTTTGCTATACATCGAAAACACCATGATAACTTTGCTATACTTCGAAAACACCATGATACGTTTGTTTTAGACACATAATTCACCCACAGTCACTGTTTCTGCCAATATCAGGCTTCATCAGCATGTCTAGGTATATAGAACAAGACACGGACAGCAATATCATACAAGGAAATACACATGCGAAAACGTGCAGACATAATAAGAAAGAACATTTCTGAAGCTATGTGCAATCATCCATCAATGCTCAAAAGAGAATCATAAATCATTTACTAGAAATGCTGTTTATCATGAAATACCGTATGAATGATATGAAACGAATCAAATCAAACAATTTATAAACATGTGATCAAACCATAATAATAACACCTTCATAAACAACTATATACAACATGCAAGAAAGTCAGTTGATAAATGAGCTTTTATGGTGGCCACACTCGCCAATAAAAATGCAAGGGTCATGAGATTTTTGTGACATTTCTTGGGGATACACTATATCAGAATGCATTTCATCACATCCTACCATGCATTAAAAAAAAAAAACCTTTAACCAAGTGTTACTTCTACTAAAAAAATAAACAAGTTATGTGTATACAAAGGAAAAGAAGAAAAGCTAAAATTAAAGAAACACAGGAAAAATGTTTTTCTGGTGATTAATTGAAATAAATGTCGTCATCATCACGTGCATCAGCATGACGATAAAAGAAGCCAACCTTCTCCTTTTGATAGAAAACTTGCCCACGATTTCAGATATCTTAGGCACAAATTCCTTGTGAATATACATTTACGGCAAGCCATTTAACCTTTCAGCTGACATTGTATTATGTAAAGCTGTCTTCAATAATTTCGTGGTTGAGAAACTCCTTTCACATTCACATGATGTTACAGGTAAAGATCCAAGGATTCTCAGAGCCATTTGTATGTCATCAAACCCATTATAATTTAAAAGTTTAAGGGTCGCTAAAACATTATTAGTACCTTCATAAGATCCACAGAATGTTTCCCAAATATCAAGTTGATGATCTAGAGAGGATAGATTTATTGAAGGAAGATCATCAGAATAAAACTCAGCTAATTCCTTAAACTTCTGCTGAATGGATCTTTCCTGCACTTTTCAAAGACATCATCTTAGAAAGAATTCCCACAAAACCATTAGCATAACATACTTCTTGAATTGAATCTAAATTCCAATTCTCTAATAAGGTGGTCTAACATTGTAATTGTAATTGACCTCATAAAATAAGGACTTATGGGATGTGAAATAGTCAATTTAACCCTGGGTTCCTTAGAGAATTTCATTATTTTCACAACCTGGGTTTTATACGACTAAGCAAAAACTAGCCTGGAGTTTTTCCACATTTTATTCCTCTCTAAAAAGGAAACAACTGACCAATGCTAGAGGTCGTCTTATTCAAAGTGCCGCACAGAAACACAATGAAAAATTTTATTATTGGACTTTTTTCACCTTCCACACAAGTTGCCTAACTCTCGCTCTGCCTCTGCCTATATCTTCAAAGTTAATAATTTTTCGTCAAACTTTTTTTATAAATTCGTAATAAATTTACATTGATGTAAAAATTAACCTAGATATTAACCTACAAATTGGAGAAACCCATCATTATCATCTTCAATCATCTTCAAGTTCTTCTTTCTGTCTAATTATTATGTTTTCATTTGCTATAATTTTGTTCGTAGGTAGTCTGCTCTCTGTAAGTTTTTGCTACGTATGTTGTTGTCATGTGTGTGGCAAACGTTTTTGAAAACTTAAGATGAAAATAAGTAGAGGTTGAAAGGGTAAAAAAAAAGAAGATCTTTAGCATTTGTAATTAAAACGAAGTGCATTATGAAAACGTTATATATCACGCTTCGTAAGATGGAGGACACACTAAACATGATTAGAGTCAGATTTAGTGCATGCATTTTAAAATGCAAAAGTTGAAATAATCCACCATCAAATTCGAACCACATGAACCAGCTATTAACTATTAACTGCACCGTTTTGTCTTCCTTGGTATGTGCTCAATTTTTTTGATTGGCTATCACCAAATTCAATAGAAACTCCATCGCAGTGTCATATTTGTTGTGGATGGGACTTTATAAGAGAGTACAAGTTGAAGTTTCAGTTAATAACTGCTGTTGTCACATTTTGTTTTCAATAGAAGGACGATAAGACGATAAGTCTATTTAAGAAAGATGAATTGATAGACGGACTTTTAAAAAATTCTATATGATGAGATTAGATATGTAAAAAAATCTGTTTTCTCCGATGAAACTTTTTATATGTTTCACCTCCGTTGATGTCAGAAATAACGATGGAGAGCAATAAAGCGAATCGTTTATTTTTTCTGACACTCCATTTGGATTATTTTTCATGGAAGGAATGCTATTGCAATGTGTTCACTCCTGTATTCTATGTGCCATCTGATGTTCGTTTTGATGTGTTTTTCCATTTGTAAAATATTTTAATCTTGTGAAATAGAAGATCAGAATTTTTACATTGGCCTTGTATGTTGATTTGCATCAGAAAGTAATTGCTGCAATTTTGATATGATTTTGAAGATAATTGCACTTCTAACTTTTTCTTTATGGAAATCAACATTAATAGTGTTTCTAACATTAGATTTTCATAGGAAATTCCATCAAAGGTATTTATTGGGTTAATTTCTTTCTATACGAAGATTGGGCTGGGCTGTAGTTTATACAAATAGCTAAATAAGTATGCAAATTGAGTGCCCAATTTAGTTAGTCAATTTTTCATGTTCGGTAAGTACGATTCAAAGTTTCCATCAGCGTCAAAAGACACTTACAAATTAATTGTTAATAGCGTACGAAAGTCACAGTTATGGTAAGGTATTTTCTCATGGGAAACGTCAAAAGGTTTCTACTTAGCGAAAGGGCCACTTATTCAGAGTACAAGTGAAGCCAAGTCATGGGTGTTATTCAAAAATCGATAGTTAACAAACATTGTGAAATAAAAAATCCAAAATAAAACTCCCATTATCCCACATTATAACGATGGTGCCATTATTACAAGTTTTAAAAGTTAATAGAAAATAACGACCCTGGTGTAATGGCCTATCGATTTCATTAGTCGTTCTATAAGAGATCGCAGAGGAGTGAATCTTTAAGACTGATTGGGAAATTGTTAAAGCCTAAGGGTTCCGTGTTCCTTTTTGATCTAACAAGATATAAAATTCTTGTTTACTCAGCTAAACTATTAAACCATTTGTGTATATCCAATAACATTATTTTGGGAAAATATAATGATATATATAAAATGAATACTAATATTACAGAACGTCCTCTTTCTGTTTCTATATTTACGCAGCTTTATTTATAAAACACTATTTACGCTCCTTACAAGAAATTAATTTGTTTTTCGTAAAAGGGCGGTAGAATATTTAATTTCATCCAAGATATAAATTAATTTCAGGGAGAATTCAAATAAACAAGCTCAAGAATGGCATACTCAAATGTGAGCGAGGGGATCTCTTCAAACAACGATTCAGTTGTATCATGTTGGAAAAGAGCCTTACAAGTTCCTAAAACTTTGACATTTGATTCCATCTGTTTCATAGGAATATGCACGACAGAAATCATGTTAATTCTGGTACTAAACATTATATTAATCATGAAATTGAGAATGAAGCTGAAAAGCAGAGTAAACAGATACTTGATCGTATTAAGCATCTCTGATATTGGGGTTGGAATATTTTCGCTCCCATTTGTGATGATAGTGTTTTTATACAAATTATCGAAAACTGAACTACATTGTACAATAAATGCGATTTATGGTGTTTTCGTCTACTTTCCATCTGTATTTTCATGGGGAATGACTTTACTTATAGCTGTTGATCGCTATTTCGCAATAGTTAAACCACAGTGGCATCGTAAAAAGATATACAGGCGTTTCATAAGTGCCTATATCTTACTAGCTTTGGCAGCAATTATTCCAATTTCTGCATTTGTCCTTTCTGAAGCAGACAAAAAAATGATAGATGGGTTTTTTATAACGCAACTGGTGGGTGAAGTTGTCTTCTTTTCATCGTTAACTCTGTTTCACATTCACATGGTTTATTTTGTTATGAAGAGTTCAAAGGAAATGAAGGACAGCAAACACACGAAAGTCAATAGCACTACAAGGACATTCGTCACCATGGCAATCGTTCTTACTGTTCTTTTATTTACAGGATATGTTCACATCGCAGCGTTCACTGTTCTGTTTTTCGGTGGCCCTCCACAAGAAAGAAGACCTTTAATCACCTACATATCTCTTCTCACCCTTATGTCCAACTCTTTCCTCAATGCTGCTATAATATTAAAACGAAGTTCCAATTTACGAAGATCAACTTAATGAAAGGATAAACTATTGTTGTTTGAAACAGAAGAATAAAATTGAAACATTTCATCCGTGGATGTGATAAATTATACAATTTTCAATTCCTTACGTAAACATCTCATTTATAATGAATCTTCTGTTTGTGATTAGGAATTGTTGGAATAAAAAGATAAACTCCATGACACATGATACATGATACATGAGTCGATTGTGCAGAAAAGATAATCTGCTTTTTCACGGTATATTTTTTGTGTGACATATACCAGTATCATAACATAATTGGATGGTGAAACATAGAATTATAATAAATATATGATCCATTTTTTAAATATATAGTGTGGATCTGTTCTATTAATGGCTTGCGACTTTAGGCTAATAAGTTTAAAAAGCCATTTAATACATGCGCAACATAATTAAAAGAAGACTAACTGCCCGAGTAAAACATTTTTACCAATTCATTTCCCAGTACGTTGCAGTCCACCTGGGCATTAGAAAATGAACTTGTGAATTAAAAATCCTCAGTAGTTTACTTTACTTCTGTAGTCCGTATCATAGAGAATAACCTGAAGTAAAAATATAATCATACCTCCTGTCTACTTGTATAATACACTTATAGTCTTACTAGCTGCCCGGGCAAAACGTTTTTACCGATGCAATTCCCATTAAGTTGCAATCTACAGTACAACCCGAAAGAAACTTTATGTGTCCGCGTAAGTTTTCACGAAGGGTCGGTGTTATTTGCATGTACAGTTCTATCGTATTTCTAGAACAAACTGCGTAGAATACAAAAGATTTTTAATAATGAATTCATATAACATAAATCTGTACACAAAAATCTTTTGTGTTTCCATGTAAAAATTTTACCCGAGCATCTTATTAAAGAATCCTTCTTCTGGAATTCATTTTTATTTTTCTGTATCATAAAGACAATCTTTAATTATAAAACTGAAGAAAAAAATAATCTTACCTCCTTGTCTATTTGTATGACACACCACTCTTATACAGTGTCATTTTTAACAACTTTTAACTAATCTAACATTATCATACTTTTCTTTTTCTTTTTATTGTTTCTTCGTCAACAAACGGAAATGTAAACATTGAACATATAGGTCAAAATATGAATCGAGTTGAGTTCAAAAGAAGGAACTACACAAGGTGATCCAATCGGCATGGCAGTGTATGCGACAGGAACAACGCCTCTCCTTGACGAATTGATATCAGCCATTGGAGATCATGACGATATGGCTGCATTTGCGGATGATATAACAGCTACGGGGAAATGTGAGTCACTACGAGAATGGTGGGATAGCATTACAACTATAGGTCCCCATTTCGGATACTATCCTCAACCCAAAAAATCATGGTTGATTGTTAAAGAACATCGTTTAGCGAAAGCCACAGAAGTCTTTCAAGATACAGACATAAAAATAACAACTGAAGGTGAACGACATCTTGGTGCTGTGATTGGAAGTCAAGAATACCAAGAAAAATATTGCAAAAGCTTGGTGGAAAAATGGTTGGAAGGGTTGTCCCTTCTTTCTAGAATAACAGTGACACAACCACAAGCTGCTTACTCATATTATGTCAGTGGTTATCAACATAAATTTTCCTACTTCATCAGGACAATACCGGGTTTTGAGAGGTACCTCCAACCGATTGAAGAAATCATTCGGCATCAGTTCATACCAGCAATCACGGGAGGTAAAACCATCAACAACAACGAGCGTGATCTGTTAGCATTGCCTCCACGTTTGGGAGGCCTTGGGCTCAAAAATCTATGCGAAATTGCCCCAATTGAGCACGACAACTCTAAAGTTGTGACACGGCAGTTACAAAAGAAGATACTAGGAATGAATGATGAAGAAATTGGGAAAAAGTGCAGCTACTATCAAAAACGAAAGACGACAAAAAAATAAAGAAAAGTTGGAAGTAATTAGAACGGACATGAGTGACGATCAGAAGAGAACGAACGAAGCCAACTCAATGGTCGGAGCGTCAAATTGGCTAACAAACTTGCCATCTAAAGATTTGGGTTACGAACTCAACAAAGAGCAATTTCAAGACTCCATACGCATCAGATACAACTGGTCACTACATCGACTACCTAGCGAATGCGTATGCGGAAGCCGATTTGACATCACACATGCGCTGTCATGCAAGAAAGGAGGCTTCGTTACATTAAGGCATAACGAGATCCGTGATCTGACATCCGTTATGCTAGACGAAGTATGCCCGAATGTTCGAAAAGAACCAAGAATGTCGGAAATGGACGGTGAACATCTTTCACAGCGCAGCGCTAACAGAAGCCAAGAAGCACGACTTGACATCAGCGCAACGGGATTCTGGACTCCTGGACAAAGAGCATTTTTTGATATAAGGGTCTTTGACCTAAACGCTCGGAGGTACAGGGGTCTGGATCCTGAAAAATGCTTCAAAAGAAACGAGTGTGAAAAGAAGAGGCACTACAACGAACGGGTGACAAATGTAGAGAATGGCACATTCACACCCCTGGTATTTTCAACAAGTGGCGGCATGGGACGCGAATGTAAAACATTTTATAAACGGCTTTCAGAAATGATAGCAGAGAAGAGAGGCGAAACAGAACAGAGAGTTATGGACTTTATAAGAACAAAACTCTCGTACAGTCTTTTAAGATCAACATTGTTGTATGTTAGAGGTTCACGCTCGCTTAGAATCGAACACAACCTAAATGGCATTCGCCTAGCCAACGCGATTTCAAAGGTTAGAAGCACCGATTAAAGATAATGTTTAAATAAGAGTTTATCTGAACTGTGAAAAGAAAAGCTGTTTATATATCTAATGGAATGGAAAGAAATAACTTGTAAAATCTTTGAAAAATTATAAGATTATCCCTTTTCGGGGAATCTCTCCGCAAAAAAAAAAAAAATTTGCCCCAATGCAATGGTTTCCCCCTATACTAATACGCATACGGATACGGAAACTGTTGCCACATTTGTCTATTAAACAAATTTGACGTTGTTGTTGTTGTTGTTGTTTTTTTTTTATATTTTTCTCTGTATATATATTTTTTTAATTTATATTTTGCAATATTTACATACATAGCAATATTTACATACATGTTTTAACGCTTCTGCTAAGCATGGGAAAGTTGCTTAAAGATTTTCTTTAATCGGTGCATCTAACCTTTGAAATCGCGTTGGCTAGGCGAATGTCATTTAGGTTGTGTTCTATTCTAAGCGAGCGTGAACATCTAACACACAACAATGTTGATCGTAAAAGACTGTATGAGAGTTTTGTTCTTATAAAGTCCGTAACTCTCTGTTCTGTTTCACCTCGCTTCTCTGATATCATTTCTGCAAGCCGTTTGTAAGATGTTTTACACTCGCGTCCCATGCCGCCACTCATTGAAAACACCAGAGGTGTGAATGTGCCATTCAAATAAACTCTTCTTTTCAGAGTCATTTCTTTTGACGTTTTTTTTAATTTTCGCTTAGGACTGTTCTGCTGTCGTTTTGACTTTGAAGGACTTTTGTCTAAAAATTACTACAGAGCATGTGCAAAATCCCCCAAAGCCATGTCCGCGCGGACGATTCCGCCTAATGAAAAAAGCTTTTGGTCGGCGGCTTTAGCTCACTGAGTATTAAAATCGTCGTTGTTTGTTTGTTTGTTTGTTTGTTTGTTTGTAAGTTTGTTTTTACAGAGACTTTATCACTATACGGATTATCTTCTCATTTTCTCGGTTGTTTCATTTCCAGTGAACGTTTTCGTTTGCTATAGATTTTTGTGCAATCAGTGACGCTCTATTAACATTTAAGTTGCATGTGTATCAAGCTCATTTAATAAATTGGAGCTTGGAGCTTGGAGCTTTCCTTCACGTTTGGAAAACAAAATATTTTTATTTATTTATTCAATTTAAAGTATCTGCTCTTAGATTGGATGATGTGGACCTCCATTAAGAATCATACCCCAGCTTTTATGGCGCTAACCAGTGCATACCAAACTGATAGCTGATTGTGGTATTAATTATTTAACATTAGGCATATTTGAATATTATACAAGATCAACATTGTTGATTAAAAAGATTTCCAAAGACTGTATGTTCCAGAATACTCGTTTTATCAATGTTTACGATAATATTAACTCCAGAGGAAATGGAAACCTTTTATTGTCAGGCTGTCTTAATAATGTCTTTTTCAAATACGGTCCTAACTGGCCAAATCACGATTTTTGCCTTGGCCTAATAAGGGCCCGCCAAAAGGGCAAATATAAGGTATTGTGGAAACATGTCGTTTGTATCAATCAATAGTGGTTCAAATCCGATGGCGGTTATTTCAAATATATTTATCGTTTAGCACTAAATCTGTTTTTTATCATGTTTAATGTAACCTAGGAGGATAGCTGTAACCTACATTTACCTATTGTAACTTATTCTAGAGAAAAAAAAGAAAAAATGCCTGGCATCAGATTTGAACCACTATGTTGTCGAAAAGAAATGAAAAGGTTTTGGCCATACGGCCATCTACGCTGATATTTTCAAATGTACACACTTAAATAATACCAAAAATACTTCTTTAGATTTTCTGAAAGCTGTTTTAAAATTTAACGTAACATTACACTTCTTCCGCAATGATTCATATCTTTCACTCATTCCGTTAGCCATTTCATTTATTCGCGCCCTTCTAACGCCCAACTTGAACTCCTAAGAAAAGATCATTGAAAATATTTATTCATCTCAAAATTGCCAGCTTCCTTTCCAATGTTTTATTCCACAATTTTCCTTATGCAATATTTCTCTTCCATTTAAGATACATTAAAGGGAATATACATCTTCCAAGTATTCTTTTTATTTTGGTGAAAAGACATGATGCTCATCACATGTTTAAAGATTTTCATAAAAATTCCTTGAATATAGAAGCGGAAGCATCATCATACCGTAATTTCATTTTCCTAACGATCTACGCAAATCAAATCAAATCAAAAATCCCCGTTCCCTTTCTAAGTAAAAAAGGTTAATCAATTGCATTGCTATGACAAAAACAACAATCGAAGATTCTGTTAGCCTAAATACTAGCTTTTTAGAAGCAGACAGATGCAGCGAGTATCTTTGATTTTCTTCCGTCTTTTCTATTGCTAATCATGTTTTGTTTTTCGATTTTCATTTTTTTCGTTGTTTTTTTTATTTCATTGGTTGATGTTTTTTATTAATCTTATTATTCTCTTTTCCATTTGAAATTAATTATTTATTTACATTTTATTTCATTTCTGATAAGGTACAATGGTCCCTGTTGAAATTATAAAAATAAAACCTGAAATTCGAGAAGGAAAGAATGGCAAAGAATATGGTGAAACTTAAAGAGGATTCTTGATGAAAATAAAATCATGTGGATATCTGGTTGGTTTCTTTAAATACTTTTTGAAACTTGTCATATTTTGTTCATCGTACAGGTTTTCCCTGAACCCTGTTACACGGACTACCTTCCTTCTTTTCGGAGTCAAATTTGGACTTTGTAAAGTTTGAACAAAAGGAGTCCGTCTTGTCCAAGACTTGATTTCAAACGAAATCTGCGCTGTAACCAATTTTAACTGGGGAAATGTGACATATATGGCCAACATATGGTTAGGAAGTTGTACCAATTTTTAATAGGTAATAAATCACTAGAATCGTTAACTCCTGGCGTCATAATCAGAGAACACACATAAACCAAAGTGTTACTCGTTTGAAACAGAAAGTGCTTTTGATGATTTAGATATGACAATAGCTGTCATCTACATGATAATTGGAATAGCATCTGTTCATATGGAAAAGGTTATATTCTGTTCGTTTGTATACCAAGACAAATCCAATTATAAAATCAAAAGCACGCATGCGTATTTATGCAAAGAATGCTGCTTAAAGGGTAAGATATCATTATAAATTGATAAGTGATTTTAACCGAAAAATACGATATCCAATCCACTTATTCAGTCTTCAAGAGGCCAATTCACAAATTGCGTCACTACAACCATAGACGCACTTTAACTGTTAATAATTATTACCTAGTTTTAGCTGTAGAAACTTAGAATTTTTTATCGTCACTTTGTCATTATTATTCAATTTAATACGTTGAATAATTTAATGTCAAAAGCTAGTTGCCTTGTTTACCTGTCACTTGTTTTTCTTCAATCTAATCAAGTGATCTGTGTTCCATATTCTTATACGCTTTCAGTTTTCATATTTTATTAGGATCCTCCCTTTCAGTTCACCTACGTGCCTTCCAGAGATTTGTCATGTTTACAGTAGAAGCAGACATTTTCAATTCCACAGAAAACCGATCAAGCGGAATGCTAGTGATATTATAGCAGACCATTCGGAGCAAGAACTTGTGTTAAATAAATGTTTTTGTTACGCAGAAAATCTTCAATCAAGTTCTTTAATCAATACTACGAAAGAAACTGACAATAAGAATGAATGTCATAAAGCAAAAATTCACATTTACTCGATAAAATATAACAGTAAATATTGTAGATTTAGGTTGAGGCGTGTGTACATAGGTCATATCGATCCAAATAATGAGAAATTGATTTGCTACATAATAATGACCCAATCAGAAAACTACACATCTGAAAACTGGAACAGTGAAACGAAGCTTATTTGTTTAGAAAGACATTTCCTCGTTACCAGTAAAAAGTGCATGAAGAAATACATAAATTGCTGTTTTAAAATCAGGTAATGTTTGCATTGTTGTATTTTTGGGTTTTTTTTCGACAGGATGCATTTTAACTGCCAATTATTTTGTCAGTCTAACATTTGGGAGCGAAAATACACTTTGACGAAAACAATTTCATCAAGGACTCTCGCTGAAAATTCCATTATCCTAAAATTTTGATTGTAGCGTCTGTTATGCACCACCGCTTTTTATTATTTTGTATTTATCCTTAATGAGCAATTAGCACTTTTATCAATTTTATTTTGTTAAACTGTTTAAGATGTTATTGGTTTCATGTTCCAAAATGAGAGAACATGCTATGAACAATCAAAACTAATTTACTCTAGAACACATTCTCAATCAGAAAGAGAAGGAAGGAATACGTTTATCAAAGTAAGAAAGAATTAACGTATTGACAATTCAATTCAATATTATCCTAACGTATTTCCACATTCTTGAAAGAAAAATTATATGACCGGTCATGTTTTTCTCATATGTCGCATGTTTTTTTGCTTTTCTGTAGATGAACAGGTGGCGTAGATCATCACCAACTAATGATAGTAATAAAGAAGATTACAAAGTGGCAAATGTTTCAGCAAGCAAAATGAACTCGCAGGAGGTACGTCATTAATTAGTCTACCCTGCAAGCATGTACACAGCTTTATAGAATGATTATCCCCCTTGTCCCTTAGATTCGTGAATATGTGAAATTGTACAGCTCTTCCTTGTTTCCAGTAACTTACAATAACAATGTCCAACAAACCAAGAACGATTTTTTGAGGACTTTACCTCGAGTAATGATGGCAGCAGCCCAAAATACAGATACTTACCTGTCAATAGATTCGGAGAACATTTTTCTGTATTCAGAAAAGGTATCCAAGGTGATTGCAAACATGAATATTCACCTTCCATTCAAAGTACGTGTTATGTTTACAAAACTTGCCAAAACAGTTTTGGATTCACGATTGTGCACGAACAATTCAGGTTTTTGTAATGGATTGGTTATATCGTCTGCATTGGTAAGAAATTTTCTTATTTCTTTTAGTAACATCTTTAGTATTGCTACCTGTTCGCTTTTAGAGGCGTCATGTACCGTACATTTGTTATATCAAATGTATCCTTTTAATCAAAGGAGGCGTTTATTCAAGAGGGGTTATTACAAATAAAGATGTTTATTCCTTAAAATACACGGCCCCATGTTCTCTATCGAGATTATTATTATTATTATTAATGTTTACGGTCATCCAGACAACCCCCTAAGATACCAATCCCTCTCTCAAGCTGAATGCTTAGCTGAATGGATTGATTCACACTATTATAGTCGCTGGCATGACTCGACCAGGATTTGAACCCGGACCTCCCACACTAGAGGCGAGCACTCTACCACAAGGCCACCAGTCGGTACTTACCATAAAGCTCTTGTTAAACTTTCAAAGACATTATAACTTCCTGTAATACACAATACACGAACAAGAATTTATAAGAACAAAGAATATAACAACATAAGACTTCGAAGGTCTAAAAGTTAAGAACATGCTAAGAACATTCGAGGCTTAGGAACATTTGTCTTAAGAAAATATTTTTATATTTTACAAGAAAACGCCATTATAATATTCAAACACAAGAATATCATCATCTGCTTACAACAGGATCAACTCAACTCTGTTGTGTCTAACGTTGTCATTTCATTTATATTACAATTATAGATAAAAGATGACGTTTTCAGTCCAAATCAAAGCGAGGATTTCCTGCTTTCGAACATCTTTGGTGTATGTTTGCTTTCCCATCACCATGAATTTCTTAATATCTCAGAAACACAAAGCATTATAGAGATTACCCTTCCACGTCATATCAATGTTACAAAAGGCTCAAAACCAAAGGTATATCAAACGTTTATCTGGCAAGTTTTTAAAATTTAAATTTCATCATAATGGTGCCAACACTTCTATTTCTCTCATTGCGAGTCTCTCATTATTTTTTTTTTTTTTTTAATTTTCACTTTTATTTCCTCAAGTGTTGTTCAGCGCTGAGCTTCAACAATCCAATAACGCACATTCTGTCTTTTGCACATCTTTCATCTGTGCTTCTTCCACCTTTTGGATAGGAAATGCTTTGTTTATTAGTCTGCAGCTTCTTAGCAGTAGACTGTTAATTTCAGGTCGTCAGTTTAGTTTTATCTCCATAGTTTTTATTTTTATTTAATTTAGTGTCACATATGGAACTCCAGCAAACGATGGAGTCCAGACGATTGTGTAACCAAAGTGGAAGATAAATGCTTTGTTTGTCGATGTTCCAGATTAGGATTTGTAGCTGTTTTCGATAGTCCTGCAACTACCACAACACCACACTTAACAAACACGCCACAAATACATCAAAAGATGTACGAATGTCGATTTCCTTTCCGGATTGACTCTATCAGAAATGTCACAGGAAATGAACCTGTTCTACAGGCAGTGACAAAAACAATATGTAACGAATTAGAATTGCATCTAAACCAATCAAATAGCATTAATTGTCGTTCAAAAAACGACAGCTTAATCATTGTATTATCCATTCAAAAAGCAAAAACCATTCAGAATACTATATGGCATTTACATCAAAGCATCCAAAACAGTTCATTTAACTTTACAGATGCTGCAAATATGTCAGTGCTATTGACATTTCGGACGATGTCAAAATTCCTTCTGAAGTGGTATTCATGTAACCTATTGGAAACAACCAGCAAGCCAAAAGAGAAAAATCGCTTCCTTATCAATGCAATGATAATAGTGATCTTATTGCTTGGTTTAACTGTAGTTCTTATAATCCTATGGATGGTTAGACAAAATAATAAATTTGAAGTAAGAACAACTTTGGCTGCAACTATGGTTAATACAGCCACTTTTTCTCTGTGAATTGCTCTCTGACCATGATTCTCGCAGCTTAACGTTTTTATATTCACTAGTAAAAGAAGGCACTCTCGCTGGACACTGCTATTCAATTAAGCATTGCCATAAAAAAATCCTGGTCTGCAAAGCTAATATATTACTGATTTTTCACTTTGATTACATGGTAATGTTAATTATAACTGGACATTGATTGCAATATGTCATGAGATCAAAGTACTTTGGCCTATTATGAGTATCAAAGGAAAAAAAATGACAATAAGTTTGTAAAGGCCGGTTTCTAGTTCATTCGCCTGGGTCACGCGACTGAGCGAACTGGCTTTTCATTGGCTGACGTAATCTCATTAGCCTGGTAGTTCAAATCATTTGAACTACTGAACGAATCAAAAAGCAGTTCGCTCAGTCGCGCGACCTAGGCGAATGAATTGGAAACCGACCTTTACGATAGGTTTCCACAAAAGTGAAATTTTCTAATGACTTTGAACTTATGACAGTTCTTCTTTTGGTTTGCATTTGATTACAGGGATCTGAAATTCACATACTGCAAATCTGGTATCTAATCTGCTATCTCATCAAGCTTGTCATAATGTTTGAAACTTTTCAGAAATTAAATAGCCTTATTGATTAGCCTTGTTGATTATAATTTTGATAGCCGTAGGTAGATTCGCATTATTTTGTTATCATTTAGGTAACACCTGTTGTTGAAAACCACAACGAGACTGTAACAGAATTATATACCATCAATGCCAACAGAAAAGGTAGGGAAAAAATGTGTTTTATACGTAATGAAAAAAATATTAAATTTTCTCTTAAAAACGGTTACAGTCTGCAGTTATTGTATTTTAGTTTTTGCGTTCTTTAATTTAGACTTCGGATTGAACAATCCCTCTTACCTTCACGAAGAATTGGTTTAAGAAATATTACTCCAAAGTGTTACTTCAAGGTTTTCCTATTGTAAATGCTTTTTATATTGATTAGAAATTAAATATTTTTTATGTGAATTTATAGTTTTGCAAGTAATATTTAAAATGTTCCTTTCACCCATTGCCAAAGTTAAAACATGCCTTTATAATACAACTACCAGATGGTGCATTTTATAGATACGCTTTCAAGACGCTATTGCAAAAGCTCCCGAGATAATTTTGTAAAAGCACTTTGTTGGATCATTCTATGGAGCAGGATAAGTGAAATAAAGGTTTGAGGTTGTTTGATTTTGAGAAAAAACTTTATCTAAAAATTTGATTTCGTTAATGACACCATGGACGTATAAAATGAGAAGGACTTACAACTAACTTCGGATGGGCGTTTACGGCGAATTTTAACGAGTTTTGTAGCGTTTAACTTTTAACGCATCTTTTACAAACAATTCGCAACAGAGACAAATGCCGGGCAAACGACGCGAAATCTACAGGAAAAAGAATATCTTGTTCCTGAATTCTGAAAGTTTCAAAGCTGAGGCTGTAGGAGTTCCTAAGAAATCCGAGTTTTAAAATTGGCTACAAAATGAACAGAATATCTTGAAAAAGTTTTCTGGTTGGTTGTTAAAATCTCAGAAGCCAATAGAAGCATGTATTTTAACAACCAACCAGAAAAGGTTTTCAAGACATTCCGTTTATTTTGCAGCCAGCATCGTTAAGTTCGTTTTAACAATCAGAAAACGCGTTATTTCCAGTATTGCCCTATAGACATCACTAATAGGTTATGCTAATTGAAGTGGGTTTTAAACAGTAGCTTTCTTCTAGGGCAGCATATTTTGCTTTTTTGTAGGAGAATTTTTAGGATTATTTACTTTGGATTTTTGAGTATTTATTTGTTTCGTTCAGTATTTGTATTCTTAAGTCCCCCCCCCCCCCCCCCCCCTCCCTCCCCCCTCCCCTTTCAGAAAGCATTATTAGGTGAACACTTCTCAACTATACCTACATGCGTGGCAGTCAAAAGAATAGAATTTATTACCTTTGACTTACGTGATATATGTGAAACCCTTTGTTGGGTACAGTTTTTGCACACAGATTGAGAAGACAATGCAGAAAAAGACAGAAGACTCGCTTTTATTTCTGTACTTCACTCCTTTCAGATGAAAGAATTCCCAAAAGTTAAAATTGGAGCTTCACATCGGATTCGAAAGAAAAGCTGTTTTAAATGAATGAATGGTTATGAAGCGGAAGACAATGGTGATAATGAAATTGAAATTTGTCACTTTTGACAAAATAAACAAACTTATTATGTAGTTCAGAATTTGTTACTGTAACAAATTTCAAGAAAGTCTGACGACTTTTAATTTTTGGAACCAAATTGGGCGAAAAGATGACAGGTGTCAAATGTTCGAAATTTAATGACCACTGCTGTATTTCGCATCATTGCATCAGTCAATATACCAAATTGTATTACATATAAATATTTTCATAGCAACTTATTGTTAATTTTTTTTTATCTTTTCAATAGGCTAACGTTGTTTTCATCACATGAGAAAGTTTCAACCATCTGCAGTAGTTACTTTAACATCATGACACTGTGCAAAACATCGATAATAGAGCTTCTCAATAGACTGCCAGAACAGGAAATTTTCTAATGGCTATGATAGTATATTATAATACTTAATGAAAGATGCTACTTTTTAGAACAATGGCATTTATGAATGAAGCATAACCAACTGTCCTTCCAATGATGAATAAAACTATTGAATCAGACTACTTGTTCATAAATTACATCCATCGCCTCGTTTTCGCCCTGAATTTAATGACGCTTGGGTCATTGAGAGAAACGATACCTCAGTGAAAAAGGTTTCACGCAATTCCTTTATTACGCTTAAATATGTGGTAATTATTAAATAAGAAACGAGGCGTAACAACATGTGCTGTTAAAGATGCAAAATTTGTGCAGAAGTCGCATGAAAAAGCAGATACTGCAGAAATATATTTTGAAACCAAAAACGACATAATAAGGGTAAAATTTAATACTGAGAAGTTGCAAAAAGAATATATTCTATGTTAAATTGAATGCTTCAGCCGTATCGTAATCGTAATAGTTTAACAAGTAAAGTAATATGAAGTAGTTTTCTAATAATATTGTTACATTCTCTTTACAAAGATCAGGCTAACTACCAATCAGAAATGTTTGTCTGCAAGAAAAAAATAATTCGAGATTTTAATTGGTTGATACACGCTTGAAACATGCTGGTAAAAGCAACACTTTATAAGCAACACGAGGCTCAAATCTGTCAAAAAACGATTTGCCCAAAAGAAAAGAAACAAACAAACTGAGAACAAAACAGAGCGGATGACAAAATGTATTAAAAGTTCCATTTGTTTAATAATTACCCGCGCCGGTCTACGTAAATTTTGTCTTCTTACGTAGATAGTCAACAAGCAACAAGTAAGCAACGAATCAGCTTAATCCGAAATTTTGCTATGCTTATAAAAAAAGCTTGTACTTATTTTTGTTCACCAATGTTACTTGGTAACAGCTAACTATGGTACTTCCATATGAACAAATTATATTTGCATCCTTGAGTCCGTGCTTATAGAAATTCCTGAGTGGTAATCAGAACGTACTTATCGTTCTTATCAAAAGTTCGTTAAATCGGGAGATCGTGTTAATATAGTATGGAGATTTGACTGCAACAAAGAGCACGCTCATGAAAACCGATTATTCAAGGACGTGTTAAATCAACTGTTTTTATAATGAGAATACCAAAAACGTTATTTATCATTTGCCTTTTTTATTTGTCTTGGGCGACTTATGGCGCGACTCCGCAAAGTTCGTGTAATAGCCGACATTTTCCCGCGTTTAAAGCGCGATCACTTTTACGCACGTTTTTTATTCCGACAAGTGCGCAATATTGAACGAATGTTTTGAATTGGAAAAGGAAAGGAAAAGGGCAGAGTAAAACCTCTTATTATGTCACCCTTTTATATCTATTTGGCTGAAAGTGGTTGTAATTTCTTGTTTTAAAAAGTATTTACACGATTTAATCGTATCTGTTTCTGCACAAGATTCATATTGGCTGTTGAAGTAAACGTACGTATTTTAACTAAAAGCTCCTCTCTAGATAATACACTCTCTTGCTTCCAATATAACTTGATAATACAAGATAATGATTGTTTAAACAATGAATCGCTGTTCTTCTTAAACAAATATATATCTTACAACGCTTTGTAAATAAGGAAATGAAGTTTGCCAATGTTGTGGTGACAGTTTATAGACCCGTTTACGGTCAAAAATTGCATCTTGGGTAATCAGAACAAACATTTTGTAAACACAGTGATATTATAGCTGGCGATCGTGTAGATATATGGTATGTGTTGGGTTTTTAGCTAGTTGTATTATAAATAAGTTTACAGATATGGCAACAGAAGTTAAAGAGATATATCTTGACGAATTTTTGGAGATGTCCAATGGGGAATTAAAGTTTTTTTTGCAACAGCGAGGCTTAACTGTTGGTGGAAATCACAGTACTTTGGCTGCCAGGGCATTGATAGGTCATGAACAGCAGATCCCAATTTTGGAAAGTGGTGAAAGCATTTCGAAAAAACTCTTCACAGATTATGAAAACTTGTTAAAGGAGAACAACCTGAATTTTGATCCTCCATCTGTAAATGATTTTGAGGATGATGTTTTTAAATGGCCAAAAACTAACATGGGGCATATTTTTTCATACATTTTAAACACAAAAGCTTTTAGTACAGAGTACCTTGGTCAGTATAAAGTGCGTAAAGCTTACTCACATTTTAAAAGTGGCTTCGTTGATAAAATATTTGTTAGGAAAATTGATAATGGTATTATATTAAGAACGTTAGTTACTCCCTCACAAAGGATTAATGATGCTAAGCACAAGCTGTGGATACTGTTTGATAATGACGGTGATATTAAGACTGCTTATTGTAGTTGTAGTGCTGGAACATGTCACTGTTGTAACCATGTTGTTGCAGCTCTTTATAAAATAGAATTTGCGAATCAAAGTGGGGTGACAAATCCCTCTTGTACTGAAGAGCTATGTGTTTGGAACAAATCAGCCAAGGAGATAAAACCAATGAAAGTAAAGGATATGATAATCCAAGAGCACAATAAGGAAAAAGAACAAAAACAATACTTAATTACTAACGAACATAAGAAGAATTTTGATCCTCGTGTTGAGAAGGATCGGATTGTCTCACAATCTGAAATTGAAGGTTTTTTGTCTAAAACTAAAATGCTAGTGCCTGCAGTTGTATTACATACTGTATTAACACCACAAAAACTTTATGATGTACCCACTCCTATTACAGAAATTGCTAATGCAGTGTCTGGTATAATGAATGGTGGAGCATATGACAGTTTGTCAAATCAATTTTTGGAAATGTTATCTTTTAACGACAGTCAAATAAATGAATTAGAAAAGGCTACAAGAAACCAATGTTCTTCAAAAATATGGTGGGACCAACGCAAAGGAAGAATAACAGCTTCTCGCTTTGGAGACGTTCATTCCAAGATGAAAATATTGTTCCGACAACGAAGGAAAGTTAGTAAATGTCTTGTAACTCCACTTATTTCCTCAATAACTGACCCACAGGAAATTATGAATGTACCTTCTTTAGAGTGGGGGAAAAAACATGAACTTAGTGCAGCAGAAGCCTTCATGAAAATTGAAGGACCAAAACACACAAATCCCAAGCTCTTGTGTTGTGGATTATTTATTTCGAAAAGTCACCCATACATTGGTGGAACACCAGATAATATTTTTACTTGTTCATGTTGTGAGAATGCATGCGTTGAATACAAGTGTCCATACTCATTACGGGATAAAGCAATAACTACATCATGGAAATTAACTAGCTTTTTACAAAACAATGATGGTATCATTACATTGAAGCATTCCCACAAATATTACGCACAAGTCCAAGGGCAAATGTCATTAACAGGGAACAGTCACACATTTTGTTGTGTGGACAAATCAAGGAGCTCCGGTGATTGAGCATATACGATTTGATAAGAACTATTGGGATGATGTTTTAAATAGTTTGGTGGTATTTTTCAAAACATATATTCAACCAGTTTTGCTTGGGAGTAAAACAATTTATACTTGTCCTGTTTGCAACAAACTTTGTTTGGATGAAAACGAGTTTCAATGCTTTGACGAGAATAGCATTGAATGTGAACAGTGTAAAATGTGGTTCCATTGGGGTTGCAGTGGAGTAAACATTACAAATTTATCAGATTTTATTTGTGAGTTTTGCAAAAGTGATGGTGCTACCTTATTGGTATAAAACTTTGCAAGTATTTTCAAAATTTTTTTGCTTGTCATTAGAAAACACAAAGATTACAATGCAAACGTATATACCAAAAATGGATCATAAAATATATACCTTTAGAAATTCACTTTTTACATAGTGGTGGTAACAGATTTATCATTACGGCACATATAACTAAAATATCATCTACAAGTGGCAATAAACTTATTGGAATTTCGTTTTTCAAAATATGAAAGTCTTTCATTCGCTTGATTGCCTGTTCTACGTAAATCCTCATGTTAGCAATTTTTGATGTTTTCTTTACGTCTTCGTTTGACATTTGTATATTTGTATGTTTTGATGGCGGTATGGTCAAATAGCACTGATAAAACGCCAATAAATCTTGTATTTTGAAGCCTCTGTCTGCCATCACTTGATCTCCAGGCTGCAAATATTTCAGAAATTTGCTGTCTTGAACAATAAATTGGTCACTGGCTCTATCTCCATAAGCATCTGATAAGAATGAGATAGCTCCATTGGGAGTAATGCCAACAAGATATATGACTGTCGAATGGTGCTTATAATTTGACCAACATATGCTAGCAACATCAAGACTGGAAGGAGTTTCAATAAAGAGCTCTGCACAGTCAATTATCACAACACATTTTGAGTAGTACTTTCTAAAAATTGATGGCAGGTTTCTTTTTAAAATATGCCTTTCTGGCCACATAATCATCCACTGAAATTCTTTGCTTAAAAGTTTTATCCAGGTTGTAAACAAAACACTCACTTGGCCCTCACTTATTTTAAATCTAAAAGCCAAGTCTTGTGTCATAACACCAGTTTTCAGTTTCATCATTGTAAGCAAAAACTCTTGCTCTGGAGATAAGCATCAAACGTTCTTTTTGTCTCTAGGGGAAGTAAAATCTGTAGTGGTATTTTTCATACCCTTCCAATAATGCATATCAATGGCTTTCTTTACAAGAAATTCGAATACAATTTTAAATAGTTCCCTGCTCTGCAAGCCAGTAAAAAAATTTACATCATTATCTCTGGTAATATCAGCAAAAATTAGAGCACTGTTCCTGCCGAGTGAACATTGGACGACTTGATCTTCATAAGTTCGCTCTTGCACTTTTTTTGCAGGAGGGATTAAAACTTTTCTGCAAGCTGGTGCTTTTCTTTTCTTTGGGGAGGGTTTACTCGCATCACTAGCTACAAGGTAAAGAGTTGGATTTGGCTCCATAAAAGTGGGTTTACCATTTAAGAAATGGTTGGAGCACACTGTTTTGTAATCTGATGCTTCAAATCCAACTAAACCTTTTGATACTTGCTGCGTCCATAGAGCTCTTTTTTGAGGGTCTTTTGGAAAGTGGTGAAATTTAAGAATTAGTACATGCGATCGTTTCACTTGCCTCTCTGAATATCTTGAATCATTGTTGCAACCTCCAACACAACATCTATATGCAGGCATTAGAGTAGATATAGCTATTTTTATTTTAACGAAGCAATTAAAAAGCACTTAAAATCATTGTATGTAATCCGATATCGTTTGCTTATGTTTGTTTATGTTTGTCCTGATTACCCATGATGCATTTTTAACCGTGAACCGGTCTATTATACTTACTACACTTTTTATATATTATAAAGGCAGCTAAAAATATAATAAGCTATGGAGGACGTTATCATCCTATAAAGATGTTAGAATTTCTACAAATTGCTGCTTAAACTGTCAATATAGATGTAAAACTAGCTAGCTAACTAATTCTCTCAACTATTTTGATGACTAAAAAACTTGTGGAAGTTTAATTATTTGTGGACAGAGACACATGAAAATCATTCCCATTAAATTATTTTTGATTGTAACAAAAGAAAAACATAATACTATTCAGAAGGTCTTGTGCTATATTGATAAACTTTGAGTTATTATATAATGTATAATTTTTCTATTCCTCTGCGAATTCTTCTATAGACAACATTCCAAGTTATATGTATAGTAACAACATTAGGGATCGTTATCAAAATTTGTTTATTGAAATATAATAAATGGCTTGAAACAAATTTTATTATTCATATTATAAGTCATAAATTTGTTTCAAGTTTCAAAATTTCAAAATTTGTTTCAAGTTTAAAAAAAATCATTTCTTTGCACACTCAGAAACGATTTGAAACGATTCTATATTTCTTTGAAACGATTTGAAACAAATTAGCAATTTAATTGGACGATTTTCAAGATTCATTCATGAAAGATTTTCATGAATTAACAACAACTTTTGGAGACAATCTTACTGTTTACTTGGTTCTCTTAAAGATGATAACATCAGATTTCTTTTAAAGCACATAACCACTTTTTGTTTATTCTGTGCATTTTGCTTAAGCTTCATTATAGGCACGGCATACATTAACATTGGAATTTCGTCTATAGTCTTCAGTATATTTGACGGTTTGAGGGAAAATCATAACAAGTTATAATTATCAGTAATACTGATAAAATTGTCAGTAATTTATCAGAAATTTATCAGTAATTATCAGTATTTAGTTATGAATAATCAGTGATTCTGACAGTTTCTGATAACTAAATACTGATAAGTATTGATACATACTGATAAATTAGTGATAATACTGATAAATTAATTATAATACTGGTTATTGATCAATATTTACTAATAAATTGAATGAATCACTGATAAATCGAACTAATTACTGATAATATATATTGTTTTCTTATCAGTATTTACTGATAAATTTATCAGTAATTATAATTGTAATTATTGTTATGATTTTCCCTCAAATCGTCACATTGATTTTTATGGGTTTTTTATAATGTTATTAAAATAACAGTTCATATATTTCAAAATAATTGGATATTCCATGATTGTAGTAATTTTTTGGCTGTATAAACTTGGTTATACAGGATCTCTACATTGCTTATATCATCCTGGTTGGGTTCATAACCATGTTTATCGTAGAAGGTCTTCTCCCAATCTGTAACTTTGCTCTTTTTTTGTTGATACGTTTTCAGCACTAAAACCTGTATCTTTGGAAGCACGTTTCTACAAAACTGGCGAGAAATCTGTAAACCACTGTTTTTATAGGCAATATGATGTTTGTCACATTCTGCAATTAATTCGCTGTAGCCAACAACTCTGGAAATATTTTTTGCTATTGATAACTTCAAATTACAGTGATCTATTTGGTTATCGTTTGCTTTAGAGCACGTGTTCACTTTTAATGTGCATGATGTTTCTAAAATGGTCAAATTACACTAGTGTAGCGTGTGAAAACATTTTACAGTTTTGCTCCATACAGTGTTTTTACACGCTAATATAAATAAAATTAGAACCTATAAGATGGAGCTAGAGATTCCCCTGATGGGATATTCTCCCTATGTAATATGGAAAAAACATAAACAGATATCGTTGACAAACTTCTCGAGAAAATCTCCCTAACATTTTCTTTCTTTAAGCTTACGGTAAAAAATAAGCATTATTAGTATAAAAAGATTATAATACTGTATACTGTAACAGAGGTGTGGAATACCATCGAAAAAATATGAAAAATACCAAGCATTTATTACCTGGAACCATATAATTTGATTTGTCTACATGATTTTTTTCTTGTGTTTCTTCTGGTAAAGCAATAAAATCAACTTCATGACACTCTTCCTATGAAATGAGAAATAAAATGTTACTACTTATCAAATTGATTGTAAATGTTCTTAACAAATTTGTAAAAATACCATACCTCTACATATTCAATATCAAGACACTTTTTCTGAGAAACATAGTCTCCATTATTGTCATAGATTATGAGATTTGGTAATGGCACTTTGATACTATTTTCCACAATAAAATTCCATGTATTTTTTACTTCTTTGTTTAGATTTGACACAGTAGTTTTAGTAAAGTCAAACATTTCAGGGCCCTCATCATGGATTTCAAGTTAATTTGTAGCATCGAGAAATATAACTTCATTTCTTCTCTGGTTATATTGCCACCACACACCTTCACCATAAATAAGGTAATCCCCAATTCTTTCCAGATGAGCTTGAAATTCCATGTGTGGTATTTCGTCAAGATTGAAAATAGAATTCTGATCTTTGAGTTCTTCAACTAAAACTATTTCACTCATTTTCATTATTTCAATGAAATAAATCATTCAATAAAGGATTAGTTTGAAATACTTACTAATAGAATTTGTGATTTTTGTAATTTTAGACTCAAGATTTCCATAGCTGCTGTTGTTGCTATCTGTACATTTGCTCGAACTGCAATCGAATTATACTGTTGTCACGAATTGAATCTAGACTGCGTGAAGATGTTTCTCGGTTGATTTGGTTTAAGGTGCTAAATAATCTTTCCTCATCTTCTGTATGCAACTGACTGGGGCCATAAAGTCTTGCCATTTGTGGGAGATGTGTGACAATTGAGTGGAAGTAAATTCCAAAAAGTTTTTGATTTGACAAGACAGTTTGTTTAGATAGTGTGTTGATGCAGAATAATGCGTGTTTGAACGTGATGTTATATATACTCAATATAAGTCGAGGGCTTCTCTTCTGAACATTTTGATAGCAGTGGTGACTTATATCAATGTTCTGAAAATTTCCTTTTTGTCTTCTGTGCAGTGATGTCTCAAGTTGTTATAGATCACTGCTAAGGAATATCTATAATCAGCTCCTAAATGAGTGAAAAAAATTGCCAGATGTTATTCCCGTCTGTTTTCTTTCCTTTTATTATTGAGGCAAATACAAATAAATGGACCTCTTATTTTATCTTTGGTTTTAAAACAAGTCTCTAAAGTGCTCTCAAATACTTTTTTGCCTTTCCATCTAGAACGGAAGGCAGCACATGGTAGATATTAGAAATGTGGCCTAAAAAGAAAAATAATAATAATATTAAGTATTATTGATTTTGATGTGGACTTTAATAATGAACCATATGTTGAGGTGTATGTAAAATTCTACCTTTTAAGTCGTGAAGTCTTTCGAACATAGAAACTTCATATTCGCTAAGATTCAGATCATCCATTGCTTTTTCTTCATATCCATAACAAAGAGCGGGAGTACGTATTAAGCCTTTCATGTGTGTCTTTAATAAGAGCTCGACGTCTTTTTGTGCTTTAGGTTTTTAACAGGTATGTTTCTGTCTAATCCTCGTAAGTTTACTTTCAAAGCTAGATCCTGGGCACTAAGGTCTTTATATGGTCTCACTTTAGATCTTTTGCCAAACCTTCCCTTTAATACTACCTAGAATTTAAAAAGTAATTTTAAATTTACAAGCAGCATTCTCATGGAAGATCTATTAGCTTCTATTTACTTTTTGTCGTCTATCCTCTAGTGACGTAATTTCCATTGATAAGGACAGTGGCAGATTCGTGAATGAAGGAACAGGAGTACCACATGGACAAGGATATGTACCACCTTGACTGTTTCCAGATTCACTTTGTAATTCAGGATGGTCTCCTTTAATATTAAATAAAAATACAATGGTAATGAAAAGTCTCAGAAAGAGGTTCTTTTGTGAATGAAAGGTTAAAGATATTACCAAGAAATATTTTTATGGTGTCATGAATTTTGACACCTTCAAGTTGAATGGGAATTTCAAGTTGCTTGATGTCTTCTAGTCTGGTGGCTGTATATGAAAGCTTCTCTGATAAAGAATCAGAAACATTGCAGATCATATACAGTTCCGGTGTTTCCACCAAAGCCTGTACATTAACCTCTCTTCCAAATAGCCTTTTCATATCTTCATCGGTGTAGAAAATACTTTTGGTGTATAACACCCTAACCGTCAAGAGTAGATAGCCGTGGTTCAGAATTGAAGCATGATCTGCCCATAGCAAAAGATATCGTTGATATTCTTCCATTTTTTCTTAGGATACCTGTATGAGAATAGTTCAATACAAAACTTTTGTCATAAGCTATCAATATATTATGTAAATTGGATAAGTTAAAATATTTTAACATTACCTAATTTCAGATGTTTTTCGTACAGTTTTTTACGAATTTCGCTCAGAGGGATTTTTCTGCCATACACCGTGTATTCCTTCTCTTGAATCTTACCTTCGATCGCTATATATTTTTTATATTTCTTAGGTTCAACAAGTTCACCTAGAATATTAATTATTGATTACTTTTTCCCGCTCTCAAGTCTCAAAATATTTTAGTAAACTTCCCTTCTTGACTCACCTAAGGAGTACTTTCCAGATTTTATGCCATTTTGTAGTTCTTCTCTTAATTTTTCATAACTTCGTGGTATTGGTATGGAAATGCCAGAGCCACCTAGGAAACGTAATTATAAATGAATTTGCTCCACAATGATTTTTATGTTTTTGAAGGACAGTTTAGTGGATGAAATAAGTTATTGTTTTATTGAAATTATTATTTTTTAGGAATTACCTGGAAACTTTATGTATGCTCGTCGGATTCTTGGTTGTTGTGATGTCTGTGTTTCAAAACGGTCAAGCTGACTCAAGCAAAAATTCTTTCACTGTAACATTTGCAGTAGTTCCTGACACGCCGTATTTCTTTGCAAATGATGACAAATTCAGCTGTCCAAACAAAAGGAAAAGTAGTGTTATTTCGTCGCAGAGATTTTCGTTTCTTACCTGAGTACAGAAACATCATTAAGATGTTTTTCGCTTTTACGTTTTCACCATCAGCCATAGAACGTACTTCTGATAACATGGTCTCCTTATCATAATCAATCTGGGTGTGGTGTTTCGCGTGGCGATGGTTTCTGAGCGGAGTTGATGTTGCTTGAATAAAAGGTAAGTTTAATATTACTTACTTTTACTTAGAAAAAAGAGAGAGCGAGAGTGCTATTTGGTTACAATAAATTAATACACGTGTTTATAAGCTTCCCAACAGTAGGTCAAATTAAGGGGAAATTAAGGAAAGGCATTTTAAACATACCTCTTTCTTTAGCTTTCGTTTTGTCTTCAAAAAAAAGACCAGCTCTTATTTTCTTGTGGCAAGCACCAGATGTTCTTGTACCATAAGTGTCATAAGATCGTTGTCATTATATTGAAAATTATTCTGAATACTATTTTTGATCAGTCTGTGTTGTTCGCGTAGTGCTCTTTTTTTTCAACTTTGCTTTTTCGTGGTGTTAAATTCACTCCAGGTAACTTTGGTATAATGTCAGTGAATTTTTTGTTATATAATTCTAAACATGTCTGGTCGAGACTTTTTATTGCAGATGAACCGGCAGCCTTTGCGTACGGCGACCTTTTGCTTTTTGTTTTAGGTATTGAGATGGCAATATGCCCAGAATCAATGGACTTTAATGGTGTACTAACTTTGAAATCTATGCATTCCTTACTTGATGTGTCGATGAAAGAACTGCCTGACAAATCAGATAATGCTAACGATGATAAATTTAAACGATCCTGTGAAGAAGACAAATCAATTGACGAACTTGAAATTGATGTTATTTTTTTACGTCTGTGACCTGTAACCAATGGGAAAGTCTTTTGTGTCTTTTCATACAGTTCCAAACACCTCAAACATTCATTTAAAGTGTGTTTTTGTTGTTCTTTTACAGAGAGAGTATTCCATTTCTCTTCCGAAAAGATTTCCATATAATTTACCTGGCCATTTATTTTTTCGTAAAAACTGCCCAAGTTCGCGTCCTTTTCGATTAAAGTGATGCTTGTCTATTGAAAAGTTGTTATTCGAAAATTGTTTCATGAAATGAACGTATCGTTGGTCTTGCTTAGTAGAGTGATATAAAACTAAACCATTCAGAACTGATGATCTTAAGAAACCGCACGTAAATAAATTAGCCATTTCATCCAACAAAATTTTTTTTTTGCACGTAAACAAAATATTGTTGAATTCCCGCTAAAGAATGTTATTTCGCGGGTATTTATTGGATGAACAAGTCGGATATTTTCAGTTTTAGAATATCAACAGTGATCGTTAATTTTGCGAGAGCATTTGTAAAACATTTGCAACGTTCTTTCCCAGTTCGATTTCTAACCCCGGGGGTAAAAACATAGTTGAGACACGTAGAATTTGAACTATCACAGGGATTGTAAAGTTAATGTTTGGGCGAACATGTGAGGAATATGGTGGTGAACGAGCATATATCTATTGTTATGAACCCCTTTATCTTTTAATTTGTCACACATGCTATTTGATTGTTTAAGTCGACCAATAAGAGCGCAAAAATGGTGCCCAACAGGTTTTACTGACCAACTCCAAAATCAGCGACTATGGGGTAACATTACATAAAACAGAAAATACATCTGGAATACCTTCATAAAGGTTTTCTCGAGTATCACAAGTGAACGTTCACAACACACGCTCCCTACCCCCGTGTCATTTCTGGAAACTTCAGCGCATGAGTTCCAAAAAATTCTCTGGAGAGGAAGGAAACAATACACTACAAAGTTTACTATAATTTTTCCGGAACATAAACTGGTGTTAAATACCAAACGGTGCTGGATATTAGCGTATAGTGCGATTTAAAATATCAGAAATGACGATTCGGTTAGACACTAAGAGAAATAAGGAAGTCTTACAAAACAGCGATCGATTACACACGTAGCGAAATGGAGTATATTTTTAAAGGAACTGAAGAAAAGCCATGCAACGAAGAAAACACAGCATACCCACGCCTCCTAAAAACCTAATCCTGGTTTTTATCAAATTCCTTGTGGACGTTGTAAATTGTAAACAAAAAGTATTGAGTTCACTATTTCGTCACGTGGATGAGTTTTGGGAAGAAATGACAATCACTTGTAACCTTTGTTTTGCTGTTTCATTGGATATACAAGCATAATTTTAGTGGGAATAATTTTTTTATTTTAGTAGATTTTAAGATGATTTTTCTCTTGTCTTGTTTTATTATATACCAATTTCTTTGTTTAAATATTATGATATGGGATTAATTAAATAAAATCCTTTTCACATTACCAAGTTTCATAAAATCTTCAAACTCCCTTACAGAATTACAACATAAAATCAGAAAATTCTTGTTCTTAGGTTGTTTCCTGTTATTCTGTACTATATTCTCTATATATGGATGTAGGAGTATATACATGTGTAATTTTATAATATTACTTTATAGCTAAGTAACTTTATTTAACTTTGTTGTGTTTTTGTAATTGATTCTAGTTAGTATTTTCTTGAAATACAGATGCGAATGTTAATCATGCAAATAAATATTTGTGTTTAATTTTAAATCCTAAGAACAGATAACCACGATCAGCTTCTATTTCGTGGTACCCACTAAATTAAAAACGACCCTGGCCAGTTCTTATCAGAGCTGTCGACAGCGCAGCTTTTTGTCCATACGGAGAAATTTCTTTGAAAGTAAATCAGTAGTTGGTGCATTTTTAGAAATCATCTCAATGCTAAACCGTGATTACTTCTTCTGAAAGCGAACTTAGAGAGGAAAAAATACATTTAACCCACCGTCGGTCAATGTTACAGCGAGATCAATGATGAAATTATTAAATTCGCACGCGTGTCACACCAAATACTATTTATAGCGAGGAGAATTGTTGGTTGACTGGGTTAAAAGGAAACTGACCTTAAAGTCAAACATGCATTACATACGACATAATTGCTTCACACACATTAGTTTTTAGATATTAGTAGTTGCACCAGCCTCATCAGAGGTTGCGTGAACACGAGAGTTGCGCTGGCGCCATCTTATAATTCCATACACGAATCCATTCAATAAGCCACCAACATTAGAAAACGTTGTGACAAACTGAAATAAAGCCTGAGGAACATCTGAAAGCAACTGCCATACACCGTACAAAGCCATCGCCCACCATTGAATGAAGAACGCTGCTACGAACAAGGACATTGTACGTGCAGCCCGATGCGAGCCACGTATAATCTTAGCATCTTCTCCAGATATTCCCTTGAATTTTGGCTCTTCGTCTTTGATTCGGTACCATGTCAATATATATAGAATGGTATTTATGATTAATACCAGCAGCAATGGAACTGTAGTGAAAAAGATGTTTGCTAATTCACCTTTTATCCCGTCGAAGTAGCAGCTATAAAATTAGAAATGAAGTGGTTGGTGTAATCGACGCAGATTCTCTTATTATTATCAAAATATTGAAAAGCTTGATTGAAAATGAAATGATTAATAACCACTAAAACCAGCTTGTTCTTCATCAATGCAAGCAATAGTTAAAACTTCATGCCTTCGTAGAAAGCAGCTTTAGCAATGAAAATGGAATTCAAGAACAATAGAGCATGTGCCTTTCTTCATAATTATTCCTGTATTAAGTTTGCAATATATTCACAGGCGCAAATCTACGAACGAAAGCTTTTAAAACATTTTGTAACATCTATTAAAGAAAAGTTTTATATAAAAACAAATCATAGAATTGTCTTTAAAAGATATCAATCACCACAAATTTTATCCAAAACACAAAATCCCTTGACTATTTTCAACAATTAAAGCATTTAACTTACAAGGTTCCATTTGGTCCCATTGTGTCCAAGCCAAGAGCTATTATACCACCAACGCAAGGAAGACCAAACATCCAAAGCAATAAACGATGGTCGTATTTTCCAAAGTCAATGTTTTTACGGAAATATATCAACAGAAAAGCATTTATGGAGACCACGTTCACCATAAGATTCTGTGCAGTGATAAACTCAGCTAACATGAATCCATAGAATGCGCATAGTGATTTTGGATAGACATGATCTCTGCTGATCACAATATGAAGATGATCCATGGAATGACAAATGTTGAAAAGACCATCACAAATAGCCAAATATACCACAAACCGTTCGCTTTTGCTCCAAGAGAAAAATGTTGAAATTCTCTGGTGTCTGAAGGATAATACGAGGATCGCTGCAGCTGATATCAAACTAAAAAATATACAGACCAAAGCTGGAATGTGAATGTATAAAAACTGGCCATTGTCGATTCCATAAAGGGGTAGGTCGTAGCCACTATTCTTTTTGGATATCGAAGCATTCGTTCCGTTATTGATCTCCATGAGACTTTTGTTTTCAAGATTTACATTTCAGTTGGAATAATGCTATTATTCACTTCCAATTCCAGTTCTTTTTCATTGTATTTCTAATTAAACTATTACACCAGCTTTTAAATTAGATCAACCAACGTTATTTTTATAAGCCTATATGCATTTGCATAATTCATGAAATCGGTCGACAATAAACGAAGTTACTTTTCAACAAACAAAACATTATAAAGGTTCGGGAAAATCAAACAGTCTAAATAATCCTAAGTTAAGGAAATTTGATACACCTTTCCCATTTCTCACCATAACATGCACATGAAGGTGAGAAAATAGGTTTCTGTTTCTTTCGATTAATTTTCACTCGAGTTTATTCTATAGTTAGTTTTTTTAATAAAACTTATCGAATTAATTTTATTTTATTTTATTATTATTATCATTTATCTTTATACAGGTCAACTTCGTCAGTAATAATATAATTTACAAGTTTGCATGTATACAAAAAATACTGTTATTAATGAAGGGCCTTTCATGAAGAATATTGCAAATGTTTTTATTGAAATGGAATTTCATCTTCCTTTCTTCATTGACTAGGTTAAATATGCAAGGACGTGTTATATTTTCATATTTCATATTTTATTTCATATTGTATTACAATATAGGTTCTGAGTTATGTTTTGCAGGGATTTGTTGAGAAGGCTTTATCAATTTCATTCTAAACTACAACTCCACTATTTTAAAAGCGGTTCAATAAATAAATCAGTATTGTTAATGGAGTTTATACAAGCAATACAAATTCTCATATCTGCATTCTAATATAGTTAAATGTGCACAACGTTAATGAGAGCATAGTTTTCATTCACTGCCAAATCACTATTATTTTTCAAAAGAATAATTAAAACAATACATTTACTTAAGAATGAACAGGATCCTAATATAACTTGAATAAAACTTCTAAATTTGTGAAATTGGATTTGCAATTTAACTTTCATTTTTTTATCTCACAAGGTAGTTTCGGCGAAAGGCAAAAACAAAGAAACTACAGGGATTTGCATTTGCACAATTTCTGACGTGAATTATTTTTTCTTCGTGTCTTTTTATTAACGTTGACATTCTTTCAATACTATGTTATAGTATTCTTGTAACATGATATTCTTTATCATTAATAGAAGGAATTAAAATGTGAAGCAATACCCTAAAGCAATTTATCTATAATCATATTGATACATCACTGCCTTGAATTGTTCAATTGATTTGTGAATTAAAGAAAAATGGATGCAACTTCTAACATACTAACCCACCCTCTCCAATAGAGTCTCAGACTACAAATCGGGATTCTATCGGAGAGACGGGATTTTATCATGTTTATTTGTTTGATGGAAAAGAGTTTTCTTTCCTTAAAATACACTCTATTATTTTGAACTTTTGTTGTCACCTCAAGTGTAAAATCCTTTTAATCCTGGCAAATTACACCAATTTCTCAATCCACCTCGGACTTTCCTCTTAACACACTTCTGTTTTAGCTTCCAATATTTTTGAATTGATTCAATCGCTTCTTTCTATCAATTTTTTCACCGAATCTCTACTGATTCCAATGTGTCTACCCATTTCATGAATGCCGGTACAGGTGCTAGAATTTATTTTCGGAACAACGTAGTCTTGGGTGTAGCAGACAAACCACTATATTGGCCCATTTTACACCGGCAATGACGCCAATTTGAAGTTTGATCATGGTTGTTTGGAAAATAACAACAATATTTTCATAGTAAACTTACTAAAATAGCAATAGTTAAATTTTATTGGTGTTTTTTTATTTTTTGCCCAAATATTTTAACCTTTTTCGTTCATTGCAAAGCCGTGGTCTAACCTGATGTTGCTGCATATTTATTTATTCTTAAAACGGTATGTTCAGAACAATATTTGACGAGTTCGTCTTCCCTTTGCTGGCAATCTTCCCTTCCCTTCTTCCCTTTTCTTTTGCTGGCAATCCTAAACTAAGTCCATTTTTCACACGAACTTTGCAGCATACTCCAATGATTATAGTTAGAAAGCACAGGACCAGAAACAATAAAATATGATAATTAAAATGGCCAGAGTACCAGCCCAATTATTATCCAGACTTACAATAGACGGCAGACTGACTTAAAACATGCGGCCGCCTTAGTAAAATTGAGTGGTCGTCTAGGAAGAGTTGTACAGACGCGGTCAAGTCAACTCACAAGTGTCCAAATCAACCAAGGTATACTATTGATCAGTACTGATCCCGGCATTCCATGTGATGTTCAAACTTAAAACTTAATAAAAAAACATAATTATAATGATCTTTCTCCTTAAATTTATTTATTATTTAATATTTATTATATTATTTAAATTAATTGAACATCCATAAACAAAATCGAATTTTTGAAGAATTCGATAATTTAATCAATCGAATTCTTAACGCTGTTTCCACTTTTTGCAATAAGGTATGTCCATATCTATTTTGGACAGGTAATAAATGAGATACTGACTGTTTTGTGCATTTGTACGGAGAAATACAAAACCCTCATTCAATGTTATCTACTTTCGACCTCTGCACAGATGCACAAAAAAGTCCCGTTAGTACAGTAGAATTAATGTTTACTGAGCAGTACCATCAAATACCATCAAATAAGACACACCCATAGCCATGGTTCTTTCTACTTGATTAGCCCCTTTTTACAAGGGAACAAATTTAACGGCGGCCCCTTTTACCCCATGTCTTTATTGTCATTTTTTAATAATCTACTTTCAAACTCTCATAAACAAACACTATCACCGGCCCTGTTGACGACAAATAACGCGTAAAAGGGCGGCGTAGAAGTGGTTGCTCAAATGTTATCATCATTCTTGTTACAACAATTGATAAACTGGAATTAAATTACAATAGAGAATGTAGAATTACCATACGTTAACCATCTTGTTTTGTGGTGAGAAATAGCGTGCCTTTTATTCAACAAACGAATCCTTGTTATCATATAAATGACAATTTCTTCTTACTTAAGTTTATGGTGAAAACCTTATAAATTCTTCCTGGGAAATTGAGGCTAGAGTCATAGTGAGGAGAAATTGCCATTTTTTATAATGTCTTTACTAAGCGAAACAGACAAGCCACATTATGTGACAAAATGCAAAAACCTGTATTCCGAACACCAATTCGAACTTCAACGTTATATTCTGTAAAGGATGTTATGAAAAAGCAGGAATGAAAGAAGTGTCTATAGTTATTATAAATTGAAGTTATTATTATTAAATTGGAAAACACTATAATAATAGTTTTAGATGCTTCTCATTCGTCATCGTATCTTTCAATCGTTTGATTGTTAAAATCCTAACCTTTTACTATTATATTCATTCTCGTAGGATATGTTTTGAATTACCACCCTGTCCATTCCATTGTTACCAACAAACACTTTATTTATAATGTTCATATGAAATCCATTGGAGCTATGTTAAAAGAAATGAAAAACGGAAAAGGAAAAACACAAATCTGAGGAAAGTAATTGTTTTGTGATCGTATTTTAATTGTTATTATTCTTTAACATGTTTTATAATAGCTGCTCCGCCTGATTTTCCAAAAACTTTCTTCAACTTGTAGTTCCTGTTCGGTCTGTAATATGATAGTCCAACGTAACAATATCTCAAACAATTACTTAAACTTAACAATCTTTGGTCTTATTTTTTTTGCAAAAAAGGCCCTAATTTAATAGGAAATTTTAGTTCATTAACGGCCACGTAGCTCTTACCAATTATGATTACCCATTTTCAGTACTGACAGACTCAGTGTAAGAAAACTGCAGCGGCGGATCTAAGGTTAGGCAAAAAAGTGAGGAATACAGTGTCATGAATTTTCTGTTAAAACTTAAGTGTTGATAAGGTTATTTGGTCGTTTTTCTTTTATACTCTTAATGACCTTTCTCCCCTCCATAAATTTTGCCTAAGTTCTAGATCTGGTTTAACCGTTCGGAATTGTCTTGATAGGTGACATTTTTTAGAATAGAATAATTTCCCTTTACTCAAAAATCCAAATCCACCGATTGAGCGTTTGTATTATCCCCCAGTTTTAGCAACCTTTTACCCCTCTAAATTGGTGCCAGTTTTGTCCACCGATACTAGTATTCCCGCGCGTAAGATTTTATTTGCTAATCAATGTATTATTGGTAAAAACTACTGATTATTGAGTTTTATTTGTGTCCATAATGAATAACGTGCAAATGCAATTCCCACAGATTTCAAAATACGTTGTGAGGATCTGAACCCAACTTAGTATACAAGTAAGTAGCTTCAATTGCTGTATTTCTGCGCAGTGATATAAACGTCAAATATGTTGAAAAGAAACAATGTGATCAGGGTATTAACTGCCACTATATGACTCCGAAGTTCATAGAATAAATAACTGGTAAAGAAATAGAATAACAATAACAGAAAAGCGTTTAGATGTTTAATCAGTCGTTTTCTGTATTTTGTGCATCGATGTAATTTCACAAAAAATCGACCCTATACGCCACATAAAAATCCACACCCGGATGACACATTACAATTCCATCACGAATGTCAAAAGCAAGAAAAATGTGACGTCATCATGACGTTAAAACAAGTTATTTTATTGTTCTTAATGTTAGATGTATATAATGCAGGCAAAGAGTCATGGTTCAAGCCATAAAGATGTGAATAATTCTTTCGTCAAAGAAGCCTTAAACCAGCTCTTGAATTCAGGAAAATAATTTGAGCTACTAATGTCGAGCATATTTTCCTTTCGCGTGTGAAAACAGAGGAAACACATAAAAAATCGACTAATAGCATGTAAAGTTCATAATTACTCTATTTTACTTTCCACAAAGTTACATACAACTTGCAATGAGCTAAAATAATTTCACCAAATCTGCTCACGCGCGTTTTTGCCCCTTAAACTAAAGTTTTAATCTGCAATTTTATAATTCTATTTTAACACATTATAACACATCCATGATATTTTTAAACATAATTCTTCCACTTTTTCAACTTCTGCGCGCGAAGTGAAAGGAAATTGTTTGGTTTGCACATTCAATCTATCTGTCTATCTAACAAACAGGTTTTTGCTGTTTTCGGATATCATCAGATATAGGATTTCTGATTTCGGGTGCTTTGTTTATAAATGTAATGAAACAGCAGACTCAAAATATCTGCGCTGTGTATAGATTGTATCTATAAAAACTCGTTTTAAAAGTGTTTTCCTTAAAAAATAAAGATATTTTTATGTTTTTTATACTACTGTTGAGTTTGTAATAACGTTGAAGTTTCATTTTGGAATGTATTTTGTATTTATCTCAGATTTATTATTTATACACACAGCTTGATTATCCTTCATTACCCCGCCTAAATTACAAATCAAACAAAATGTTATACACTTAGAAGAACAAATGCAGCACTTCGTCACTTTATGCCACAACCTCATTTAATTTCTGTTTATTATGCTATCTTTTACTCGCATAAAGGTTTATGAAAGGGAAAACCTAGTCACAATGCGTGTTTTTCTGCTACAAAAACGTGTTATAAGTACTATTTTTAATGCTGACGGGCTAGCTCTTACATCCCCTCGGAAATTAGGTGTCCTTAACCTTTTTGACATTGTAAAATCTTTAAACATTTTTTTATACACAAGGTCCTTAATGATAAACTGCCCCAAGTAATTCGCAACAATTTGATTTTTGAACGCTTTGAACGCGAACGGTTTATCTGTGCTTACATTTCCAAAATTAAAAGTCTTAACTAAATCATATCTCATTTCTCAATATATTGACTAATTGATGAAAACTTGTTATGTTATTATGATTTTTGTTTATTTTTTTGCTTTCTTAGGTGACCACTCCCTTTGATTAGTATTTTCTATATGAAGTGGTCGCCTAGTTCTTCTTTTTTCATTGTAATTTGAAGTATCAGAGTTGTGGAACGTACTTACTCTGTATTCCGACAGATCGATTTTTCAGCATTTTCAGTTTTTAACATTTTTGGATTTCCATGCTAAGCGAGAAATATATTGGAATGCTAAGCGTACTTTTTCTCCAACAAACTTTACATGACGACAGTAAATAACAACAGAATGGTGGACCAGCTGCGTTTAGTGGAGGCCAGCAGTTTGTCTGAGAGTATAGAAGTTCATAGGGCCTGATGGCAACACCCTTCAAAATATCGATGTTCTTTCTTGCCCGTTTAATGAACGCCCACCCATCAAATCTCGAACTATAATTGGTTCGCTCAAGAAACGTGTAGTGTAGAATCAAGAAACTTACTTAGAAAAATGAAAATGCTTTGATTATATTTTACAAGTATTAATACAAGTATTAATACAAGTACTTGCAAGTTTTAATAAAATTTCAAATACGTTATAAAAGTAAGTTTTTTGTGTATACTTTATGATGATGGCATGATGGCATGATGGAAGAATGGGGATGAATAGATGCTTTCAGAGCTCTGAATATGCGGTGTAACACAGCTTATGCAAGTTGTGCATGCAAGCATTGTGCTAGTAATTGATCACATTATGCATCTATATGTCCAACACATTAATGTTATAATTTTTGTAGGTGAAATTGAATTTTATACTCATATAAGAAAGTATAAAGATATAAAGTTTTAATGGATAACCGTTTTGCCGCATTTTGTTTTCCATGGGAGGAAGTCGAATTAGGAAAGATGGATTAAATAAATCTATACCATGAAAGTTATATCAGTATTTAAGTATACGCATCTAAGAGGGGAAATTTAGATAAGTGCCGCATTATAACATGAATTGCGGCGCTTATTTAAAATATTTTCAAGAGGCGGTGATTTCTGTAGAAAAATGTACACAAAGTTAAAATGGAAATGTATGTGTAAACTCTTACCAAACCACGATTAAACTTCTGAAATATAAGAAAATGCCTTCACATTTCCCTATTAACTAAAGCTAACAAAAACAATACCTTCTTAGACGTTTTTATCTTTCAAATCTTCATTCTGCTATGAATTGTGGAAATGTCAAAACCCAAAACTCCACTGGTGCATCATGATACAAAAACCATGTACATATGTATATAACCAAGATTTTCAATTTCTCTTCTTGTATTACATTCATCTATACTATTCAATTTTCTAATTTAAAACAAAAAGATATCAATCAAACACTATCAAAACAATATAATAATGCTCTTGTTACCTTCGTTTCCCTAATAGCGAACCTTAACAATAATAATCCACATACTACAATGAAATACCAAATAAACTACATATATAAATAATAAGCTACACATTTCGGCATAGCAGTCAAAACTAACGGATACGAAAAAGCTACATTCAAACAAATTAAGAAATAGACATCGGTAGAAAATGATGAACTGATAACACAAACACATAACAGGTCTACATCGACTATCTCGTCGGATAGAATAACTACTGATACCGATCAATGTTGTCATTCTTTATTACTAAACTTAAAGCGTTGAATAAATAAATATTAAAAACAAAAACAAAAAATGTTACACACTTCATTCTCATTAAGAAATGAACGTTGAGAAAATTTGATGAACTTTCGAACTTAAAAAACATTGTATTGTGTTCTTCTCCGGGCGGCTCTATGATGTGTTTCTTAAAGCACAATACTCCACGAAGTAATAAAAACTCGTAAGATGGAGCTAGAGATTCCCGTAATAGGAGATTCCCCCTATACTAATACGGAAAAAATAAACATTAACGAACTTCCCGAGAAGATTTTCCTAAAGTTCTTTCTTTCAAAGTTAGGTAAGAAAAAAGCAAGATTTAGTATTAGTATAAGAAGATATAAAGGAAAAAGTATAAAGCTAGCTAATACGGATAAAAAACCGTTTGACGTTTTTTTGTTTTTTCGCTGAGGACTCGCGACCAGGGCTTAAAACGCTTATAGTATTAATATATAGATCATAGAATATTACGAAATATAATGACTATGATATATGACAGAATACATTTGGAATACATAATGCCTCTAACATTCTTCTAACATACCTTATTAGGCACTTCAAATTCTAATCTTTACTCCCGCAATTTCATCTAATTTAGTTAACAATAGACCGTTTCATAAATCACGTCACAACATCCATCTCCTCGTTTCGAATCTTTATAATTACTCCGTACTTAAACAACATGAAACAATTTTCCCTGAGGTATCTTTTCTCTGTGTAAACTATCCAAGCTTTGTTAATGTTCAGGGCGAAAATGAGGCGATGGTTGAAACGACGTAATTTATGAAAAGGTCTATTCAGTGGCGGATCCAGGGTATTTTGATACTTGTGGAGAGCACATTAACATAATTTTTGTTTTCAGTCTGTCACCAAATGGGATTCTCTGCACATTTTTCTGTTATGTCTCTCCTCCACAATTTGGACATGTCCGTCATGTTTCAATAGTTTATTTTCTATATACCGTTTAGCAGATTAGAAGGTTTGAAACATTTATTTTGTTTACTATTTACCTTTTTGGAATTTCAGCGTGTAAGCAAAATGTCACACATACACAGCTAAAAACATGCATGAGATAACGCACACAGTGAAACCCTATGAATTCGATTTTTCCAGGAAAAAGGATATCTGTATAATAATGAATACCATAAAATGCCGTATTAGAGAATTTTTCATATAAAAGCACTTAAAATGGACGCACTGGAGATATATCCCAGTGGGCACATGGACGTCCCATGGACGTTCAGTTTGGACGTCGGGGACGTCGAAAGTGAAGTCTCATCCGTCCGCTCAAATAGGATGTCCAACAGGGACTTGAAGAAGACTTCCCCAATGGTACGAGAGGTGGACGAGAGGACAAACTTCTTGTTCAGACTTCAATTTTCAGAGAAAATAAAATCATACCGAGGTCAACATCCACAATGCAATTCCTTTAAAGAGGTGTTTTAGAACTAAATGTTCGTTTGGACAGTTTTTACAGTATAATCCACTCTTGATATGTTCGTTTGGACAGTTTTTACAGTATAATCCACTCTTGATATGGACAGTTTTTACAGTATAATCCACTCTTGATATGGAGAGACTTGGTATTTGGCTTGCAGTTACCAATTGGTTCTGTGCCTTGAACATGAACGAATTATAATTTATATTTATAATTATAACTGACAATTATCGACATTCCCAATTTCCTTCGCTAACGCTCACGGAAATTGAACAATTATGATTGCTTAACTGGAGTCACGTGATCGGTTCAATATTTTTTCGTACACGCCGGCTCCATATAAATGTCTAATATGAAATTCCTTTTCATTAATATTCTCCCGAATGTCCTAAATCCTTTAACGAAAAGATGTTAAGCAAACTTTCCTTAAAAAGTATTTTTTTTTTAGAAACTAACATTATTCCACTTGACAACAGTAAAGCTGTTCATTAAAATCAATGCATAAATAATTGTTCATCAGTCATGGGATTGGATTTCATATTGATCTTGGTGAATGGATTTAAATAAGATATCTACTTTAAGGCACGTTTTCACGGATTAAAATTTTCTGCAATAAATTGCTGAAACAATTTCGGACCGGACTTTTCTAGCCTGTGCAATAGTTTGAATATTTTTCAAGTTTCCTGATCGGCATTAACGTTGGCGTTACCAGTAGTAACGTATTTAATCGATTGTAAGTTTCTTAAATTTGCCCTAAGAGTCTGAATCATTTGTCAAAAACCGACACAGACTGTGTACTTTTCACCGTTTTATGTAATACTTGCTCGGCAAACAACCGTACGCTTTCATTCCACAGTATCAAATTCAGCAGAACGGTGAACGGACTTTCTGGAAAAATAAGATTTCCCATTATCATAGTGCATACTCTACAAAAAACACGTGGTCTCATAACCAGATAACCAGCTTCAATCAGCCCCTGTTGAGTTACTTGGAGATTAAGTACTATTTGGGTCAATAAGGTAAACTAGCTTTATTTGGTTATAGCTATTATATTCTATAAATTCTACTTGTATTATTGTTTTGGTTCATTTCACATTCTCTCTTCAAATCGCTAAGTTCAAAGTTACCTACATTTTCCTTCTTAACTTTCATTAACATGATTATAAAACTGAAGATTCTATCTAGGCGATTCAAATATATACTTTCAATAATCAATTCAGAAAGTTCAGCCACATATTAGTGAATTGTATGAACAGATAAAAAGACAGATATGAAGCCTTTCATGTTTGTTTAATCCTTTGCTAGCATTTGTCGCACTCAATTGATTTTCGATTTTCTTCGGCATATGCACATGTAGTTTAGGTTTATGTACTTGTAATAACTCCTACAAACAGCAAAATATTTCTATACGTCGCTACCCAGTGGGCAAAATTTTCAAAAAGTCTATAAGAAGGAGTGTTTTCTATAGGAACGGCAAGCAATATCGCCTGCTGTTTCAATAAAAAAACACTCCGCCACAGAGACTTATTGAAGATTTTGCCCACTGGGTACACACATTTTGTTTTGTAAGCACCACGTTCATAATCACCAGATGGCTCATTTCAAAAAGATAAGCACCACCTAAACAACAGCATAGGCCCAATATCATAGTGAAGCATAGGCCCAATATCATAGTGAAGCATAGGCCCAATATCATAGTGAAGCATAGGCCCAATATCATAGTGAAGCATAGGCCCAATATCATAGTGAAGAAAATTTCCCCTGTCCCTTACGCTTTCTTTGCCTCAAAGAGACAGGTGGTGCTTCTCTCTTAAGTTAAGGTATAGGTAGTAGGTGGTTTTTGAAGTTTTGAGGATTAGATACTCTGATTTCGTGATATATAAGTTAATTCAGTATTATTTTTGTTTCTTAATTAACGTTTCAACCTGTAATTTCAGGTCTCGACAGCTGATACCAACCAGACAGCTTACGTTTGACGATTATCAGAATATTTGAAGATTGTTAACTTAACTAAATCTGCAGAAATTATATTCTTTTTTTTCTTTTTTTTTGGGGGGGGTATTTTGGACTTTACATTGTTTCAATACTTGAAACATTCCCATATTTATATTTTAAATATAGAAGTAGAAACTATATTAAGTCAATGAACTATTAAAATCATTTATCTGAAGTGTAATTCAACGAACGATAGAAATATACAGATTCTATATTCTCTAAATTGTCAAATAGTTGATCAGGTGAAGTTCGCAGTCTACACTTTTGTAAATATGTTTACGTCAGTGAGAGTAAGATCATGTTTTACATCGATTTTTAAAACGCTTCTACAAATTATACTAAAGAGATTCCCTATTTTCTACACAACCAAAAAATTGGACTGGATAAAACAGAGAATAAGTACAACAATCCAGTCAATCAGTAATCAGATGACCAGATTAGTTATGTGTATTTCAGCCTTAATTATCTCCGTTATATATTTAAGTTACTCTATCCATAACAAACTTTAACAATAATGAAGAAGTTATCATTCTATCAGTACCTATTTTTACTTATACCAGTGAAAACAATTTTAGGAGCATTTTTTGTAACCAAGAGGAAAAAGCTAATACTATTACTATAGATTTCTTGTAGATTGATGAATATTTGTGGGTTTGCCTAACAAGTTGCGATCATCAATAGTAGAGATCTTACTCAACTGCGACGGGAATGAGGACGGCGACGTGAGAATGATTTACAAATATTCAGAAATCAATGCGTCACAAAGCAATGAAAGTTTCAAGAATTTGTTTGTAATGCCAAAACGTTTTATCGATTAATTGTGAAAGAAGGAAATTGTGAAAGAAGGAAATTGTGAAAGAAGGAAATCCTATCGAATCAGGATAAAACTAATACGAGAGAAACAGAAGCTACTGCTATCTTCGCGTCTCCGTTGTCAGTACGACTTCAAAACATAACTTTCCACCTTGTATATAGAACGTGCAAATCTGTTAATGTAATTAACTGATAATATTCTCTCAATGGTATAGCATGAAATAGGTTTCTTATCTAAACGAAACCCACAAGGAAAACAACGCTTTTGTTTAAGTAACGTCACCGTCTTTATTGTCGTCGTAGTTTCGTAAGCTCCCTAGTATTGCGGTCAAAACGTTGCTATTTCTGTCTGGTTTAACTGAGACATATTACCTTTTTTTCAAACGAAAATAAGTCTTTTAACCAAAAGGTTTTATGATCACATTTTGTTAGACAAACATATCCATATAAATCTTAAGGGGATGTTCATATGGATAAAAATTACCTGTAAGCGGGATAAGTTTCCGACGCCCTACTTTGCAAGATCTCGCCCCTCTATAAAAAATTTAAATAAAAGGGTAAATTTTACGCTTAGTCAGCAAAATTTTGTATTTATTCTTTCATTCATATACCGTTACGTCATGCACTTGAAGGTCATTTTTTCATATGAACAGAACGAAACTTTTTAGTACGTGGAAAGGTTTTCCCGCTTACCGAGGTCATTTTTATCCATATGAACATTCCCTAAATTGAAGCATAAGTTGCCTGTATCAATTTGGCGCTATAGCCCTTTTTAATTCTTAATTATTATAAATATATGCATTTAATAATTTAATAATGGAATAGTAATTTCTTTGCGTTCAGAGCAGGTGCTAATAGACGCTGCCTTTAGAAAGTTTTCTTTCCTAAACGGGTGTTACTGGATTTCCATTTCTGTCATTGTGTAAGTCCATTTTAAGTTCTTCCTTGCTATGAAAACTCGTAAACTTTTTAGATGCTTCAGATTTTGAATTTTCACTGGTAACTTCAGAATGTTTAGCCCTTTGTTTTCGCCTTATAATCATATATACAAATCCATTCAATATTCCACCGATGTTTGAGAATGTTGTTACAAACTGAAAAAGAGCCTGGGGTACAACAGCAAGTAACTGCCATACACCATACAAAGCCATCGCCCACCATTGGATGAAGAACGCTGCTACGAATAAGGACATTGTACGTGCTGCACGATGCGAAGAACGAATAATCCGTGCATCTTTACCGGATATATTTTTGAATTTAGGTTCCTCCTGCTTGATGCGGTACCACGTTAGGAAGTATAAAACAATATTCATTGCTAAGATCAGTAACAGTGGACCTGTCGTAAAGAACACGTTCGCAAGTTCTCCTTTCACACCATCAAAGTAACAGCTGTTGATAAATAAGTAGAAATGAATAAACAAATATGATTAAACATAACATGCCATCACTAATAACCTTATATCAATAAACAACTGGCTCAACATTAAGATTACATAAAAAAAAACGTGCGAATATCCTAATGAACACTGAAGTTTTAACAGAAAATTCCATGACACTGTACTCCTCCACTTTTTTTGACTAACACTAGATCCGCTGCTGTAGAGACCATCACTAACTAATAAAAAGTTATAAAGGCAGTAAAAGAAGGAGGGACATGCTGAGTAAGCAATAAGATGGTTTAGTAAGTACATTACTGTAAGATGAAATATTGGTGAAAGAACTTTACTACAAAATTGGATAACAACTTACAAGGTTCCATTTGGTCCCATTGTGTCCAAGCCAAGTGCAATCATACCACCAACGCAAGGAAGACCAAACATCCAAAGCAATAAACGATGGTCGTATTTTCCAAAGTCAATGTTTTTACGGAAATATATCAACAGAAAAGCATTTATGGAGACCACATTCACCATAAGATTCTGTGCTGTGATAAACTCAGCTAACATGAATCCATAGAATGCACATAATGATTTTGGATAGACATGATCTCTGCTGATCACAATATGAAGATGATCCATGGAATGGCAAATGTTAAACAAAGCATCACAAATAGCTAAATAAACGACAAACCGTTCGCTTTTGCTCCAAGAGAAAAATGTTGAAATTCTCTGATGTCTGAAAGATAATATGAGGATCACCACAGCTGATATCAAGCTAAGGAATATACAAACCAAAGCTGGAATGTGAATGTATAAAAACTGGCCATTGTCAATTCCATAAAGTGGCAGATCGTACCCACTATTCGTAACTTTCGGAATGTTAGTGGTATTTGTCTTCATGTTTAACTGAATTGCGATCATCTTTATTATGTCTACAATCGTTCAGTAATTTTTCTGAGCTGGATCTGCTGTGTGTTATGAACACGAAAATCTGTTTTGAATATACATGATTTCTAAATATACAAAATACAAAATAAACAACTGAGTAAATGACATAACTATGTAAATAAATATTGCATATCTTTACTGCAAGAAAACTACTTTTTTTTAAAAAAAGAAGAAGCTTGAAGCTGAAATAAAACATCAGGATATAAATTTTGAGAGCGTGTTATGTAGGAGTGACAACCTAGACTCGAGTTCAAATCATACTAGAAGAATTAATATCAGTGTTTGACTAAAGAAACAGGGAAATAACTAACTTTACCACTAACATAGCACGTAAATAGTTTCTTGCACGTGCGTATGTGTAGAGTCACGTTTGAAGTTTCTATTCGTCAAAAAGTTCATGTATTTACTCTGCTCTTGTATATAAGCAAATTAGGTAATAATGAAATTTAATTTTTTCTACACGAATGGTTGGTTTCAAAATCATCTCGTTATCATTAATTGTTGATTATACCGCTATAAATACCTTGAACCTCAAACATTTACATTCTAAATTAAATGTGAATCGTTCAGAAGAAAATGGACGGAGTTGATTTTGATTATATAAATTCCCATTTACATTATACATTTCCCTATGCATTACAATTGTCTGATTTGGTTGTATAACTTTGACAAGCAGAAATGAGATCTGTCTTAAAGTAACCGTGTGTAAGTATTCCCATCTGTCATTTTTAAACATGTTTTTGAATATAGATGAAGTCTATTATATATGCTATATATGCTATATTCATGCTATAAATTATCGGAATTCTTTAAATTGTTCTTAAAAAAGAAATTCATTATTTAATATTGCATGAACAAATCTGATATAACTGTTTGTACAGTAGGACTTATATAAATGAAGTAAAATGAGACACATTGTGAAAATTATGAAAACTCAGGTTTTCTAAGTAAATTTCTTTGTCCCAAAGAATTAAATTTAAAATGTTTGTTTTTGAAGGATCGTAAATTTGTTGCCGTATGACGTTTTTTGTTTTTATTTATCTATTTATCTTTTTTGTTTCTATTTATCTTCATAACACAACCATGACGCAACTGTGTATGCACTAAGAACAAAATGTTTTCGAAAATAAAGATTGGCGAAAAAACTTCGGACGATAAACTTTCGGATAAAGTTTACAAAATTCGGACGACAAAATTTCGGAAAATTTGATAAAAAGGAGTTCAGCTTTAGTTCGCAAACATCGGGAAAAGAACATTTTTCAAAAGTCTATACCAAATGTCAATTCCCTTCATTCAAATATACTTAAGCCATTACCCTTACCTCCTACCGCTGATGATCTATGGCGTCAATTCCACCAGCTGCACAAAAGACTTCAAGTTTCTAGTCCACCTTGTTTGAAGGTTTTGCTTGTTTTCTTGTTTATTTCTTATATGCAACGCTTATGCATTCACTTAAATCAAATTGTATACAGTCCCATTGATTTTGCCCTACCCACATTAAAGAGAATTTGGTTTTAGACATTTACTTTCATGTAAAAGGATCCTGTGATAGCAACTCGAAAAAATACGTTAGGGAAGACATGATATAGCATCTAAGGCGGAGACTTCGAATTACAATCGAACGCAGCAGCTATTGACAACGAATGAAAAATAGTGGTTTGAAGAAAAATGAAGCGTTTGTTTACATTTTTTAAGACGAAGTAATAATAAGAAATATGCATAAAAAAAGACAAAGTTTTATTACGAAGAATAGTTTTTTACATATTTACGAACGTCATGTGGTTAATAGAAAAAAAATCTACATCTTCTATTTTATCGTTACCTTATATTCGGATAATCGGATCTATGAATAATAAATTTAGTTTCGTTTCCCTCTCTTTGATCCAGTTAGTTTGTTGCCACTTCAATCATTCAATTCTCGCTTATTAAATACTTTACTCTGCCATTTTGATATAAAATCATCACATTTTTGGAGAACCAATAGTTAATTAACGCTATAGATATTGCACTAATCCAATCGATACGCCTGACAAACTTATCACATATCCTTTGAAAGAACACTTTGACAGTCGTTGGTTATGGTTTCCTATGTTATAAACATTACGAAAGCGTTTAGTTTGAGATTTCATGTCGTTTAAAAGTCTAATTTCCACTTGTGACGTAAGCATAATCATAAGCCATATGAGCATGCGCGTCATAAACAATGATGTAACGTGAGATATAAACACAGACACAAGCATAATTATATCAAAAAGTTTGGATATCGAATACCATACATATGTCTTACGTTTATATCGGTGGGGTTAAAACATGATTTTTTTATTTCCATGTTAATACTTATTCTTATGCTAGTGTGAATCAGGTTTTACTCTCTGACCATTCATAACGAATCTCTTAGGCCAATGGAGCAACAAAAGAACTTAAAGTCGTTAAAATTCTAATTTCTGTTTTAAATTGAAAAGTTTTTGTCAGCATGGTTGACCTGCTCTGACTCACAGCATTGTTATTCCCTGATTTCCAACAGTGACTTTTTTGGTTGAGCACGCGTGTGGTTTCCATCCGAATGAACTTCTTTAATGCATATAATAATCATTGTAACCTAACGTCATTTTGGATTGAGGTTAGGTCATGTTTACACGCTGCGTAACTATATTCGACATTGGAATTATCCAGTCTCGATAGACTTTTCTGTTTAAACACCGTGTTATGGCCTAGTCAACAAGTATGGCCTCGTTTTTAGGTCATAATTGCTTTTAATTATTCTACTGGGGATAATTGGAATAACAAATGACTTTTGCTTGGTAATAACGCTATGAAATTAGTAAAACTATAAAATGCAAAGAGGCGAAACTTGATAACCAAGCATTAACACGGTGTTATATATTGTGCGTGTTTGTTTATTTTGGTTTTGTTGTTATTTGGGGCACCTCCCTTGATTTGATGCCAGCCTCGTTTAGTTGTAGTTATTAACTTTTATATTTTGCTAAACTCCAGATTGCATTGGAGTAATTTTCAACTGAGAAACGAAGTCCGTATGATTTAAACTGTGACTTATAGATAGACATATATCTAATAGGAAGAGGAGTCACGCCTATAATGTAACTTCGGTTCACGTGATATATTTAGATTATGATCTTATCTTGCCGCTCCGGTAAGATATCATTCAGGAAATGGATAGCTCACACATACCAGAATAGTCAAACTTTCTTATCGTGCTTTTTATAGGAGATAATTTTATTTGGAGATTTCGTGGGATTAATTGTTTTTCTCGTGGGATAAAAATGGTGAGTCATTTAACTTTTTTCTGAGCTGACACTAACCTGGCGTGTCTGCTTTAGAATTCGATGGTTTTTCGCTTTCCATTTTAGTTTTCTGTTTCTTTCTAGCCGGAATTCTTTCCAAGATGAAGTTCATAATGGCTTGTAATACAGATTTGTATATACTAAGGGAGCTAAAATTACTTCGAAGAAACGAAAGCTCGAATGAGAAGCTGGTTCGAATAACTGAGGGATACTTGTAAGGGTTTCTTAAAAAACTAAGGGAAAGGGAAAGGGAAATTAATTTGAATAAGCGGGAAGTTCGAATAAACGCCTTTGTTAGCTCCCGGGAGTCATAATATACTAGTAAAATATGATTCCCCAATCATTATTAACTAGGGAACAATGAGTCGTATAGGAAATAATGACCCCAATAAAAAAAACACAAATGGCTCTCCTGGAACCACTGTGGTGCAATTCGAATGTTTAATCGAATGTTTCATCAAATCCATATAGTACATCTTCAACATACCTTATTTGCACTTTTTACGACGGTCTTTAATTGCGAGAGTTTGACCGTGGACTTTTAAAAGAATAACGCCAATAAAGACCTCCAAATATGGCTAAAAAAAAACCGCTAAAAAAAAGTAAGACGTTTCACAAAATTCTTATAAACTCAAACTTTTCGAGCAGATTTTTTTTTTTTTTTTTGCGACTGCACGATGTGATGACAACAGGATTGCGTATACGTTTGTCCGTAAACGCTGGGCTGTTCAACAATATAACTATTTTTAATCCTGAACTCATAGGAATATTATTGCAATTGTTAATAGTGATGGATTGTAAAAATTATAATTGGAATTTATTTTTGATTTGTTTTTTGTGTATCTAATACCAGTGTAGCTTACTGTTATATATTATATACCCTGTGTGTAAACTATTGGCGCGAACATTTCGAATTTTTAGTGAATGCCTAGGTCTCTCTTTTGCTTTTTCAATTTGTTTTGAATCAGTAAAGACGTTTTGTGATATCTGCTCTCCTACGTGTTATTGGAAGGCTGATAAGTATCGTAAAGTATGATAACAAGAAGACGAACAACAAGAACAACAACAAGAAGAAGAACACGGAAGCAAGAATCACAAATGAAGAAATGTCATTTAATCCAAACAACAATTAACAAGAAGTCCAAAAACGTTTAGTCCATTTTTGTAGATTTCAAATACGTGAGATAAACGGGCCGAATTTGTATGGAATACCTTTTCTTGGGCCCTTAAAGTCACGGGGCCCTTTGGACCAAAAAACTCAAAACCGAAAAATCAAGAAACCAAGAAGACAAATTAATAGCCCTTTCAATTTTGAACAAAAATGCTATTACAACATTTTCTAAAAACTTGTTTTGGAAGTTACAGGAGATTTAAAATTATTCGATTCAGGGGGTCAAATTTCGAATATCGGGCTGAGAATGGTATACACAATTGAGAATTATCTCCTTTTATTGTTTTCATTGTCAAAGCTCATTAAAATACTTTCTACAGTTTTCTTTTGTAAAAATTATGAAAGAACGACATTCTTTCACTCGCTGGTTTTAGTGTACTAACAAATCTTGTAGTGTTTCATTTTTTATATGAATTGGATTCAAAACACCATCTCTGCATGATACTGAAAGGTCATTATATACACGTAAGTGCAGTAAGGGAAGACACCTTATCGGAATCTCTGAAAATGTGTGCTCCATCACAGTGTTTAAATACAAACAAGCATGTTTTATGAAAGTTTTCACTTCTTTAAAAAGAGATACTGTTTTGATGTGCAAATCCTTCTCTATTCGACTTATTTTGTAATCAATTGAACTTCCTAAAAAGATTGCCTTATTTCATTTCCATTTTGAAACTTAATTCTAAGAAGTCTATTTTCGTCCCTGTAAAAGCTCTGTTAAAAATATTTTTTTGCCTCCGACCTCTACGACAGAGAGTGTTTACAGTTACTTTCTCATTTCCGATAAGGTGTATTTTTGGGAAAATCAATTTTCAAGGATTTCATTCCAGTCTGTGAAAAAGCCAGAGTTTCACCCTAATCCATGCAAAATTTATATTTTTGTAAAATTTCCAAATCTGGTGGATTAACGAGAATAAATTGACTGAACAATATTTTAGAAAAACTTCTAATATATTAACTAATAAATCAGACAACCTTTAAAAAATAATCCTCAAAAGTTGTCTGATTATCATACAAAGAAAGAAAATATAAAATATAGAAGCTAACCATTAATGATGTGATTAACAATTCAGTGGTTACTAATAATACTTGATTCTAGCTAGCTATATATATTTTTCAGAAAATTGAGAGAAGAGAAAAGATATAGGTAGAAAGTCGTTGACAAAATGACACAGCAACAGAGTAGACTAGACACTCTATTGTTTGATGCCTCTACACTAGCTATATGATACCCTCCTCTTCTTATGTCTTGCAGCTCTTGAAAAAAGTTGTATAAAACGACAGTCCATAGTTTAATGACAAAACACCCGTACTGCATAATATTGTAAATAAAAAAATTAACAAGAGGCCCTGGGGACTGAAGGTCAGCGCGGTTGGGCATACCAAAAAAGTAGTACACATGACAAAGGATCCTATTCCCTATTATCACTATCAGTAGACCCTGTTTAGATAACATTCCGCATGTATTTACTAAATTTCACAGCCTTTCTCCTGCAGCGGCAAGAAGTACATTTTAGAAAGAAAATTTGAGTATCCTTAAAACTGTCGTTTCCATTTCAAAATCAGCGGTTTCCAGTTCGAGGTTAACAAATTATATGCTTTAATGATCTGCACATGCATGCGCATGGTGAAATCAGCAATCACTGTTGGGAAAAAAGTTGAAACCGGGTCGATCTTATCGTTGTCATTTCGTGTAGACGTCAATAAAAAGCTGTTTGAAAGTTTTCTTCGCAGTGAATCTGAACGTCAACGGGGGTGTTGTTTCAAGTGTCACAGGACAGACAACCTCGGCTTCAGTCATATGTCTCATTGTACTCGGTTTCTTATTCATCAACAGCAAGGAAACCTGACTCTTAACTCTTTCCCTTCCCTATTTTTATTAGCTGATATGATTTGAGGGAAAGAGTATGGGAAATGTATGGGATCGCCTGTGTACGACTAACAGTTACGGAGATATCGACGATCAAAGATCCTGATAACGTCACACCCGTCCCCAAAAAGTTCTGGACCCAAATTTTTCGACACCCCACGCCAATATCGGGCGCCCAAAGTGACGTCAGTTATTCCCATTGGCTCTCGAGATATTTTCCCTTAAATATCGCGTTCTATTTAGGGTGCAATGCAATGTGCCCAATGATGTCGCGCTACTCCTATAATACTAATATCGCCTATATCTCGACAACTCAGTTACGCACGATCTAAAATTTTAATTATAACATTTTCCATACAAACATTTCGTTCCCAGTCCTTTTATTCACACTGACCAACATTTTACAGTTTTGCTCCATAAAATGATTTAACATGCTATATACTGCCATGATAAGTCTGTGTATTTACAAAAATTGTTTTGTTTCTCCATGTTGGAATTATATCATATTTAACACAAAGGTGTTGTATAAATGGATCGATCATTCAAAGAATGGTATTATCCCAATAATAGATTGTATACTCCTACCTAACAATGTATATTCTTATCTAACCACGATTAAACTTCTGAAATATAAGAAAATACCTTCACATTTCCCTATTAACTAAAGCTAACAAAAACAATACCTTCTCAGACGTTTTTATCTTTCAAACCTTTATTCTGCCATGAATTGTGGAAATGTCAAACCCAAAACTCCACTTGTTCATCATGATACAAAAACCATGTATATATGTATATAACCAAGATTTTAACATTCATCTATACTATTCAATTTTCTTATCTAAAACAAAAAGATATCATTCAAACACTATCAAAACAATATAACAATGATCTTGCTACCTTCGTTTTCCTAATACCTTAATAATAACAATCCACATACTACAATGAAATACCAAATAAACTGCTAGCTACACATTTCGGCATAGTAGTCAAAACTAACTGATACGAAAAAGCTACGTTCAAACACATTAAAAAAATAGACATCGGTAGAAAATGCTAAACTGATAACACATAAAGGTCTACATCGACTATCTCGTCGGATAGAATAGTTACTGATACCGATCAATGTTGTTATTCTTTATTACTGAACTTAAAGCGTTGAATAAATAAATATTTAAAACAAAAACAAAAAATGTTACTCGCAGCGTCTTCATTTCTCTTTAAAGAAATGAACGTTGAGAAAATTTGATGAACTTTCGAATAAAAACATTGCATTGCGTTCTCCTCCGGACTACTTTATGATGTCTTTCTTAAGGTACAACACTCCATGAAGTAATAAAAAACCATAAGATGGAGCTAGAGATTCCCCTAATGGGAGATTCTCCCTATACCAATACGGAAAAAACAAACATCCATTGACGAACTTCCCGAAAATTTTTACTTAACGTTCTTTCTTTAAAAGTTAGGTAAGAAAAAAGGAAGATTGCGTATTAGTATAAGAAGAAAAGAAAATAAGAAGAGTATACAATGGGTGTATGGACAGATTATTGTCAATTCGCAAATTTTTTGAATATTTTTGCTGCTGTTGAATATACTAGGATTTTAGAAACTTTAGTCATTAGCTTACTTTGCACTTACTTGGATCACATAGTAGTAAGTAATTAGTCTGCATTGATTGTAATAAGTCACCTGGGAGTTTTCTAATGACTTGATTGTAATAAGTCACGTGGGAGTTTTCTATTGCTACACAATAAACCTAAGCTATCAATAATTCATCTGAGCAAGAATGATATAATCCTTAAACTGCTTAATCTAACCGTGTATCCGTGATGCAGGGCAAGGCCTTGGGGTCACGGTTCAACATTTTCATGCGCATGCAATGCAACATTGCTACATTGCATGCGCCTGATCACGTTGTCGTGGCGGCGCCTATGTGCAACAATTTGTTTTCTTTTGATTTTCTTTCTTTCGATAGCCATTCAAGATGTTGTCTTTAAAAGCGTTGACATTCTTCCTACCTGATGAAGATGAGAACTATGAAACATCAAAGGAAACTGGAAATCATTGGGTTAGACCTTGGTTGGTAAATAAACAGAGATTTGGATCACACTTTTTTCTCACCAAAACACCTGCGTGTAGTTCTCTGACTTCCTTTCTCAAATTAATTTTCAACAACAGCATGAAAAAAATTAAATCCAGTTTCTAAATTAATAAAAACAGGAGGTCGTAAAGAAACAGTTTTAATATGTTTTGAAATTTTCGAGCATATCTTTTGTTGGCTGCCAAAAAGAAAATTATTTTCTGTGGTTAACTAATTCAATATTATTATATATCACTGTTTGCACAAAGCAATCACACTAAGGAAAATTTTAGTATAGGGTGAAAAATGAACACAACTGACTAGTTAAAAATGTCTTTAAAAGAAGGAAGAATTGTTGTAACTTCAGTTTTTGTATTAATTTTAGTTTAAAATATTCCATCGTAGCTAACTAAAACAGCTAGTACTTAGTGAAGCATTTACTGACAACTACCAGTGGAAATACCAGTGGAAATGAGAAACCCACATATGAAACAATTCAACTGAAATCCCGATCAAATGAAATCCGTAAAACTAAAGCCCCATGGAGAACAATAATGGATCAAACCCTTATCCATCAACAAAGCAAAGTGGCTACGATCTACCTCTTTATGGGATTAACAATGGACATTTTTTATACATTCATGTTCCAGCTTTGATGTGTATATTTGTTAGCTTCATATCAGTTGTGGTGATCCTCGTATTATCCTTCAAACACCAGAGAATTTCAACATTTTTCTCTTGGAGCAAAAGCGAACGGTTTGTGGTATATTTGGCTATTTGTGATGGTCTTTTCAACATTTGTCATTCCATGGATCACCTTCATATTGTGATCACTGAGAAACACGTTTATCCAAGATCACTTTGCACTTTCTATGGATTTATGTTAGCTGAGTTTATCACTGCACAGAATCTTATGGTTAATGTTGTTTCCATCAATGCATTTGTTTTGATATACTTTCGGAAAAAACTGAATTTTGGGAAATATGACTGGAAGTTGTTATTGTGGACGTTTGGGGTACCATTCGCAGGTGCACTGATTGCTTTTGGGTTTGATACTATTGGACCAAATGGGACATTGTAAGTATATTAAGTAAATTTATTACCAAATCTATGTTTTTATGGCAACCTTTTTATGGCCATTATCGTCAGCAGATGGTATTTTCTGTGCTAAAGTTCTGCAATTTGGGTTTTGAAGAGGAAATGACTGCTGTTGTAAATATAACATATAAGAAAAAAGAAATTTATTGGTCATGGGTTTGTATAGTAGCCAACATATGCTAATGATTCTTTACTCTTGTTTTTGCAGCTGCTTTTTTGATGGTGTCAAAGGTGACCTAGCAAACCTCTTCTTCACAACTATACCGCTTCTTCTTATTTTACTGGTCAACGTTTTACTATACGTTTTAACGTGGTATCGAATCAAGAAAGAAGAACCAACATTCAAAGACAAGACTGGAAAAGAAGCCCACGTCATTCGAGCGTCACATCGTGCAGCGCGTACGATGACATTATTTGTGGCGGTATTTTTTATTCAATGGTGGGCTATGGCTTTGTATGGTTTATGGCAACTTGGTACTGACAATGTGCCACAAGCATTGTTTCATTGCGTAACAACATTTTCCAATATTGGCGGAATTTTGAATGGCATTGTTTACATGATAATTAAACGAAGAGGACATGGGAAACTTCTTAGCTTATAGAATATAGAATCACACCATGCTACCTTCTTATTTGTATTTGTTTTAATTCTGTCTCTCTGTTGTTCTTGCAGTTGCTATTTTGATGGCGTCAAGGGTGAACTGGAAAATATCTTCTTCACAACTATACCGCTTCTACTTTTTTACTGGTCAACGTTTTTCTATACGTTTTAACGTGGTATCGAATCAAGAAAGAAGAACCAACATTCAAAGACAAGACTGGCAAAGATGCGCATATCATTCGATAGTATATATCATTATAAAACGAACTCGATATTGGAAGACTAATTGAACTTAAGAAGATGAAGATTAAATATAGTGTCACAAGTAACTTTATAGCATGATAATCTGAATAATCTCTAACGGAATTTTGAAGTATAACTTGTGGCAGGTTAACTTTCAAACCCTAACTGTTGCCTGATTTTATTTTTATGTACTTCGAATTTTCCATGAGAAAATCGATTTAAAACTGGAATAAACCTCTATGTCATCAACATTGGCTAATACGCCATAGATCATTATGATTGGTTGATTAACGTCACGGGACCGGTCAATATTTTCTCGTATGTACCGGCTTCATAAAAAATGTAAACAAAGTAACAAAATGATGATGAAGACTCTACATTGCAAGCACAGAAAATATAAGAAAACAGAAGGAGAATATGTATTCTTTTACATATTAGAACAAAACAGTTTTATGAGGGCTAGAATTATTCTCCTAATTATGTTGCCAGGCACTAAATGGTTTATTAACCTTCTTGGCCTGTCAATACTTGGGAAAATACGACCTCAGTCGCTCATATGACGTCACAACCACGGTCAATATTTCCCCCTATTAAATAAGCAATTAGTGTTATTGGGTGTTGTGGGATCCTTGAGCAAAGTACTTTTAGTTGTTTTTTGTTACTTTTAATAATTTATATAGATGATATTTAATTAGCCTTGTACAAAACTACCATAATAGAAAGAAATCAAGTTTGGTAACAAAACACGACACGAAAGATATTTTAACAAAATATTTAGATTATTTGTCAATTGCATGAAATATCCTGCCAAAAACATTTGCATGATTTACCCCATTCGCTGTCTGCACATTTAACAGTACGTATCACATCACTTGACATAACAGCTTACCTTTTGGTGGCAGTGTTTTTAGATATATATTGTGGTATCGAAGTACCGTACTCTAGTGACATGGAAGGAAACTGCAAATTACCAGTTAGGACGTCTTCTTCAATTTCATCTTGATTTGGGAACGACATCCCTTTGTTTACCATTTCACTATTTTCTACCTTTTACCCCATTTCTGCTGGATACATTTTCAGGTGGTAATGATGTACTTGCACTACGCCACACATGTGCTAAATAATTATGCTGATGGTGATATTGATTGTAAAGGTGAAGAACTCTTTTTTTCCTGAAATAGGTATCCAAAATATGATGGGTTGGTTAACTGGACAGAAACATAAGTTTGGGAATCGTGCTGACTTCGAAATTAAAATGTACTTTGATCATAAATGTTTGGAACGGTGTACCTGATCACAGCATCTGTTGCTGCTTGTAGAAGAGACACCACTCTTCCAGATGCACACATGAATTCGTCAGAAAGATTTAAGGAGAATTTTTAACTTGCATTTTGAACTATGTGTCTGGTTTTGTTCTTTCTGTTCCTTTATACGTTGGTTTTAAATTTGTTTTTACTTGAAATCTATCAGAAGATTCAATTATTGAAGTTAGATTCATAGAGTGAGTTTGATAACTTTCCCTTTCCTTAAAAATTCTTATGTTCATATTTTGATCACCTGTTTAAAAGCCGAATTCTGATATATGATGAAGCTTTTGTTGTTTTACCATCGAAAACATTCTTTGATAATTATTGACATTTTTAAAAGCCTTATTTTTTAATACTAGAAATTTCACACACATTTTCCTGCTTATTTCAGATGATTCATGTATCTAAATGTGCTTCAAGATTGCATTAAGTCAGAATATACCTTTTCCGAATTTCAACACTGTTTCAACGCTGTGTTATAGCTAAGTGATCAAATTTCGCCTCGTTTCCAGTTAGAGTGACTGTATCATCTGTTTTCGTTTTAATTTTTGTTATATTAACCGCCTTTGTTTTGTTCCAAAGTTTTGTTATTTTATACAGAGGAGGTCTAGAAGCTAGGCGAAATTTATGGAGGAGAGTAAGGTCTTTAAGAGTATAAAATAAAAACATTCAAATAACCTAATCATCACGTAAGTTTTAACAGAAAATTCATGACACTGTACTCCTCCACTTGTTATATTTTCAATAGGAACTAAACCTTAAACATAAACTACTTATCTTTTATACATGTCCAAAGCAACAGCCCCATTTCTGTGGTGTAGGAATGTCTAATTCCCTCTGCACGAATTCGTAGTACGCTTGATATTCATTTTCCTCATCTTTCTGGACTATGTTATGACGTATGTCATCTATCTCCAGATCATGTATTTAGAGTTTGAGATTCTCCTCCCCACCGTATATTTTTGGTATATCGTATAAAACATCAGGCCTACCTGCAACTGTGTCGAATCTAGGTTTTCTTATGCGATGTGAATTCCAGTGATCGTTTACCGAAGTCAGTTCGTCTTGTAGAATTTTTGAAAAACAATACCAAAGACTTTCTGACTCATTGAAAAAGTTTCTACATCACACAATTCTAGCTATGAATAAATATAACCACGAACTTTCGATACGTTGGTTTCTGGTGGATGGAACGTATTTGTGGGCGTTAAAATTATCTCGAGAAGAGAATTAAATCGACGCAGCCAAATCATTCTCAGTTCCAAGATCAGTGATAAGCTGTATCGGGCAGCCATTGAAATTTTTAGCACAATATGTGTACATCCTTGTGATATTATCAATCGAGCTGTTTGATCGTGTCACTTCAAGCCATAAATCTTTACGACTAAACCCGTCAATAGCCCCGTGAATTGGGAACCCATATGGCTTCAGTTTGTCGCAGCTATCGATATGACACGCGGAATCCGTCCCTTTATTTGAATTCCCTTGTCTCCTTAAACGGTGCCTCTTCCGTGCTTCACAATCATTCGGATCATCAATTTCACGAACAATCTCCTCAACAAAGGTACGAAGAACATTAATTCCTTCCATTTTTATTGAATGCTACGCAGATCGGCATCTGCGATATGGGGATGTTTTATTTATGGTCTGAGGAAGTGTTTTACAGAATATTGTTTTAGATGGTAGGATCCCTTTAATGCCACTAACTTGTGAATTGGTGTGTTTATTATTAAAGATTATGTTTGGCAGGCAAGCTTACAAAAGGTGTATAGCTTTGATAATAGAATTTAATTTTAAGATTATAATTATGAACATTGCTTCTTAGTTAAGAGAAAGTACATACCAATAATTTGCATAGAATTTACTTCAAAGTTTCTAGGTCTACATTCTGAATATTAGTCATACTAATCTTTGACTTTTTGTAAACTCATAATGAATTTAATTACAACAAGATGTCAAGGCGGTATTGCTCGCTGTCCATAAAGATTTAGATTGCAATGTTTACCTGGTCACCTAGATAGCGTTTTTAAACCAGAACTTTTTGCTGAAGAAGTTTGGTTTTACAAGAAGCATTTCAGTTTACTTCATTTTATTTTTCTACATGGCACAAAATTTGAATTTCAGAAATTTTGATAAAAAACGTTCGATATGTAATATAATAACATTCGAATACAACATTCGATTTAATTTGATTGCAAATATATTATAAACAAACTAGCGTAGCGTGTAAAACCATTTTACAGTTTTTCTCCATAAATTGTTTTTACACGCAATACTGCCATGATAAGTCTGTGTATATACAAAAATTGTTGTGTTTCTCCATGTTGAAATTATATCAAATTTCACACAAAATTGTTGTATAAATATTTTGGATCGATCATTCAAAGAATGTCATTAATCCCTACTTTCCAGTGCTATCTGGCCTATTTAGAAGTTGTACAGTTAAATTAAAAGCTAAAATTACAATGTTCAGAGATTTAGAAAAGAGACAATACAACATATACTCTTACCTAACCAATGTATACTCTTACCTAACCACGATTAAACTTCTGAAATATAAGAAAATACCTTAACTAAAGCTAACAAAAACAATACCTTCTCAGACTTTTTATCTTTCAAATCTTTATTCTGCTATGAATTGTAAAAATGTCAAAACCCAAAACTCCACTTGTGCATCATGATACAAAAACCATGTACATATGTATATAACAATGATTTACACATTCTCTTCTTGTATTACATTCATCTATACTATTCAATTTTATAATCTAAAACAAAAAGATATCGATCAAACACTATCAAAACAATATAATAATGATCTCGCTACCTTCGTTTCCCTAAAGGCGAACCTTAATAATAATAATCCACATACTACAATGAAATACCAAATAAACTGCTAGCTACACATTTCGGTATAGTAGTCAAAACTAACTGATGCGAAAAGCTACCTTCAAACACATTAAAAAAAATAAAAATCGGTAGAAAATGATAAACTGATAACACGAACACATAACAGGTCTACATCGACTATCTCGTCGGATAGAATAGTTACTGATACTTATCAATGTGGTTATTTTTTATTACTGAAATTAAAGCGTTGAATAAAAAAATTAAAACAAAAATAAAAAATTATACACACAGCTATATTGTATGAATCTTCAGCCTTAAATAAATTGTTTTAATACTTTTATTAATATATGTTATTAATATATTTAAATTGTTGATATTATACACACAGCGTCTTCATTCTTATTAAGAAATGAACGTTGAGAAAATTTGATGAACTTTCGAACGCAAAAAAACATTGCATTGCGTTCTCCTCCGGGTGGCTTTATGATGTCTTCCTTTAGGCACAACACTCCATGAAGTAATAAAACCCGTAAGATGGAGCTAGAGATTCTCCTAATGGGAGATTCTCCCTATACTAATACGGAAAAACATACATCCATTGACGAACTTCCCGTGAAATTTTACCTAACGTTCTTTCTTTAAAAGTTAGGTAAGAAAAAAGCAAGATTTAGTATTAGTATAAGAAGATATGTGCAATTCAATTTCAATTCACGTGAGAATGCTATTTCTTGTTGTATCAAATCTTATACAAAATTCGATAAATGTAGATTTTAAAGTTTCTTCAATAAATCGAAAACTTTAACCATACAGTAGGCAGTTGTTGACTAAACACAGGCTTGATTCCACTCTTTTGATTCTCTCTAGTATTATATGGTCTAACTTACCTCTTTTCACTATTGCTCACCACTTTTTATGTTTTGACTAGGAATCAAATATTTTGTGTTTAACTTTTAATGTCTCTATTGCCTGTTTTTAACCTATTTTTTAAGACCTATTTTTAACTTGAAAGAAGAAGGTTTCAGTGTTTAAAGGAAATAGCAACAGATGGTGATGAATTTTTCATCACTGCCAGTAAATACCCCGGAAGAGGAAACAGTTCTCGTAAGGGAAGAAAAAAGGAAAGAAATGGTAAAGATTTATCTTGTAGCTTCATAACAGTCTGTGATAGATGTCTAGCTGCTCAATAATATTAAAAAAGTGATATCAATCTTTTTTTGTAATCATGATTGTCCTTTCAACTTTTCATAGATCAGTAAAGGTGGTTTATTGGAATAAAACTTTTTACCGTTTAGATCATGTAAACTTTCTTGAAAGATACAACCTGACAGGTGGTAACAACAAGTCTGATTTGGCAAAAACCTATACATATCATGTGATCATTGGTAAGTATAAGTTCTTTGTTTTCATATGTGTTTCATTTTGGGGAAACATGACTGAGAAAAGTTGTTCGGAAGTCCATAATATTTATTTTAGAGTTCGCACACAAATAATACAACAGTTCGATAGAAAAGGATATCCAAAATAAGATGCAGGTTGTACGAATAATGAAACGAACTTTCACATATTGCGAACATAATGAATAATACGCACAAATGGATGACCTTTGTTATCTCGCTTAATACTGTGTCGAGGCGTTTCATCTTTTTTGCTGATCCTGCATTTTACTTTGTACTTTACTGTATTTTTGTACTTTGCCACATTAAATCTTCACAGAAACTTAAAAGCATTTCGCAGTTTGCAAAGTACAAGCCAATAGTTTGCACCCATTTCCTTTTTTGATTTAGCCTTCGATAATTAAGTAGGCTTAAAGGAATTTAAAGACAACAATTTTTTGAATTAATGAAAAAGTCTCGATTTTTTTTCGAAAAGGTTATTTATATTTTATAATTTTATATGTATGTTTATCTTTCATAGACCTTTCATGAATTATTTCACAGAATCAATCGCATTGTTTTCAATTTGAATATTAATCACACTTTTAGAAAGAGAAAAGTGAAAAATGTTTCCCGGAGTTTTTACAGAGATTTTGTGACATAATTTATAAAAATGTATACTAGCTAATAACCTTCGTATACTAAAATATGTTAGTTGAATAAAAAGGAATGAGTGTATTTGTCTAATGAGAACCCAGAACGAAATGAAGAAATGACAAGGTTTTCACCGAAAACTTGTTAACAAACCTATATTAATATTTTAATATATACGACCAACGATAACCACGCTATTAAGCAGACTCTGCTAACGGTTGTAAACAGAAAGTGTTTCATTAAGCCTCACTCTCACCTACTCGTCATGACTGACCAGTTTTGGCGCGTAGTCTTTGTTGGCATATATCTGGAAATATATGCCTATACAGACCTGCGTAGGCCCATTTAAAAGTAGTGAGAAATTTCACACAAAATCAGCGCAAACTTTTGAGTCCTCAATGCGTCCACATACTCTACTTCCCGATATACTTAGGGGATAACCCCGTAATGGTTATCCTGAACATAAATATTCGTTCATAAAAATAATAATAATAATAATAATAATAATAATAATAATAATAATAATAATAATAATAATAATAATAATAATAATAATAATAATAATAATAATAATAATAATAATAATAATAATAATAATAATAATAATAATAATAATAATAATAATTATCTTTCTGATATAATAGAATTAACTGTTTGAATTAATTCTTATATAAGTGTGGTTAATGACGCTTTAGAAAGAAAGTTTCCGAATCTATCCATATCATCAACTATGTTAAGTCGGGTTTTTAAGTGCATGGGCAAATAATATAACAACAGCTAATAAAATATAATTGAAATTGTTTCACTGAGTAATACGTTATTATGTTTCCTACATTATTTTGAACTAATTCCATTTCATAAAGGAAAGGAAAATTATTTTTTTATCAAAAGGATCGTTTATTAGCATTTAAAAGTTGTTGTTTTTGTTTTTTTCTGTCGTACGTTTAATCTTAAAATTTTTTTTTACTCATAGCAAATACCTTATATAAGAATGGTTTCGACTGGAGAAACTGGAGAAGGGATGTGTGACGTATTTTACAAAATCACAAATGAAAAGTGGTATCACCCATGAATACATTATTTCTTATAACCGGTTTCTTATTAAAATAAAGTGTGTAGGGACATAACGTAGAAGTCTAAAAACCAAAAAAACATTGATGTTATTATGGAAATTACTCTCCTTGAAATAAATTAACACGTTAGAAGACGTTTAATCAGATGTATTGGAATAATATACATCACATATTCAAACTATTTATCGCTCTTTCTATTTATCCTCAAGCAAACAAGATGGATAAATAAATAAAAAGCTGTCTTTTATTTTATATCTAATATATTTTAATATAAAATGTCTTTTAATATAAAATGTCTTTTAATATAAAATCAAAGCCTTCCATTAGTATCATGTTTATAAATTGCAACTAGGACAACTTTTGAGACTGCTTTTCCATTAGCAGTTTTGAAGGTATAACGAAGAAAAGACAATAAAACCAATATCGAGATTAAAATGGCTATTTAATAAAATGGAGTTTCATTTTTCAGCTGTAGTTTAGTTGAGAGTCTTTTAAGTTTCAAAACCATTATTTCAAAGTCAGTCAACATACACTACATGTGCAACATGGCTCTTGATTTAAAAACAAGAAATGTAAAAAATTTCAAACTCATCTTAAAATATGAATAGAAGAACTGGCTATGATCTGCCAATTTACGGAATTGACAATGGTCAGTTTTTATACATTCACATTCCAGCCTTGGTGTGCATATTTCTTAGCTTGATATCAGTTGTGGCCGTACTCGTATTATCCTTCAGACATCAAAGAATTTCAGGATTTTTCTCTTGGACTAAAAGCAAAAGATTTGTGGTATATTTGGCTATTTGTGATGGTCTTTACAACATTTGTCATTCCATGGATCATCTCCATATTGTAATCAGCAGAGATCACGTCTATCCAAAATCACTTTGCGTCTTCTACGGATTCATGCTAGCTCAGTTTATCGTTGCGCAGTGTCTTATGGTTAATATTGTTTCCATCAATGCATTTGTTTTGATATACTTTCGGAAAAAATTGAATTTTGGGAAATACGACTGGAAGTTGTTATTGTGGACGTTTGGATTACCATTCGCAGGTGCACTGATTGCTGTTGGAATGGACCAAATGGGACCAAATGGGACATTGTGAGTGAGCAAATTATCTTTTTTTTATTTGTCTGAGTTTCCACTCATTAAAAATACACGTTTTTAGCCATCGCCTTCATAAGCACCAGAGGCTTAATTTTACTGAAAAATTAGCATCCCACAAAGCAACATTCTAAGTTCAAAATTAATTCGCAGTCCTTTATACTTTATCTTATCGACCGATGTTTACTGATGCCTGCATGACAAGGCCTATAGATCGAGTCAAAAGGAAAGTTAAATTCACCAGATCACTTTTGTTACATAAAACAAAGTAGGTGCATGCGGCCTGCATGAGCGTTTGTTGAATTTTTAGTAAAAATTGTTTTTTATTCTTTTTTTGAATTAAAAATCAATTATTATCGTTTTTAATAGGGAATAAAATGCTTAACCAAGGAAACTGTCAATAGTGGTTTTAACAAACAATTTAGTGTTTAGATTTTGCTCACCTATATCTTTACAACCATTTCACGTGTATGATGTTGTTTTTTTAATATGATCACCTACTGCTAACTTTTGACATATGAAACTGCTTTAGTAATGATAAAGCTAATATAGAATCACACCATGCTACCTTCTTATTTGTATTTATTTTAATTCTGTCTCTCTGTTGTTCTTGCAGTTGCTATTTTGATGGCGTCAAGGGTGAACTGGCAAATATCTTCTTCACAACTATACCGCTTCTACTTATTTTGCTGGTCAACGTTTTTCTATACGTTTTAACGTGGTATCGAATCAAGAAAGAAGAACCAACATTCAAAGACAAGACTGGAAAAGAAGCCCACGTCATTCGAGCGTCACATCGTGCAGTGCGTACAATGACAGTATTTGTGGCGATATTTTTTATTCAATGGTGGGCTATGGCTTTGTATGGTTTATGGCAACTTGGTACTGACAATGTACCACAAGCATTGTTTCATTGCGTAACAACATTTTCCAATATTGGCGGAATTTTGAATGGCATTGTTTACATGATAATTAAACGAACAGGACATGGGAAACTTCTTAGCTTCACAGTAGAATCGAGTAAAGGCTCAAGCAAAAGTGTTGACAATCGTTTGGAAACGAAAACACTTTCTTAATTTTGTTAAATACCCGATCTTAAAAATGTTTAAATTTCAATTAGCCTAACCATAATATCGTTAATAATTACCTTAAAGGCATACCGAACTCGTGGGTCCCACAAAATTAAACTTTAAGCGAGAGAATATACAAACAGACATTACTAAGCTGTTTTCACCAAAAATTTATGATTTAAGTGTAAATTTTCTTCTTAAACCGCACAATAACGCTTATATTATACAATAATGGCTGTTATGGCTAACCATTTAGCAGAAAAATATGATTTTTAAGAGAAAGGTCTGGTAAAAGTTTACCAGAGTGTCTTTGAAGTTTTCTCAAAGAAAGACAAATAGAGCCAATAGAAGTTTTGTAGAATTGCACAGAACATAACTAGAAATATTAAAGAATACATTTTTATTATCTTCGTTGCATTTAACTGTCTCTGTGCATCGAATATTGCTACCAAACATGGATCGTGATTCTTCTTTTAATTTCCCTCCATGTTGTTTTGATTTGAAAATGATAAAGAATTTTTGAAATATTACAGACCAGCTAACTTTCCACGGTCAACAAATTAATGAAAGGTGCAATTAATAAAAATTATTGTAAGTTCAAAATAAAGTAAAGATTATTTTCTGGTCCCCATAATTCATGAGCATACCCTGGTTAGTTCGGTATTCCTTTAAAAAGTGCAAAGCCGATCTACAGATATTTAGGGATCTGGGATTGAGGAAAACCATTCATTAATTGCCAAACCTTTGCATGCACAATCTGTTTCCTTTCCAATCAGAATGATAGAAAAAGAAGAAGAAGTAGATATGTATCCTTTGCAGGCCATTTATTATTATGATCATGGAGAAAAACGCAAATATGGAAAGCTTTTACCCCACAACATCTGTGCCCATTTGTACATACCACCCGTAATGTTATTTATTAATTTAGATAAAAGCTTCACCAAAAATGTACAAAAGTATTTATAAGGAAAATCTCGAGTTTTGATGGAATATTTCGATGATTCCACATGGATCGCGTAGATACAACATAATGCGTCAAGGTGGGATTGTTTAAAAATTAAACCTTTCGAAGAGGGACGTTTATACAAACGAGTCGTTTATTTAGACAAAAATGACAAAATTGTGCTGTAAATTAGATGCACTATCACGATCCCTCCCCCGTATCCATGAATTTTGTCTAAGATCTAGATTCGCTTATGATATTTTATTTTATTTTGTTTATATCGCATCAATAACACCGTATTTTCCTCTGAAGTAGCATAGAACTAATAAGGTTTGTTCAGTGTATATTTGCAACTCAACAGAAAACGAGTTGCAAAAACTATTAAATAAGGTTCCACAAGAATCGCGTGAGCAAAATCTAGGGAGCATAGCCAGATGCCTTGCAGCTGAAGATCATTTGGCAAGATCAGGTCATAAAAGATTTTTATATACTATTTTTGAGATGGATCGTTTTTATTGTGTGTGTGTGAAAAAGTAATACGCTTAAATTGCTTCTATTACACAAACTTTGATATAGTACTCGTACTAGTTCTCGGATCCCTCCCTTTTGAGCAATTACGTCATTCGGTTCTTCTACATTCTACCTTTATCATAAAAACATCGTGAGGGGAATCAGATACAACATTTGAGGCACAGCTAGTTTATAATCTTCATTCCCTTCAGGTTGTTTACAATAGGCTCCATTTTGAAAAAAGTCTCTTTAACATGATTTTTGTAGTGTACCCTTGAGATCTTAAAGATTTTCTGGAATTTAGCGTTTCTAGGTGTGTTAGAGTAAAATGTGTAAAGTCCCCACCTTTTAAGGCCGCAGTTTTCGAATAATTGCGCTTTAAAAACTCGATTATCGAGAACTATCGCTTTTTATCGATTTCTGTATGTCAGAGTTTTCATCGCAAGAATACCAATCGGCATCGGCATCATCATTGTCGGATTAACTGAGTAGTTTTTGCATGAACATAAATCCGGGCCGAAGATTGGGCTTTCAAACAGGAACATGAGCGACATCCAGACGTGCACTTGCAATTGATTAAGACCAGTGCTGATACAAAAAACGTAACGGAGTGAGACACTGTAACGCATACATAAAAATGAATGGTAAAAGGTTTTTAACCCGGGATGCTAGTTTATAACTGACTATTTATGATACATATACATGCTACGTATGCTACGTACTTTGGAACACAATCTTGGTTATAAATAGAGTACATGTTCTTAATTTAAATTTTAGGTGGTTTAAGAAAGTAAATGCATACCACAATAAGAATTGTGAATACTTAATCTCATTTATTAGTACTTATTATCACATTATTATTTGTTAACATTCTGATATTCGGTATGAATTCAATGCCCGCATATGATTTACGATTATATCTGGGTGTATGTGGAGCTAGGATAACATAAACTTGGGATACCTATGCATAATTGCATAATTCCGTATTCACATCGATACCGGAGCCGTGAACGGATTTAAAATCTTTATTGAAAAGTCTATAAATGAAGCAAGTATGCATCATTTCCATATTCCAGAACTTTTTCCCACTCCTCTACGTTTCACAGAAATTTAGTATAATCAACACTGGTCCGTGTTTTGCCGTGGTATGACGTCATCAATTTTTCTAATTTTGAAATTTACGCAAGTTTTTGAAAAGAATAAATTATAGGTAAATTTAATTTTTTTCCCAAAGATTTAAGTAGTTGAAAGATCAGCTTTGTAAATAAAAATCTGGTCTGTAAATGATTATAACTGGTCCGTAAATTACTCCAAAGTTCAACTGGTAATCACAAAAGTTCAATTCATTACAAAATGAAGTTGTTTGTGTACATTCCAATCAGGGAAACAAAAGGCTAATTAAAAAAAAGAACACCCATGTTTGACAAAACGCCCACCCCCGGAAAAAAGAGCGTGGTCACTTGTTTTTTTTTAATTTTCAGAAACATTAATAAAAGTTAGAAAAAGTCACAAAATTTCAGCGAATTCGGTTATAACGTTAAAAAGTTATTTAGATTCAAAAATGCCGCGGGCCAATCCCGGGTAAAAACTTTTTTCAGGTTTTTACATTTTTCCATTTCACATTTTAAATGTTTTAAAAGCGATTGAGGAGAACTTTTCTCTTTTCTCTCTGCAATGAAAAATGTAAGCATAAGAAATATCTAGCAGAGGAAAAGAAGAGTCAGGACGCCGGGCTCTCTATTCATAAGTTTGGAAGATTATTTGGAATATGACAGACCCCAAAAAACGTCAGTTATCTCCATCGGTTCTCGAGATATTTGCCCCTAAACGTCGTTCCATTGAGGATGCAATGCAATGTTACCAGTGCCAAAAAATTCATCTCGCGTCATTTGCTACTACAAATATACTTATACTAAAAAACGCTTCTCGCAGCATCGTGGTTTTACGCGCTCCTCGTGAGAAAATGACCGTGAAATTTCTGAAAATGTATCACTCTCTAAAATAAGTGGGATGCACACTCGCTATTAGTATATCGACTAGTATCCCGGGTAAAAACATTTTACAGGTTGATTTTTCCCATTAGTTGCCGCCCCCACCACCCGTGCTCTTCCTCTTTCAAAATATAGGGGTGGCGAAAAGTAAGATCACGTAATTGCTAAGAATAAGTATCAGTAAGTTGTAGAGCTCGAAAAGCTGATCAAGAAAATGTATGAGATCGCCTGTGTACGACTTACCGTTACAGAGATATAGTCAATCAAACATTATGATGACGTCACACCCGTCCCCAAAAGTTTTAGACCCAAATCTGTATATATATTATAGCGTGTAAAATGTTTTTAAAGGTTTACTTTCCCCATGATTTACCTCTATCCCGTGTTCTTATTCTTAATATGTTGGTGACGAAAAATAAAATCAAGCAATCCAAAAGGATAAGTAGTACCACGCTATAGAGCTCAAAATACAGATCAAAACTTTTAAATCAAAAAAATTGAACAATATGAAAGGTTGTGTTTTGTCCTTATTTGGTAACGATTATATGTATCTATTGAGTTTTTAAAAATACATATATAGATAGATAAATCATAGAACTTATATTTCATTTGAAACAGACGCATTAATGATGATAGCGGGGGGCGCTGAAAATGTTGAGTCGACAAAAGAGATTAATAAAAAAAATGGGTATGCGAATGTAATTAATACATTCCATTCTATTGTCTCGTTTTTTTAGACAATAGCTTAATGGGTTTTCAAGATTTAATCAAGATTTCAGACTTTCAGCATCTCATTTTAATTACAATCGCAGTTGTGTCAAGTTTAATATTTAATTCTATTGTCTGATTTCTTTTAATCTCATAAGCTTTTACGTGTAAACAATGGAAACAATAGAAACATTATATTTTTATTTATTTCTGTTTTTGCACGAATAGCGCGGCACTACATTTTGAGCGGCCCCGCTATCATCATCAGGCATATGAAAAAAAGATACCGAAAATAAAATCACACAAACCAAAAGAATAGGTACCACTGAATTGTAGAGCTCGAAAAGATGATCAAGAAAATGTATGGGATCGCCTGTGTACGACTAACAGTTACGGAGATATCGTCGATCAAATATCCTAATGACGTTACACCCATCCCCAAAAAGTTTTAGACCCAATTTTTTTCGACACCCCATCGCCAATATCGCGTGCCCAAAGTGACGTCAGTTATTCCCATTGGTTCTCGAGATATTTTTCCTTAAATATCGCGTTCTATTTAGGGGGCAATGCAATGTGCCCACTGACGTCGCGCTACTCCTATAATACTAATCGCCATTAAAGTCACAACTCAGTTACGCATGATCTAAAATTTCAATTGTAACATTTTCCATACGAAGTTCCACTCCCAAGAATCATGATAAGAAATATAAAAATGCAACCTAAAAATGTTTCTGTTACATTTTCCAACTATTGAAAAACATAGGTTAAACAACGAAATGGAATAGCTAAAAAAATGGGATCTGTGAAGTATAGTATAAAAACCTATAATTTAGGCTGGTGGTGTGGGTTGTATGTAGGGAAAAGGTTAGGGTTCAATCATCATATGAGGGTAGGGGAGAGAGCTTTAACTTTCTTGAAAACAGCCACAAAAATTCGCTGGAAAAATAAACAACAACAATAACACAGCAGCAATAATATCTCAGCGTAACACAAAACCCTTTACTGCTTCACATGCAACAAAAAAACATCAGAAATAACGATGTAGCTCTTCCACACAATATGTTGATAATGTTTCCCACATGGGCGAAATGATTGCAACGACGCTACCGTTTTTAATCACAATATGTAAATACCACTTCGTTAACAATCCTCCAATTCCATTAACAGTTTCTTCGCTTTCCAACACACGTTTACTACCAAAAACAGCGACATATGTTCGTGTTTTGATTCAATTTAATGTATATACTTTCACTCGTTAATTCCATCTTTACGAAACCATCAGTTCCAAGAAAAAGAAATAAATCAAAAACCATTTGCTATCATTTGACAACTTCTTTTGTGCAAAACCATTTTTAATAACTGTAAGTAAGATGTTCTTCACTTTCAGTACACGTTTCCACAATAAACCACACTTTACATTTTTTCTTCCACTCTTTAATTCGTTTAATAATAATACAATCCTTCTCGTCATTTCTTCTTCGTCTCGCGAATCAATCTTTACAAAAACAAAAACATATTTGTTTACATTTTTAAAACCCTCGTTTCTTTTCTGCATCATCATCATGCGACCGGTAGAAACTTTACTAATACTTTCGCAACAAACAACAATATTATTCTTCGCTTTTTGAAATAAAAACAAAACAAACAACAAAAAACGCTTCTTCGCTCTTCTTGTTGAAACAAAAATGATCGTTGAGAATATTTCGAACGAAAAACCATTGCATTGCATCTTCCACCGTCGATACTTTTCATTGTCTTCTTTCTCGTACAACACGGGAAAACACAAAAGAGCTTGTAAGGTGGAGTCGGGACTATTACTTATACGCAAACGATAAACCAACTTGCTCGTGCCGTTTCAAACTTCCCTAGACAAACGCGTGAGAAACGGACCGTGAAAAATCGGCAACCTCACATGCAAAATATTTTACCAAACTAAAAAGTGGATGCACAGTCGCTGTTAGTATATAGACTAGTATCCCGGGTAAAAACATTTTACCGGTTCACTTTCCCCATGAGTTCACACCACCCGTGCTCTACCTTTTTCAAAATATAAGGGTGACTAAAAAATAAAATAACAGAATTGCAAAGAATATGTATTACTAAGTTGTAGAGCTCGAAATGCTGTTCAAAATATGTATGGGATCGCCTGTGTACGATGTACCGTTACGCAGATATCGTCGATCAAAAATTATGATGACGTCACACCCGTCCCCAAAAGTTTTAGACCCAAATTTTTTCGTCACCCCATCGCCAATATCGCGCACCCAAAGTGACGTCAGTTATTCCCATTGGTTCTCGAGATATTTACCCTTAAATATCGCGTTCTATTTAGGGTGCAATGCAATGTGCCCACTGACTTCGCGCTACTCCTATAACACTAATCGCCATTAAAGTCGCAACTCAGTTACGCATGATCTAAAATGTCACTATGTAACAGTCCATAAGTATCTTGGGTAAAAATATTTTACCAGTTCCCTTTCAACATGAGTTACCACCATCCCGTGATTTTTCTATCAATAAATTTAAAAAAAGGCGTAAAGTAAAGTAAAGTAAAGTAAAGGCGTGTAAAAACATTTTACAGGTTCATTTTCCCCATGACTTACTACCCCCAACCCCCGTGGTTGCTCTCTCTCATACAATATGGAGGTGACGAAAAATAAAATCACATAATTGCTAACAATAAGTATCACCAAGTTGTAGAGCTCAAAAACCTGATCAAGAAAATGTATGGGATCGCGTGTGTACGACTTACCGTTACGGAGATATCTACGATCAAAAATTCTGATGACGTCACACCCGTCCCCAAAAAGTTTTAGACCCAAATGTTTTGACACCCCATCGCCACTATCGCGCGCCCAAAATGACGTCAGTTATTCCCATTGGTTCCCGAGATATTTGCCCTTAAATATCGCGTTCTATTTAGGGTGCAATGCAATGTCCTTTTATTCACACTGACCAAACCAAAAAGTGGATGCACAGTCGCTATTAGTATATAGACTAGTATCCCGGGTAAAAACATTTTACCGGTTCACTTTCCCCATGAGTTACCGCATCCCGTGCTCTTCCTCTTTCAAATTATAGGGCTGACGAAAAATAAAATTGCACAATCCAACAGAATAAGTATCACTAAATTGTAGAGCTCAAAATGCTGATCAAGAAAATGTATGGGATCGTCTGCGTACGGCGTGCCGTTACTGAGATATCGTCGATTAAAAATTCTGATGACGTCACACCCGTCCCCAAAAAGTTTTAGATCCAATTTTTTTTTCGTCACCCTTTCGCCAAATTATCGCGTACCCCAAAAATATCAGTTATCCCCATTGGTTCTCGAGATATTTGCCCCTAAACGTCGCGTTCCATTGAGGATGCAACGCAATGTTACCCGTGCCAAAAGATTCATGTCGCGTCATTTGCTACTACAAATATACTAATACTGAAAAAACGCTTCTCGCAGTATCGTGGTTTTACGCGCTCTTCGTGAGAAAATGACCGTGAAATTTCTGAAAATGTATCACTCTCTAAAATAAAAGTGGTATGCACACCTCGCTATTAGTATATAGACTAGTGTAGCGTGTAAAAACATTTTACAGTTTTGCTCCATTAAATGATTTTATATGCTACATACCGCCATGATTAGTTATTATTTGAATTGGAAACATAAAAGTGTTGAGGGCGTTACCATATGGGTGGAGCGAACTGCAGCATTACAGAACGACCGACAGACAGAAGACAGACTGTTTATATACAAAAATGTTGTGTTTGATCGATCTTACAAAGAATACAATTTCCCCTACTTTTTAGTGCTATTTTACCTGGCCACCTGGCTACTAAAAAAGATTTAGAAAAGAGATTAAGAAAAGAGATCCTGGACAATGTATTCCCCTACCTAAACATAATTAAACTTCTGAGGTATAAAATAATACCTTCAAATTTCCCTCTTTAACTAAAGCAAACAAAAACAAACATACCTTCTGACATTTCTATCTTTCAAACTGATTTTTGTTCGGCTATGAATTGTGGAAATGTTCAGAACTCAAAACTCCATTTGTGCATCATGATATAAAAACCATGTAAATATGTATATAACCATCATTTTCACTCTCTTCTTCCATTACATTCATCCATACTATTCAATTTTATAATAATCTAAAACAAAAAGATATCAATCAAATACTATCACAACAATGTAATAATGATCTTGCTACCTTCGTTTTGCTAAGGCGAATAACAATCCACACACTACAATGAAATACCAAATAAACTGCTAGCTACATATTTCGGTATAGTAGTCAAAACTAACTGATACGAAAAAGCTACGTTGAAACACATTTAAAAAAATAGAAATCGATAGAAAATGATAAACTGATAACACAAACACATAACAGGTCTACATCGACTATCTCGTCGGATAGAATAGTTACTGATGCCGATCAATGTTGTTATTCTTTATTACTGAACTTAAAGCCTTGAATAAAAAAATTAAAACAAAAACAAAAAATGTTACACACAGCGTCTTCATTCTCATTAAGAAATGAACGTTGAGAAAATTTGATGAACTTTCGAACGCAAAAACATTGCATTGCGTTCTCCTCCGGGCGGCTTTATGATGTCTTCCTTAGGTACAACATTTCATGAAGTAATAAAATCCGTAAGATGGAGCTAGAAATTCTCCTTATGGGAGATTCTCCCAATACTAATACGGAAAAACATAGATCCATTGACGAACTTCCCGAGAAATTTTACCTAACATTCTTTCCTTAAAAGTTAGGTAAGAAAAGCAAGATTTAGTATTAATAAAGAAGATGATAAAAATGACATCACACACATAAATATAACTATACAGTAGAAGTTGATTGATATAATATGAAAAATGAACAGATCAGGTACGGTTATTTTAAAGTAAACGTGATGGCCGACAAACAGATTTATTAGGAGTTATGGTTGTTTCGTTAGGAGTGGCTCTTATAGCTGAACAAAACAAACCTCTAAAAGAAAGAAGAAAAAGAAAACGCTAATTGGGTTAAAGATTGGTTACCGTTGCAGTATCAACTGTAACCTTCTTGTACTTCTTGTTGTTTTTGATCAAATCTCACATCGTTGTAATAGTCCATTTTTCCGAATTTTTTCCTTGTTAAAAGTTACTTTGAAAACTGTTTGTTTAGTTAAGTCCAATACGTGCTTAAATTCAGTGCTTCAAACAAAAGATCTAACCATGCATATGATTGTTTTACATCATTTTTCAATAGAACACCCGAAAAATATTCGGTTAGTTTTTTTTAAAGACAAACTTTTTTACTTAAAATGATGACAAAATAATCTACAAGAAGTATTTCAAAGAGTCTAAAACGTAGACGAAACTGCCATTTCGACCGGAGGAAGAGTAGGACGTAGGAGTAGGAGTTATTCAAGGGTGTTTTAATACAGTATTCGCTTTCGCTGCTACCGTAAAGAGAACAGAGCTCCAAGACTAATAAAGATATCTAAGACAATACACTTATTAGGATAAATTTAATTTCTAAGAGCGATATCTAAACACGTTCATTGAAAGTGGCTCACAATAGCGTTGGGAAAATGGATGAAAGATATGATCAACTATTAGTACACGCATATATAACTGAATTCAATCAATCATCATAGCTACATAAAATAAAAAATAGGCATAAAAACGAACCAAAAACTGGATTTTGTCAGAAAATTGTTTAGCAACAGTTTTTCAGATCCCCTGGAATGGAAAAAAATTAAAAAAAATGATGAAATGAACATAAAACACACATTAACACATCAAATCAAACAACTATACACTGTTCTTCTCTTTTAGTGGTGAAGCTGTGTTCCTTTTACCCTCAATTTTTATTTATTAACAGTCCATCATCATCATAAAGTTTACACAAAATACTTGCTTATATAGTGCATTAAAAACTGTACTTAAACACTATCAGAATACTTGCAAATAAATTAAATCAAAGAATTTTATTACATTCAAGTAAGTTTCTGTCTTCTTCACTTCACTTTCATTCCACGTTTAGAAACATTATCCAAAAAATGGAACTTTCACGCCATTTTTAAAACCTCTTTTCTTGAGCAAACCAATTATAGATCGAATTTATGGGTATTTAGAATCGATATTTAGAGCAACACTACAGAACACACAGAACCACATGGGCACAAATGAAAGGTCGGATGCCTAGTGGCGCTTACTAATAAACATATAAGAAATTTCCTTATGTTTGCTGGTTCACACACTACAAAAACTGTGCTGCAAACACAAACATAAGCATAAAAATATCAAAAAGGTTTAATATCTTATGTCGTCCTAATGCTAATATTTATGCTTATGTCAAAGATGGGAACCAACTTTACTTACAACTACTTTCTTTTAACTTATTTTGAAAAACAAACATTTATGCTTACGGTCGTGCATCTTGATCTACCTTTGTGGACATTGTAACTGCCCTTATGAATGACTTTACATTCACCAGAGTATTGGTGCAATGATTTTGGGAATAACAACATTCTCTGAACTTACAATCCGGAAATGACGCAGTAAAAAAGGGAAATAATTTTCTCTAGACTTACGAAACGACGCGGCGAATAAGAAAATGAACATGCAGTTTATAAGTTATTAATGTTTTGCTTTCTTACAGGCCTGGATTAGACGTAACGGCGAAAATTAAATACTTCAGTACATGGATTTCTTTGCCGAAATGAACACATAAAATTATTATTCAGATTCAGGTTTGGAAATTTATCTAAGGCTTGATTTTCATTATCTTCTAAAAAGCGGATAAAAAAATGACATGAACTTTTGTCACTTTAAAAAGAGATTTAGCCGAAGAAAAACCCCACAATAATGGACAGTAATTAAAGTTTTCGTATACAAAACTTTGAACTAATATCTGTTTTACCTGCAAGGATAATATATCTCTAAATCTAGAAAGAGCATTCAATTGCGCAGAAGCTGTTGTACATAAATTCATAACATGTAAGTCAAAATTCACTTGTATATAAAGCACTGATTATTTAAAATTGAAAAGCTTTTGCTTAATTTAAATAAATAGAGACACGCCAACATTCATGTCACTCAAGGTACTAAAAGCACCATTCACTTTGAGCTTCTGTTTACGATTGTCTGATAGCTATGAACAAGACTTTTGATTAAGCAACATATTATACATGGGTCTCAGCCAAGAGCCAATACAATCAAATTCATTTACTAAGGAGAAGTTCGTATTTCCTCACTCAGACGACTGTTGTAAAGCATAATGTGAACTAGGGCACGGGCGGGCATAAGGCTTTCTGCAAGTAAACTTATTGTAACCAAACTTCCAAAATAAGGGAAACTTTCCTCTTAATATGCAAAAGAGCTTCTTCTTAAGACCAGCACCTTTGAATTTTTCTGCATAAAACTTTTCATGAAAATTGAATCCCTTTCGAAATTTGGTTCAATTTGGCCAAAATATGAAAAACGATTTAAAAATTTGAAACCAGCACTACTGAATTGTTCTGCGCGCAAATGTTCATGAAAATTGAATCACTCTTAATATTTGACAGAAATTTTGCCCGCATTGTCTTTTTTTGGCAAAATATGAAAAACGATTGACATATTTGAAACCAGCACCTTTGAATTGTTGACATGAAAAGTTTCATGAAAATGGGAGCACGTTTGAAATTTGGTCCAAATTTGGCCCAAATTGCCCATTTTGTGCAAAAATAAAAAGGGAATATATAACTGTTATAAAATTTTTATAGAATTTTATAGTTTTAGAATTTTTAGAAATTTTAGTAGGAAGAATTAATGAGATTTTTTTTTTGTAATTTAAACTGAAAAAAAAAGTCAAAGAAAATTGATTAATAAAAAAAATTCTGCAATATTTCATCTTTAATCTCCCAATAGTTAATGGACAAAAATTCACAAATTTTAGGTCAAAAAGAAGCATGGTAGAAATATTCAGCTTAGTTGCAGTTCACTCCTGGAACAATTATCTTACCCTGCAAAAATGAGTCATAACGAATCATTCTTTGGAACCATAACAGGTTTATGAAACAGGTTGATAGCTCCTGCAGGGAAGCAACTAAGCCAAATAGCCAAATAGTCTCTAACCACTGTTTTAGGATCAGAAAGTGCATACCATAAGCTGATTTTTAAAAAACCTTTTGGTTAACTTGCGAAAGTTTATATTCATGAAGAAACTCAGATTAAAATCCTAATTTTTGAGGTTGTTAAGTTCCATAAATTGCTATAAATCTATTCACGAAAGTTGAATGAAATTGATCGATGCCCGAAAGATTCTGATCCATAGTAGCAATTTTCGTGCGAACTTAATTTTGAGAATTGAGATAAAACAAGCTTTCTCCAGGAATTTAATTTCGTGAATTGCACAAATAATTAGTCTTATTTTTTTAAATATTAAATATTACCATGCATACGCTGAAAGACTGAGGAAAAAAATATTCCTTCAAATGAATTCAGTAAAATCTAGATTTTCACAAGAATTTAATTTTGAGAATATTATATACCGTATTGCTTCTTTTAAACGCTCCCTCGAATACCCCCTACCCCAACCCCCTTTTTTTATGATTTTTTTAATGCCCTTTCTTTTAATGTAATTGAAGAAGATGAAGATGATGACATCGAGTTAGACATTATGTAATCAAATGTAAAATGTTATTAAAAATGATTTTTCATGAAAAAGACCAAACTGTAAAAATTGAATAAATGCCTCCCTCTTTTAAACGCCCCTCGCGAATAGACGCCCAAAAAAATCGAAAGTTCCATAGAAACTCCATCGCAGTGTCATATTTTTGTGGGTGAAATTTATATTAGTATATATATTAGTAAAAATTGAATTTTGGAATTTTTAGTGCAATAACTACAGAATAGAGCAGAAGAAGGATAGGGGAGGGAGGGGAGAGAATAAATCGAAAGTGGGATCGAACATAGTTTCTCACAAAAATCATTATTATCATGTCATTATAAAAATCAGTAAGAATTTTCTTACCTTGGGTGCTGGAGATTAAGCGGCTGGTAATAGTTTAGTATTCTGAAATAATTGTACAGTATAAGGCTGAAAACTTTAGCAGAATGCTTTTACTGCGCCGTTCTGGGGAACACAAATTAAGATTGAAGGTAATTCTGCATTCTAGGCCACACTCACAATAATTAAATTACTTTAAATAACTTGATCTGTGTCATTCATACTTTAACCACGGTTTGTGGATAGCCTCTATTCCAATGTTTTGCGGAATCAGCCTACAGCTGTGGACAAAAAATCTTCGAATTTCGTACGTACGTACAAACGCTAATGAAAGATCAGCTGCTCTCCGCGCTGACCATAAGCATAAATATAAGCAGGTTTCTATAAGCGCTAATCGGCGCCAATCGGCGTAGGGGCGTCTTTGGGTGCAATACGTTTCACCAAATCGATTTTTTTCGTTTCAGAAGTCGTGGACGGGCTTGAAAACCCGAAGACCTCCTAAAATTTCTGTTATTTTTTTAAAACTTAAATTTCTCGGAAGTTGTGTTTTTGAATCCTGGCGAAGATCTCATGAACTTTCGATGCAATAGAGTTGTTACTTTGTAGAAATGTTATCAACAGTTGTCCCTACGAAATGCGCGGAACGAGTTTGTTGGGCTCGATTATCCAGCCGCACGGTGGGTCTTCAAATCTGCCCAAAATTGACCAATTTCATTCTCTTAAAATGAATTTTTGCGCAAATTTTCATCGCTCACTTCACGCTCCGGCCTCCCTATCATTTAAGTTCGACACAACGCCTCTCTTCCAAAAAATGGCCAGCGCGAGAAGAGTGACTTTTTGTTAAGAAATGCATAGCTTGGAAGACATTAATTATTCATGATTGCGGAAAACAATTTTTTCATGAGATGCGGAAAACAATTTTTTCATCATGTGTGGTCACAATTTGTTTCTTCGTACCAATGAAATGAAAAAAAAATGCAATTGTGGCCATTTTAAAGTTTTTAGGGGGGTTTCCACCTTAACAGCAATTGTTGGATTCATAGCTAACTGATAAGCTGTTTGCATCCTGGTGTATGAAATATCTGTTGATGATTCTCTTCATGTTAGTCGGGAAAAAGTGACTAATGTTTGCAATTGACTGATGTTTTCCCCAATTTAAGTGTAACGATAACTTTGTAGGATCAAAAGCTGCCCTAACACATTAGTCGTATATAATAAACCTGAACCAATTAAACAAAACAAAACAATGAAACCAAACAATACAATGAAACAAAACATTTTTGTACGTAACGATGAAGAACAACATACTTATTAGACAAAACTTTGTCGGACAAAAGTGACGAAAATTTTTACGACGAAAAATTTTGTCCAAATGGAAAATTTGAAAATTGAACCTGATTTTTGTATATATTTCATTATTTCATCGAAAATGAATGATTGACGGTTCTGTGCATTCAGCCATATGCTATAGTCCTTAACCTATTCCAGCTGAGGGACTTGAAATACATCTTATTTCTAATTTTAATATAACGCGTTACGTTACATATATTAAAATGAAAGATTTTGTAAACACTGGAGCTCTTCATCTTATCATTTTGAGGAAAAGCATGACAACGAAAAATGTGTCAACATGCTTTGCTGTCTGTTTTTCTAAATTGTCTGAAATTTTGGAAAAGGACCAAAAATTTCGTCGTACAAAACTGACGGTGATGAAAATATTGTCCGACCAAGTTTTGTTCGATCAGGTACGTGAAAGGAGCGGATAACTTTTCGGTCGTCTGTGAACCCATAAACAAAATGTTCTCATTACAAATAATAAAATCAACATACAAAAACAACAAAACATTAGGCCGATGTATTGAGCCTGTATAAAGTGTCCATTTATACCATCATCATTTTTTTCAATCAAGAAAATGAACTGTTTAGAAAAAAAAGATAAAAATCAGAAATGAAACAAAAACACATGAAAAGAACACAATCTCTTCCATGTTGAAACGGAGAAAATATTCTTCCCTCCTTTTAGCAATGTTGATCCGTTGTTAATGTTCAAATAAAAAAATAAGACCACATTCCACCAAGCTATGGACAGGTGTTTTTGTTTTTTCTGCTGGAGTTTCTTTCGTCCAGCTGGTCACTATTGATAAGCCTTTCACCTCATGTCTTTTAACCCCAAGGCGGATGGTGTCACAACAATGACGTTTTTTTAATCACCATGGAGAAGTGATTTCGACGCCATGAGTAACATCCTTAGAGGTTTGATTTGGTTGTTGGTACTATCAGTACTTATAAGACTTTCAATGGTTGCTATCAGCTGGTCATTAAGACCCTTTAATACGCCAGGCATGTGTTCACGTGTTATTTCGTCTTTCGAGTCCAACGCCATAAACGTTTCTTCCAGATACCTAAAAGTAAAAATGCAATAAAAACATCAGCAAATCAATACAAAAGGATTAAACCCTATCAAATCGCCATGTATGGACAAATAAGTGCACTTAACTTCCTTATGGAGAATGAAAAAAGGTAATAGGCCTAATTAGCAACCGGAACGAACATAAAGGAAAATTATTGGGAGGACTGACAAAAATACAAAATACAATCAAGCAAATCAATTAGTCGCCATGGATATGTTGGTGATTCACAGTTCAGTTCTTACTTTCTTTTGGTCTCTGTGTCTTCGGACAGATTTACAGAGAGTTGTTGAATCAGGGACAGAATGATGGGCTGTGGAAGCTTCTCAGGTTGTGAGAACAATTCAACAGGATCTACTTCTTTGCACAAATACATCACCAAAGATAAATCGGATGCCGTGAGAGCAGCTTCAAAGGCTGTATTATACTCGCCCTTTTTGGCGTGCTGCATGACACGACCCTATAGAAAGTCAAGATGACAGGATTTCTATTTTGAAGTGATAATGTCTATCTTTCATTTAAGTTTCATATACAAATTGCTTTCATATACAAATCGCTTTCATATACAAAAAAATTGAAGAAAGAGGAGACATTTCAGTTAAACTGAAATCTTTTCGTCTTTTCCGTTTTGAATATATCGCAAAGGAGGGTTTCACACAGAACTTAAAGCTGCCTCCGAACTTTTCAAAAAGCGTTTTCAAGCATTCTACGCATAAACACACGCTGCTGACACGAATCGTGAGCTAGCAAAAAGATGGAGAATATCCGAAAGACAAACCTTCTTTGTTTCCCAATCCTCTCCCAACATGGAAGCACCAGCTATGCTCGAATTCTGCATTTGACTCAACGATTCATCTACCTTTGCTTTCCATTCACTGAAAGCTTCTGAAGTACACTGAGAGATCGACTTTGCAACAAGTGGTATAATACGAGATTCCACTAACTTACCAAAGTTCGTCTGCATTCTAAAATGTAAAAAAGATGCTGATACTGATGCGATAATGATGAAGGCATATATTTCGAAAACATATAGTGCTCTGATTAGTGTATTTTAAGAAATAGACTAGTGCGTTTTGCCGCACTATTTTTTGGGTCTAAAAAAGCACGATACGTCAGTTATATTTTACTAAACGAAAGGCTGAAATGTATCGTTTCTTGTTCTTTTAGCCTATCAACCTTAATACAATCTTCTACGTTATTTATGAACCTGTCAACTAATGCTAACTAAACCACCATAACCCTATTATAAACCAAACATACCTATCAGTGGCGTCCTTCAACTGTTTCTGCATGAGTGCTTCCAGGTTCGATTCAACCCCACTAGTTAATCGATCGGCTGTGCCCTGGAATGAATTAACGAGACCTTGCAAATTCGCAATCAACGGCTCCTGTTGCTCATGCTGTTTCAGACGCTTCGATTCCAAATGGTTCTCCAAACGTTCAAGATCTGAAATATACACAAATATCTGACGTTCACATTATTCAAAAGGGATATAGTTCTTATTGGGTAAAGTCTCCGATTTGTGATCAAAGAGCGTGCATAAGTTGAGAAAGAAAAGACGAACATAATTTAGTACTCAGTGTTTAATGTGTTTCAACAATAATCAGCTAAATTTTATGCAACCTCAAAACAAGCCATTACCCAAAAAAATAGGAGAGGAATTTTAAGAGACTGCAAAGGAGTAAGTGGACGTGATAAAGTATAATATATTTGTGTTTTGATGGCATATACATAACAATGTTTTATTGAAACAAAATTTGTACTTAAAAGAACAGATATTCCGCGAATATTGAAATGCCGGGAAGATTATAGCAACATAGTTTCTTTTTCACTCAGAACTGTGGTTAATGTTTTTAAGGGCACGTGTTCACTTAATTTGCGAGAGATAACATGTCGTGTTATCAACAAAGCCTTTTACTATTGTTCACCAACTTACATTGTTTGGTTCCCTGCTGGAACGTTTGATTGATCTGCATAAACATTGCCATTGAAGCTTTCTCAAACCCTGGCAGCAAAACATTCTGAAATGAATCCCTGTATGCGTTTGGAATGGTTGCTTCTAGAATACTGGCGGCAGCATAGCCAATGGATTCCGCTATTGACTAAACAGTTAATGGGGATACACAAAATTGACTGGTGGTTATTAGCATTCAATACTACTCTTTAAAGCAATAACATTTCCATCCAAACTCATCTTATTAAAATTCGCCATAATATAACAAAAAGCATTTTTATTCAAATCCGAGACATAACTGACCAATAAAGATAACGAACAGTATCACACATGATGAGATGAAGTTATAGCCAAAACTGTGTATAAAAAACAAATTTTTACCTTGCTCTTGATAAGCTCTTGACTTTCCTCCCGTAAAGTTCTTTCCCATACTGACAGTTTCTGTTAACATAAGGGAAAGAGCCGCCATTAAATTCATTGAGTGATTAAACTTTCAAGCTTGAGCAATCTGATTGGTCAACGAAAATCAACAATTCCTTACCTGGGCAATTTGATTGGTCAAGCCTTCAAGATACATCTTTTGAACTTTCTCTAACCCAGTCAACACTGTTAGCTTCATTTCCGACTTGACGGTTTTCTCCAGTTTCAGTGAAATTATGTTGGATACAACTCCAGAGAGTTGTTGAACGGTATGCTGTTCGTTGGTTTTCAAGGATGTATGTAAATCCTTAGTTAATTGCTCTAAACGTTGTGCTGGCAGATGTTAAGGAAGACACCTTATTCATTTAATAGCAACGAGAACCCACTGCACAAGCAGCTCCTTGTGTTTTAATGAAAGCCAGCATTTTGAATATGGCTAAGGTTTAAGTGCAGACTCATGCAATTGTCACAAAGTCTCAGTATTCCAAACTTTATTCACTTTATGGAAATAAAAAATCAACAAACTCACTGCATCAGCTCCTTGAGTTTTACTAAGCCAGCATCATAGCTGACCAGAAAAATTTGGAATAATATCTAAGGTTTAAGATCAGATACAAGCAATTGTAACGAATTCCAACTGGACCAAGAACATTTTACAGGAGTTTTCGAATTGTATTCGCACAAGAGATCATGAATGTGTGGACCGAATTACTCTTCAATCTGCATGAGTTATAATCCAAAATGTGGAGGCTTACAACAGGTGCACTGACAGGTCATGAAAAGATACTACACTGTTTGGTAAACTCTTTGCTTGCCTTATTAAAATGAGAGTTAGCACTCTTTTGAAGAAGTTGCATGTAAACTTGAAGGTCTTCTTTGTCGCTTTCAAACCTGTCACCGGTCATTTGATCAGAAGATGATGAAGTGATAGTTGTGTGTTGTTTATTGAGGAGTTGTCTCATCATATCCTTCATTTCTTTAAGCTCTTCTTTTTGACTATCAATCACACTCTGTTGCTTGTTGAGAAGCGACAGTATAAGATCCATTTGTGAACTGGAATCTCTTGGATTCTCCTTGAAAAAAATTCAATTGTAAAGGGTTCTCAAACAACGAAGCTACTAATGACAATAACACACATGCTATACATTGAAAACCACTGGTGTGGGCTAAATCAAGGCACACAACAACACAGTAGCAAAAGTTTCAAATCATTAGCTCAACTGAAAATGATTAATAAAATGTTTCCCCATACCATTATTTCCTTGCAAAGAGGTCTAAATGAAAACAAATATATGTCATGTTCCTTATTATAAAAAGTTAAATTAAGCAATCACAAATTTATCAAATTAAAGGGAGCCAAATGTATCCCAGAAGAATTTTATACCTTTCATCCGAGACTGAGACTGAGACAGGTTTTTCTTCCAGTGGTGGCATTTCACGCCGCCTATCCAATTTCAGATCATCAAGTTGATGCAAGTCACCATTCGTCAGATTTTCTTCCAACTTTGATGCAGCAGGTGAAGAGATTTCAAAACTAAGTTTCTCCATTCCAGATATCAACGATTGCGAGATAGAGCTATCAGCACCAGTCGATAAACTCTGGCCAATAGAAGATTCAGTGAGGTCGATCAGGGTATTATCATCCTCTTCCTGCTCATCAGAGGAAGACTTAACAACTTGATTCGTATGTTCTTGCGGACCACTTTGTGGTGTCACAGAATACGGGATGGGAGTTATACCAGTTAAACTACTATCTAAGCTGTTATTGGTTGATGAATCCACATTGATCTCAAATGAGATTTTGGATTGTGACGACACTTGTTTTTCACAAACATTTTCAACTGGTTCTACATCCGACAAGGCATCTTTGATTGCTAAAAAACACGACATCTCAAGAACAACAATTTTTTCATGAAAATCATAAGTTGTAATACATTTTTAACCTGACGATGGGAAGGAAATCTTACGAAAAGCTTTATCAATAAAGTAAAATCAGTTTTAAAAAATTGTTTGTCATTACATAACACTTCCTAGAAAACATAACTGCAGTGTTGTCTTACATAAGTCGTCTTGAGATGCAGTTGATAAAGATGGAGCGACCACTTGAATAGATGCATTCGCCTTATACTTAATCATATACTTTGAAAGGGCTCTAAATAAAAGGTCAAATTCCATTAAAAAGATAACCAACCAAATAATAAGGAAAAGCTTATTCATAGACAAATAACAGGCTCATCCCACCTTTTATGAATACCAAACAGCGAAATTACAGAGACATTTCTAACACTATCTCTGTCTTCAACCTCCTCCCCATTTTCCTCAGTATCTCTTTCAAAGCCATTTACCAAGTCCTCAACGCCATTTTCTTCGACGGATGAACGCCTTTTTCTCTCTTTGGCCACATATATACAGAAACTTAACAGGGGATCACGAATCATAAATTCAGTGACAGCTATCAAACTGGATTTTTCTTTTTTCAAGTCTTGGAATAAATTACATACGTACAAAACCTAAAACAATGTCAAATAATAAAATTATTTTTGTCGTACATGTGAAGCTTAGTTTAACAGCTCATAACAGTGCAGAGATATAAAGTCTCATTTTGTTCTACCCAATAAGGCCTATTTCAACACTTTGTTTTTGATACCGCTCCATGTTTTGCCACCAATAAAAGTATTTCAACCAAAGTCCAGGTCTAGCTTGCCCAGTCACTTATCTTGTGTTACCATTGGCCTCCAGAATAAAATAAGTTATTATAAAGGAATAAAAACAATCAAAACAATAGATAAAATAATAGAACTTACAGGTCTGTATATATCAGAAAGAACGAGATATTTGGAGGAGATATCAAGTGCCACTTTCATACAGGGTAACCTAAACATTACGATTTTAAGAAAATAATTTCAGAAAATGTTATGGAATGATCTCGAGTTTTTTAAAAACCAGCAAAATATCTTGACAGAAAGAATAATAGTGCCTTACGGTTGCTCACTATCACCTATGTATTCATTGAACCTGAAAACAAACAATCAAGTAAAGCTTTCTACATAATTTGAACACTGTAAAAATCAAACCCTTTTGTACAGTCTCCTACTTTCACATTACGGAAGGCCACTGTACTTGATAGATTATTGCAACCAATACAATCAGGTAATCCAACGCTTATGTAGACTTTGACAAAGAAACAGTTGTTAAAAGCTTAATATGCAAACTCAGCAAATTAAGTACAAAATACATCAGAACAGGAAAATAACTACTCTGAGTGGAGATACTCCATTATTCATAAATTTGACCAGAAATAAATCTTACCGGATAGTTTGCACACATTCCCATTTTACAGCACACCATATTTTCAAAATGGAATTGTGTTGAGTTCCTGTAATAAGATATCTCCAAAACGGTGATGAATCATCACCAAGAAGAAGATTGTCACAAAAGAAAAGACATGTGACAGGTTCTCCATCGTGTGGTTCCCATTCATGAAGACAACTAAAATAGAAAAATGAATACACTAAAGCCAGTCAATATAGGTTTTCTACAGGTCTTAAAACAATAGAGTTATTGATAGAACAACAACAAAAAACTCTTTTGATCATTCCTAAATAAATCGAATCCAACTTCTTTGAAAACCACAAGCATTCACTTGCCGTATGGTTTATGAATTTTCGAAGGTGTTAAAAATAAGTGAGCATCTTTTAATAGGTCTTTCTCAGAACTACAATATAACAAAATTCACTGAAATAGGACAACAAAGTGGATCATTTTCTAAAAGGATAAACAAAATGTCCTTGCCATTAATGGGGTTATGATAAGGATCATGAAGATCAGAAGGAAAAAATAACCAGCAAAAAATAAACAAAAAAGATTAAGATAAAGCAGATGAAAAAAAAGAGAAGAATGAATACCAAATGAAAGATATATGTATTTTAATTTACCTTGGAGTGGCATCTGGGTCATCAAAGTTTATGCTCCAAAACTTGACTTCACCATCAAAGCTACATGTGGCAAGGACTTGGGAATCAGGAGATAAAGCCAAATTTGTGATATCCTACAAAGCAAAAACGATGCAAACATACCAACAAAAGGTGTTCATTACTTGTTCAAATTCAAATACGAACCAAAGAGATCACAATGGGATATTATTCATAAATATTTTATCAAAATACACATTCAAACCTTTGTATGGCAGTCATTAACTCGTATCATGCCATGTTTCAGCTTCCCCCCTTCAAACTCATACTTGTCTGGGTAATTCTTCTTTATACTCAAGAGATTATACACTTCGGCTTTGTTTCCAATAGACAAAGCAACCATTGGTTCACTGTCCACCACTGGCAATAGGAGATGTGGAGCCCATATAACACGGTAATTGCTTTCTTGGTCACCACTGTCATGAACTTGTAGTAAAATGTTGGCACTAATGAATAATTCCGTTAAGGTTGAAACAAAATATTATAGCGAAACAAGCCTTTGAGCGTACATAATCATTAAATTTCAAAAAAGTCCAAAGGAAATTACATTATTAAGGAGACAATTGCATTTAAAAGCCAAGTAACAAAATAGAAAAAATGAAAATAATGCTGGGGGCAAATCCCAAAATAATAACATTGCAAATACAGAAATAAATAAATATATATTGTTTTCAGTAAGAAAAATCTCTGAAAAGGATACATTAGTTTATCATTCGCTTCTGATATATCATACACATGTAATGTTCCTTCAGAATCCACACAGGCTAGTTTGCTTGATTTGAAGCTTTCAAAACAGACATCAATGACGTTCTTCTTAAAACCACGTAACAGAACACGTTCAGATGTTTGATGATTTATGACACGGACACTGTCGTCTAAGCTTGATTTTGCTATACACATAAAAAAAAATAGTTTAAAATTTTCGCATGAAATGAGCTACAAGAGTAGAAGTAAAATGTCTTATGTGAATTTAATCCAAGATCTCAGGTTCAGCCCAAGTGTTCTCTATCAAAGACTAACATTTTTTATATGCTTGTGAAAGAATAGGTTTATTGGTCTTTGTTTTTTTCTCTGTATGCTTTGTTTTTTTCAGTTGATTTTAGAAGTATAGAAAATATGCTTGCCTTTTAACAAAGTAAAGAGCGAAACACACAAATTAAATGCCAGTTAACATTTATTGTAAACATACCTCGCAATACATAAGCTATATATAAACTGTTACATGTCACCAAATTCCCCAGATAATATTTCTCTTCCCACTCAAACTTTGATATCTGACTAACTTTGATCTGCCAAATAAAAAAAGAGATATGACAGTTAAAATTTAGTTCCTTTAAATACCTAATGGGAAGAACTTTTTGCAGTGAGAAATTTATGAAGAATTTATTTTTACATTTTTTCACAAAAATAAATTCCACAAAAAATGAAGAAAAGCATTGAACTACAAAAAATTAATTCCTTTAAATTCCAAAAATTTAATTAAAAAAAAATAAAAAATTGTTAATCCACAAAAATAAATTGTGTTCAGTAAAGTGTTCTTTAAAGACCAGAAAAAATGACATAGACATCGGAGGGATTACTGCACAAATTTTCAGATGCGCGACTTCATAATGAAGGGGAATAGTAAGTAAGATAAAGAAATTCATACTGGAAGAAATAAGCAAGAAACAATGCAATATTTGAAGTAAATGGGCAGGTTTAAGATGCTGATCCACAAAAATAAATTCCGCAAAAATTTTATCCCACAAAAAATTCTTCCCTTAAGTTAAAGCTCATAAGAGTTGTAGTCAAAAACTTTAGAGAAAGTAAAAAGAACTATGCCTCAACCTTTCGCAGTAAAAACATTTCAACAGACCTTGTTACTTGCAGTATTATTCTCGCTGATTTCACTTGGTTTTATAAGAACATCAGTACTGTAAATAGGAAACGATGATTGATTATCATCACCATGACAATCACTAAAACAAGAAAAATCAAAGATTTCACAGTCAATTGTATTCACTCTGCATAAATACATAATTTCGTATAATTTCGTCAAATAAGATTGTGGTGGTACAGGGTTGTCTAATCAAGTAATTATGACACACATGCAATAGTACAACTTTTTGTGGGTACTACAAGTTTTGGTAAAATTGCCTTTAAGTTGCAATTCATGAATTTTCCAAACACAACAATTGTCAGCTTCAAATCAAAGTATTTTGATTAAAAGGAAGCATACGCAATCATGATGACGAGAACGTCAACGTAAGTGAAAGATTTTCTTGTTGATTTCAAAAAGAAAGTGATTCTATATCAAACATTTTACCATTGGGAAAATTTAGTTAAGTAAGTTAAATTTACAACAACAGCAGTAGCATTTTCTACACACAGCACAATAATGTTATAATTTTCAAGTCATACCGAAAACGTAGTTGCAAGAGAAGTAGATAATAAACATAAAAATTTGCACAAAAATTCGTACATTATCTGTTGAGTTGTTTCCTGTTCTATAAACGATGAATTTGATGATTCCATTTCGCACTTATCGTATATCTAAATAGGACAGAATTGACAAATAACAATTAAATGGAAGCCATTTTAAATTTTTAAATAATTATGAATACAGTGGAATCCCTTAATAGCAAACATCACTGTATAACAAACACATACGCCATGTACCGATGGATGGATTTATAAATTCTCATAGGTAAAGTCTCTATAAAACAGACATCTCTATAAAGTGGACGCCCTTTTTATGCATCAATTCTGCTTCATAAAGATTCCACTGTATGCATTCTTGATCAAGAATTATTGCATTAATTTATGTAACAAGACGGCTGAAACTTGAATTGTTAAGACGTATACAGTAAAAAGTGTGTAGACAGCCTCTTGCAGGACCAAAATGATCCGGTGGCAAGGCTTTATAGTTGTACTGTCAGGGAGTAATACAGGAGTTCAGTTTAGGCGGCAATAGTTTTGAAGCTTGAGAACAGCCTTTAAGCCAATCAAAATGGTTAATTCAATCTTCTACAGACCTAAAAATAGCTGTTTTTTATTTCACACTTTCAATTTCTTTACAATAATAAAATATCTATTCTATCATAGACTTCTCATGAATTTTGGTGCAATAATCTCAGTGCCCAATAGCGGTTACCGTTACATGAAAACACAAAAAAGACTTTTGTGTATAACATAGTTTTACCTAAGGAAGTCATTATTTAAAGTCTTATTCTATGAAGTTTGTTTAGACACAAGATTGAACTTATGCATGTTAAATAAACAAAAGACTGTTAACTTCAAAAGACACTGACTCTTTGTGAAAGCTAATTATCTTACATGCGGATATCTTACTTACTTTTACTTAATAATTATATTTGATTAATTGAAACAATTTGGATTTTTCATTTTTCATTTTAGGAGAGAGAAAAGGATGTATACATACAAGTTGGAATATCGTTGTAATGTGGAGAAAATTGTAAACGTCATGAAATCCTTAATCATTACCAAGTTTCTGTGGAGTGGTGTTTTTTTATTGAAACATCAGGAGATATTGCTTGCCATTCCTATAGAAAACACTCCTCCTCATAGACCTTTTGAAGATTTTGCCTAAAAACACCACTTTTTTTTAATAAGACCATTTCCTAAATTTACCGAAATCATTATGTATTTTTAGCCTTTAGAATGAGTAGTACTAAACCCTGCAACCACCCACAACTATCCAACCAGCCCCAACCACCTAAAAAAGCTATCAGACTACTTTTCACCTGAAAGATCTCTTTGACATTGGTTAGTTCTTCTCCATCTTTTTAATGTTTTTAATGTTTTTATCACGTTTACAAGTTTATATGCCCTGTATAAACATAAAATCAAGGAAATATATAAAAATATGCGAAAACGCGATAATGTGTATTGAAAGAAATTTCATTTTGTTATTATAATGTCTCCTCAGAGTCTGCATCAAGTTTTTGGAAGGGCTGGATTGACTTAGTCATGAACAAACTTACATGTGCAATTGAACTAGTTGCACAAGATTAGAGTTTCCTAGTCACTCTCTTTTAGTGGCTTATAATAGTGGATTTTTCAGAGTTTCAGAGTTTTCAGAGTAAGCTTCTGGTTGAAGAAAAAAGATGGCGGCGAGAGTGGACGTGCATGTTGCTGTGTTGATCTTGTGTTTTTTGTTTTGTGGAAATGTTGAAAGCTGCCCTGGAATTTACAAGAATGAGATAACAACTTTCTGTAAACAACGTGACATAAAAATAGTACATCAAAATGTTCGTGGATTGCAATCAAATTTTGATTTGGTGTACGAGTTGATTGTAAGCAATGACTTTGATATTATTACACTCTCAGAGACTCATTTACTTAACTCTGGATACAACGACAACAACAGTCTTTTTGAGATACCAAACTATACTTTTATAAAGATGAATCGAAATCATGGTAAATAAAGTCTAACTTGAAATGGGAACGTCAACAAGACTTGGAAATAGACTCTGTCGAAAGTATTTGTTTACAAATTTTTGAGAAAAACGCGAAAAGTTTTCTCATAGCAACATTCTATCGCCCACCCTCAGGATCAAATTATCTCTCAGAAACTTTCAACAAATCTTTTAATGATCCTAGCAACGTTTGATTCGACGTCTTTAGAGTCAATCCTCTTGGGAGATGCGAATGTCAACTATGCAAAGAAATCGGAAAACAAAGACTTTAAAATGTCGTTATCCACTAAAGGCCATAAACAACTCATTACCAAACCAACCCGTATAACAAAGGAATCATCATCCATAATTGATATCATTGCAACAACGTGTTCCGAGGTAATAAAAGAGACAAAGGTGTTTTCAACATCGATATCTGATCATGAAATGATCGGTTGTATTCGCAAACGTAATCACGTGAGTTTTCCAGCAAAAACTATTCGTGTTCGTGATTACTCAAAATATAACCCAATTGACGTAAATAATGAACTTCGACAAAAAGATTGGTCTTGTGTTTACGATTCGAGTGATGTAAATGAAGCTGTATAGAATCTCAATACCACCTTAAACGAGACATTTAATAAACATGCACCATTCATAGACAAACGAGTTAAAGGAAGACCATGTCCATGGCTCGACAAAGATACGAAAACTGAACTTAACAACCGTGACAAGGCTCTACGTGAAGCACGCCGTACAAAGGACAAAAATGACTGGAAAATTTATAACACACTCCGTAACCACTGCAACAATCTACTGAGATATCCAAAAAGCCAATTCAACAAAAATCTGCTTACTGAAAATCATAACAATCCTCAACAGTTTTGGAAAGCCATAAAAAGAATCTTTCCTTCAAAAGTCTGAACTAACGCCACATCATCCGGACACTCAAATAAGTCCCGAGTCAAACGTTTTTCTGAACATTACGCAAAGGTGATTCATACCCTGAAGTCAAATTCATCCACTGTCACGATTTTGTTTGGCGTCCTCCAGTACGCAGACTACCAAGAACATCGAAATCTTTTCGTTTTATTCCTGTCTCCAAACAATCTATTCTGAAGCAGTTAAAACGGTTGAAACGAAAGAAGGCTCCCGGTCTAGACGCTTTACCTCCAAACATGCTGAAAAACTGTGCAACAACCATCTACAAGCCTTTGACACATCTTATTAACTTTTCACTCAGCAGCATAGGAATGGTGTTTATGGATCTATCTCGGGCATTCGATACAATCAGTCACAGTCAACTGCTAGCCAAATTACCATTGTATGGTATTCAGGACCAAGACCTGACCTGGTTTACAAGTTATTTATTCCAACGTACTCAACTTGTAGAAATCGAAGGTAACCAATCAACAGAGAAACCGATATTCAATGGTGTCCCTCAAGGATTGATTTTGGGTCCATTACTATTCATCTTATTTTTCAATGACATTGTCGATTCACTACTACACTCACGTATCGTCATGTATGCAGATGATGCAGTAATCTACTATGCTGACAAAAACGCTAAAGAACTCATAAGGTGCCTGAACGAAGACCTTGAAAAGATCGCACAATTTCTGGAGGGAAATAAACTTGTTATAAACCTCAAAAAAGAGAAAACCAAGTTCCTTCTTTTTGGTACAGCGAAATGGTTGAGCAAGGTCAACAAATTCGAAGTAATGTATCGATCGTCTATTATCAATAACGTCACCGAGTATAAATATCTTGGAAATATTGTAGACGCATCGTTGACACTTGAAAATGATTTCGCAAAGCTTCTAATAAAGTGCATCTTCTACAAAAATTCTGTCCCTATCTCACGAAACCAGCGGCACTTATAATTCCATGATTACACCACTCCAGACATACTGCGGAATCATCAATCTCAACTTGACCAGAACCCAACAGGAAAAATTACAATCTATCGAACGCAGATCTGCGCGAATCATTGGTATTAAACGTGTCCGCTCCATCAAAAACCAAATTTACAAACGATCTGCTACTGTTGTTAGAAGCTCACTTGACGGGAAAATGTGTGAAAGCCTTAACGAGTACTTTAAATTGAATGTACATGCAAAATCGACACGAAATAATAAATTTCTTGTCAAACTTCCTTCTGTCAAGTTAGAATTCGCTAGGAATTCTTTTTATTATTTTGGAGCACATTTATACAATGCTCTTCCTTTAGAAATTAGGAAAGAGATAAATAATAATAATAATTTGATTCCTTCAAATGCGTCGATAGAAAACAGATCCAACTTTAAAAAAAAAAATATGATTCGATCGAAAAACTGGCCTAGTGGAAATTTTACGTTTGAATATTATTATTTCGGTTTTTGATGATAGAAAATCAATGATCGTCACTAAAACTGAAACACTGTCAGTTTATTTGAGTTGGAAAAGGTTGTGTAATATATCACTCCAGTGTTATCCTTTCGTACTACCCACACAAAAAGGAATCATAAAAATTATTATTTTGGTTAGTAGTTTGAATGTTTGAAGGGTGGAACCTGTAACTTTTTGTGTCATTAAATAATACTTTTGGGTGGTTGGGGGTGGCAGGATAGTTTTTTATTGGTAGTTGGGGCTGGTTAGGGTGGTTAGGGAATGGTTGCATGGTTTAGTACTAGACACTAATCACAGATTAAAAACAGAGAAAGAATAATAATTTACAGTTATACAATTTTTACAGACTACATATAAGGTAGTTTCATATATGCTCAACATGACAACTTTAGTATCCAGTAAATGAAAAAGGAAACCTAATTTACGTTCAAAAGGATGAAATACAATATGAAATACAGTATCAAAACAACATTAGCAATAAAAATATAAAAACATTTCTTTCCTTTGAAGATTAGATAAAAGGAGAAGAAAAGGAATAGGGGGGACATGTCCGTGTTCAACCATATTATTTTCTCGTCATGCAAATTTTCAAAACAATTTAGAGATAAAACACGGAACAGTAGAAGCTACTCGTAACATTTTTATATTACATCATAATGCAATCAAACTCTGATAATCACCTGGTTATTAAGCATGTTGAGAACCTAAGAATCGCACCGGGAAAGGGAAAAACCCCGTATGGAAATCTGCTTTTAAAATGGGGATTTAAAAGTCATGATTTGAAGTATGGGACTTCTTTCTGTTCCAGTAGTAAACAAGATGTGGCGATAACAGCACGTATATCAGCACGAATATCAACAACTTCATTTCAGTCATGTTTTTGTTGTTTGGATTTGTTCAAAGAGGTTTCAGACTCATCTTGAATCTACCCCCAATTATTATTAAGCGATATTTTAAATTTAAACTATTGGGTCAAAAGTAGTTACTGTAAGCTTCCATTTCAAATGTTTTTCATTTTTTATCTTTGATAAATCGCTTCAATATTAACGTGTGTTGATATATGTGATGGTTTAAGGGAAAATCAGTTACAAGCGGAAAAAGCGATAAATATTTGCGATAATATTGATAAAAGAACAATAGATTTTATTGCTACTATATTCGCTTTAGTCTTAGAATATCAATATTTGCGATAATATTATTGATAAAGTTTATCGATAATTCTGATAATTACTTTCTTTTTATCACAAACTTTGCACTAATAGTGATAAATTATCAATAAATTTTCGCATTTCAATTTCATGTACCGACAACATTAATATACCGAATAAACACTGATTAATTATTCCAGATCTTTGTAGAATAATTAAGAAATTATCACTATTTATTATCGCAAATATCAATAAAATCTCATTAACTTATAACCATATTTGTCATAAAATCTTTGCAATAATATTATTTTTTTCCGATAATTATTGCAACATTCTTCAATATTATTGATATTATTGTTAAATTTATCAATATTGTCATTGATTACCGGTCATTTGTGCTTGTAGTGATTTTCCCCCTTGAACCGTCAGATAATAGCCTAGCTACGCAAATTATATTAAATGAGACATCATTGTAAACATTAGCTGAACAACATGACTTATATTCAACTTACGTGAGTTATGAGATACTGTTTATAATAAGTTTTCCTGAAGTAAAGCTTTCTTTTTTGGTTTGTTGTTGATCGTGATCGGTTTTACTTTCTTTTTCCACCACGATGTCGTCTTGCTAATCCTGTTCTCTGTTCTGGATTTATCTCCTTTTCGTCGAGATCACTCTCCCCCACGGATAGTTTACGGCCTTGGAATTATCTTTATAACAATCGTATTTTTATTTTTTTGAAATCAGTACATTTACAAGGTTTTTTTCCCAATCATAAAAAGTTTTTTCAAGCGTGAGTTAACATTTTTGGACTTCAAATTCGATGTCGGATGCATGTTATTATTGTAATTATCTGCGCGCGTGGTGAAGAAGCGAACGCAGATATTAGTTTCGTCGCTCGTCCTGGGATTCCAAAAACATTACAAAAATGACGTCACAATAAAAATCGTGACATTTCACACGAAGTCGTCCTGCAGCCCGATCAAGAAAAGAACTCCAACATATTTTTCGTGTGTTTTAATGTTATTGCTGATGTCGTCAATCAAAAAGGGCAATTCGGGCAAAATTTGAACCAACTTTCGAAAGTTCTTCAATTTTCATAAGAATTTGCATTTCCAATTTGAGAAACATTTTCGATATTTTGGTCAAAAAAGGACGATTTGAGAAAAATTTGACAAACTTTCGAAAATGCTTCAATTTTCATTAAAATTTGCACTAAGAACAATTCAACAGCGTTGGTTTCAAGTTTGAGAATCTTTTTCCTTTTTTTGGCCAAAAATGGGAAATTGGGGCAAAATTTGGACCAACTTTCGAAAGTTCTTCAATTTTAATGAGAATTTGCAAGTAGAACACCAGGGATCTTTCTGTTTTCGCTGGCGTCAGTAAACGGTGCCGAAGAAGATTGAGTAGACTATCCCATATATATTCGGTCTTGGCACAGGAAACAAAATGTGCTGGGGTGGTGGACCAAAAGCAGCTTTTCGTAGTTAGACCTTTTTTTCGGGTAAAAACACTTGCTGAAGTTCGTTAATGTGAAACTGTGGATTTTCCAACTTAATGTGCGCAGATTTCAAGACGGAAGTCTTTTTAGTTCGATTTTTGACAATAGCGTCGACCATTTTTTGCTATAAACATTAATAAACTTTCCACAGACTTGTTACATAGCATTTTTAGGAACATATTGCAGCAAAAAACATTTTGCAATTTGAGCTTTCTTGAAAAGTCACAAAAACTGATAAATGATGTTTTACACGGCACACACGACGATGACGGAAAGATGATTACGACGCATTGATTAACACGGCTCGAACCTATAGTGAATTACATTTAGTTGTCAGCTCTTTTTATTCACGAGGAACATTGACAAAATCAGGGTATCGAAAGACTGTGGCGGGACGTATGTTTTATTTGTTTTGAAAAGAAGGATAATCTAATCACAATGATGGTTTGATAGATTGGTCAACTCTTACACATCTTGACATTGATCATTTTAGTCAAAATAAACGCACAACTGGTCACCATGGATGCGGCAGGGGATGGGGGATGCTTGACGACATTCTTTAGTGGACGCCAGCGCGATTGAAGAATCTGATGTACCTGTAGAGACGCACATTCGCGAGAACTGCTGTAAACTCAACTTAGGATATGGTATGCTTACGATTCTCTCGATATGAAGATAATACCCTGAGAGAGAAAAAACGCGACAGATAACGTTAATTAAATGTCGGCTAATGCCTTGTTCTAACACTTTCATAAGAGTATTCATGGAGTTTTAAAACAGAAGTAGTGAAAAGATGCTGAAGAAGATTACGTAGACTGTCCCATATATATTCTCCCATATATATTCCTGTCTTCGCGCAGGAAACAAAATCTGCTGGAGTTGTGCACCACGAGCAGTTCTTTGTACTTATATCTTTTGTTCGGTTAAAAACATTTGCTGAAGTTCGTAAATGTGAAAAATGTGGATTCTCCAACTTAATGCGCGCAGATTTCAAGACGGAAGTCTTTCTAGTTTTTAGTTTTAAAAAGAACCAAAGTTACAATATAAGTAAGAAATTGAACAATACACCCCGCCAATTGAACATATCATGCTTATTGGTGTTAGAAACCGATTTATTTAACGCGATAAATTAAACTTTTGGGATTCTGGATCAAACCTTCCTTTCCTTTTCATCCTTTTTGGATTGGATTCGATACATTGACTGTAATGAATTGAACTGATACTAAAATATTTGAAAAATTTGAGATTAACGACAGAAATCGAAATCACACGATTCAATCCATATAATACTTTTAACGCCCGATTTCTCGCTACTTGCACACTGATGTCGCGGAAACTTTCGATTTTGTAATAAGACTAATTAAAAACGCAAATTTCCACAAAAAAAATTGGTTCTAAGATATGTATCACGAAAGTTGGTTTCTAGACACTTTTTTCAACACAGCGCTTATTCAAACAAAAAAAATATTAAATTCCCATGGTGGAAAAAAGTGTACGAAAAAAAAAGGAACATTTTAATAATCATCGTGCTAAAGCCGCTGAGTAATAAAAGCTAATAAATAATAACTAAAATATAAATAATAAATAATAAAAGGTAATAAACGCCTAGCGGGAATGCTGCTTAACAGAAAACACCATAATTTAATTACATTGATCACAAAAGAAAATTTATGGACTATGGAAATTTAAATTGAAGTTCTCTTGAGACTTTTGCGCTACCAGTGGAAAATGCAGATAAATGGAAACTGGCCTTAACTCATCAGCAAAAACAATAAAATGATAAACCAAAGTGCAAATCAGTAGTTTTGTTTCATATTTCCCACCATGTTTCATTTCAAACGAAGGACATTTTGCAGATCAAATTTATTACGGAAACCATATCTGCCATCTATATTATGCGATTAATAGGTTACTGCGCAGTAAAATAATTCGCTACTGCGCGCTAAAGAAATATCTACTACCCACTAATAAATTGTCTAGTGCGCAGAAGTAAATTCTTTACTGCTCAGTAGCAAGACTTACTGCGTAGTAACAATTTCTTTATTGCGTAGTTTTAAAATTCTTAGTGCGCACTAGTGAATTCTCTACTGCGTAGAAGTAATGTTTCTAGTGCGCACTGGAAAAAATTGTTATTGCTTAATAATGATGCTTTACTGTCTGACATGATTTTATATAATCCTAAAAACTAATGGTCATAATTGTGAATAGCTAAGATGAGACCCTTGGTATCTTTCTGTTTAAAAAATGAAATGACATTTAACTTAGCTAGTATTGTTGTATGAAGTATGAAGTTGGTGAAGTTGAAGGCTAACGGCTTAAGCAAATGTCTGCATAGTTATCTTTCAAACAGTCATCAACGCACCGCATCGACTCAACTCTGAGTGATTGGCTTCCAATTATCTTGGGAGTGCACCAGGGATCTATACTGGACCCTCTCCTTTAATATTTTTCTGAACGACATTTTTCTTTTTATTGAACACAGAAATTTGTAATTTTGCTGACTATAACTCTATTTATAGTTGTCCCAGCTTAGTTTCCAAGCCTGCAGTTGTTGTCAGTGCTGGCTTTGCAGGTGTGCTTGATACTTTTTGTTGTGTTGTAACAATGGTAACATCTTCTTTGTTAGTTTTAGTCGTTTGTGCCATTGTGAACGGATGCAAAGTTCAAACAATACATTGGAAACTAAACTAAACTTCATGTCGTAGAATCGTTTCAACATGATCTGAGAATTGTTTCGGAATGGTTTAAGTCAAATCGCTTTGTTGCCAATCCTGACAAGTTTCAGCTCATGTTTTAGGTTTTTCTAGCATAATTTCTTTAGAGAACAAACTTTTCATAGGCGCTATGGCTCTTTTTCAATTTAATGAGGTTAAACTCCTCGGTGTCACCTTGAGAACACTTAATTTTGACTCGCACATCACGAATCAAAAAGGAAGATAAATTGTTTATTCCGTATTAAGTTATTTAAACACAGAACGGTTAAAAGCCGTTTGTACAACGTACATTCTTTCTACTTTCTCTTATGCCTCTTGATATGGATGATTTGTCGAAAGGGTGCATCAGATTTAATAGAAAGAACTCACAAACGATATCTCAAAGCTGTTCATTGTGTTTCTGCGGAAGACAGTCTCAGTTACGCTGAAGTTTTGAACTTGGATGAGTAAATCACTAGCTTCGTTTCGACTAACCATTCACTCTTGCCAATTTGATTTTGCAGTTGCAACCGTGTTCCCGCCTCTCGTTTCAACATGATCTGAGAATTGTTTCGGAATGGTTTAAGTCAATTCGCTTTGTTGCCAATCCTGACAAGTTTCAGCTCATGTTTTAGGTTTTTCTAGCATAATTTCTTTAGAGAACAAACTTTTCATAGGCGCTATGGCTCTTTTTCAATTTAATGAGGTTAAACTCCTCGGTGTCACCTTGAGAACACTTAATTTTGACTCGCACATCACGAATCAAAAAGGAAGATAAATTGTTTATTCCGTATTAAGTTATTTAAACACAGAACGGTTAAAAGCCGTTTGTACAACGTACATTCTTTCTACTTTCTCTTATGCCTCTTGATATGGATGATTTGTCGAAAGGGTGCATCAGATTTAATAGAAAGAACTCACAAACGATATCTCAAAGCTGTTCATTGTGTTTCTGCGGAAGACAGTCTCAGTTACGCTGAAGTTTTGAACTTGGATGAGTAAATCACTAGCTTCGTTTCGACTAACCATTCACTCTTGCCAATTTGATTTTGCAGTTGCAACCGTGTTCCCGCCTCTCGGCTCTTGTTCAAGTTTACCAACAATAGAAATTGACAAAAGAAGAAATGAAATCCAGAAGAAGAAATGTTGATGTATCAAATATACCACATAAGCCACCACAAATACATATCCTGTAAAATACATATCCTGTAAAACGTTTGGCTAACAGTTTCATCCCTCTTCTTTCGCATTTTTAAGATTTCCCCGTAAAAGGAGAAATCTTATCTATTTAGGCTTTCTGTCTATCAACTAAGAGTTGCGCTGCAACCGTTTTTCTGCCCATTCCGAATCGGTTATCAGTTTTTAAATGGCGGAAGTCCGTGTAGTGTCGAGAAGCGAATTTTTTATATCCATGGTTTCGATGATAATGTGTAAAATTACGTTAAATTTTAAAAAAGCTTTCAGATAATCTAAAGAAGAACTGTTTACATGAAACATTTCACCTTTTCTTGCTGAATCAGCGGATTATTTCAAATAAAGTTTGAGCATAATGGCGAATAATCCTTTTAGAGTGGGACATCTCACAATCTAGCCAAAATCAAAATAAGAGTTGCGCATGTGCATGAAAACAATTGCGCATGTGTCGTATAGAAAAACCAGACCGCTGTATCGATAAACAGACTTTCACTTCGGGGAGCAGTGTTTATATGGAAAGTTCAAACCGGTTTGAGATTTCACTTCGGTCAATTTAGCCGAAGTGAAACTACACCCGAAGTAAGTTTTACTTCGCCCGAAGTCATGAAAACAGTAATAAGAATTGCATCATGCATTTAAGTGAAGTTTTTCATTTCAAACCAGTTTGAGTTCACTTCGAGTCTCATGGAAACGGCCTCTAAGTTACAATAAATAAATGTAGGTTACAGATATCCTCCTAGGTTATAGTAAACATGATTAAAAACAGATTTAGTGCTAAACGATAAATATATTTGAAATAATCCGCCATCGGATTAAAACCACTATTGATTGATACTGCAATGTTTTCACAATACCTTATATTAGCCCTTTTGGCCGTCCCTTATTTAGCCAAGGCAAAAATCGTGATTTTGACATTTAGGACCGTATATTAAAAAGACATTATTGAGACACCCAGGTTATATAAAGGGTCAATTTGGCCCGCTCCTAGATAATGTCTTATATCTGCTAAACCATTGATGCCTATGACATTAAACTTAGTACATGTTAACGTTAATGTTCAGCTTGGAAAGCTGTCGAATGTTATTACTCGTTTAATGGCGACCATGACGGACGTAATTTTACCCGAAGAAATAAAAATTGAAATAAAAAATGCTATCAAAGAAATTAGAACAAAGAAAAGGAAGAAACCTACGATAGAAAGCATTTTTAACCACATAAAGGAAAGGAATATGGAATTGTACATAGGTGACTATAAAACTGTGTTTGATTATATGCTTGAAAGTGGAACAATTTCAATAAAGAACGGCGAGTCTGTTTTTCTAAACAGTTCACAACCAGCAAAGCTAGATTTGTCTTTAAAGAGCAATACAAGTGTAGTTGAATTGAACGAAAACCTTAACCAAACTATTGATGAGCTAGAAAGATTCATTGGCCGAACAGCAGACGACGTAAAAGAAAGCTCTAATTTGTCTTCTGGCAACGTAAATGTGCTTGAAGGAATGGTCATTTCGTTACAGTCGGAAATTTCTTTTCTGAGGCATCAACTAGATCAGAAAGATAGGCATCATAGGGAGGAGGTGACTTTCCTAAGGGAGCAAATTGTTAAACTTTTGCCTGTGGAAAAAAAAGTTTCAACGGCGAAACTAATAGAGCGTGAAAATAAAAACATTCCCTCTTACTCAAATTTTAATTCTAACTTTGTTTCACCACAAACTTGGTTGCTATGGAAACTGTTAAATCTAATAATGAAACATCCAGTTGCAAATCTACCCGTCGGGATGAGTTAGATATTCAAACCGAATCTAATAAAAATCATCAACCGAGACAAAAGTCAATGCCTACCGACACAATCAATCAACGTGTTAATAGCCAAAATAGTACTAAAGAAAGACAGGTTAATGATAATGACGTAACTATTAATGAAATATATGGTAATGACGTGACTGAGAGTCGTAAAAAACAAAGTAACAACCAAATAGTAGTTCTTGCTGACAGCATGTTTAGATTTACAACAGGATGGGATTTATCGAGGAAGTTAAAGCACTGTCAAGTTAATGTCAAATCTATCAGTGGAGCGAAAACAAACTGTATGTATGACTACGCTAAACCATCACTACCTGAAATGCCAAACCATCTTATTTTACATGTCGGTACAAACGATGTTCCAAGTCGTCAAAATGCTGGCACCATTGCAAATAATATTATTAATGTTGCGAAAAATTTAAAAAACATGGAAAACGATGTCACTATATCCAACCTAATCGTTCGGAATGACAAATTTGAAGGAAAAGTGAAAGAAGTGAATGAAAATCTAAAAGATTTATGCAAGGAAAATAATATCGGTTATATTGATCATTCTGCGACAATAAAGTCTATCCATATTAACAGAAGTAAAGTGCATCTAAACAAAAAAGGTAATGATTTGTTACGTAATAATTTATGTACATATTTAAATAATTTATCTGAATGAAGTGACATGCACAATATCAATCATTTTAGTACTTTTGATTCTAATGTTTTGACATGTGCTTCTAGGCTCAAGAATATTCGAAAAAGTAATTTTAAAAAAGTTATTATTGCCCATTTAAACATAAACTCGATTAGAAACAAATTTGATTGCTTGACCGAGCTTATAAAGGATAATATTGATATCCTCATGGTTTCTTAAACAAAGCTTGACAATTCCTTTCCAAAGGGTCAATTTTTAATAAATGGCTTTAACGTACCCCTATGTCATGATCGTAATAACAATGGAGGTGGAATAATGCTTTTTATTCGAGAGGGTATCCCATCAAAGCTTATTTTAAAGGAAAGCATACCAATAGAAACCTTTTATGTTGAATTTACTATCAACAAGAAAAAGTGGGTTTTATGTTGTAGTTTTAATAACCATTTCCGTAATATAGAAAACCACCTATACGCACTGTCTATAACCTTGGATTTAATTGTACCAAAATATGATCACGTATTGCTATTAGGTGATTTTAATGCTGAAGTTTCAAATAGGACTATGGGTGATTTTTGTGATAGTCTTAATTTGAAGAGCCTTATAAGAACACCAACATGTTTTAAAAATCCAGAGAGTCCTTCTTGTATCGATCTCTGTCTTACAAATACTCCAAGAAGTTTTCAGAGTAGCTGTGTGGTGGAGACAGGACTTTCAGATTTTCACAGAATGACTGTTGTTGTGAACAAATGTTCTTTTCAGAGACTTAAACCGAAGGTTATAAATTATCGCGACTATAAAACATTTTCAAATGTTAACTTTTTGTCTGAACTTACCGACAATCTTTCTTGTGAAACTTTCGATAATGATAATGATCCAAGCAATTTTCTTAATGTCTGTCTAGAAACTCTAAATACCCATGCTCCTTGCAAGAAGAAATTTGTGAGAGGTAACCAATCGCCTTTTATGAACAAAGATCTGTCTAAAGCTATTATGACTAGGTCACGATTAAGAAACTATTATCTGAAAAATAAAACGGAAGAAAACAGGCTAAAGTTTGCGAAGCAAAGGAATTACTGTGTTAGTCTCTTGCGAAAGACAAAAAAATCATATTACAGTAACCTTAACATAAAGGATATTTGTGACAACAAAAAGTTCTGGAAAACTATTAAACCTTCTTTCTCTGACAAAATAAATAATAGTGAAAGAATTGTCTTATTAGAAAATGATCAACTAGTAAACAATGATACTGAAATTTGTGAAACCATGAACAACTTTTTCGCAAATATTGTTTCAAACCTAAATATATCTCCTTTTATTGGCAATGAAAAGGGTACTGAAAATTTATCAGATCCAATTCTCATCGCTATTAATAAATACAAAAATCACCCAAGTATTGAAGCTATAAATACAAAATTCCAAGGATCATTATCTTTTAGTTTTAATGAAATTGAAAGAGAAGAGCTCTACAAAGAAATTTTAAATTTAGATATTTCTAAGTCTTGTCAAGAAAATGATATTCCAACGAAAGTGATTAAGGAAAACGCAAACCTGTTTGCTGATTTTTTAACTCCAGCATTTAATAACTGTGTAAAATCTGGCGCATTTCAAACTTCAAACTAGCAGATGTAATACCCATATTTAAGAAGGGGTCGAAAACTTCAAAGGAAAACTATAGACCAGTAAGTATCTTGCCTAATTTATCAAAAGTTTCGAAAGGCCAATGTTCAATCAAATATCTAATTTCTTTGACAAAATTTTCTCTAAATTTCAATGCGGTTTCCGAAAAGGATATAACATCCAGCATTGTCTTCTAGCAATGATTGAAAAATGGAAATCTAGTTATGATAAAGGACAGCATATTGCAGCACTACTTACAGATCTTTCAAAGTCGTTTGATTGCCTTTCACATGAATTAATTCTTGCAAAGCTGCATGCTTATGGTTTTGATGAAAAAGCTCTCAAGCTATTGCATAGTTATTTATCTGATAGAAAACAAAGAACTAAGATTGGAAATTTTTACAGCTTTTGGATAGAATTTTGTCTGGTGTCCCACAGGGTTCAATACTAGGCCCACTATTATTCAACATATTTTTATGTGACCTTTTCTTTATAATCGAAGATGTTAATTTTACGAGTTTTGCTGACGATACCACCCCCTATGTGACTGGAAATTGCATCATGGATGTTGTTTCCTTGTTAGAGAAATCATCTTCAGATCTCCTAAAATTGTTTTCGAACAATCAATTGAAAGCTAACCCAGATAAATTTAATCTAATAGCGTGTTCCTCGGAACATATTTCGCTAACTTTAGCAAATTTTTGCATCACAAGTAATGATTCTGTGAAATTATCGACAACAAACTAACTTTTAGGAATCACATAAACTCCATGTGTAAAAAAGCAAATCGAAAATTATATGCCCTTGCTAGGGGGTAGCACAATTTATGGATATTGACAAAAGGCGACTGTTATTTAATGCATTTTTTCAATCTCAGTTTTCTTACTGTCCTCTAACTTGGATGTTCCTTAGTAGAGAGATGAACCACAAGATAAATAGAATACACGAAAGATGCCTTAAAATTGTGTATAATGACAAACAATCTACGTTCCAGGAACTTCTGGACAAAGATGGGTCTGTTTGCATACATCACCGTAACCTTCAAAGACTTTGCATAGAAATGTTTAAACTGTTTAAGGAGAAATACCACACTGTTTATAATTTTCGCAACAGCTGCCATTTTGAAATACCCCGTGTTAAAAGTGTATTTAGTGAAGAATCTGTTGCAGTACTTGGACCAAAAACATGGAACGGACTACCACAAAATCTGAAACAGGTTAAGTCTCTCGAAAGATTTAAAAGTCAAATAAGAAAATGGAAACCTACAAACTGCCCGTGTCGTATTTGCTGACCCCCCCCCCCCCCCCCCCCCCCCCCCGCATAATAATAGGGTTAAAAGTCCGAGATAGAGGGAGTTAACTGTACATCATAAATTATTATTACGACAAGTCTCTAGATTTAGCAGGTGCCACGTGTTACCAGAAATCTTCGTTATTGTGAAAAACGTCGCAAGTAGTTGAAGTGTTTGCTTAAGCTTCGTATGGTGGTGGTTGCATGTTTAATTCCTGTTCTCCGTTATAACCATCAATCAATTGCGATCGATCATGAGTGGTTTGCATGGTATATGCCAAATTGGTCGAGTTAACACTTGTTGTTGTCAAAGCGGTATAGACAGGACCGTTTCCATGGTAAGTAAATGACGCTTGATTAGGAGGCATGGCATATGGGTGTTGTGGTAATGCTGTGGTTGTGGTTGCATGAGAAGTGATTATTTGACACTGGGGTTGTTGATTAATAACAATAACACCTACATGGAAAAAAAACCTCGATACCGTATTATATGAAATTAAGCGGAAAAATAAATTGCGCGAATATTTTCCCCAGGGTTAATTTTCCTACCTCGTTTATTATGAAAATATTAATTTATGTAATTTACCAAAAGAAAGCTCTAAAGACTTGGCTTTAATATTGACAGCGCTTCGGGACAAAGAACCAGAAAGAAACATGGAAATTATCTACACCATACATTACAAGTATATCTATTATGCATAAGGTATTTTATCCTTCAGTTAGCCATGTACCTACACAAGATTTGATTCATATTGCTTTAAGAAATAAGGACCCTACCTCCACTGTACCCGTGACATCCAGGCCCAGCATAAATAGCAGCAAATAATGCAATAAAAAATGCAACACACATTGTTGCCATCAAAATAACGTAATATATAAACAGGCTGGAGGCGTCCCTAGAAATACCAACAACAAAATGAATGTACTACTAAGCCCTGCAACCAGACCCAACCACCCAAAAGTATTATTCAATGACGCAAAAAGTTACGGGTTACACCTTCAAACACTCAAACTGTGTAACTATCAAACCGCCAGCCAAATCATAATTTTGATTTTCTTTCAGAGTGGGTAGTACGAAACAATAACGCGGGTTATTGTTTGTTTTGTATTTCGATGGAAGACTAGGCCTTCCAATGTTGATTGCTAGCAAAGGAGATTACGTTCTCATACAAGTATCAGAAATTAATATAATCGTCTGCTTACTGACTGAGAATGAGGAACATACATCCCATAACCATTGCACCTATGGTGGCTGATATGTTGAAAATCCTTGTCAGAGTTAACAGACAGTAATTAGCAATGTGAAATGAAACTGCCACAGTCAAACAGCCACAAACACCAATACATAAACCAGTTATTATACCACTCCCCATAACGTGTATTTCATCTTCATTCTTACTACGATCTCCATTTTTACTTAACTATAACGATCCGACAACGATGCAAATGACGCAAAGTATCAATTGAACGACACCTAAAATATATCACGTGTCGTATTCAATATTTAACAACCCTGTTTTGAACTATTTTTTAAAAAATCTTTAGACATGGCGAGACATAAAACAAACCATACCAAGCGCTTTTGCTGCACCAGCGTGTGGGTCCCTGCGAGGTGTATTTGAATAGACTGGCTGTGAAGGTCTTGAAAAAGCATACCGTCTAGAACAAAAATTCGATTAATAATAGAAATAGCATGGATTATCATAACAACTTTTTACGAAGTATTATGTTATGAGTTTTCACTAAATTACGTAATTTTGCCGCCATCTATGTATTACGATGGGGAATTTATTTTCTCGATTGGTGTGTTTGATGCAGTTTTTCTTTAAACATACCAGGCTCAAAAGTAAAGAAACAAAATTCAAGAATCACGTCACATTGAATTAATTAAGGCTAAGTTTTTTTAGCAATCATTAGTCATGCCACAAATGAAAATATTTGCGGTAACAGATTATCGTGCGACGTAATAGAACTTCGTGATTATCTGTTACGTCAGACGGTGTTATGTTACGTCTTAGAATGTTCAATGAAATCGTAGAAAGGTGTTGCTACGTCACAGAAGTGAGCTGCGTCGTAATAAAAAGACAAAGTGTAAATAACTTTTTTTTAGCAGAAGCTCCGAAATTGAACTGTTTATAATGGCTTCTATGGAAACTAATAAACTTTTGTAATGTCTGTTCTCTAATTCTTTGGTTTAACATCACTTCCTGTTCGAAATGATATGACGTATTAACAACAACAAAAATTATTTTTAAAATTCTTAAATGACGTTAAAGATATATTTCTTCAGTTCTGGCCACAGCTGAGTACTTAAATATACTTTATAAACCATCCTTAAATCCTATGGCAGAACGAGGTTGACTCTTACCCTCACTGGCCTAAACAAATTTTATAAACAGGTAGAAAAAGTTTATTTTTTTACTGAAAAACACCTCGAAAATAACCGCCCGTCACAAATTAACAGAATAGAATCACTTTGAGTCGTTTTTCAGTAAAACCGTTAACATTTTCTACTATTATATATTATAAATAAACAGCCTTACATCCGTTACAACTCAGCGGCAATAAGATTACACTTGGGTTTTGATATTGTAAATAATCAAAGCCCTCTAATCTCGTCATAGAGAGTCATCATAATTCAATCAATACACCCTTTCCGCGAACGTTTCTGTTGACAATATGGTTGAAAAATATCATAAGTTACAGATGAATTATCATAGTGAATTAATCAAACAAAAGAAATATTATTCCCGTGGCGGGAAAAAAGTTTACTGAAAAAGATCGTCTATTTTAATACTCATCGTGCTAAATCAGCCGAGTAAAAAGGAATGTTTCACAAAAATCATGAATTCTTTCAAGCAGATATTCAAATATTCATAAAAAATGATAAAAGATTTGAGTATGGTACGTATTTTATAGGTGTTTTTCTACTTACATTGCTCGAATAAACAAAAAACTTAAAACCATTATTTATCAGTTTTTGTTGAACCACAAACAATATGTCCACTTTCTGAAAATTTTCTTTGGTTTCATTAGCAAGCGCAATTTTCTTACAGAAACCAGATTATTTTTTTAAAGTACATTAAGGGCCATCATCAACTTACGAAAAAAATTTGGAACGAAAAAACATGCATTCTTAAAGTTGGACATGCCATTTTAAGCACACTGCCTTAATTAGCTCCTGGACTTACAAATTTCAAAGTCATCAGCATATTACTTTATTCAATTTAAGCAAATATGGTTCTGTATAAATAAGTAATTTGAATAAAATAAAAGTTTGTGTAATGGAAATCAAGCCTTATATCTTATTATTATGAGCAATATCTCTTGGCGATATTATCTCTATCATTACATAATTTATAGCGTGGTTGATGAATTCTATATTCTCCCAATAAAAGAGAACTCACGTGGAAACTCTCTCGTCTGTTTGTAATCGAAATATTATTACCCACTTCAGGAATCTGCTTACAAGGAAAATTGAACTCTTTTAGGGAATCTTGAGATATTACGATATCTCCTTTCCTTCTTGGTGGCTTACTGCGTTTAGCTAGTCCTGTAATTTAATAAACGTTTGGAAATAAGGTATTAATACTTTTGACAAACCTCCAACATTGATGTTTCCGAATAGATTAGAAGATTTCCTTAGAATCGTCGACTTTACTGGAGTTGATGTAATTAATGGAAGGTTGAGATGTTTATTTACTGTGTAGTTGAGATATTGAATTAAACACATTCTTAAATTCAAGTGCTTTTTCTCTAAAAATCAAAATTTGATTTGAATAAGAAACAAGACGCCCTGTGGCCTGAAGGTCAGCGCAGTTGGTAATACCAGAAATGTGGTACACATTACGAAGAATCCTATACCTAGAACAGTTCAGATAACATTTCACATATATTTACTAAATTTTACAGCTTTTCTCCTGCGGCGGCAAGAAATACATTTTAGAAAGAAAATTTGGGTATCCTTTATAACTGTCGTTTCCATTTCAAAATCAGCAGTTTCCAGTTTGAGGTTAGCGATCTACGCTTTAATAATCTGCACATGCGCATTGTGGAATCAGAAATTACTGTCGGGAAAAAAGTTGAAACACCGGCGATCTTGTCGACCGGTAGCCATTTTTGTGAAGACGTCAATAAAAAAGACAGCTATTTTGAATCTGAACGTCAACGGCGGTGTTGTTTCAAATGTCACGGTACATACAACCTCGGCTTTAGTCATATGTTTCATTATACTCGGTATCTTATTCATCAACAGAGTGTTCGAGAAATAGGTCAGAATTTGTATAGTTCTCACGAATATATAGTTCAAAGAAGTGTCGTAGAAATATTCAGCCTAGTTGCAGTTCACTCCTGGAACAATTATCTTGCCCTGCAAAAATGAGTCATAATGAATCATTCTTTGGAACAATAACAGGTTTATGAAACAAGTTGATAGTTCCTGTAGTGAACTGCAACTAAGCCAAATAGTCTCTAACCGCTATTTTAGGATCAGATAGTGCATACCATAAGCTGATTTTTAAAAAACCTTTTAGTTAACTTGCGAAATTTTATATTCATGAAGAAACTCAGATTAAAATCCCAATTTTTGAGGTCTCGTGTCTGTTTTGATATGTGATGTCTTACAACTAAAGAAAGTGTTGGGTGTAAGGTTTTTAAGTTCCATAAATTGCTATAAATTTATTCACGAAAGTTATTTCCCCGAAAAATCGATGCTCGAAAGATTCTGATCCATAATAGCAGTTTTCGTGAAAATTTAATTTTGCGAAGTGAGATAAAACAAGCTTTCTCCAGGAATTTAATTCCGTGAATTGCGCAAATAATTAGTCTTCATTTTTTTAAAAGTTAAATATTACCATGCATACGCTGAAAGACCGAGGAAAAAAGTATTCCTTCAAATGAATTCAGTAAAATCTGGTTTTTCACAAGAATTTAATTTTGAGAATATTATATACCGTATTCCTTTTTTTAAACGCTCCCTCGAATACCCCCTACCCTACCCCTTTTTATGATTTTTTAAATAAACTTCTCTCGAATAGACGTTTCCCCCCTCTAGAGAGGCGATTATTCGAGACAAAACGTAATATGCCTCCAAAATTTTAATAAGTGAACTCCTGCATTAGCAGTTGATGGTACACAAGATGATTTGATTTCCTGTTTTAAGGAAGATAAAAATGTGCAGTAGGATAAGCTTTATTAAAAACACAAATGTTAAACTTAAATGATAAAAATCTACACAAAAATCTATTTGAAATATCGGAAGTAGATATGGCCGCAGCTGCTCCTTCTTTTAATGTAATTGAAGAAGATGAAGATGATGACATCGAGTTAGACATTATGTAATCAAATGTAAAATGTTATTAAAAATGTTTTTTCACGAAAAAGACCAAACTGTAAAAATTGAATAAATGCCTCCCTCTTTTAAACGCCCCTCGCGAAAAGACGCCCCAAAAAAATTAATAAACACCCTGGGTGTTTGTTTGAAGCAATACGGTATCCATTTTTTTTTCCGGTGAAATTTTCTTACCACCTTAAAGTATATTTGGTATATACAGTGTACAGCCCCAAAGAAATTTACTCCGCTGCGAAGGAATGAATTTTTACATGGAAAGTTTTATCTGTTCCATGTCATTGTTTTCAACACATCGCGAAAGCTCATAATCTTACGTGGAAGATAAAGTTTCTTTCGGGCTGTACTGTATTGATCATTGGACTATTTTTATCAAAATAAAATGATAACAAGTCTTTTATTATCCGATTGGATATGACAAAGTTCCATAGAAACTCCATTGCAGTGTCATATTTTTGTGGGTGAAATTTATATTACTATATATATTAGGAAAAATTGAATTTTTAAATTTTTAGTGCTAAAATTACACAGAACAGAAGAAGGATAGTAGGTGAAGGAATTAATCGAAAGTGGGATCGAACATAGTTTCTCACAAAAATTAATCTCATTATAAAATTCAGTAAGAATTTTCTTACCTTGGGTGCTAGAGATTAAGCGGCTGATAATATTTCAGTATTCTGAAATAATTGTGCAGTATAAGGTTGAAAATCTTAGCGGAATGCTTTTACTGCGCCGATCTGGGAAACACAAATTAAGATTGAACATTTTACTGCATTCTAGGCCACACTCACAATAATTAAATTACTTTAAATAACTTGATCTGTGTCATTCATACATTAGCCACGGTTTGTGGATAGCCTCTATTCCAATGTTTTGCGGAATCAGCCTACAACTGTGGACAAAAAATCTTGGAATTACGGACGGACGTACGGAAGGACGTACAAACGCTAATTAAAGATCAGCTGTTTTCCGCGCTGACCAATAAAGTAGATAGAGATCTAATTGCTCACTCCTGAAAGTTAATACAACAGCACCGTAGGCATAATCAAATTTCGCCACCTTTCCTCGATTTTTTTCGTGTTTCCATGGTGAACTGATCTGGGGATTAGTTTCAATATATCAACGGAGCTCAAAATTATATTTCCAAAATAAATAAAAAATTTACAAAACTGTGCTAGTGTTAACAAACGGAATACACTGTCACTATCGAACGGACAGTAACAATAACTTTGAAGACAGCGACGGTATGCATGAACATACTCGGTACGCTGCTGTGAATGAGAACAATCTTTTCCCATTAAAGATATCATTTTTCTAAAGGATTTGGCATGGCACATTTGGTTGATCATTCGTAATTATCAATCCGTTTGTATGGTTCCCAATCTCTTTTTGATAGCACGGTCATATGAAAAAACCGACCGAAGTGTATAGACCATACCGAGTTAGCGAGGGTCTATATTTATAGGCTACAAATTCACTGATATTTAGGACAATGTTTTGGTGTGGTGGTCTCTATCAATTTTTGTTAAATCTACGGGAATTATTTTGAAATTATCTTATTTATAAAAACTTGTTTGTTTAACGAACAGTTGGCTTTGATTACCATATTTTTGTCAATACTCTTGTATATATGTTTTGGTCACGTCCAATAAAGAAAACAAAAACCACTGACACTTCGATGTATATACTTTAAGGCTTGTTGGTGTCCACTTGATTGCAGTAAACAAATTTTGTTCGCTTGTTAGTAGAAAGCAAGTCTACTCCGGCGAAAAGAAAAATATTTAACCAATCAGAAACAATTTCACTTGATCACTTCGATCAGTGGACACCAGTTTTAAAAGTTCATTGGCCTAGGGAATATACAAAAAATTGAAATCAAGGAGTCTTCCATTATATTATAATCAGAATTACGATTACAAAGTAAAGAGGATATGTAGACATCATAAAGTCATCCCCGGAGGAGAACGCAATACAATGTTTTTTGCCGTCGAAAGTTAATCAAATTTTCTCAACGTTCACTTCTTACTGAGAATGGAGACGCTGTGTGTAACATTTTTTGTTTTTGTTTTTGATATTTTTTTATTGAACGCTTTAAGTTCAGTAATAAAGAATACCAACATTGGTCGGTATCAGTAACTATTCTATTCGACGAGATAGTCGATGTAGACCTGGTTTGTGTTCGTCTTATCAGTTCATCATTTTCTACCGTTGTCCATTTTGTAATGTGTTTGAATATAGCTTTTTCGTATCAGTTAGTTTTAACTGCTATGCTGAAATGTGTAGCTAACAGTTTATTTGGTATTTCATTGTAGTATGTGGATTATTATGGCTCGCTATTAGGGAAACGAATGTAGCAAAATCATTATTATATTGTTTTGATACCGTTTTGTTTTAGATTAGAAAACTGAATAGTATAGATGAATTTAATACAAGAAGAGAATGTGAAAATCTTGGTTATATACATATATGACTCTATAAATGTTTGACCTCAAATCAGCATGGCGTGTATAAAAAATGAATGATAGATGTTGCAATAAAGCTGTTACATTTTCACTTTCCTGAAAACCACAATGAACCTATTGAAACATCAGCTTAGTGGGGTAATAGGGGTATGATTTTTTTGTTTCCTTTTAATTTGATGTCCAAGGTGTAAAATTATATGAATTGGTATGGAGAAATGGGAATACTATACTTACTTTTAAGCACCAACCACTGTTATTAGCGACCCTTTAATAACCGCCCACATAGTATTGAAATGATATTCGCTCCCTCCCTCCAAAAAGGACCTAGGCAGTAATTAGATACAAAATGTTTTCAAATTAGTAAATGAACGCCCGGGCGGTTATTAAAATTTATTTGAAAATAATGATGATGAATATACATATAAGTATAATAAGTATAACAGAGGTGCGAGAGAATGATAATGAGAAAAAGCAATATAAACACACGCAATAATGTTTTATTCTAATCATTCTCCAAATTCTTAATAAACCCCTTCCTCTTTAACCGCCCATCCAAGTTGCAATAGATTAATAAGCACCTGGGCGGTTGAAAGGAAAAATAAAGTAAGTAGCAATATTATCGCAAACATCGTTCATAACCCCATCGATTTGAAAATTTAGTTTACGAGGTAATCAAATAAATATGTCGCATCGTGAGAATTCAGTTCTTATTCAAATCCCCGTATACCCGATAGCAAAATGAAAGTTTGTTGTTAAATGGAAATCTATCCAATACATGTTGAGACCCATCGTGCTATGGGTCTATCATGTCGTTGGAAATTATGTTGCCGCAAAAATAGTCCTCAGTATTTATCCAATTTTAAATCATACATGAATAATGTGTAAGATAGCACTAACCTTCAAGCCGTAACGCCCTTGTTGTTTTTAAAATTGACGTGGCTAAAGTAGCTGCTTCTTTTCATCATCAACAACGCTTAGTCAACTGAAGTTAGAAAACTGTAAAAACCAAACAACACAAGGAATGGTTTAAAAACTGAAACGTTACTCGAAATAATGCTAATGATCGTACAACACTGCTTTCTCTTACGAAAACATACGAAAATAATAATAGATATTATAAACAGAACATGGCTGGCAAAAGAAAGCAATTTCGTATCTATCACTTTAATGAAATCAGGATATGCGTTTTCACAACATACTTTAGTTGATTTACGATGAAAAATATTGATTTTTATAACACAATACGAACTTAATATTGGTTACAAAGTGGCGTTATTACCCAGTAGGCCCAGTAAGTCTTTTCAATGCGCCTTAAATACGTCTAATTCAATTTTTTTTCTCGTCTTATTTAGATCTTTTGGAAGACGTCTGAAAGATGTATTATTTCAGTCTGAAATGTCAAGAAGTTTTAAAATCAAAATAATAAAATCATACACAGTTATAAATAAATATGTATGTGAAATATATGTGAGCGAAAATTAAGAGCAGCAATGTTAGATAATATCACAATCTGTTACAAGATGCCAAAAATAGTCCTGCTAGATTTTCTGTCCTGTCTCAAAGTCTTGTGTTCGTATATCGCTTTTTCTCATGAAATATGTCCAAGACTGCTGACTAATTCATATACAAACCCATTAATATAAACACTAATCAATTTCGTCAAGTTCATATCGATGCATTTCCTTTTAGAAGTATGCAAAGATGTTTCATTCGGTGTAGTTCCTAATTGCAGAATGTAAAGCACGATATGAAACATATCAAAAGTTTCTGCAGATTAAAACAAAATGATGATTTTCTTCAAAGTAAATAATTTGATGATACTTATCAACAATGAATTCATAAAAGTCTTTCCTTTGCTTTCAAAACTATCTGATTGAATTCTTTCTTTTAACAACGTTTTCAAAGCTACAAAGGGATGAAAAGGGGATAAAAGCACAAAGTCCAACAAAGAAGCAAAATTAATAAATCAATGCCTATAATTAAGTCTCAAATGTAAACCATATTAGTTGCAATATACCGTGAAAATTGATACATCAGGTTGTTATATATACCCACGAAATAAGTGATAACGATACGAAGTAAGATATAAATGGCAGAGGAACCAGAAAGTTTTCAATCTCGATAAATACAATTCAGACTTTTACAATCTTCCATTGAATGTTGTTTTCAGTTTCGATGAACTTGATGACCAGATAACCGTTCTAAATAAGCTGGTGTGTGATTGCATTAATGATCCGTTACGAAAATTTAAGTTAACGCGTCCTATATATCAGATATCAGAAATCAGAAATCGTTTTTGTGTATGACACAACGTTGGAATAGGTTTTTTACCATCATTCAAGTGTTGTGTGTACATCATTTTCACAAAGATTGTTTTAAATTCGATAGTTTTTGTTTGTTTAATAATAATAACTTTTTCAGGAAATACTTTAAAATCTTAAAGGTCCACCCGTTACGAGTGTGATAAGTAAAGTAAGTTTCATGGGCAAAACTTTTTGGCTCAGTTCTTCATTATCTGGCAATTTGCTAAAAAGTTCAAAAACATTTCTGACAGTTTCAAGTTCAACCATTTGCAGTTTAATTTCTGTGTCGATTGGTACCATTCCCATTCCCAAATTCCTTCCAATCATTTCCACACAAAATCTTAATTTCGGTTGAGATGGAAGATTTCAAAGAAATATGAATGTTGTTACATTACAACATTTCATGAAAATACCAGAACATCAACTCACAGTATAACTACTACTGCTACATCGGTTTGAAATGGATTTGGACGTAGCATAAGTTAATGTCTCATTTTGAGACCACCAAAGTTCGTGGTGAAAACGTTGCAAAATTTGTTTGGGGCAGCGAGGGTGAGGCTCGCAATTTCACACTTTTTATAAGAGTTTTCACCGGAGAAGTTTGCCGGTGTAGAAATGATACAATTATTAGCCCTGAAATTAATCTCTAATCCCAAAAGAGTTGCCAGAAGTATTTTCAAATTAGGAGAGTACAAGGGAAAGAGGAAAATAAAATTGAGGTCGCCTTTTTCTTCTTTTTCTTTTTCTTTTTTTGTTTTTGTTTTCTTTTTTTTCTTTTTTTTTCTTTTTAATGGCAATGACATTTCTCCATCGTGACTCTTTAAGAATATTACAAAAGTTATTGATGCCATCGTTTAGTATAATCACTGCTGTAAAAAGCCTTTCCTTCTTAAATAATTTAAAAGCCTACTTTCATTCCTGAAAAATTCACGTGAAATGGGAGGATTTATTGAAACGTGGAGTTTATTTTACTTTGAAGTGAAACTTTCAGATATGGCAATGTGGGATGTTAATATTAACAACTGTAAATAAATCGTAAGTCTCAAGCCCAGGTTAGAAGACTATCATTTAGATCTTGCTCAACCAACACAGTTTTGGATCTCCCTTCCCGATCACGTCTACACAAGAACTTCCTTAATGGATTTTCAATTATGTGCAACATTAAAAGTCTCTTTTTTAAAGATCACGATACTTGCAGATTAGTGTTAAAAATTAGTGATAAAAAGAACTTTGTGCTTGTGCCTGTTATTCTTTGTTTTATGCCTTATAACATTTACCTCTATAAATGTTTGATATCTCGTTTAAAAGCGTATTGAGAGAGTATGTAGAAATTGTTAAAGCCTTTAGGTTTCTAGTTATTGTTGATAGGAAAAACACAATTGTAATATATCGGAATTTTTTTCGAGAAAAATTAATAGATCACCAACTCGGATATATCAAATATTGCAAACACCCGTGAAAAATATTCCCCTTAAGACAGTGTTAACAAACAAGATATTTATGGAAAAAATGTGCAGTCATTCTTTATTTAAATCTTTCTTACATTTTCTGTAATGAATATATTTCATGAAAGATATAGTTCATAAGCGAATTGCAAAATTCAGCAACATGTCCTTTTCCTGAACTTCCATTTAGATTTATTTTACAGCATCTGACAAGATATCAGACGCGTTAGAATATAAAAAAAATTATCGACTCGAAAATATTAAATATCCCAAATATCCGTGAAAATTGTTCCCCCTAAGACAATGTTCCAAAAACATATTAAAATATTTATGTAAAAAGTGTACGGTCATTCTTTATCTATGTCTGCCTTACTTTTTCTTCAATGAAATTATTTCATCAAATGCATAGTTTATAAGCGAATTGTAAAATTCATCAACATCCCTTTTTTTCGAATATCCATTTGGATTTATTTTACAGCATTTGAATTGATATCTGATTTTATCATGATTACCATTTCTATCCAAATGCAAGTAGCTTAGGCCATATCCGTCCGGACAGCGAACCGATTGCCTGTCAAGATAATAAGCTGCCCCACCGCCATCGTCAGTGAATTCAGTGTCTTTGCGAATGCAGGATTTGAATGCAGACTGGGCCACAGCACAGCAGCGGTATTCATAATTAAGATGCCCTGCCGTCGCTGTTCCAAGCGCAAAGCCACTCAGCAATTGGTCGTTGTGGCAAATGATATTTTGTCTATCCAAATAAACCGTCTCCCCGTTTTCAACGGGCGTAGGTATAGTTTGTTCCCATTTGTTGGTGTGGCATCTTAACTGTGTTTGGCAGCATTTGTAAATGTATCGGTAATTTAGATGAAACGAGTCACGCTCCAAATGGAAGTAATTGAGAATGTAGCCATCCTCGCAAATTAATTTATGACGGTCGAGATATTGAACCTCTTTTGCGCCTTCGTTCCATTGAGTGTGTTTCTCTGTACATGTTGGGCGGTTATCTGAAAAGAAACACTGAATTTTTAGGTATTTTATGTTAAAACAAATTGCGGTCGGAGATGAAAAAGACGTTAAAAACAAAAGACGCTTATGTTTACAAATAAAAATATGCTACCCTACCCATGCTACCCTACCCATGTGCAAACGTCAATCCCGGATACTGGGCTGGCTCATTGGACTTACGTATAATAGCACTTGTAAAACCAAAGAATCAATAAGACATCCCGGTACACAGGGTAAAAAGTGTTCATGTCATCACCCCCTAAGATCTGAAGATTACGAAGCTTCTATTGTGAGCAAAGGTGAAGATGAGGAGAAGAAGCACGAGGAGGAGGAAGAGGAAGAGTAGGTAAGAGTCGGGATTAATGAAACACTTTTTGTAGCACCCTGTAGCATTGGCAACGAAAAACCGTTTGTTAAACGATAATCCATTGGTTATTCTGTAAATGTGCATATACGGATTTACTAAAAGGTATCTAATAAGCGAGGAAATTGAACATAAAATAGTGTGGGCTAGGCAAACAACTAATAAATTAAAGAAAAAAGTCACAGCATTCGTGTGCCCATGCTTTGCAACGAGTACACTGGACCTATCTGTGTATTAATTAAAATAGATGTATTCTTGAACGTTCGTGGCTAGATTGAAACTGTTTATTGAAAATGACATGCAGTATTCTATTTCCAATGATTTCATTTTCCAATCTACAGCAAAGATCCTCTGTTTTGATTAGCCCAATCGTCAGTTGTCAAATGTTTTGAATTGCACATTATTGTGATAAATGAACATAGAAATGAACATATAACTACAAGGTATCATTGCAACATATTTTTCATTATTTCCAAATTTTTCATCAGTTTTACGTCATTCATGACAAGAACTGTCCATCGCCTGCTATTTACTTCAAAAAACGAATAATAAAAAACAAACTAATTTTATGATTCAGTATGTTTTATTTTTAACTTACTATAACATTCTTTCTGCGGTGCACATATTTTATCGGCAACTTGTTCCTTTTCTCCTTTACAACCTGTACATTGTCTTGTTCTTCTTTTCTTTGTCCCTTGGCCACAGGCAACCGTACAGGTCCATTGTGACCATTCTAATAAGATTAATTATAAAAACGTACAGTACGAATAATAAAATTTATACTACCACTCAATAGTTAATTACAATCTAAACAAAGGGGATAATTTATGTTTTTTCTTTTCAAACATTTGAAATTTGAACTGCGATATCTCAACTATTGAGACAGTATCTTGAATAGATGTCATTGACACCAAAGTCGTGTTGAGTTACATTCGTGAGAATTTTCTTAAAATCCTAATTTTAGACAGTTTTAGAGGTTCAGGCCCTTATTCCGGACTCGTTTGCTTGCCTGCAGAGATAATAATTCGAATAAAACATCATACAAGTACCACATTTTTGGAACCTGCCAGGTTTCAAAACTCTTAGATTATTCATGAGATGCCGAGAAATAATTTTTATGCAAGAAGAGTTTTTATAGAAGTTTTATGATATCCTAACAAACAAATCTAGATGATTCACTCTGTAAGGCTCGTATAGATATTCGTTGTATAGATAAACGTTATTTCGTAGTTGCAAAGTTGGAGCAGTAATTTTTCTGAAACTGCCTGTATAATTATGGCACAGAAAAGCCCTAACTGTATGACTAAAATGTACAGACCTGTACATTCATGTTTGCTTCCTCCTGGAACACATATAGCATCAACAGGACACTTGTCATCAATTCCACATCCTTTCTTGTGACCACATTCAACATCCATTGAGGTACAATAATCGAAATACAAGGGGAGAAACCATTTTCGTATATCCAAGCTTCTAACTGCCAGACCATTAGATGCTTTCAAGTTGGCCTTACCGATAATTTCGTCGGTCATTAAATTAACAATTGGAGATAATTCGAATGATTGTGGTACAGGTGTAAACTGTTGTGTTGCCCACTCTTTAATGCTGGTTGGTCGAGAACCTTTGCTGATAATAATATCTTCGTTATCTTCAGATGTCAGTTTATTCATCTTCTCCAAATCTGATTTGGTGCAGCCAGATGTATTATCTTCGACCTGAATTCCAAAAATCCTCGCCCCTTTGACGTAAGAACATGCTTTCAATGTGTTTGCACTGAAAGTTTCACGAGCATTTTTGGAAAACTTTGAACGGTAAGCATACTCAGCGCCCATTGTTGTTCTCAACAGAAAGTGTGTTCCATATTCTCTGATAAATAATCTGAAGATTCCCTTTTGGATGTAAATTGGACTGTTTGCGGCTTCGAAGAGTCTTATCAAAGCTCCTCGAAATGGTGCCGTGAAAGGTGGTAACTGAAATCTATCAAGTCTCATTTCATACATTGCACATGTTCCCAGTGATAATATTACAGAACCATGTTTCTCTGAAAAAAACTTGGTGAGCTTTTTGAAATCTCTTGAATCACCCCAAGCACGTTCGAACGGTTTTGGGATAACTGTCTTGGCAGACAGATCGACTACCCCGAGATCCACACCAGTAGTAACTTCAGTATCTGTACCAATTTGTAAATCCATACCACTGCTTGAAAATTCAGCTACATATTTTCTAAAGATAACAAATTTTAAAATTTAGGGAACTATCTGGGTTACATCTCGCTTTTATGTTGTGTAAAGGACGAATTAAACATTTAAATTTAACGATTTTAAAACAGATTTGTCGTTACATTTCTTCCAAATTCAGGAAGCCATTTTAGTTGATACAATGTTTTAATAGTACGTTTCTTAACAAACATATCGCCACACGGAGATGCGTTTTTAAGAAAGTTTGACTGTGTAATAGGAATACAGAATGTAAGTAAGAATGTCCTTTTCGTTGTTGCTTTTACATTTGTTGTATTCATGATTAAAACTTTGGGCCCATGTAGCAAATTTATCATATAGTTCTGTTGCTTGTGATCATATGTATATATGTGCATATTTACAAAATTCTGTTCTTCCTTTCGGTCCTATTCTCTATGAGGTGGAATTGTTCGCGAGGACTTCACTTTGGCAGGTTTTGCGCATGCTCTCTTGACTAAAAACACGATTTTCTAGATACAGAGCGTTGCGCAAAGTCGGACGATTCCGCCTCGTGGTGAATATGCACAAATGCTGAAGCATGATAACTGAGGCGCAACATAGTGGTAATAAAAGTCATCAATCTACTCATAGGCGTATGCAGGGTCAGTAAAAAAAGTGGAGAAGTCCAACGTTAAGATCTTTCATTTCAGTCTTAAGTGTCTAATAGGTTACTTGCGCGTTTTCCTTTTCCATTTTAAATGACTAAACTCTCCTCCACAAATTTCGACTGAGCTCTACCTACGCCTCTGCTTGTAGTGGTTTGTCTTTGTGCTCTGTGGATAAGGATTGTTTTGTTCAGTGCTGACATCTGTGTCAGATTTTTGTTGCATTTATAACAGAAGACTTTTGTTTTGTTATTTAAAGAGCGCGAGAAGCAATAAAGTTTAGTGGCATTATTTGAACAGATTGAATAGAAGCCATCAAAACTATGAATTTTATTATAATCATTTTGGGAATAAAGTAAATATTTTTCATGTTATACCATTTCAAAGACTAATGACTTAAATTATGTCAGTAATAGCCGAAGTCACACTGAGATTAGTTCAGATCATTGCACATTGCAACAGCCGTTGACTTATACAAATAAACAATCCGACAAGATTGGAAATAAACTCTCTTACCTATAGCTGTTAATTGTTGTAAATGAGTGGGACGTCATACTTCTTTTACAAATTGACAATTCCGATGCGGTGATACCTGTTTCTAATTCAATTCTTCCAAGTGAATTCGTTTTTGTTGGTAGAAAGATTTGTCCCTTAAAACCAGGATCACGTCGATCCTGAATAGGATTTCCTTCTCTGATGTTGTATCCTCTTAGGGCGTATGCCATGTTGTCAAATGGCGTCCAGTTTGGGTTACAGAACGATGCTCTGCAACTTGTTAAAAGCGCATAACAAATGTTGGAGTAGAGGATTAATGAAATGACGTGCAACAGCCACATCTATAATAAAGAGATATAAAATCTTCTGAATTTCCAGGTTAATTTAGTTTACCTAATTTTTCCTTAAACTAGTTTGGTTTCAAAATGTAACTTTGCATGTTTTCAACCAAGCACACCAACGTCTCATTGACGTCTGAACACGTCGGCTTGACCTTTGTGCGTACAGGGTATGAAATAAAAGGAAAGAATCTATTTCCTCTCCTGCATCCCATACTACTGGTAGGTAATATTAAGATTATGGTCAGACTTTGTGAATAGATATCACTTTGGAATAAAAAAATATTGAAATTCACTTTTCACACTTAACTGGAATGTTCCGTAACGGAGTGTTCACATTATACCGTAGTCCTAAATTATGTTGGCTCGCCAATTATGCTGAAGAATTCAATTCAATTTACTCGAGTTGAGGTGATAAGCGAACAGAGCAGAATGATCTTATTCCCCTTAACTCACAACGGAAGTAGTGTGAAGGCATACTCTAACCTCCTGGAATGAAACATCAAATCTATCCGCAAAGTCTGAACATAGTCTGATACATACTGTAGCCTATACGGACAAATGATATCTAAGAAGACTTACCTTGTTTGTTGAACTCCTAGAATGAATATAGCATGTTAAATTGATTTTGCACCTTTTATATGCAATAATTCATTGTCTGTTGATAATTTTCAATACAAGGGCAAACCGGGGGTTAGTTGTATCATTTTCTCTGGTATAATTTCTTGCATTTGAAAAAGTTTTGTTAGCCCAGGATTTGCTTTTTAAAGCAATTAAAAAAGGCGATTTGGTCACGAGAAAAAGTTTGTGTGTGTGATGTAAGAAATAATATCAGTGCAATTATTTTCTAATCAAAATTAAATTCAGTTTCTAATTCAATTATAGAGCAATATGAACATACAAAATGTGGAAACCGTAGTTCCTCTTTTAAAAGGCTGGGCGCTTATTAATTTTTTTAGATTGGGTGGGCGCCTATAAGAAGGGGCAATTATAAACGTTTTTTTAATGGAAATCAGCAAAGGACTGTGAAAATGATTAAAACATATTGTGTATGTTTCCTGTCATTTTCGTACATTCGCTCGTACTCTGTTATACTCTGTTATATGTCTATATTCATCATTAATCAATGAAATCCACTTGTGCGCCCGTATTTCCTCATTTGAAAAATTCTGTTCCTCTAGTTAACCATTAGCACTTGTTAGATTGGACCGGTTAAAAATTAGTTTGGAAGTTGGTCGAGTTTTTGAAAGATTGGGGTGCCAAAGAAAGGAAATTTTCTTATAAGTTTTCCTCATTGCTTTTATTTTCTGGTGGCCTTTTTTTGTATTTTTTTTTCTTAATACCATTTTTAGATTTTTGCGAAGCAAGGAATCAGTCGTCCCTGTTTTTCTTTTTTCTTCTTCTTCTTCTTTTTGTTACTGTTCGAACCTGGCGCTATTTTTAAAATCATTTGCGAATGGGCTCAATAATTCTCCACCTGATTTACTATTTCACTGGAAGGGCGTTACTTTGTGTTTCATGTATTTATCTACTGCACAACGATTCAAATAGAAGTTACAAGCCTTTATGCAAAAAATGGCGTGGAAGTTCCGCTTAGATCTACTTTCTAAAGTTTCAAACCTTGAAACTAATCACCATTGTGGTATTAAATTTAAGGGGAAAATAAATTTTTTTCAGTGGTTTCTATTGTTGTTGTTGTTGTTGTTGTTGTTTTAAAAGTTGAAATAGACTTCGAAAAGGTATTTGGTTTAATTTTATGAAGTTTGCCAGATCTATAATTGATTTCATTTCCTTAAGAAAATAAAATTTCCTTGTCTCAGATTTCGGTTGTCTTTTCTGCCAGGAATACGAATACACTAGTCGGATACAATACAAAGATATAACGAAATCTGAAGGGACTGAAAAAAAATAGTTCGTTATAACGGGGTTTTAATTTAAAATGATGAAAATGGAGATTTGAAGTTTGGAATTTTTCAGAAGATCATTTTAGTCTGACTATAGAACTTCTTCCGCTGAATCTAATCAACAGTAAGGATAATTTGAATTGGATTGACCGAATTTTATATTTTTATATAATGTCCAAAAGAAATGACACTTACTTTGGTCCTCTTTCAAAAATTCCACCAAAGGTTTTTTAAAGATACCCAAGTTCGTTATATTCGTAAGTGAATTAAATTTCATGAAAGGGCGAAAAAGACAGTTCGATATATATCAGGGTTAAGCCGTATTCGTTATACGCGGGTAATTTTTTCAGAGTATTTGAAAGAGTTAGGTGCCGAAAAAAGAAAATTTTTTTATAGGTTTTCCTCGTTGCTTTTATTTTCTGGTGGCGTTTTTTTTTTTTTGCATTTGTTTTTTCTTAATACCATGTTTAGATTTTTGCGAAGCAAGGAATCAGTCATCCCTGTTTTTTTATATCTTTTTGCTCTTCTTCTTCTTTTTGATACTGTTCGAACCTGGCGCTATTTTTAAAATAATCTGCAAACGACCTCAACAATTCTCCGCCTGATTTACTATCTCACTGGAAGGGGATTACTTTGTGTTTCACGTATTTATCTACTGCGCAACGATTGAAATAGAAATCACATGCCGTTATGCAAAAAAAATGGCAAGGAAGTTCCGCTTAGATTTACTTTCTAAAGTTTTAGTTTCCGAACCTTTAAAAATGAAACTAATCACCATTGTGGTATTAAATTTAAAGGAAGAATACAAAAAAAAAGACAGTTTGATATATATCAGTGTTAAGCCGTGTTCGTTATATGCGGGTAATTTTTTCAGAGTTTTCTTAATCAATTTCAAGGGATCAAAATAATTAGTTCGATATATCGAGTAATTCGTTATATGCGCTGTTCGTTATTCCAAGTTCTACTGTACAAACAAATCATTCGTGCGGAATAATTTTATCGTTTTTTGCAAAATTTACGTGAATTTTTTATTTTTCAGTGCTAAATTGTCTGCTTTCTTTTTATTGTTTAAATTTAGAAAATTTAGCGTAATAGTTTTTTTCTGAATATTTTGCTTTTTTGTATTTTGTGTATGTTTTTTTACTTGTGAGACTTTGGCGAAGCAAGCCCGCCTGCTATACGAACTTAAGTTTTCCCACGTGATCATCTGCTCTTAGAACAACTCCTACATCTGCTAAAGATATTCTTTTCCTGGATTTCTTGCTTCTTCCAACCCTGAAATCGACTGTTTTAGCAGAATGCATACAACCAAATTAAATCAAATCATGTCATCTTCATTTTAACATTGGTTTTACATAGTTCCTAATAATATATTTAAAACTAATCTAGACTAACAACGAAAATGCTAAAATATTAAAACAAAATAATTAAGTTTACAAGTTTACTTGCGTGAACATTGTTTCCTAGCCCTTGCCAGCCGTTTATAATAAGGTTTTTGAAAGTTTTGACAGTGGAAGAGTTTTTATAAATATCTGGGAGTTGATTCCGTAAGCAACTTGCACGAAAGGTGTAGGCATTGAGTCCATAGTTACAAAATATTCAATAAGTTGCTCATATAGGAGTTTCTCATATATTGTGAAAATAGAAGGAAAAAGCCTAACTGCCATGAAACTCCAGAAAGAGATAACAATTATGATAAACCTAAATGCATGTTTTCCCGGACACTGAAAACATAACTACGCAATTTATAATGAAATTGCAATGAAATTGAATGCAATAGTTCCTTTTCCTCTATTTCTGAACCATGTCGCAGCGTTTAACTTACTCAATTCGTTAGTTATAATTCTGTATTCAACTTTGTTTGTTCACTGGAATACTCATTGGTCCAAATAAAAGAATGAGTTCTATAAAAAAATCAATGCGTGAATTGTATTAATTGTCGGCTTTCTTTAAAATCTTTCGGAAGAAAAAAACATTTACCAGCTTAGTTGGTAAAAACTTTCATCTCAAAATTAATTAAGCAGGAAATAAAGCACGATAGAAATATTCTAAATTTCTTCAATGCTCCTTCTTGTCTATTAGAAAATATTTCTTTCACAAGATTTCTTTATCAAGATACAAGTAACGAATGAAGTTTTCATCGAACTCGTTCATATATCTGTACGACATAATTGTTCCAGCAAACAGTTCTAGGACATTTTACCGAATGGACACTTCCTCGAGGGACACTTACCCAACGACACATCCCCGAATAAAAATTACCAACTAATAGCTCCCCGACAAACAAATCCCCAACAAGGCATTTCCACGAACGGACATTTCCCCGTCCTTGCATTGGAAGCTAGGATAAATCTCTGACCAGATTTCCTAACTGTCAGGATTGGATTTACTGTTTAAATAATCAATTGGGTTCATCTGAAAATTTCTCCACACCATAAAAGGTGCAGTAAAAGTTCTAAGTAAAGTGTTTGAAAAAACCAGTCCCTGAATTTATAAGGTTTGAACTAAAACTAAGGTGATAAGAAATTGTCCGATGAACACGATGGTAATGATTCTAAACTCCTTTTACAATACAGGTCGGACATATTTGCGGATAACTTTGGAAAGCCTCCGACCCAACAAAACAAAACAGTTCTTCCTTTTCTGATCGGGGAAATATCGGCACAGAAAATGTCCGTCGGGGGAACAATTCGTGCGGGCAACTATCCGTCAGGGAAGTTGTCAGACGGGAACCTGTCCCAACTTTCAATTCAAGTTCGGGGAAATGTCTTGTCGAGGAAATATCCTTCGGGGAACTTTTCGATAGGTATTTGTCCTAGGGGAAAATGTGTGGTTAGTGTAGTAAACATACGAAATTGGAAGTTGACGATGAAAATATTATTAAAAATAGAGCCAGTTCAACGCTGCAACAAGGTTTGCAAATTGAAGAAAGAAAACGCTGGATTCGTTTCAAGCGCAATATTGTTCGAGAAACTTTCATGATTGTTAAACTGGGTACTTATGTTTTCAGTATTATTACAAAAAACATGTATTTAGCTTCCTCGTTATAGTTCTTTTCTCTTATTGCAGTTTTCAGACCAAGTACGGATTTTTTTATTATTCCGATCTTACGCTCGATTTCAAAGTTGGAAGAAGCCATGCTCCTATGGCAACAAATCCAGATAATATTATCGACAGCTGATGCACTCCTCCTTAGATGGACTCCTCCTTACACTAATTTTTTGATCACATGAAAAAACTCATCCCGTTAAAACAGGTTGGCTCGCTTTGCTGAGATCTCGCTGTTATCAAAAAGTCTCATTAATTTTGATTTACGACCACGTGAGAAACTGGCCAGCCCGCTTTGCCGAGATTTCGCTACATATTCAACCGAGGTCTCGATTAACTGGACTGAAATATTTTCCTGTGATGGGTTGGAAAAAATTCAGTCCGCCTAACCAAGCTAAAACTGTTTAAAGGCATGTGAAATTAGAGTCACCCTCTGGAAACGCCCTATACCCAACCAGAAACAATTCAACTTTTGTTGTTATTTTGCGAAAATATGCTAATAGGATTATAGGTGCTATTTGCTCGTCGTCGTCCATGCTTAGAATGAATTGTTTATAAAAGTTTAGGAACATACAGTGAACTATCAATATTACGAACCCCCGATATAACGAACTCTCGATATAACGAACTCTCGATATAACGAACCCCCGATATAACGAACTCTCGATATAACGAACTGGTTTCTACTTCCCTTCGAGGTTCCACTGTATACGAAATAAGGGAGCATGTTTGAAATTGTAATTCCGCATAGTTTTTTTAACAATAAATCTTTCCATTCAGGGAGCATATAATTTCTTTTGCAAGAAATATTTGTCAAGATATCTTTCAGTGTATGACTCCCTTAAATCCCTGAGTTTAGACCCTTCTTCAGCATAACTTCGATTATATTTTGTTGTTGTTGTCGGTGTTGTTGTTGTTGTTGTTGTTGTTGTTGTTTGTTTGTTTGTTTGTTTGTTTTCGGAATTTTTAATAACTTATGTTATAGGTTTTACGGTTTGTTTCGAGAAAAGTGTGTCATTTCTTAAAGAGGCTATATAATCTCAAAATTCAGTGTTTGCAACTACTTCATATTTCATACCAAAAAGAACGTTAGCAAAATATTAAAAGGGCATGGAAAAGAGCTCATCAGTGAAAAACGCCCCTACATATGCATATACATAGGTCTAAATAAAACTAACACTGTGTAAACGGCTCCAGTATTGCTGTGAATACCCAATTCCGCAAATTTATGATAATCGGAGTTATGCAGGGGTATCCGAACATTATGTTATTACCTCCCCTAAGCCCGGTTATTATCGTAAATCATATGCGGGCATCGGATACGTCGGATATCATAGTTGTATCCACTTTATCCAATCTCATCTAACTCGTGGATTCATTAATCTCTCCATTTTGTCAACTAAGTCTTTAGGCCCTTTGGTTCTAATCATGGAATTTTGTACAGAAGTCCATACCTTCTTGTAAATTAGTTTCTCTCACCAACCAAATCCTATAATCTACCCTGACTCAGTTCTTCTTTTCATTGTACAGTTGATGTTTACCTTCTTTTTTTTCTTTTGTTTTATTTGTTATTCTAATTATGTTTGTGCTTTCAAGGTGGCCAGCCCTCGGCTAAAAATTCTCGTCTCCTTTACAATAACAACAAGTTATGTTATAGATTACAACTCATGTACTGTTGTTTCTGTAGAATAAATATTTCTTATTAAATTTCTTCTCCCAAAGGATATGCGGACATCGGATACATCTGAATATCGGAATCATAACTTATTATAATGTGAACCATAGTCACAAGAAAAAAGTCTGGAAACATGACCAATATCGGGTCGTTTAATAGCTTGAAGTTGACCGTGTAATTATAGTGCATAAAAACTCTGAAAAAATGGCTGAATCACTGGAAGATTTTCTTTCTTGGCAATAAAATAGAAGATATTATGGCTTGATTGTTGAAGATATTTTATTGAAAGAACGGGAATAAGACCAATAAAGTGAAGTATCAGTCGAAAAGATACCGCACACCTACACCACAGCAGTTTTAAGATGTGAAAAGAGTGTCTTCAAAAAGGGGTCAGTCACTCCCCACACTAATAGCATACGTCAAACATCTTCTGAAAATGTTTTCGATCAAATATTTTTAGTAAAAATTAGTAAATGTGGATGAAAACAGAAGATGATAACGAAACATGTCCTGGTTCCTCTGATGCTAATCATTGTGAACCACTCCAAAATTCAAAGGATTTTTGACGACCAAAATTGTTCTCAAGCTGGTCTTGGCATAATTTCTCTGTCAAAACATGCTATGACTTTTGTATGATTTTATCCACGAAATGAACGAGGTATATCTGGCATTACATGTTTAAAATTTCAAAGATGATATAATGACATTCTTGGCGATGCTAGAGAAATGGAGCACTCAATATTGTTGCCTGTTTTATTTTTTCAGACTTTCTATTCATCGATTTACGTGACTTTTAATGCAACACTACACACAATCTATAATACACACATTGGTACGGTATGAATTATGTTACATTTACTTTTTGAATTTTTATGTTGAACTCGTGTGTAGTGTAGTGTATATTTATGTAAAAAGGTTCAGATAATATATACATTAAGGAATTTTGGAGAAATTTGGCCAATTTTCCAAAATTAAATCCATGCTCAATATCCCCAGAGGTTGATTTGGGAATTTAAATCCACGCCAATAATATATATAAAAAAACATTCATATGCAATATATTCACAGGCTATATGGGACTGAAACGTTGTTAATTAAATTAATAAAAATACAATGATCATCTATCAGTCAGGTACATGCGAGTTGTTGCCTTAAAATTTGGGGTACACATACCGGATGGAGGCACCGCATCAGTGAATCACTGAAAAGCTCTATGAGCAATTAGTATCGGTGAAATAAATTGGAAAAAAATTACTTTCTATTGATTTAACTACATTATAATGGGGACTATGTTATTGGGTTGGTCAAAAGATAAACTCAATTGATTTATAATTATGATTGATAAAAGTTTATAAATACATTTATTAGTGAATGACAAAATTAAAATGTATGAAATATTTATACAAACTAAAATTCACGAAAATAAATCATGGCAAAAATTTTCTCCTTAAGGCACTGCTGGTTTTCAACATTAGATTTATATATATATATTTCATGACGATTTCAGGGAAAACCAAAACAAGCGGTAATTTGCGACAATAAAGTAATGATAAAAAACAATAGATCCTATCACTAAGTCAGTCAATTAACCACTACACATTTTTTATTAAATAGGAAACCTACCGAATGGTTTCCCAGTGAACACGTATCCGTCCTTGCAATAATTTAATTTTTTATAGTTTACTGGAAAAGCTTTTTGTTAACCTGCTTTCAGATTGGTATTTTCTTTAAACATGTCAGTATTGAAGATTCTTAAAATTTTAGACTGGCTACAAGAAGATTCCTTTCTGTTCATGTTTCTTTTAAAAATTCGTATATTTGACAACGGGATTTTGATTTATGCAGACTTTAGTCTTTTGCCATTAGATTTTTTAACACAACAATTTCCGCTTCAATAAATTAATATCTGACCAATCATGTAATAAACGAGTATTCTAATGTATCAAGATAATTTTGTATTTGATTATAAAGGATTTAGGTGTTTTTATGAAATATCTTTATCAAAGAAAATATCATTCTCTTTCTCTTTCATCTGCTGATACAACTTGAATTCCACCTGTTGTGAGTAAAATAATCAAATATTGAAATTCATCATGTTCATTTATTGAAAAGATTTAACTAAAGAATTTCCTGCAGTATCATAACAATTTCTACTGACTGACCGCCTGTATTTTTTCATCTTTCTGTCACTGTTTAACATTTTCAAATTAATTGCTAATGTTTGTAAAAACTCTGTTTCAACATTACACGTAAGCACCATTAAAAATTGGCTAGCTTATTGGTGCTTATTTTTGATTATTAATTTTGTGAATTTGAGCTGGGGCTTACAACGGTGTTGTTTATTAAAATTTGGCGAGCATAAAATATTAAATTCTGGAAAACCTTGTAATATCTTGATAACCATTGACGTCACTTGTGGTCTAAATAGACCACGCGGCATGTGACAAAAGGTTAAAGGACAAGCTCTAAAGAGAACTTTTAAATGGTCAGAAAAACAAAACAATTAAATTATCAAATACCCAGACAAGTCATTTTAATTTTGTTAACTTTTTGCAAATATGACCGCAATATTGAGGAGGCATTAAAAAATAACAATCTAACCACTACTATTTTCGTACAAAAAATAAACCAACATGGCGTTTTACACTCACTACAAAAGGTAAGAAAGTAAAAACAAACAAACAAACAAACAAACAAACCGAATAAATTATAGAGCAAATATCAGCGGCAGATGGAGAAGCGATTTTACTATTCTCTTATTTTAGAAGAGAGAGAGAGCGGGATCGATGTCTAAGGGGGAGGAGGGGGTCTTTAACCGCTCAGCTAGACAACCCCCTTACACACCAATCCCGTTCTCAAGCTGAAAGGATCGATTCACACTGTTATACTCTCTGGCTTGAACCCTGCCTCCCGCTCTGTAGGTGCGCACTCTATACCACTAGGCCAGTCGGTTAAATTTGTTTTACATATTTTTGGATCAATATTTACACCTTTAGTGTGAAAGATACTTTCTAGAAGTAAAATAACCATTTTAAGTAATGAATGGAACTGATGTTATTGGACATCGATAAATTATTTAAACAGCATCCAAAAAAGTGTTATGTTGTTACTTAAATTTAGTTACCTGACAATAATTATCTCTTCAAAATTATCTCTTCAAATTCAGACGAAGCGGTCGTTTAAAGCGACCGACGTAAAATAGACAGGCCCAAAAATAGGGGAAATAAGCCAATAGGATAACGTAGGAACTGGAGAAAAGGCAATGCCAACTTCAAAATTATATTATGGATCATAGATAGTGCACCTTTCATGCGAAAACTCCCAATTTACTTACTGCCTATTAGTGTGGATGTTCCACAGCAGAGTTTTTAAGTTAAGTTAAAACTTTATTTGAAATTGATCTCATTAAAATAGTTAAAAATTAATTAAAACCAACATAAAAATTGGTAATAGAGGACTAAATAATATAATATCTGATATCCGTGAACGTGAACTATGTAATGGAGGTTGAAATATAACGATGCCATACCACATAATTCATATCATTAAATTAATTATGTTATCAATTTTTTGTTGATTATGGGAAAACCACTTTGATTAAAGTTTGAATGAAGATTACATGCATGTCTGTCTTTAAGAATTGCTTATCGAAACTACGAATATTCTTTTAAAGAACTACTCAATAGAGATGACTCACTCACAATTCATGAAAGAAACACGACAATTAGGAACAAAAATATAATAGTATAAACATGGAATATCGCCCCCAAATAATTAAAAATCTCTTTCACCCACGAAACAAATTTAGCTAGAACTTAAGAACATCTCCACAATTTAAACGGCGACAAGTTTGCACTGTCATGTATGGTACAAAGACCATGACATCGATAACTCCAAAACTGTGGGAAATCATACCAGCCACAATTAAAGGGTCCAACGTAATTATAGCGTTCAAAAGAAAAATCAAACAATGGAAGCCAAAATATTGCCCATGTACGCTTTGTAAAACATATGTGAAAAACTTAGGGTTTGTAAAACACGGAACCTTAGATAAAAGACATATACCTTCTTGCAGCTAATTTTTTCATTTTTAAAACAATACTTATAAAAGTAATATTTTAATGTTTTATATTGACTTTAATTGTAGGTAATTTTTTATCATCATTATCAACAATAAATAAAGAAGAAATAAATAATAAATATTTTTGCTCACAAGTCAATTCTTGTCGTACGGTTCAGAAAAGCCGCTCGCCCGCCCGCCCGTTACATCTTAAGTAGTTGCATGGGTTTTGCCACCAGAGTCTAAGTATAACATAAATTATTATACTTATCTATAAGGTATATTAAAACTTAGAATTCCCATCCATTTTTAAAACAATACTTATAAGTAATATTATAAGTTGAATATTATGCATATATCTGTTAGATACTTTCCACACTTTCCATTGTCTTTTTTGTTTCTTTTTTTACGAAACCATAGATTTCCTTTTTATACTTGATATGTTAAAAACGTTTGATGGAGAACGAGAAGAAGTTCCACTCTTGATCTTGAAAGAAGTCAGCGACAGTGTTTACTAAATTGAAACTTGAAAGAAAAAGCTTTTGAAAGGGTCATTCTTTTCATTTACTAAGTAGTTTTATAGTGAATTATAATAGTACAGGGTAATGCTTGGTATTACATGATTTATGGAGCTTTCTGGATATGCATTTGCACAGCTTCCACTCTAGAGAGACCTGAGCTGTTTTGGGGTTTTTTTGTTATTCTTTATGTTTCTCAACTTGAATTTCATAGATTTTGAATTGGTTCTTTATTCTTTACTTTTGGTTAAATTTGTCTTGTATATTAATTTGTCATCATTTTAAGTTGGGAATAAAGAGTTGGTCTTTCGGTCAGTGTATGCAACATTGTATCTTTTGCATCTCTGATTTTTTTCGAAGGGTTACAAATGAAATTATTAAAGCCTTAACATTTTTTGGATATGTTTTCAAGGTAAACGTAAAAGTATACACATGGATATACACTTTTCGAACTCATTCAAATTTTATCTTTTGTTATCTTTGATACTTTTCCGCTTTAATATTTAGACCGTCATAAAAAATATACTGTTTCATTGCATTTTGTTTAAAAAGATATGTGCGGGAAAAACACATAGTGTATTTGTTCATTAAATTTTTAATTAAACGATTTTTTTTGTTGTGCTCGTTTGACCAGCGCTTTAGTTTAATTGATTCTTTTGTTTTCAATTTGTCAAGGAATTTTATGCTTTGTAAATGACGTAACAGCAAACACCAAACTGTCATGAAAGCAAACTGTGCTTTCAAAACAAAAAAATAAAAATGGATGAAGTAAAAAACACAAATTTTGACGGATTACTGACGAGTGAAACTTTTTAATCACATAATAAGAAGCAATAGCTGTGAGCGTCCTTTCCTCAGAATTCATTTTCTTTATTTAATATTCTTGTAAGAAAGAATAATTTGTTATCTAAAAGCCGTTTTCATACACTATCCAAGAATTACAAAATTTAAGCGTAACTTGTCCGCCATTTTTAAAAACGCTTTTGCATAGATGATAAAACAAAGTGAATTTCAGTCTGCGTTATGTAGGCTAACTAGATTTATCAGCCAATCAGATATCAGAAATTAGCTGTATAACCAATGAACTTTCAAAAACAAACTTGCATAGGTTTGAAGCAGATGAAAAAAACCGAAAAACACAGACGGTTTTAAAGGATTTCTATGCTTCAATGAACTGAACAATGAGAGAAAATATAAACTAACTAGTGTAGCGTGTAAAAACATTTTACAGTTTTTCTCCATAAATTGTTTTTACACGCAATACTGCCATAATAAATCTGTGTATATACAAAAATTGTTGTGTTTCTCCATGTTGAAATTATATCATATTTAACACAAATATTTTGGATCGATCATTCAAAGAATGCGATTATCCCTATTTTTCAGTGCTATTTGGCCTATTTAGAGATTTCTAAAGTTGTACAGTTAAACTAAAAACTAAAAATTCCAATGTTATGATATGATTTTTAAACGCAGTTTTATGGCCTAGTCATCAAGTTTCGCCTCGTTTTCAATATCATAATTGCTTTTAACTACTACACTGGGGAATTGGAAGAATAAGTGACTATTAGTAAGTAATTAGTAAGCTAATTATCTTCATGAAATCGTGAGAAAATATGCAGGTCTAATCTGATGTTTAAGAATATTTAGAATGAACGAATAGAAAACCTTGATTGCATATATTCATAGTAGATGCCCCCTACAGAATAATAATCCGATAAATAAATAAATTACAATCTTGTTTGTGAAGGAATTTTAAGCCTATTTCATCTCTATTGCTATCACATGGAGCAATCGCATGGAAAAATCTTGATTGCATAGATTCATAGTAGACAGAATAATAATCCGATAAATAAATAAATTACAATCTTGTTTGTGAAGGAATTTTAAGCCTATCTCATCTCTATTGCTATCACATGGAGCAATCGCATGGAAAAATCTTGATTGCATAGATTCATAGTAGACAGAATAATAATCCGAGAAATAAATAAATTACAATCTTGTTTGTGAAGGAATTTTAAGCCTATTTCATCTCTATTGCTATCACATGGAGCAATCGCATGGAAAAATCTTGATTGCATAGATTCATAGTAGACAGAATAATAATCCGATAAATAAATAAATTACAATCTTGTTTGTGAAGGAATTTTAAGCCTATCTCATCTCTATTGCTATCACATGGAGCAATCGCATGGAAAAATCTTGATTGCATAGATTCATAGTAGACAGAATAATAATCCGAGAAATAAATAAATTACAATCTTGTTTGTGAAGGAATTTTAAGCCTATTTTACCTTTATTGCTTTCACATGGAGCAACGACAATGGACCAGAAGTCATAAATAAACATAATTTTCAGTTCATTTCAATCATTACTGATCTTGATACCTTCGTTTCTCTAAAGGCGAACCTTAATAATAACAAATAAATTGCTAGCTACACATTTCGGCATAGTAGTCGAAACTAACTGATACGAAAAAGCTACATTCAAACACATTAAAAAATAGACATCGGTAGAAAATGATGAACTGATAACACGAACACATAACAGGTCTACATCGACTATCTCGTTAAATAGAATAGTTACTGACACCTATCAATGTTGTTATTCTCTATTACTGAACTTAAAGTGTTTAATAAAAAAATATTAATAACAAAAACAAAAAATTTTACACACAGCTTCTTCATTCTCATTAAATGAACGTTGAGAAAATTTGATGAACTTTCGAACGCAAAAAACATTGCATTGCTATCTCCTCCGGGCGGCTTTATGATGTCTTCCTTAAGGCACAACACTCCACGAAGTAATAAAACTCCGCAAGATGGAGCTAGAGATTCCCCTAATGGGAGATTCCCTCTTACTAATACGGAAAAACATACATCCGTTGACGAACTTCCCGAGAAATTTTACCTAATGTTCTTTCTTTAAAAGTTAGGTAAGAAAAAAGCAAGATTTAGTATTAGTATAAGAAGATAACAAACACTATATAGATATAGAATCAACTAATTTATTTTCGTTACGAGGAAACCATATAGGTTTAAGTCAATATTATTCGCAATAGTAAGCTCGAATATCTATACTGCTATTTACAGAAACCCATTAGAATCTCTGTAGATATCAGTTTTGCTTTTCTCTATGAACTGTTTCGTATATTTATCACAAAAATATTTGAGAAACCCACAAAACCTCAGTAAACAAATATTTATTGTTCTCATTTTAATTAGATCTGTATCCTTTTAAGCAAGTTATCGTAAAATAAATGCAGATACTGAACAGTTATTGGTTTCTTCTTTTTCGTTTGGTATTGACAGATACGTTTTGCGGCCTCTAACATGTTAGTTACTAAATTATTTTTGCATGGATCATCATAACCCAGCGTTCTGCGGTAAACTTTTATCGAGTAAAAATTACTTTCAATTTTTGGAAAAGAATTATCCAATAGAATTAAGTTAAGAATAAACAATGCAACTGACTGGCAATTCAGAAACAGCAGGGTTTTTTCACCAATTTGCCCACGTGTTGAAACCACTGGAATATTTTTTGATATTGTTTTCTTCTCTATACTGGACGATGTAATTGGGTAACGTTTCGAGCAAAGATTGTAAAGATTTGTTTTCAAGAGTAGTTTTAAAATGCTGTTTAAAGAGATCTAAAACATAAAAACAAATGATACTGAATAGGTTAGGTTTTACCGTAAGTGGTTCGCATTATACCGAATGGCTATCTGCTTAACTTTTTTCGAAATTGGTGATATCAGGCAGTCTACCCAGTGGTTATCTGCTAATCTTTTTATGATTGGTTAAGTCAGCAGTATACCCAGTGGTTGTCTGCTAAAGTTTTGTAAATTGTACCTTAGGGGTGTACCCAGGGGTTATCTGATCTCTGATTGTTGGTAGTAACCATAGTGATTACCGGCTATTAATTCCAAATGTACTCTGGTACTAAACTCAATTTTAAAAAACTCAATTTTAAAAGCAATAATGTTAATGTCACAGTTTGGAGAACCTATAGTATACTTGCTGCATTTTCCCTGAACGACAAAAGAATTGCAGCTATCGAAGATTCTAAAATCTTTTACGTAACTTTGAAAAGTATTTGATGAAGTAGCAATTAACGGCCAAAACGCAAATTGCCAGTAAGGAGCTACCAGTGTGCCAGACGCTTTACATTTAAGTATATGCTTTAGAACCTTAGGAATAACAGTGGCAAGGGGGACCAGTAGATTATTTTCATTTTTCCAAGAAACTAATAAAGCATTAATGTTCTCTGTACCCAGACAGTAAAATTTAGAATTAAATCTTGTGGCATTTCTGTTATCTTGGTCAGCAAATCTATCGATGGTAAATGGGCCCCAGAGCGAATTCAGAAAGTCAAAAAACTCTATTGTTATCTCCCAGCTGTCTGTATCTCAGTAGCGGCTCAATCGTCAGCAAATGATATATCTCCTCTCGGGACCCATTGCATTTCAAAGTTTATAGAGTGATCTCGGCCATTATCAAAAACCTCTTCTGCAAGTAGCTGTAACTCAGGTTTTGCGCTTCTAGATTCGCAATAATCAAACAAGCATAAGTTTTTGAATGGCGTAAAATTCGCGCCATATGTTGAGTGTTTCAACTTTTCTTTTCTTTTTTTTTTCAACTTTTTCAGAGATAACTATAACCCTAGTGATACCATACGAAGTTAAATGTTTTATATTATGATCAGACAGATTTTTCTTCCAATAGAATAATTCCAGCAAAGATTCGTTATATTGGGACAAAGTTCTTTGGCGTCCCAAGACACTTTAGATTTAATTACACTACAAACGCCTTGTCTTTAATTGAATTATGTCACCCATGACGAATTTCATCGAAATTAACTTACCACAAAAACGTGCCAGAGTTCTGGCTGCAGTATACGATAATGAATTTATAATCATTAATAAAGAACGAAAAACAGAATCCATTCGATCTACATGAATGGTAAAAATGTTATTTTTTAGATCTACATTTATGCCTAGCAAGTCATGTTTTGTGTGGCAACCCAAACAGATTTTTCTTCATTAGTAATAAAACCAGAAAGAGTGATTTTTGGCGAATACATATTCAGATGAGACTCCTGCACCGTCGTCAATAAAACAGGCGATTCTAATCAGACTTCGTCTCCAGTACTTAATAAGTTCTCTCATAATTTTAGTAAACAGAAAGTTGCAGATTTCAATCCAAAGGGAAGAACCGTAAACACCAAAAGACTTCGTTTCACCATTTACTACCTAAGAAAATCCATGATATTTTTGGTGTTGATCTGCAATATCTACGTGGTGATATCCTTGCTTAATATCAAATTTAAACATGAAACCACCTTCTTGTATAAATTCAGAAAATACTCTCGAATTGTCAAGGGTAACGTTTGTTTAAATATATTCCACACGCGAAGCAGAGTGACGATTGAAAACACGAATACTGTTGCATTCCTGTGAAGCTAGGCCTCCCGAATACTGTTGAGTGGCTTGGAAACGAAATGAACTTTGAGGAAAATGTTGGGAAGGATGTATGAACGTGGATGATGGATGAGTGGGGCGTGGCTGGTTATTGAAACCACACTTCCTCTTAACAGTTTTTTTTTTTTTGACAAGGCTCTGTTCTCTGCAGCTTTCATTCGGCATCTTCGGAATTACTGGCAAGATTATCAGAAAGATAGTCATCCACTGCGGGCCAACCATCTAGCGACTTATCGGCGAAATGAATACATTTGTTGCGTTTTTGAAGATCAGCAACCATGGAATCGATACGTTTGCATGATCTGGTAATAGACCCCTCTTGAACAAGAACTTTAAGATTTTCAATGCTATCAATCAGAGACGTGTTGAAATGAAATTGTACCTTGTTTCAACGATACTTAAAGTTGGGGGTTTCCTGTGTCTTTGTCCCTTTAAGGCGTTTCTCCAGCAATTTGGTGTCGTGGGATATTTTTTCTTCCAATTTTGCGTTTTGTTCGATAAACTTTGAATAAAAATATGCCATCAGTTGTTCAAGGCCCCGAGCAGTTTCAGTCTCCATCCTTTCTCCTTCTACAATATTAGTACTGAGATTGGAAACCTCAGTCGGTGCTTCGTTGCTAGCCATGTTGCTCAATAAAGACGAATGTTATATCGACGGTTCGAAAGCTAATTGACATGTGACTGTTTCACGCCAAATTGGCTTTTATACTTTGAGGACACCTCACATATTTATAACATTAACTTATTTATTAAGAAAAAAAGCCTGAGTTCTATTAAATAAATTCAAATATATGAATTAAACTTCAAATAAAACATTTCTAACTAACATATATGTGCATTGAAGGCTTCGATCCCATACATCAAACACAATCTCTTATATATTATACATTGGAACCTCGAATACATCGAAATTAGATTGAAGTTTCGATATATAAGATCTATGTCCCTAATGGGCTTCGGTAGCTATTTCATGGAGTTCTGTCTTATTACTTCCCGCTTTCGCTATTATTGATGCCGCATAATTGTCAGTATGGCAAGAAACAGTTCTTGAAAGACATCTTTTAGACCTATCTTTAGATGCCTTCTAGAAATGCGTTTTTTATTTTGAGCAAACAACTTCGAAAGTGGAAATAAATTACCACAATATATTCATGACAATTTATGTTGTTTTATCTTCGATTTCCAATGCCCCATGAAGGCTTGATACAATAACTTAGTAATAAATATATGAATAAATAAACTTTATTTTGAAATTCTATAAAAATAATTTCTGAATGCAATCAGAATATTGAAAACTTTTATAAGCACTAAAACGTCTAGCAAATGGATTGGTATCTAAAAACGTTTCAGCTAAAAGTCTCTTTGCTTGAAAAAATTAGGCATGGCGTAACCATTACCTAGTTATCCCAGAATAAAAAAACAAATTTTTTACCAAAAATATTTGAGATACCAATTTGTTAGATGAAAGATAAAAACCTTTTTCATTCACGAACAAAACATTTACAGAAATGTTAACTTCAGTACTACTCTGTTTTAAAATAAATAAATAAATAAATAAATAAATAAATAAATAAATAAATAAATAAATAAATAAACTGTCATTCAAAGTTTGATGAAAATATTTTGTAAATACAATCAATATGAAAACTGTTAAAGTAACCCAGAGCATCATGAAGAAAAAATTGTTTCGAATCATAAAACTGTTTAAAATTTCCAAACAAATGATCCCAATTTGATAGGTTAACTAATAGCATAAGAGGAAAAACTAATTTGATTGCAAGAAGGGTTTATAAAACATTAACATGAGTGAAAAACAAGGAAACTACTGAATGTGAGCCCCAAATAATATACTCAAAATAAACATAATTAATTGGCTTCATTTGGCTTAATCTGTTTGTTTTCCAACCAAGTCCGCCTTTTGCATCTGGTGCATTTTTTATTTTTGTTGCTACATTCGTTTTGATGACTTGCTCCTGAATCTTTAAAGTTCCTTTTAAATGTCCCTAGAAGAAAAAGAAAATAAATATGTAAATATTTTTTAGAGCACAATTTCAAAAATAGGGGAATTTACAGGAATACTTTACTATAAGTTGGTAAATTGTGGCATATACTTCTTAGGGAGAAATTTCCTTTATGCCCCTTTATATTTATTGTCCCCATCAAGTCAGATTAGATGTGAAATTTAGAAGAAGACTATAATAACTTTAATTTTCTTCAGGTAGATGAAATAAAAATAATCTGTAATTTTTTATTTTTTATTTCTTAAACCATTATTTCCTTCATTAGTGTCCTTCATCAGGGCTGCCAGAATTATTTCTATTTCCAGATTTTTGACACATTTTTGGGGAAAAAAACCCATGAAAACAGAAACTATCTTTCTAAAAAATGACTTATAAGTATAGATAGTAACCACTTAACATAATAGATCCACAGTACAGTATATTTTCCAATTTCCTTTTAATTGCTTGTCTTTTTTATCGTTCTTTGATTCACTTATTATATAGAAACTAGCATGGGAATTAAAAGAAATGAGATCTACTGAACTGTAACAACATTTAACCAAATAAACAAATTTAAACAATCAAGTATAAAAACACTTACAAAAAGGTATTCAGTAATAAATCTACATCATGCACATCAGCTGATACACAAATCCTATAACATAATGAAAAACAAAACCATCACTGTTGTGTCTGCTAGTATAATTTGCAAATGTATGAGAAAAACAAAACAAAACATGCAAGTTGTAAGTTGAAATAAATAAATAAAAAAGATAATATAATATTAATAATGATTAAAATCTGCAAGATTTCAAAAACAAAGTAGGTAAATCCATTGATTGGTGTATGCACGATTCCTTAAATATTTATGAAATATTTAAGCAAAACCATGACAGCCAAGTGCCAAAACCTCTCCCTCCCCCCTTTTCTTATTATATACAAACATGTGACAAAAAAAGAAATGCAATTAAACAATGTTTCCTGAAAAAAGTAAAAGTGAAATAAAAATCTTTAAATGCATAATTTTATTAACAAAGCAAGCAAAGAAAATCCTATCCAAAGTGATGCTTCTGTACACTACACCAATTATGAGAAGGAAAACAAGAAAATGCCAAACACTTATCTCTATCTTCCAGTATAAAACAGCTAAAAAACGGTTATGTGAATGTGAGATCCATTTCCTTCAAAAGAAAACCTCTCAAAAATCACAAGCAAGTCTACACAAAAGTGACTAGATAAAGTTAAGTGAGCCCTCCTCTCTTCAAGTTGATTACTTCGACTTCAGCATGCTAATACTTGGCTGAAAAAATAAAAGGTTCACTTACTAGATATAGCAGATACACGAACTTGACGAAAGCTGCTGATGAAAAAAACCGCCCTTCGCCAAAACCTTTTTTGCAGTACCAACCCTCCAGGGAGTTTTTAGAAAATAAATTTCTGTTATAATCATAAGTAAACGTTAAAAAAGTTCGTGCATGAACAGATTTTTTATTACAAAGTAACAACAAGTTGATTTTGTATTGTTTTATTTATAAAATAGAAATTTTGCTGTATGATTAAACATAAAGCTTTTCTTTTATTCCCGGTCTTTATTGATTAGAAATTGTAAAAGGCGCGGAAAGAAGAAGAAGAAGGCGTCTTAAAGACGTATTAAGGCGTCTTGATTAAGACGTTTAAATTACATCTCTCTGAAGACGTTTGAAAGACATCTTTTGTAAACCTAAATAAATCGAAACTTTTTCAAGACGTCTTTTAGACCTGTTTCAGACGTGTAACTTAGAGACGTCTTAAAGGCGTCTAAAAGTATGCGTTTTTCTACAGACTTAATTTAGACATAAATAAGACGTCTTTACGTCTTGTGCCGGCTGGGTTTGATTTTTTAACAAGGGCAGAAAAGATTTTAGTGAAAATCGCTTTTAATTCCTTCCAATTAGAATTTCCAGAATTGATAAATTTCTATGAGCTTTATGTTCTGAGTTTACTATCCACGCTCCAAACGCCGACTCACTCACGTCAGAATATACGACAACCGAATTCTCGTTTTCCGTTAAGAATTTACGTTTTAATTATTGAAGATTTTTCTCCCAAAACAATAATTCACAATGCACTTAAGGATAATTTAGAAAAACTTTTTTTTATTTCACGACGCTTAACTCATGGATATTTCTCTTTTTTGATTGTACTTTAGATCCCAAAACAAACTTTGTAGAAATAATTTTTCCCACACATTTCAAGGGTGGATCCAGGAAAAATTTCTCCTTAGGCAAACTGTTTTTGAAATTGTAATAATAATAATAATAACAATAATAATTTGCCGAACAGGAACTGATATTTGCCAGAACAATCTATTTTTTTTTCAAATTTTAGCACACCCTACACGCATGCTTTTCCTCTTTCAAATTATAGCGACGACAAAAAATAAAATCATATAATTGCAAAGAATATGTATCACTTAGTTGTAGAGCTCGAAAAGGTAATTAAAAAAATGTATGGGATCGTCGGTGTTTGACTTACCGTTACAGAGATATAGTGGATCAAAAATTCTAATCAAGTCACGCCCGTCTCCAAAAAGATTAGACCCAAATGTTTTCGTCACTGCATCGCCAATATTGCACACCATAAGTGACGTCAGTTATTCCCATTGGTTCTCGAGATATTTGCCCTAAAATATCGCGTTCTATTTAGGGTGCAATGCAATGTGCCCACTGACGTCGCGGTACTCCAATAATACTAATTGCCATTAAAGTCACAACTCAGTTACGCACAATCTAAAATTTTAATTATAACAGTTCATACAAACATTTCGCTCCCAGTCCTTTTATTCACACTGACCAAACTAAAAAGTGGATGCACACCTCGCTATTAGTTTATAGACTAGTATAGCGTGTAAAAACATTTTACAGGTTCATTTTTCTCCCATGAGTTATTGTCTTGTCCGTGTTTTTCCTCTCGTACATGGTGGGGTGACCAAAACATGAAATCGCGGAATTGCAAAGAATAAGTATCACTAAGTTGTAGAGCTCGAAATGCTGATCAACAAATGTATGAGATCCTCTGTGTACGACGTACCGTTACCAAGATATTGTCGATCAAAGATTCTAATGACGTCACATTCGTCCCCAAAACGTTTTAGACCCAAAATGTTTCCCACCCCAGCGCCAATATCGCGGGTCACAAGTGACGTCAGTTATTCCATTGGTTATCGAGATATTTGCCCGAAAATATTGCGTTCTATTTAGGGTGCAATCCAACGTGCCATCTGACGTCAAACTCCTTTAATAATACTTATCGCTATTTTATTAAACAACTCAGTTTCAGACGATCTAAAATTTCACCACTTTATTTCCTACACAAACATTTCGTTCCCAGTTCTTTTATTCACACTAACTAAAATAAAAGTGGGATGCATAATCGCGATTAACATAAGGAGACTAGTGTAGCGTGTAAAATATTTTACAGTTTTGCTCCATAATATGATTTTACATGCTATATACTGACATGATTAGTCTATTTATATACACAAATGTTGTGTTTGATCGATCATACAAAGAATACTATTTCCCCAATTTTTCAGTGCTATTTTGCCTATTTATAGATTATAGAAGTTCAACAGTTAAACAAAAAGATAGGCAGATAATTTCTTCCACCTGGCTTCTAAAAAGGATTTAGAAAAGAGATTAAGAAAAGAGATGGTGGACAATGTTTTCTCCTACCTAAACATAATATTAAACTTCTGAAGTATAAGACAATACCAATTTCCCCCATTTAACTAAAGCAAAAAAAAACAATCATACCTTCTGACGTTTCTGTCTTTCAAACTAATGATTTTTATTCTGCTATAAATTGTAAAAATATTCAGATCCCAAAACTCCATTTGTGCATCATGATATAAAAACCATGTAAATATGTATATAAGGATGATTTTTAATCTCTTCTTGCATTACATTCATCTATATACTATTCAATTTTCTAATCTAAAAAAACGATATCATTCAAACACTATCAAAGCAATCTAATAATGATCTTGCTACCTTCGTTTCCCTAAAGACGAACCTTAATAATAACAATCCACATACTACAATAAAATAAACTGCTAGCTACACATTTTGGCATAGTCGTCAAAACTAACTGATACGAAAAAGCTACGTTCAACCACATTAAAAAATAGACATCGGCAGAAAATTGATGAACTGATAACATGAACACATAACAGGTCTACATCGAATATCTCGTCGGATAGAACAGTTACTGATAAATATCAATGTTGTTATTCTTTATTACTGAACTTAAAGCGTTGGAGTTAGGTAAGAAAAAAGCAAGATTTAGTATCAGTATAATAAGATATATCGTTTATAAAAATATTGAAAAGCAGAGGTCCGAGCACAGAACCTTGAGGAAATCCTAACATCATCACCCTCATCTATTTACTGACCGATGGACCAACTTTCGTTCTCTGATACCTGTTCGATAGACAGCTATGTAGGAGTGTTATTGCCGGTTTACTGAAACCATACGCTTTCAGCTTTGCTAGAAATAACCAATGAGGAAGGGGTATCAAAAGCTTAAGACATTGACAATGTGCCCCGCCCTAAAAAGAAAATGAAAGAGAATCTGTAAATCACAATTTTGGATCTACCGAATTACATTTAAGCGCCATCATTAATAGCTAGGATACCATGATGAAAGTGATTTAACCATGCGGGGTTATTTTGGGTATAATGGCAAAACAATAACTTATTTGATAAATAAAAATCATTTATTCATAGCATGTGTCTTCTTGGAGTCTCATAATATTCTTGTACACAGTACACAATGTAAAGATTATGTATAATGTAAAACTTTGTCCAACTAACAATTTGAAAGCCCTTCACCTTTATGGTCAAAACAAACTTAAGTTGAAGAATGAGTCACCTCTCACAATTTGGCTTCTTTAACCAAACAAAACTAATACCCTTTCCTACCAAAGAAAAAGTTAATTTAAATTGTTATACTTTTAGTATCCTACCAGTGAAAACGTAAAAAGTATTTACACGGGATACTAAGTAATTATATATTTTTCGAAAGCCATTACTGATTGAGCGAGCTGGAAATATTATATTATTATATTTTTATGTGATGGCTTTGTGTTTGATCAATTCTCATTTCATTATTTCTTCAAGAAGAACTTTGTTTTTTACTTTTCATGGCACTTCTGCATGTTTAAGCTTTTTTGCAGAAATCCTTTCGCCTGCAAGGGCATTTTGTTGCATTTCTTTGTAAGCATAGAAATCTTTTACAATCGTTCGTGTTTTTTTCTCAATGGAAATAAAAAAAAACTATAGCATTTTACAAGCTTTTGATAATATTTCTGTCGATTTTTTCTATTCGTCTTGTAATTCATGTTAAGCTAATAATAGTAAATTCGTGTTAGTAGTTGCGTGGGTAATGACAAAGCTATCCAGAATCTTTACAGTTATGTACTAAAGAGATAATTATGAACTCATGTCGACTATAATGGAAATATTGTTGTTCATTGAATAATTATCGACCGACTACCACAGGGAGTATATATAACTCGGCACATGTACATTGAATTATGACACAACATAGAATTTGTAAGAATTTATCGCCGTAAATTTTTGTAACGTCAGTCAAGATCTGTGTCGTCTGCAATCGGTGATGAAACACTTTGTTCTGTTCCCGCGTTTATTTGGTCCTGTAATATAGTATTTGCAATATTTATGTGTCGATGATTATCCACCCATTCCATAGCACTAACAAGCAATTTCGCAATACACAGTATCTTTTGAACACGCGAAGGTACTTGGTTCCAATGAAGTGGCAACAAACTGTCAACATTTCCAGTGTTTTCAATTTCATGAACAATGTACTCAGTTTCCAATGTTGCTCTTTCTTGTAATTCCGGTGACATGTCGCTCATTAAATTTATTTTATCTGCGAAAAAGCTATTCATCCTTTTAACTTTCAAACACTTGCAGAGATCTGAAAATAAATCCTTTACCACACCCACTAAGCTTCCCATGCTTTCACACATCCATTTCTCTTTTGGTGTCCTCTCAAGTAACGAAAACATTGCAGTTTTCAAAAAGTAAGACGAAATATCATCCTTGAGGATTTCTTTTCTACCCTTGTCATCAACTGTTTCCCACTGAAAATTTTTCAATCTTCCATATAAGATCATTTTTGCTACAAAGTAACACAATCTTTGGAAATCGCTCTGTTGTTCTGACAAAATCATCTCCATTTTCGAAAACGATATTCTCCATTCTTGTTGATTTTCATGATTACGCGGACTTTTAGGAACTATGTAGCAGTATCCATCCTCTTTAATTTTCTCCACGGTTTCACATGGTGGCCAATATCTGCCTCGATTGAACCATGGTTTGACAATGTCAGGCCAAAATAGCAGACGAAAACTTACAACGTGATCAAACGACAAAAATCCGAATTCTTTGACAGCAAAATACGGGATATTTCTTCCTTCAAAAAACAAATACTGTAGTAAAGATAAAAGATTGATTTCCTTTGCACAATGCAGCAAACTTGTCAACTTATCGGTGTTGATAACTTGTCCATTTCTTGGGAATATTTCATCAAGGATATGAGAAATCTTTTGGCTAGAAATTTGAGATGTGTAGCAATACTGTAAAGCAGGATTTTGCATGACTTTCCCTAAATGTAACAGAGCCGTTAGTTCGACATCTTCAAGGGAGACTTCCTCATACTCATGTATTGATATACTCAAATTTTGTTTCTGTATATATGTTGTAAGACCCATGTATATAGTACCGTTTATGTCCATTTCTGCACATGACGCAGGACCTCTTTTTATTATATTCTTAGCTGGCGTTTTTTGAACTACAACATCACCAATTAGATTCTTTATTTCATTTGTATTTACGTATCCAAACCCAACATTAAATGCTTTGTTAAGAGTCGATATATATTCTTTCGCTTTCGATTCTGAATACATGGTCAAGCCTTTCCAATAATCTTCTCTCTTTAAAAATGAAAAAATGCACGAATAAATCTCGTGACCTGAGACCAGTTTAAAAAATCCTGGAAATTGATCTACAGTTTCCAAGAGATGTCTCTTCTCTCCAGGAATGTCACCTATCCAATACAGTTGATCAAGCTCAATATTTACTTTCGGAGTACTGTAAAAGCGAGCTGTGCCACTTCTTTCGCGTATACTTCCTGTAACGATCATATGCTTTTCAAAATCTTCCCTTACTTCCGCTTCCAGATCTTTGTTTGTATACATTGTCCACAATGATAGATTGCTCCATGTTTTGCTGATACGTAAGAACAGTGCACACATTTCTTTATCAATATCAGTGAGATGTTTTATTTTTTGATAATCCATTATGTTCTTCAAATGGGAAGCAACAACAACTAACAAAAAAACTCAAAAATGAAAAATTACATGTACTTTAACTACTTGTCAACTTCATATATGGAATGGCGACAGTTACGTCAATAATAATAACATACCATTACTATCATTATTTATCTTGTCAAAAAAACTTTTCGATTCATTGTTTACATTGCTTGATTGCTATTAATCGTTTATTTATTTCTGAAGGTAGAGAAGTCACTTTTTTCAACAACGACGTTAATCGACAATTAGATTTTATTTAGTGATTTTGATCTTTTCGGATGTTTAATTTTTTTATGCCATTATTGTTATTATTATTTCCGGTTAATGTCTAATTTCAGATTAATCTTTCTGTTTAAACAATTGCTTTTAGTTTCACTTCCTCAAATCAAAATTTTTGAAGTTGTCCAAATAAAGAATTCTCAACAAATCTTTGTTAATTGAAATTTGCATTGAATATTTGTTCTTTCAGACGGTCGCCATACGCTATGAAGATGGTGATTTCACTTGTACGGTTATCTTGTGGTTGTATAATGTTCCTTCCACGGATTTCTAAATCGGGATTTTCACTTCACTTTTTTGATACGCGTACGTTTGACACAATACGCGTATTAATATCCATTCAAAAAATGTGTTCGTATTATTATACAGAATATTCAAGCAAAACTGCAGACCTTTTATTGGTTGGTTACTTTTTTTTCAGCGATTACTTGTATCAAAAAAAAAGTTGGATTCAATTCAACTTTCTGTTTTGGTACGTGAAGATACGTGTATTTTCAAATTACAATCAATGCGCATGCTCAATAATACGGTACTGATACTAATACGTACTGATACGCGTATTATTTTTGGAAGTGGAACACAAAGCATGATTGTATCATCAAAAAATATTATTCTTAGACATGCCTTTTCAAATACCCTTCGGGACAACAGCACATACCCAACGATTTATTTCAAGCTTTCAAAATGTACAAGGCATTGTTATGAACGGAAAATTGTGAGATTATTGCGAAAATATTATGAAACTGCGATAAGAGCATATGAGAAAACGGAGACTCAAGCCCCGTACCATAATCCGATACTCTTATACTGTCACTAAAAGGAAATAAGGAACTGAAACTGTTCCACATTTCATAGATTGCAGATGTTTATATGACTAACTAGTGTAGCGTGTAAAAACATTTTACAGTTTCGCTCCATAAAATGATTTTACATGCTATATACCGCCATGATTAGTTATTATTTGAATTGGAAACATAAAAGTGTTGAGGGCGTTACCACACGGGCGGAAAGAACTGCAGCATTACAGAATGACCGACAGACAGACGACAGACTGTTTATATACAAAAATGTTGTGTTTGATCGATCATACAAAGAATAGAATTTCCCCTATTTTTCAGTGGTATTTGGCCTATTTAGAGATTTCAGAAGTTGAACAGTTAAACAAAAACCTAGGTAAAACATTTTTTACCACCTGGCTACTAAAGAATATTTAGAAGAGAGATTAAGAAAAGAGATCGTGGACAATGTATTCCCCTACCTAAACACAATTAAACTTATGAGGTATAAAATAATACCTTCAAATTTCCCTCTTTAACTAAAGCAAACAAAAACACACATACCTTCTGACATTTCTATCTTTCAAACTGATTTTTATTCTGCTATGAATTGTGGAAATGTTCAGAACTCAAAACTCCATTTGTGCATCATGATATAAAAACCATGTAAATATGTATATAACCATCATTTTCACTCTCTTCTTGAATTACATTCATCTCTACTATTCAATTTTATAATAATCTAAAACAAAAAGATATTAATCAAATCACAACAATATAATAATGATCTTGCTACCTTCGTTTCCCTAATAGCGAACCTTAATAATAACAAACCACATACTACAATGAAATACCAAATAAACTGCTAGCTACACAATTCGGTATAGTAGTCAAAACTAACTGATACGAAGAAGCTACGTTCAAACACATTAAAAAAATAAATAGAAATCGATAGAAAATGATAAACTAATAACACGAACACATAACAGGTCTACATCGACTATCTCGTCGGATAGAATAGTTACTGAAACTTAAAGCGTTGGATATAATTTTTTTTTAAAAACCAAAACCAAAAATTTACACACAGCGTCTTCATTTCTCATTTAAAGAAATGAACGTTGAGAAAATTTGATGAACTTTCGAACGCGAGAAACATTGCATTGCGTTCTCCTCCAGGCGGCTTTATGATGTCTTCCTTAAGGCACAACGCTGCACGAAGTAATAAAAACCCGTAAGATGGAGCTAGAGATTCCCCTAATGGGAGATTCCCCCTATACTAATACGGAAAAAACAAACATCCATTGACGAACTTTCTGAGAAAATTTTCCAAAAGTTCTTTCTTTAAAAGTTAGGTAAGAAAAAAGCAAGATTTAGTATTAGTATAAGAAGATGATAACAACTTGAACAAAACCTAAACCTGTTAAAATACATCAAAATTTGAATGTGTTATTTAAAGACATACCGAACTACGGGTATCACTTATTTTGAGTGCGAAGACTCGGGGCAATTCACCACGTGTTACATGCTTTTGAATTATACGGACCTTTTTTATAATATTTTGAACTTATAATTCTTATTAATGGTGCATAGATCTTTTTCTGCTAAATGGTTAGTCATAAGTACTAGTAATTGCATGGACTTGAGTGAAATTTTTTTTTACTTACTACGAGTGAATTCAACTGTAATTTCGCGAACTAGTACTATGTTCCTACTGGTTAATCATATAGTCAATATTCACTAGTTTATAATGACTTGGGAGTCATTATTTTTTTGGGAGAGTCAGAATTGAGGATGATACCGGTTTAAGATTTCAGTACGAGTCAAAAACCCATGCCTACTTGCGAGTGTTTTCCTATTCTTGTTTACATGTATCAACCGTACTGAAAGTTTTAATCATATTGAAGTCAAATCTACTTCTCAAGTAGGTTTGGAATTTCAGTACGGCTTGAAAGGTGTGAAAACTTTCACATTCCATTGTTTCATGGTAAAATGTGTTAATAATATGCGCGTATTAATTAAATTTCGCTGATACATGAGGAAATAAAAATTCATGTGAACGAAAAACATTTTTACAACATGAGTTATAAGTGCCACCTTTGTTTCCATGGCATCGTTTAAGTCGTGAATCTTAATTACACACCGTTGGGAGGGTAAAGGTGCCTTTCAAATAAAATCTGTCGGAAACCTCACAATTGATTTTTAGCAGTGTTATAACCAAAACAGCATTCAATCTCTCAGTTAAATCCGTTTTTATTTGCTAATATTCTCCAAAACATTCCATTCCAAAAACCATTGAGTTAAATTGATTCATTTCGACTGTCATTTTCCATATTTTCTTCAGGATTGATCACGTGAATTGACCTTTCTCGTATTTCTGTTAAAAACTTGTGTTAAGGTCTTGTCAACAGATACCAATTTGATTAGTGCTTCCATAAGAGACCAGAGAAGTATAATCAAAGTTGTTTGAACTCAATCGATTACGCTCCAAGACTGAAGCGGAAATTGTTCAACCCTTAAGGTTTTAAAGGCATACCGAACTACCCAGGGTATCACGCATTTTGAGTTAGAACACTCGGTCAAGTCTCAGCTTGCTTCATGCTCATGAATTATACGGGGCAGAAAATAATCTTTTTACCGACTGGTGGCTTTGTAGTAGAGTGTTCACCTTCAGTGCTGGAGGGCAGGGTTCAAATCCTGGTCGAGTCATACCAGCGACTATAACAGTGTGAATCGATCCATATGATTGATATCTAAGGGGGTTTTCTAGTTGTGCGGTTGAAGCATACTTGCGGCTTCCTTAGCCCAAATGGGGGCTTTAAATGCTCTGAGACCTCCTTAGCAAGACCCTCATTGATAACAGTTCTATCAGAACTGAAGAGGCTATCCTGCGTAAACATTAATAATACTAATACTAATACTAATACTAATACTAATACTAACAAGAAGAACCACGATCAATTTTTGGTGGTAATATTCTTAGCACAGACATAGTTTAGTGCAAGGAAGATAATAAAAACGTATTTTTTAATATTTCTAGTTATGTTTTGTTCAATTCTACAAAACTTTTTACAGAAATTCATCTTCCTTTGAGCGATTCTCACAGCCACTCTGGTAAACTTTTACCAGAACTTTCTCTTAAAATCATATTTTTCTGCTAAATGGTTAGCCATAACAGCTATTATTGTATAATATAAGCGTTATTGTGCTGTTTTGGAAGAAAATTTACACTTAAATACTTAATATTTGGTGAAATTTACAAATACTGCTTTTTAAAATAGATTTCTTTAACAAATAAAGACATTTTGTTATCTTTCTTGTTACAATAATTGTATTTTTAAAACGTACTTTTGATATTTTATACTTTTAAAACTTGACAAACTAAGTCAGCAAAATATGACTATACACTATTTGAAACGTTTTCCACACCAATTTTTTGATGTGGAATGTATTAGCTGAAGTTTTTAAAAAAAGAACAAAAAAAAGCATTTTAACTTTTTGCTGGCGCATCTCCTTTTAATACGTAGTCTTGTTATTTTAACGTTATCATAATAGGGGTACTGACTAAACAACGGAACCACCTGAGACAATCTGAACCGAGCTGAGACGAGCTGAGACGAACTGAAACCACCAAGAGACGAGCTGAGATCATCTGTAAAAATCTACGTACCATATTTTCTTAACCACGTCGGCCGATTTGGGGATTTTCGGAGTACAAGGGTATCCTCTTTCTTATCGCTTTTTCTCCACTCACGAATTTATTCGTGGAAACAAATTTTTCAACATCAAATTGGCTGTGTTTATGTGATAAAGATCTTGTCAGGGGGCCAAATTTTCGTCTTAAATTGAAAACTGAAACGGCATGGCTGGGTCAAAGTTGACTTGTGCTAAGTAGTTGGATTCTGAGTTTATAAAAACACAATTCAATCAACAGATTGCGTGACAAAAAGATCCTTAAAATGTTTTTGTTTTTTTTTATATTCGGTATTATACATCTCGAATAACATAGTTTTTTTTAGTTTTTTTAAATAAAAATCTTCTTTGCTAGGACGATTCCCACCGACAATTGAAACATCCGGCAGCCGATAGGACGGGGTTGACGTTTTTTCTCCGTGGTGGATTCAACTCGTCTCAGCTCGTCTCAGCTCGTCTTTTGGTGGTTTCAGTTCGTCTCGGATCGTCTCAGCTCGTCTCAGCTCGGTTCCGATCGTCTCAGGTGGTTCCGTTGTTTAGTTAGTACCCATAATAGGGTCTTTTTTGCTCGAAGAAATATTAGCCTTTTTGAAATCAAAGAAAGGAAAGACATAATGATAGAAGAAATGGATATTTATGTTTATAAAGTAGATTGATAGTGCTTGAGACCAGAGTAGTAAGGGAAAGAAATTGGAGTAAACGTGTGTGTCTACGTAATCAAAAAAATCCATTACAACAGTCCATGTCCTTTTATGGCTTTCTGCGTAAGCATGAAAGACATTACAACGGGCTGTGTTTTTTTCATCATGTCCAAACCTAGCGTGATTACTATACGTCAACATTTATTGCCTTGGGAAAAAAATGGTGGACATGTAAGTGGAGAGTTAGGCAAAACTTGAATTGTTTCAATATTCATTAAATTTTGCATGTACAACAATTAAATACTGTAGATTTCAAATTTGGGAAGCATTTCTCGTAACTTGGGCAAAATTTGGCTAAATTTCGAAAATGCTTCAATTTTCATCAAAAATTTGCAATAAGAACAAACCAATCGCGAGGATTTAAGGAGAAGCTTTTTTGCATATTAATAGGAAGCTTTTCCTTATTTTTGAAGTTTGGTTACAATGAGCTCAATTGCAGAAAGCTTTATGCCTGTCCTTGCACGGGTCTTCGTTTTTCGCTGTCCAAACCTAGCGTGATCCCTCTCCGTTCGCATAATTGCCATGAAAGAAAATGGCGCAGATGTCAAAACGTTATTTATACTTGCAAATTGTTTTTATATATCTTTCAGTATATTTTGTCAGTGATTTTAAAGGGGCCACAACATGAATCACGTGATCTTCAGAATTATGGTGCCGCACCAAAACACTTAATAAATACAATAAATATAAATATAAAAATAAATACAATAAATATAAATACAAAAATAAAAAGAGCTTAATAAACAACAGAAACTTTATTTTTGAAATAATAATACAAATTGTTACTCATTGTAACATAGAAATCATCAATCCACATGCCATATTATAGAAAAATTTCCCTAATGTTTTGAAAAATCTTGATCTTTCGTTTTCTTGTGCTCTAAAACATAATCTTTCATAGTTGCAAAACTTTTCCCCTTTTTTCATCCTGGTTGTTAAAAACAAAATAAAATGAGTCTTTGGAGTAACGAAAACTTCGATATTTATCTGCAGCACGAGCATCAAAACAAGCCACTTCTACTTGAACAGAATCATTGAGCAAATTTTCAACTTTGCGGACGACATCAAGAATTAGCAAACTAAATAAACTTGTAATTTTTGCTAGCTTACAAGCCCGTCCAATGTGGTTCCTTCAGCTGGTCTGCAGATTCGATGAGTATTTTCAAATGCAATAACACTACGGCTGCCAGGAAAGAGTTAACAGACACAGGAATTACGTGATCGCCGTGTCGTAGCCTCTTTAAGGTATAATTTAAAGAAACTTTTTAATAGTATAAGCATGTTATAAAATAATAAATGGATAGTTTCTCTGTGAAAATCTCAAAAGAAATTTATTACAAATAAATTTGCAAATTGAAAACCTTTTTATAGAACTCGATAATACCTTTAATTTGGTATTTCATTTGCTAAAATCCGGTAATTAGACCAGAAATGCCATTTATTTATGTAATTAGTGCAAATATTATTGACATATACTATAGTCACTATAACCAGTGTCTCACTATTGCCTTATAGTGTAATTGCAGATTTCCGGGCTAAGCGAGAAATACATTGCAACGCTACGTGTTCTTTTTCTCCAACTACCTTTACATGACGACAGTAAATAGCAACAAAATGGTGTGCCAGCTGCGTTTAGTGGAGGCCAGCAGCCTTTCTGAGAGTATTACAGTCAATAGTGCCCGATGGTAACAACCTTAAAATTATCGGTGTTCCTCCTTGCCCGTTTAATCAACGCCCACACATCTCGATCTTTAATCGGTTCACTTAAGAAAACGGGTTTTAAAAGTACCGTTTTTTGGATAACGTTTCTAACACCTTTATTAAAAAACACGTGGCCACGTGAAGTGAAGAAGCAAGAAACTTACTTTGAAAAATGAAAATGCTTTGATTATATTTTACTAGTATTAATACAAGTAATAATACAAGTACTTGCAAGTTTTAATAAAATTTCAAATACATTATAAAAGTAAGTTTTTTGTGTATACTTTATGATGGGATGATGGGAGATGGGGATAGATGCTTTAAGAGCTCTGAATATAAAGTGACGGTGTAGCACAGCTTCACTACTATCAGGGGTATATAAGACATATATATTTCAAATATTTCAAAAAATCTGTTTTTCTCCTATGAAACTCCTTATATTTTTCGACTTCTCTGATGATAAAAACAATGATGGATGGAGAGCTGGAGAGCAACAAAAGCATGTACAGTATAACCCCGTTAAGTCGGACTCTCAGGGGACCGAAATAATCGGTCTGACTTATCGGGAGTCCGACTTATCCGAACTTCGTCTTAAGTCAGACTCTATACTTATTAAATCCAAGGGGGACAAGGTTTTAGTCCGACTTAAAGAAAAGTCTGACTTAAACCGTGTCCGACTTAACGGGGTTATACTGTAATATTCCCTCTAGTTTGCGGCATTACAAATGCTGTTGTATTACTATGGTATTAACATTAACTGTAAATGACATCATAAAAATTAATGATCGTGTAATGAGCTAATTGTGTCTCAAGAATCGAAAACAGCATCGTCTATAGATAATAGGGAATTTTGAAGGTATCTTCTTATATTTCAGAAGTTTAATCGCGCTAAGGTAGGAGTATACATTGGTTAGGTAGGAGTATACGTCGATAATAGCATTTTTTAAATGATCGATCGAAAATATTTATACAACAATTTTGTATTAAATATGATATAATTTTAACATGGAGAAACACAACAATGTTTGTATATACACAGACTTATCATGGCAGTATTTTGGGGAAAAACAATTTATGGAGAAAAAATGGGAAAGGTTTTTATACACTACATTGTTGTCATATAGTGTGGAAGCCCGTCTTATTCAATGGAATCCCGTGAGAAGCCCGTTATTTTTAGAAGGTTTACACTGTTTCCATATGAATATTTTGTCCAGGCTGTGATTGATATTAGTTTTTCTTCAAAAAGGACGGGCTGACGGGCTTCTGGTCAAACGCTTGTGAAAAGGACGGGCTTTCCACGGGCTTTGACGGGCTTTCGCGGGCTTCCACTGAAATATGCATTTTGCAAAGTCTATGTTAACACTACCGTAATCAGTCACTTTGACTTTCATTTTCGAAGTTTGTGTCGCCTGGAAACCATTAGTAACAGTTATTTTTGCGACATTTGAAATGAAAATCTACTTTGCTATTATAACGGTAGTATGAAGATTGCTTTCGTTCAGCAAATAAAACTAGCACTTTGACTCCTCCTTTTTCATTTTGGTTACTCTTCAAGCATCATGAACGAGGAAGTGCTGAGTGATTTACAAACACTTAGATCCATGGACAGCCTCATTGAAATTTATAGTGATGGTGAAGAAATGATATTTAAAGTCATTCGCGGAGACTTTAACACACACCCTAGCCCAATTGAACGGATACCAAGCCCGTGGCCATTTTCCTATTTGGTGCGGATTGTGAAGGCATCGGGAACAACTATGTTCCCATGAATGACAATGTGGAAATCATTGAAATTGGTACGTATATATTGACTTAATGCTGGTTTGAATTATCTTCTAGTTCCTTTTTTTACCTTCGGTTTATTTTAGCTTCCAGTGACGAAAGTAACTGGAAAACCTGGTGATCATAGAGGAAAACAAAATTGTAGAGACATTTTGTATGGATTTTGATGAAAAGACTATAGAATAACTGTTTCTTTCATGTCATGAATATCTTTCCCCATTCCATTGACTTTCACGTAAGGTTAATGGTTTTAAGACAATGAAAACTTATAGAAACAATAATAATGATTTCTTTATTAATATAGGAAGCTTACAAAATTAAAACCATTCAAGCTTTGGAAATAAAATATACATCAGGATTTTGTTTCAAATATTCCTCCACACTACGTTTCAAATACTCCTCCACTCTACGTTGGTATCCCAACGATTCAAATTGCATTCGAAGCGAGTCCTTATTTCGAAGGCCGGTTATAGTAACTTCTTCGTCGGCGGTATCGTCTCCAGGGCGTACTTGTGATGAAATAGCGCCTGGTTGTGATAATATCATTTCTGCTCGATCGAGTACTTGCCGATCAAAGGTACGCGATGTGTTATTAATTGTTCTAAGAACGTCCATCATGCGGTATCGTCACCAGGGCGTACTTGTGATGAAATAGCGCCTGGTTGTGATAATATCGTTTCTGCTCGATCGAGTACTTGCCGATCAAAGGTACGCGATGTGTTATTAATTGTTCTAAGAACGTCCATCATGCCTGAACTCACTTCTTTACTTTTATCACCGACCAGTGTTTCCATACATTGCTTACTACGAGAAGCGACTTCCTAGAAAGACTTTCTTGATAGGCTATCTTTGCCACGTGGGAACTATGCTTTTGGTTATGTGACACAATTTATCGTTCCGATTGATTTAATCTTTCGGCACTTTCCGTCTCGACCATTTGTCGGTAGCGTGTAGGATGAATGTATTTACTAGTAGCTTCGTGTACAAGAATACTCATCGCAGACGAAAAGGCAGTGTATTGTTTACCATTGTTCGTTAGTAACAAATAATCGCATCTTGGATTCATCGTAGGTCGTACCAGCTGGATATAAAAGTGTAACACTTCCATCGTTTCAGAGTCTAAAATAACAGTATCAGATAAATATCTATCGGCAGTCTAAAATTCCTTTTGATCAATAAACCCTCCATACAGTTTAACCTTTTCTATCATTTCAATAGTTAGGTATTGATAAGTCATTGGCCTAGAGCATTTAACACGAATGAATAAATACGTAGCAATGAATCTCATGGTGAATGCTAACTGACATACCGATGGCTTTTATTGATTTCTGCACATCTGTAATATGTCCCGAAAACGACGAACATGATATGGGATCACTCGCTCCATTTTCTCCATGGTTGCCCAGCTACTCCTTGCGATTAGTATCTCTAAATGAAGGTTCCGAGAATATTCGAGTCGCTTTCCTTTGCCGAGGTTTTCTTTACCACGTATATAAACTTCGGTTACAGCGAAACAACGTAGAGTACTATCGGATACACCATTAGCTTTACGAAAATCTACTATGTCGGATATCGATTTTAAATAATTCAATGACGCCGAACAACTTAATTTCCAATCTTCTTCAAGTGTTTTTAGAAAATCCATGATGATGGAGGGTGTACCTAACCAACAATCAATAAATTCTTCAGTTAAAACCGATTCGGAATCCAGGTCGTCAATACTAGCCAATAAGAATTTCAACCAACGTTGAGCACATTGTTTCGCCTCTTTTTCGGATTTTCCTTCCCCACATGGTGTGCGAAGCCAGTTTAAAAATTGATTTCCAACACCTTCATTGACGGAAAAAGAAGGTTTATGCGCTGTGCATACTTTCTTTCGAATTGGCTGGTACGCTTCAACTTTTTGGTCAGCGCGAAAAGCAGCTGATCTTTCATTAGCGTTTGTACGTCCGTCTGTACGTAAGTCCAAGATTTTTTCTCCACAGTTGTAGCCTGATTCCGCAAAACATTGGAATAGAGGCTGTCCACAAACCGTGGTTAATGTATGAATGGTACACTACAACTTATATAAAGTAATTTAATTATTGTGAGTGCGGCCTAAAATACAGAAAACGTGCAATCCTAATTTGTATTCCAGAGAACCACACAAGGTTAGAAAATTCTTACTGCTTTTTTTTATATAATGACATTGATTTGGTGAGAAACTGTTCGATCCCATTTTCGATTTTATTCCCACCTTTTTTGTGGCCTTTTAAGTGTATGACACACTTAAAATTTCACAAATTCTCTGTTGATGAAATACAAAAATACACAAAATATTTCCTGCGTGTCTAAAAAGAGGTAGCTATATAGCGTCCTCGTAGCTATATAAATTCACTTCACATCCACACCACACACATAATATGGAGTAGAGAGAGACCCTGGTTGTATTGGCAGTTTCTGTACTTTTAAAAATTGTTGGGTAGGGTGGGCAGCGGCGGATCCAGGATCCATGTCGAAAATTGTGGAGGAGCACATTAATATAATTTCTGTTTTCATTCTGTATCACCAATGGGCTTCGTGCACGTTTTTGTTTTATGCTTTAATAGCTAACACTCTTCTCCACAAATTTCGACTACCCTCTAGATCCGCCGCTGGTGGGTGTCCGGTTTTGTGTTAACTTAAGACTTGCTTACTCTCCTAATTTTATTCAAAAAACAACATGTATGAAAATTTACATAGTGGATAATGATGGTTGTTGGGGGATGACAAAAATTAACCTTAAATGGCAGCACCCCTATACACAATTTGGACTAATATTTACAGGCAAATAAATCAAAGAAAATAATTGATATTCATATGAAACTTATTGGGTAATCTCTTTCCCGTGAAGGAGCGTAAGCTGCGAATCTTTTCTTTTTTTTTCATTGAAGGTTCTTGTTGTTTTGACTATATCGGTGTATTAACCGATTCGTTTATGCACTAAAAGTTCTATTTTTTCCTAATACACTCTTAAAAAATCCACCAAAAACACTGTGATGGAGTTTTTATTGAACTTGTCAGAGCAAATCCGAGAATAAAAGACTTTTTATCATTTTATTTTGATAAAAATGATCCAAAAGAAAGAAAGAAACTTTACATTTCCACTTAAGATTGTTAGCTTTCTCTATCAAATCGTGTTGAAGACAATGACTTCGTGTAACAGACTTTACAAATCATTTGCATTTTTACGTAAAAATTCAATCCTTCACAGTTGCGTCAATTTCTTTCCGGCTTTACTGTATATATACCAAATATATACTTCAAGGTGGTAAGAAAATTTCACTGGAAAAAACTGGATTTCACGTATTCTTAAAATTTAATTCTTGTTAAAGGAAAGAATACTTTTTGCCTCAATGTCTGTCAACGTATGCACGGTAATATTTAATTTTAAAAAAATATGAAGACAAATTATTTGCGAAATTAACGAAATTAAATTCCAGGGAAAAGTTTACTTTATATCAATTCGCGAAATTAAATTTGCACGAAAACTGCTGCTATGGATCAGACTATCGACCTGTAATGGTTCCAAAGAATGATTCATTATGATTCATTTTTGCAGGGCAAGATAATCGTTACAGGAGTGAACTGCAACTAAGCCGAATATTCCTACGACACTTCCTTTTGACCTCAAATTTGTGAATTTTTCCCCATTAACTTTTGGAAGATTATCAAAATATGGGATATTGCAGAATTTCTTTTTAAATTAATGATATTTCTAAAACTACTTGTGAGAATTAATTAGAAATTCATCACTAGTGGATCTGAGATTGTATAACAGTTATATAATTTATTTTTAGGTCCTTTGTTGGTGGCATCATCTATGGTATTATCTCGTATCTGCTGCCAGAACTCCTCCTCAAAACTTGACCTTGTCAGAATTACCTAGACTTGTCCGAAGTCTTTGAACTTCTTATCGACCTTATCTGAACTTGACCAGAATTTTTACTTTAAGATATTTCCAAAAAATGATTTCCATTGCTCAATTTTGCATAGCTATCTTTGTCACGTGAGAAGTATATATTCTTCAGTTGTCTTCATATATTCTTCAGTTTTTTTACTTTGGCACATATTTTGTTACATTGTACTTAACATTTTTTTATAATAGATTGAGTTCATAATACATGAATAATTGTATTCAATACTCCAGTATAAGGACTTCAGGTTGAAAATCTACAGTTATAAAGGATATCAAATTTGGAATAGAATGTAGTTCTTGCCGCCGTAGAAGAAAGGTTGTGAAATTTAGTAAATACATGCGGAATGTTATCTGTGTTATAAGTGTTCTAGTTGTCCTTCGTAATGTGTACTACTTTTCTGGTATGCCCAACCGCGCTGACCTTCAGGACCCAGGACCTCTTGTTTCCTTTTAATATCTGGAGCTTCGTCAAAATAGTACCAACAATGTTTTATATCTATATGCTTGCGTAAACCTCGACTGCTTTTAAAACCAATGTGTAGACAGTTCTTTACTGGACAAATGTAAATGTTTGTTTCATTTGGACGTAATACCAATCTCCTCTTGTGTTTTGTGGCTCCATTGATCCTAACCCAGTTTACAATAAGTGTTCTCTTTGACATAACTTTGACAAAACCATTTAAGCCAAATCTTCCTGTTCACCTAGTTAACGATGAATAACACAACTTACGACAATGAATATTTGGTTCTTTAAACGTAACAACAAATTTAACAAATTTATACTGTTGCGCTCATCGCAGGAGAGTGATTAAGTTATACTTTTCACAAAAGAATCATATATCCTTTTTTGAATTTGTACATAAAATGTTCCATTTAAACAGAGAATAACTTGTGGATTACATAATGAACAATTAAGGCATAACGAAAATGGACTAGTTTGGGGAGAGCAATCCGGAAGAAAACGTTCGCGTTCCAACACTCCATAACAATCTCCATAGTAGTGAATAAATTTGTCATGCACAAAAGAACGAGTGTGCACGATTTGCTCAATGATAAAATACAAAGAACATTATAGATCATTAAGGAATAATGAAGCGTATCAAACTCTGTTCATTTCAAGTTCACTGTTAAAGTATTCTCAAGGGGTCTCAACCAAGAGTTTGAACATGCAAAACAGCTTGCACACAAAGTATAAAACTACAATAAGGTGGAGTTAATTTTTGCGCGTACCTTGTTAGAGAAAAACTTTGTAGAATTAATTTTTGCGGATTTTGGATTTACAAGATTTACTCAGAATCTCCACAAGGTGGAAAATATAGCTTTACATATAGCTTAACGTATCTTTACTGCTGTCAAATATTTTGTTGATTATAACGTTTACTGACAGGACATAAATAACTCATTTTGATCTAAAAACTACTATTGTTTGCGGTATTAATTTTTGCAAATTGCGAATTATGGGTTATGATTGTAGTATTTTGTTTCACATTAGAAGGTATTCAGATTTTGAAGGATATGAAGAAAATAGGCAAAACTTTTTAATGTTATAAAGTATATCAAAAATAAAATAAACTTATGTTTTGTTTACAGAGAATCTCCCTAAATATTTGAAACTTTTGTGCAAATAATTTTTGCGACTGATAAAAATAGAAAAAAAATTGTAGAATTTATTTTCGCAATTGATTAAATATGACGCACTTGGGCAAAACTGCAAAAATTATTTCTGCAATAATTACTGCCTCAAATGCTTTTACTGCACTTTCACTTATTTATTCCAAATCGGAAAAGTTGTAATTATTGGAATAACAATAATTAACAAGACCAACAGACCAGACCTTGGAGAATTTCTACTGTTGTTTCAGCAATATTTTGTAGAATTTTTTTTATAGCCAAAATTCCTGTTATTACTCCTTTTATGAAGAAAAATTGTTGCATTCACACAGATTCTCATTATTTATCCATCTATCTTTGGCCTCATTTTCAAAAGTATTTATTAAAGGGAGCAATTTTCAGGACTATATTATGGACATATTCGAATTTACAAAACTTTAATGAATAGTAAAACATCCCAACATAAAATGAATTAGAATCAAGTATTTTTTGCGTATACATAAGATTAAAAGAAAATTTTAGAGAGAGATAGGATAGAATGTAATTGCACTGTTTATGTACCATTCAACAAATTATAGAGCTTTGGTATTTATACATCATTTGAAACAATACATATTCTACGTATACCGCGATTGAGATGAATACATATTCTACGTATACCGCGATTGAGATGAACCAATTGAAGCAATTCATTTCTTATTGATTTATTCAAAAACAGATATAAACATGCATCAATAATGAAACCCAATGTAAAGCATATTGATATCAAACATTGAATAAATTCCTTATTTACCATTTTCCATTACCAGAAGTTGATTTTCGATCGTTACGTCAACTGTCTCGGGGATAATATCATTTTAGTTTTAGGTGGATTTACTGCTTGAATGATCGATAATCTGAAAATTCCTACTCACTGTTAAAGCTCCAATGGAAGGTCTTTATAAAGTGTTCGAAAGAACGAGTCATAACCAGACCCTAAATTTATGAGTTTTGCAGCATAAACTTAGATGAAAAGAAATTGTCTTATTATGTTTTTGGTTTGTTTTTTTTGTAATCTTTTTCTTCTCTGCAAGATACCTGAAGGAGAGAATTTTTGTGAGAATTTAATTTCGCGAATCGGCAAGATAAACGATTCTGGACAGTTTGCGAATGAAATAGTTGTTATTGAATTTCTTTTACTTATGAGGTTAAATACACTACGTTTAAACGTCTTTTGTCATTTTTATTTTATATGAATGTAACTAGACCTCAGTATCATGTTTGCACCTCCATTAAAAGAGGGTATTTTTCTTCTAAGTAATGTAAGCTGCGTCCAGTCAGGGTTTCTGAGCAAATCATAATTTGCTAATAATTTCTGATTTGCATGTTTGCTGTGAACGCAGGTAGTTTATACGCCAAATGGAATTTCCTAGCTGGTCCGAAAATCTTTTTTCACCAATCAAAACACAAAACAAGAAGGGAGTAAATCAATCAACGTCACGCGGAACATTTCAAACTTTTTTTCTTTATAAAATTGTATATTTTACCCCGAGAAGATCAAATACAAGAAACCCCTCGAATATATGAAAACATATTTGCCACAAATAAAAGGCTAAAAGACACACCGAACATTCCATTAAAATATACAATTTATTTATAATTGTTTCCCCAAATTATTGCTGATATGGAGGAGGTGGTTGCATTTTCACCATATTTCCCTGATATTGCGTTGAATTTGCAATATCATTTTTGGTCATTTCTGCTGAAGCAGTGATCGGAGTTTGCTGAAACTGTTGCTGGGGGTAACCATATCCTTGAAACGCCATGTTGTGTGTTGGATAGGTTTGTTGCTGAACAAAACCATGATTTACTGTGCTGTGTATCGCAATTTCTTGGGCAGGGTGTGATGATAACACTATTCCTAAAAACAGAATAAGAAACACTCATTACATTTCAATATTATTGTTTTCTTGTAAAGCATTGATCAAAAACAAAATACAAACAATAACGAAGCTTTAGTTGTAATAATATTACTTATGAATAAGTCTATTCAAATTAACCATTTTAATGAAAAGTCTCCGTTTGCAGCTACTGATTCTAAACCAATACTCAAACAAGGAAAACTCCTGAGATGGAATCTATAATATGGAATCTATAATATGGAGTATATAAAATGAAAGTACACTTTCAGGAACAGCAAAATTATCAATCAGAGAAAGATCACCTGTTGTACTTGAGCCACAGCAACATGTGGCTTGACAACAATAAACAGCCGCCACTAGTGCCACAAAAAATTCAATGACCATTAAAAGCAAAAGGATGGAGTACACCGTTCTCCCTGCGGTTGCATGATCAAAGCAACTTTTGTCGTCGAAGTGGAGATAATAGTAGTGATAATAAGAATAGTAGACATGCTTGCAGTTGGCATAAAATCTATAACGCAAAGGAAGATAATTTTACAGATGAAAACAGTAATAATTGGGTCAAAAATACCTTCAACTATACGGTTCAACTAAACAAGCCCAATACATATCAACACATGTCTCAGGCAGAGAGGAGGACTTCAGATTGTCATGGTCACTGTCACACTACCACAAGGGCGCCGCTGTCCTACATATCTCCACACTCAAAAGTTTACGGGCGAGAATATGGGATGAAATGGATGGGAATATAAAATGAATGTTTCAGAACAAAAACAAACGCAGGATCACTGATTATGGAACATTAGTGAAAGCTTTAGATCACTTACCCAATACCAACAGCAAAGAAAATGCCATCTATAAATGTCACAACTGTCGCTAGGATACAGAAACCCATGTGAATGCCGTTCAAACCCTTAATGTCTGGTTTTCCTGATGATAAGACTCCAACGATTCCAGTTATCAGAATCCACGCTCCACCCCAAATACCTCCGCCGCTTTTGGTTAACCAGTATCTGCTACTAAAACCAGCCATTGATCCAATTCCAAATCCAATTGTTAGGATGCCGATCACGATCTGTGTGATGCCTTTGATAAGTAAGTGTGATAGCGTGAAGTGCAACCAAAATGAAATAGAAGCACACGACAGATAATTAAAGACTCAATTGTCTCAATCGATACAATTTATAATGCTCCTTCTTGCCGAAAGTGGTATGTAATATATGCGTCACCGTTATTAACTACAAAGACCAGACAGACAAACGAAAATACAAAACCGGAAACTGTAGAATGGGCATGATAACATAAACGCTCAATGATCCTCTTTCCTCGCCAATTACTGCTTTTCACACTTGATAATATCGATAATATTGATAAACAAAAACTGTCTCTGATAAAGCCTAATTTCCTTAAGGCAATGAACGTTGAACATATGGAGAATGATTGTCTTTTTTTACATTTCCACGAATAATTAATGATTTTTAAATAGATTTTTGTCGATGCAGCATAAAACCAACAGCAAAGATTGGTTAATTTCACAAAGCGATAAAAAAGAGATAAAAAAATTCTCAATTTTTTGAGTTGTTTTTTATTGACATGTGGTATGCGTAATTTTTATGAATTACGCAAGGGTTACAAGCGTTTCTTTATAGAACAAGTCAGCAAAGTTCCTGAATGATAATTTTGCTTGCAGTTTGGTTAACGCGTGGGATCAAAAGGAGGCACTGCAGGAAGGAGATTTTAAATTGCAAGACGTAGGTTATAAATTATAGTACTAAGTTTGAACATCAATAGAATTTTGACATTGTGACATCGATAAGTGACATACCTAAGCCTCTGATGGCCTCCACATTCATTCTTCGTTGTGGTTGGACACCAATTACAACGGGACCTCCGGGATATCCGGGTTGAGAAATAACTGTATGTCCTTGTTGAACGATGGCTGGTGAAGGAGTACTTTGAACTGGCTGCATGATTGATCTTGATTCAATTTATTTATCTATTAAAATAAACAATTGTTAAAAATTAAATTAAATATTCGAGTAAAATGTAAATTAAAGCATTAACAAGAATGAACTGTTTGGAATTAAATATAGGCGGACGCCATTTCCTTTCATGGCAATGAATATTACACGAGGTGTCATGTTTGACATAAAGCAGTGCCGCGGACAGGGAGTAATAACGCAAGATTTGGGCAATAAGAAAAAGAAAGCGAAGGCTAAATATATAATAGAAGTGGTTCTAAACATTTAAAGATTATCAATATTAGCATATAGTTAAGTTAACAAAATGCGACCACCACTTCTTTGCGGGAAAAACTTTGTTATTTTAGTCTGGATTAAACGAGATTATAGTTACGTCATTATTGTTCTTTTAAACAAAAATAAGAGACTCCGGACAAACATGTTATATGATCGCATCTAGTTAAAGTTAACACGCTCGTAAAAAAATAAAGCTTTCAACAACCAAATCTTTACCCAAACTTAACTTCTTTGATCAAAGAAAATTTAGGTTTTACCTTTGATTCTTTGCTTGATCAGATTTTAATGATGGATTTCATAGTATCTTATCTTCGCCAAAATAAAATTTCGATTTCTATTTCAATGCATATCAAGAGAGCCTTGATTCCTACGATATTCAAATTCGTTTCAACGTTATCTTTTCCTTTCTTTTTCGTTTTTTCATACGGTAGCGAATAAAACTGTCCGGTAGTATATGTCACAAATCAACACTTTATGTCACAAACCTAACAACACTACAGTTTTACTTTGCTGAGCAACACAGTTTTGGAACAATCACACCAGTTAAAACTTAATCAAACCATAAACAAAATATTGTAAACGACCACTCAATCCCACCCGATTTCCGTCCCGTCCACCAAAATATGGACTCAACATTGGTCAGAATGGGATCGGAGAGTTGTCTACGTACCATTAAACGTTCAAGGGTATATATCAAAATAAGAATAGCATATAATGCAGTTCTATTAAAGCGTTTTTCAACTTCATTTCCATATTAATTATATAAATTAATGTCCTTACCAGGTCGAATGTTTAATTTCACAAACTTTGTTTCGTCTTTAAGAAGAGTAAGAAGTAAGAATCTTTATTTAAAACTACTACAGTCTTGCCTTTATTTGCTTTCTCAATAATAATGTCATTTCTATTCATAATAATGTAGTTTCTAAACTGTCATTTCTGTGCGAATTCATACTCACTGTGTAAACGAATTCTTCTTTTCAAGCACAATTCAAATGGGATTTAAAAATTTATAGATAAGATTAGTGTAGCGTGTAAAAGCAATTTACAGTTTATAAAGATTATAGATACAAGATTATAGATAAAAAATGACTTATTATGGTAGTCAATTTTCTTTTATCAACGTGGTACACTTTTTCCGTAAAATTCGATGAAGAAAGAGCAGTGATTTTTTTTTTTTTTTTTTTTAAAAGAAGAAGAATAGAATAGGAACGAAACGTATGATGAATGTATGTTTACAGAAAGTTGATTTTTGTAAGTTGGCATCTTCTGCTAGATCTTTTTTTAATGAGATTACTTATCCATTTTTTTTTTTTTATTAGAAAATTTATTGTCAATAAAAAAATAAAATGGTTTGTATCATGGTAACACACATGTTGATTTTCAGATTGCAAGTAGAATAAAACAGCACAAAACAGTAGTACAATACAGGAAGGTGAGAAAATAACAAATCAGATCATGCAACGAATTTAGATGTTGAAATGAAAGCAGATTGCCTCCATATGACGATGAAAAAATATGAAAGTTTAGATTGAACATAAACTACTGCAGAAATATGTTAAATATCTGTCTGATTCTATATGAATAGAAGTTCCCTCCGAGGAAAAATTATATTTGTCTATTTTTTATTGGGAGAAGCCATTATGTAGATCCACGGAGAGACGATGCATACCTTATGTTGATAACAAGAGATTAATGACTGTTATTGTGAGTTCGATCTCCCATGAGTGCAAAATAGCAATAAAATGCACAGGTTAAATCTTGTTGAGAATTTAGATCGTTAAGAACATTTGAGGCTTAAATCTACCTTTACACTATTTTGATTGAGTTATTCAGTATCCTTTTGGAGTCTGTAAACCCAAGGTGTCTATCATAAAGAAAAAACATACCTAATATAGCATCTGACGTCACAATTTGGGTAAATTTGGACCAAATTTGGGATCACTTCTTATTTTGGTCAAAAAGGTCGATTTGGTCATAATTTGGACCAAATTTATCTGCGATACGGATATGTAAGGAAATTATTGGCAATTTTGGCAAAATACGATGAAAAATTATTTGAAAAATAAGAAGCATGATGAAATAAGTCAAATCGAGATTGCAAATGAACTCTGACAGAAAGAGTATCATGATTAATCTTGATGATTGGAAAAAAATTAGAAAAAATGAAACATTTCTACTTATAATAGTTCAGGAACTTATCAAAAATCACAAAAACCGACAAAAGTGCGAAAGAATTTATTTATTTCTATGTAAAGCTACTTTCATATTTTCTGTGTTATGGAAACCGTTCAGTTAAAATCACAACGACGGTTGCTATTGACTACTATGCTGAAATGATGGTGTGACTTACTTTGTGGCTTTAGGGAAGGAAATTACAAAATTCCTACTGAATCTTATCATGAACTTAAGTTTAAGGTTTTGATTTAAGTTTGAGAAATTAAAGATTTCAAGGGACAAATAAAATCAAGTAACTAAAACTGCCTGTTTTAAACACGAAGATGATACCATTTGCGGAAGTCTGTCACTCCTACCAATGAATCTCTGTAATATTCAAATTCCACTTAAACATTTATTTCTCACACTCCCGTTTTTTTATAAACGCAAGAGGCTCAAATGCAAATATAAGAGCACCAATGAACCATGGTCTATTTTTATTGGTGCTTAATAGATTAAAAGGTTTCTATTAGAGGGCCGAAAACTTTCTCTAAACAAGTCTACAAACAATCTGTCAGATATGAAGGTTCCAGGACCAACTGAACACGAGGACAGCACATCCCCAACCAGCTACCTCATAGAACGGAATTAGAGTGAATGTAAACTTACTGCAATACATCTTCTTATACTAATACTAAATCTTGCTTTTTTCTTACCTAACTTTTAAAGAAAGAACGTTAGGTAAAATTTCTCGGGAAGTTCGTCAATGGATGTTTGTTTTTCCGTATTAGTATAGGGAGAATCTCCCATTAGGAGAATCTCTAGCTCCATCTTACGGGTTTTTATGACTTCGTGGATTGTTGTGCCTAAAGGAAGACATCATAAAGCCACCCAGAGGAATTCATAGCAGAATAAAGAATTGAAAGATAAAAACGTCTGAGAAGGTATTGTTTTTGTTAGCTTTAGTTAATAGGGAAATTTGAAGGTATTTTCTTATATATCAGACGTTTTATCGTGGTTAGGTAGGAGTATCCATTGGTTAGGTAGGACTACTATGTATTGTCTCTTTTCTAAATCTTTTAGTTCAACTGTACAACTTGAGAAATCTCTAAATAGCCCAAATAATAGCACTGAAATATAGGGATAATAGCATTCTTTGAATGATCAATCCAAAATATTTGTGTTAAATATGATATAATTCCAACAATAATTTTTGTATATACACAGATTTATCATGGCAGTATTGCGTGTAAAAATCAATTTATGGAAAACTGTAAAATGTTTTTACACGCTACACTAGTCTATATACTAATAGCGAGTGTGCATACTACTTTTATTTTAGAGAGTGATACTTTTTAAGAAATTTCACGGTCATTTTCTCACGAGGAGCGCGTAAAACCACGATACTGCGAGAAGCGTTTTTTCAGTATTAGTATATTTGTAGTAGCAAATGATGCGACGAAATTTTTTTGGCACGGGGGACATTGCATTGCATCCTCATGGGAACGCGACGTTTGGAGGCAAATATCTCGAGAACCGATGGGGATAACTGACATTTTTGGGGTCCGCGATATTGGGCGATAGGGTGACGAAAAAAAATTGGGTCTAAAACTTTTTGGGGACGGCTGTAACGTCATTAGAATCTTCGATCGACGATATACACCGCCTTCATGTTGACCCAATGTGATTACTTTAAAATATGATTCACCAAGATTCACTAAGTCATCTTCTGCTGTTTTATGCACGATTTGCTACGATTACTGTAGTATGATCACTCTTGGTAAAACTACAGTAGACGCCTGTTTTTATGCTGAGACTAATTTACGATCTTGTTAAAGTAGATGGCTCCGTTTAAGTAGTCTCAGTATAAAAACAGCCAATGTTTGAGTATAATAATAAAAGAAACACTTCTATAAGGCTGTTTACATGAAAGCCGTACTGAACTCAGACCGGGTGACAATTCGTTCCTATCAGCGGTATTGATACCCCACTTATTTGTGATAACAACCTTTAGGTGAAAATGCTTTATAACCAAGTTGGGGTACACTGGGTATGACTTAGATTGTGTTTACATGAGAGCCGTACTGAACTTAAACCGGTTTAAGATTTCAGTACGAGTCAAAAACCCATGCCTACTTGCGAGTGTTTTCCTATTCCTGTTTACATGTATCAACCGTACTGAAATTTTTAATCATATTGAAGTCAAATCTACTTCTCAAGTAGGTTTGGAATTTCAGTACGGCTTGAAAAGGTATGAAAACTTTCACATTCCATTGTTTCATGATAAAATGTGCTAATACGCATGCGCGTATTAATTAAATTTCGCTGACACATGTAGAAATAAAAATGCAAAATATGCTAAATTCATTTCATGTAAACGAAAACTATTTCTACCCGTACTGAGATCTCAAATCGGTTTGAGTTGAGTACGGCTTTCGTGTAAACGCACTCTTACTTGCCTTTGAGATAAAGGGGTCAAAGATCAATCTGCCATATAAGAGAAAACATCAATTAAAACTTTAAACCAAAAATGCTGGCTTAATTCTGAAATCATCTTTTCATGGTATGTGTGCGTATTCCATTTGGAGCCTTATAATCTTCCTATAAACAGTTCACAATGTAAATATAATGTTAAATTCAATAACTATTTTCTGTCAAAGATGTTGAATTTTTTTGTGTGTTTTATATAAATAAATGAATTATAAGGGCCGCCCTTGCTTCAATGGCATCTTTTAAGGCGTGAATCTTACTTCCACACCGTTGGGAGGGTGCTTTCCAAAAAAAACTGTTAAAATCCTCAAGAAGTGTCATAACCAAAACAGCATTCAATCACAATCATAAATCCGTTTTTATTTGCTAATGTTCTCTAAAACATTCCATTCCAAATATTTGATTCATTTAGACTGTCAGTTTCTATATTTTTTCTGGATTGGTCAGATGAATAGACCTTTCTCACATTTCTGTCGAAAACTTGTGTTATGGCCTTGTCCACAAGTAACAATTTGATTTAATTTGATTTCCGCTTCCGTAAGAGATCTGAGAAACATTGTCTACCTTGTTTGAACTCAATCGATTTCTCTCCAAGACTGAAGCAGAAATTGCTCAAGCCTAAGGGCTTCTAGTTTTGTTTCTGTTATTTTTGAAAAAAACATTTTGCGAACTAAGTTTCTTGAGTCACAACCATTTTTATCATGAAACCATATAGACAAAGATCCACAATATGAAAAAGGCTTCAGAAAATACTTTTCGTGTCTTGATGAGCTTATTCCAAATTTGAAAAGTTCCCAAGTTTTCCACCTGCAGTTTTCGAGAAATTAATGACCTAATTGCACCTAATTGATTTAGCAGTGCACGAAGATATAAATTAAGCCAAAATGGAAACCCAAGCTTCAATTATTCTTAGAATATTCTTATTGAAAGCGTTAAAATATTTGATTTTGAAAAAAATCTCTGCAAAGTTAAGTGTGCTTTCATTTCCATCCTATTAATTTTCTTCTTCGTTCTTTTTTTTATTGCTTGACATTGAAAATCAGCCTCAGGGATATTCTTAAGGTATTCTCAAATTTCAGCTAATATTCTGAGAAACTGACAAATAACTACAACACCTTTTTATACACGAGCATTCCGCGCATGCTTAACCTTGTTTCCAGAAACATCGGGAAAGATAAATTCTATCAGTTTTGCTGAGAAATAAATTGATCATCATCAGAGTCGGAATCGTCTTCGAAATCGTTCGGATCATCGAAGACATCTTCAATTTCGCTTTCTTCGTCGTGATCTGATTTGCTGTTGCAGCAACTGGAGCATTGGCATAAATCAACATCCAACCATGTTGTGAAAAACTTGGTATGTTTAACAGCGGTGAAGTGGCATGTTTCCAGATATAAGCTTGATAGTTGCATATCAGCACATGTTGCTTTAATGCATCCCATGTTGGAGGCAGCTGTTCTTCAGCATACTTACCACCCTTGAAAAGCAAGTACCTTAGCTCGTTGATTGAAGAAATAGCTTCATTACCATAAAGATAACAAACAAATTTCTCGATCTTAACATGCAGATCTGGTGTGATGAAGAGGTTATCACCAAGCTCCGCCAAGATATCTTTCTACTCTTCTTACTTTTGTACAACTTTCAACACTGCTGCTTTTCCTTTTCCGAAAAATGAACTAGTAGTGTCGCAACCTGAAATGAATTGATACACTCATTTGCTAAAAACATATTTCATTCAAAACAATTAGAAGAATAAATATTATTGACAGCTTCTTCATGTAAGAAATTTGGCTTACATTGAAATCAGAACCTCTAATGTGTAAACCTTTATAAATACCTTTAAAGAATGAAATCCAACTACAGCATCAACAAAAGATTTTCCTAAGCTACTTTGTTAACATGTATTATTGCGCTTCTTGTTTTGAGTACCAGTTACAAAAAAATATATTAGCGATTAACTGTGGGACTGCATTCAAGGCAATGACAAATACATCGGTATCTGGACTCTTAATACCAACATTTTGATATGACGAAGCTGCATGAGAGCAGTGCGCTATTAAACGAGTATCAGTCTCTTCATGTTCACTTTCAAGGGATGTTTTCTCACAAACCACAACTGAAATCTCTATTGTTTTCAACATCACTGTAAGTTTATTGAAATGACTGTGACTGTTGTGGGTCCTGTGAGTCTAGGTCACTATTTTCATTATCTAAAATAACTGGGATCTTCATTTTCAAGAAATACCAACTCACTTTGTCTTCGATCTGATGGTTGGTGAAACACAAGATCTGGGTAACGATTCATAAGCCTACACTTTAACCAATAACTTTTAGACTTTCCAGCATCCAAATTTTCAACTTTCTTCGCAGTTTTTATAAAATAATCAGTAAGATCTGTGAGACGGTAAACTGTTTTTAACATAATAATTTTGTTGTCTACAACTTTTCTACAAAATGTTTCAAACGACAATTCGTACATTACATTATTGGTAGATGGTGTTTCCAATGATGATGATGATGATGATGATGATGATACTGCCTTGAAACTTTTTACGTCCTCGTTATAACATATTTTATGATATCTCACTTCAATGGCAACAAAATCTCCATCTCTCTAATATGAAACAAAATACCATCATCGTTCTTATATTCTGATGCTTGTCGCAACAGCCCAACATCAAGAGTCTGGCACAAACTAAGTTCTTGTTTTTTTCTTTTTTTTTATCGCGGTAATCTGTATAATATAGATCCAATTTCTTGCAAACAATGTTTTGGTAACATAACCGAAGAAAGAAAGGAAGCAGGTACGGCTTCTGCTGCTGCTCTGCTGACAATCTAGAAGACTTTCCTTTGGCTTCTGGCACTTTAACAGCCTCACACTTCCTCTTTTCTTTCCTCTTTTTGGCTCTATCAAGTAACATCTGTGAAATATTTGTAACATTTCTGACGATATAAAAACAGACAATCAGTTTCATTAAAATTTTCAGGAAATGTCGCAGCTTTCCTCGCAATAGCCGTTGCTTCTGTCTCTTCATCTGTAATCTTAAGCCACTCGTCGCGTGAAGAAATAATTTTTTGATAAGTTGTATCGGTAAAAGGTTTTAATTCACCTACAGAATTAAGGAAATTTATTAAACAAGAATCTTCTACATCCATATCGGTAGCCATTACATTATTTTAGTCTTTGTTTTTTACGAAGAGTAAAATTTACCGAATGCATTTTTTAAGATAGTGCCCTCCGAAGAACATATCTATCTCAAACGTTTGCTCTATATCATATGATTTTCCCTACAGTATATCATATGATTTTCCCTACAGTATAATCTGAAATAAACTTTACATGTGTCTGCTTTAGATTTTTTAAAGATTTTTCAATTTCATAACTATAACTAAGTTTGCAGTTGTATATTATATTTAGTTAATTTTTGGGCTTTTATGTTCATGAAATAATGTAGCTTCGTGATGTAAAAGGATAAAACAGCTTAGCTTGTCAGAAAAAGATTTACCAAAAACTTATTACGGTAGCAGCGAAACCGAATGCCGTATTAAAACACCCTTGGACTCCAACTCCTCCTACTCCTTCTCCTCCTCCTGCGACCGAAATGGCAGTTTAGCCTTCGCTTTAGAAATACCCTTTACGAAACTATATAAATTGTCAAGAACGAACGCAGGCTAGGAATTTCCAAAAGCTTATCAAAACATTCAAAAAGTATTTTTTGGTATTTTACCACTTATTCACGAAAAAATGGATCTTATTTTCATGAAATACAAAAAAGTGGATTTCAGTTACTTCCAATTCGAAGTATCACTTGAGGTTAAGCATTATTTTGTTATAAGTAATGTCTCGTCCTTCGAAGCTCACCTACAGTTGATAATAAGAATCCTCATCAGAGGTGGTTCTTACTTTAACTCTATTAAACCTTCTCATAACTATTCTTATTTGTTATTTGAACGTTTTTGTTTACTTTGTTTGTCAAAGTTAAAAACGAAGTATTTCGGATGGATTTGTCATTTTTATTTATTAATAATATTTTTTTCGATGAAGACGTTTTTGTTTTGTTTTTTTGTTTGTTTGTTTGTTTTGATCCATGACTTATCGAGGAAAGTCATCTATTAACTAATTTATTTTAAAAGCACAAGTTTCACATGGACAAATCAAAAGAATCTACCAATGACTAAATTTAAGACAATACTCAAAGTTTGTGGATTTGGCATATAGAGCAACATCAAACTGGCAGAATTACCATATGACCTGAATTAATTATACATCATACAATATCCAGATATCTTTTGGAGTGTTTTCAATGATATGAACTTTGAATTTATTTTCTGGAATGGCTTTTCCAGTTTACATTAGGTACATGAGGTGGTGGTGTTTTTTATTAAAAGTATTTTTATTAAAAGTATTAAGCAGGCGATACACGATCAATTTTGTCGAATCCAATTTGACGGATTTGGAAGTTAAGTGATACAGGCTTTTAATTTGTCAAAATGGAATTGTTCATGATTCACTTTTTTTTCCAAACATAACATGATTAGTTTGACTTATTTCGCTTCTTTTTTAAAGGAGCCGATTGTTTGTCGTTACTTTCGACAAATTGAAAGAGTTGAATATGTCCAACTTTTAAAATGTTGTAATTGACATGTTGAATCCAATAAATTCTTCTGATATTATTATTATTATTTTTTCATATTTTAGGAGGTTGACTACGTCAGAAAATACAAATTTCTGTTATCAGTGTAGGACCTGCCAAAAATTATAAAATAAAATAAAATACTAGATAAGATGATTAAAAATTAGATAAAAGCAGCAATTTGATGTGGATGAAAACAAGAAACACGATCAAACTTGTCAAATTCGATAAATAGATATCCTTGAACTTGTATCGCCTGCATAAGGCCATATGTTGCAAAATGACTAATTAAAAGGAGAAAACAAATTAATTACTTAAGTTGCTGAAAACCAAATATTTGTTCGTAAAAGTGGAATTATTAGATTTCCTTAGCTAACTTGCTATGAACTATAAACGTTGTTTGATGACCACTTCAGAGATTGGGAAACAAGAAACAAGCGGTAATAAATGTGTTATATCAGATCTTGTAACAAACCAGCGTGAAAAAATCGAACATTTTAACATTCACGAAAACATTTTTTGCGAAAAAAATAAATGTAAAAAATGGTAGTATTCGTATTATTTTTTTTTCAATGAAATGTTATCAAGGACATAGTCTATCAATGTTTTGTAAGTCTCATCAGCCTCTCTTTTTCCCGAACTGCCATTTTCATTTATTTTACAGCATCTGACACGATATCGGATATGATCTAGTCGTCCATTTCTATGTAGATGGATAAGGTTCATACCATATCCGTACGGACAGCCAACCTTTTGTCGGTCAAGATAAACAGTATTTCCATCGCCATCGGGAGTGAAATCAGTGTAATGGTCTATACAGGTTTTGGCCTGAGCCATTGCACAGCACCGGTAAGTATAAAAAATATGATGCCATGCATTCCTCCCTCTGAGTTGTCGATATCCACTCAGCAATTGGTTGTGCGGACAACTTATAATTTGTCGATCCAAATAAACCATGTTTCCGTCATTAACATATGTTTGATGGGTTTCTGCCCAATTATTGGTGTGACATTTTAACTGTGTTTGACAGCATGTGTATCTGTACTGGTAATGGCGTTGGGCAGCGTCACGCACCAAATGGAAGTAATTGAGAGTGTAGTCATCACCGCAATCTAATTTGTGTTGATCGAGATAGTGAACGTCCGAATTGCCTTCGCCCCATGGTGTTCTGAGGTATTTGCAATGTGGTTTCTTAACTGCAAATAAAAATAAAAATTACATCACGACACAGATTAATAATTTATGGTATATGTGTTAGACATCAAAAATAATTTTGTGCAATTACAATTTTTCCGATGGTTAACAGGTATTAGCAACAGTAATATCTCAATAGAGAGCATTTTATTAGCCGTGGTAGTAACATTGTTATTTTATTGTTCTTCGTTATTGTTGTTATTTTGTTTTGTTTATTTTCCAATACAACACACACGTATTTCTGTTTAAACGCCGTTACCAGTGTTATCAGTCAGCGGCAGATCTAGAGGGTAGTCGCAATTTGTGGAGGAGCACATTTACATAATTTCTCTTTTCAGTCTGTATCACCAATGGGCTCACATGCACGTTTTTCTTTTATACTTTAATAGCTAACATTCTCCTCCATAAATTTCGACTACCCTCTAGATCCGCTGCTGCCAGTAGTCTTTCGGAGGACGTGTCTGATTTCGCGATGATATCAATTGCACATAAAATACAAATTCGAACGTCATGTAAACATTCGATTTGGATTTGAATGCCATTCCGCTTAAAGGTTGTGATACACTGCCATTTTTCAGTGATCAATTTTTTATGACCATGCCATTGGAAAAATGATTAAAATGATTAAAATCAATAACAATAATGGTCATTAACGAAAAATGTTAATAATGATATCATAGCCCTACCATAGCCTTAAAAAGTCGTATGACAAAATGTATTTAGGCATTATTTTGGCCCTTTATACGCATTGTTTGCATTTAATAAATGCCGTAAAAATCCATCAAATTCAACGAAATGCTATATATACCAAATAGACACTTTCATACATTACGTCACTTAATAGTCATTATAACATGTTATAGTTGTCAAGGTATTACGCCGTTGTCATGCAAACAACGCCGGCTTGAAAAAAAAATGGTAGGAAAAGTTAAAGAGTGATAAAATTATGTTTTTCATTGATTGATTTCAAAACGTTTTAGAACTGTTTGTACATGATGCTTATTTCGGTAGTATAACAACTTGACGCAAAATAATTAATAAGTCAATTATATAACAGTAAACAGAATTATACAATTGGACTATAATTCTTTTTATTTTTTTAAACATATTATCAGTTGACATGCAAAAATCTTTATTTCAATCTCTTAAATATTTTATTTAAACCGTTTATTTTTGCAATTTTTTTATTAAATTTTACGAAGAAACTATCGACTAATGTGTATTCATTTATGACGTATTAATGACGTATTAATGACGTATTCATTCACAAAACGGTCTAAAAATGGAAATAAAATAACAATCGAATAACGTAATGGTAATTTGAAGTAATCGATTGAGGCAAAGGCCATTTATAAATCAATTATTTATTAACCAATAATAGTTGCCTACAAAGGAGTTCCCCTTGTCATAGCTCAAAGAAGCGTTTCATTAGATAGGGTTATGCAAAGTCTTAATGGTTTGAAAAGAAAATGATATTCAGCTAGTATGCGGAAATTCTTTTTAACCTTAAGAGAATCTAGTTTTAACTTACTGTAGCATTCTATTTGGGGCGCACATCTTTTGTTCGCGATCTGTTCCGTTGCTCCTTTACATCCTGTACATTGTCTTGTTCGTTTCTTCTGAGTTCCTTGACCACAGTCCACCGTGCAAGCCCATTGTGACCACCCTAAGAGGTTTAATTAAGAAAAGCATACAGAGTGAATCATAAATATGCCAAAGAAAGTGAGTAATTATTTCTTAATCGATTTTGTTTACAATTTGTTGTAGCTATACTTCTTCAGTCTAACAAGATTCTATCAAAAACATTTTTGGTTGAAGCTCTCTTATTTTCATTTGAAACAACCAGGTATTACGCTATAATGTTATGGGTAACCAAGACAGAACATAGCTAATCAAATGCTGAACTATTTATTGTTAATGACGATTTTATCATCACAGTCAATGTTGCAAAGAGTAACATTAAAGTGAAAATGAAATGAAACTCGGTAAATATTTATAGCTATTGTGTTTTGAACGTCAACAAGTAAACTATATGTTTTTATACGTCGTCATTTATAAAAGTCCAAATAATGGCCTTGGATCAAAGATATGATCAGTAATGAAGAATTGCAGCTATTTCTAAAATCTTGACACTTTTGCTTTTTTTAAGCTGTTTAAAGGTAAAAATATCGAAATACTATCAAATTTGCTATTCTCAAATCATTAAAGCATGATGCAAGAGGGATTTTTATAGACGTTATATGATATCCCTTGGAAATGATAATTATATAATTCACTTGGTAGAAGAATTTAAATTAAAATATTTGCCTTGAGAAAAATATTATGATATCCTAAACACCCTGTATAAATATTGCAAAAGCAACCCTATTTTATATTATTTACTTACCTGTGCATTCATGCTTGCTATCTCCGGGAACACATATAGCATCAACAGGACACTTGTCGTCGATTCCACATCCTTTCTTGTGACCACAATGTATATTCATCGAAGAGCAATATTCGAAATACATGGGGAGAAACCATTTTCGAATCTCCAAGCTTGTAACACTGTCATTATTAGGTGTTTTCAAGTTAGCTCTGTTGATAAGTCGATCTGACATTAAGTTCACAATTGGAGATAATTGAAATTTCAATGGGATAGGTGTAAAGTCTTGTGTTGCCCAGTTTTCAATTTCGGCCAGTTTAGAGCCTTTGGTGATATGAGAAACTTCGTAATCACTAGAACTGAGCTTGTCAACCCTTTTTTCGTCTGTAGTACTGCAACCAGATTTACTCGGCTCCACTTGCGTTCCAAATAGCTTGGACCCTTTCACATAAGAACATTTTTTCAATGTTTCCGCATTGAAATTTTCACGAACGTGTTTGGAGAATTTTGAACGGTATGCATACTCTGCACCCATTTTAGTTCTGAGCAAGTAATGTGTTCCATATTCTTGGATGAATAGTCTAAACGTGCGTTTTCTATTATATGTTGCCGTGTTTCTCACTTCGAAGAGTCTTATCAACGCTTTTCCAAATGGTACAGTGAATGGTGGTAAATGAAATCGATCAAGTTTCATTTCATACATTGTACATGTTCCCATTGAAATTGATACCAGTCCTTGTTGTTCTGAGAAAAATTTTGTGAGCGACTTGAAGTCACTTGAATCACCCCAAGCACGTTCAAAGGGCTTTGGGATAACCTTTGTGGCCGACAAGTCTACCCCTTTCAGATTCACACCAGCTGTAACTTCAGTTTCTGTACCAACTTGCAAATTCACACCACTGCTTGAAGTTTTCGCAACATACTGTCTAAAGATTACAATTTTAAAAATAAAATTCAGTAAAGATTCTGTTATGTTAACTAATATGTAAGGAAAATTTGGCATTTAAAATATACGATTGCAAAAGGAATTGTGGACACATTTGATTGTAGATATAGCAGTCAAAGGTAAGTTGTCTGGCCTAACTGACTAACTGACCTTACCTGTAGCTATTTATTGTTGTGAATGATTCTGACGTCAAGGTTCTTTTACAATATGACAATTCCGAAGCGGTGATACCTGCTTCCGATTCAATTCTTCCAAGTGAATTGATTTTTGTCGGTAGAAAAATTTGACCCATAAAACCAGGGTCACCATTATTTTGAATGGGATTTCCGGATCTGATATTGTAACCTCGTAAGCCGGCGACCATATTGTCAAAAGGCGTCTAGTTTGGGTCACAAAACTTTGCATTGCAACTTCTTGAAAGTGCGTAATAAGTGTTTGTGGAGATGAGAAATAAAATGACATGCAACCACATCTGTAATTAAAAGCAGAAACATTTGATAAAATATCTAAATTTAGCTTGCAAAAAAAACCCATTAAAACACCAATTGACTCCTTTTCCCTATTGTGACGACATACATAAAGTGTATAATGTATCGTTAGTAGGAAACCCACAAAGATTTTCATCATGCAAAGAGAATTATTACGAGAAAAATTTTTGCACACCATAGATCTGGCAATGTCTTGTGTGATTATAAGGATTTTACCCACTGCAGTTTTTATTTATGAATACGATTTTTGTATAAATTTACCTTTCTGAACTCCTTGGACACACTGTCCTGATTAGGAATCTATTTATGGATCCATTGGCTGGTTATAATTTGCAATAAGAAGCGTATACGGGGGTAGTATTATCAATTTTGTTTTTATTATTCCGTTGACTTTTAAATGATATTAAAGTAAAATAAAAGGAATTTATTCATCAATAATGGTAAGGTACAATAGCTCAGTAATTATTAGGAGAACATAATAAAGAAGCTTACATTTGTAGTACAAACTATTGATAGGAGATTTTTTATGATAACACAACAGCTAGTACGGTGCAATTGCCCTCCAAGGGAACAGATAAAGGACTCGCATGGACAACACAAAATGAATTTGCAAAGGTAGACATAATTAGCAAATCTTAATGACAGAAAACTTTGAAAATAATTCAACCACAAAATCCGATATTTTGGTGTCCTCAGCTCACCATGTTCACGACGTCGATAAAATAGATAAAATAGATACTAGAGTTTTTTATACTGATTATAAAACAAGAAAATAATTTTACGAAATAGCAATGTAACTTTTCAGGAGTTTCCACTCTTTTCATTCCTACACTAGCTTCAACAGATTTTGAGCTGAAATATACAACAGACACTTCACTAAATGTTGTTGTACCACTTAAAGCTTTCCTTTCTTATGGAAAATATATGGTCGGTGAAAAAATCGGATTAAGAAAAAGACGCAGGAAAGTCTTCCCCGATTTTATAAAAAGATAGGTTATAGAAATAAATTTAGATCAGCTTCCCCCTCAGTGTGGACATTAGATTACTTCGGGGACCGCGGCGTTTAATCGAGGTCGAAATTTCGTGTTTAAAATCTGAAAGTTAAGCGCTGAAACAGCTATTTGTGAGTTAATCAAAAGATCAGCGAATGCCTAATCTACCGATGTTGTTGAGTCCGAATTTTTTTCGAGAATTAGTCTATATGTTTTATATTATAACGAAAAGTTTATCGTATCCTCTTTTTACCACTCGAACCCGTTTTTTTATAAACGGTTTCTTGTTTAAAAAACAGTGTATTGCGTAACAGCACTTTTGTTGCCTCCCTGTGAAAGATTTTAAAAGCATGAAGCTAATTATTGTAGTATAGTGAAAGCTATGCCTTATGATTTGTATATAGTGTATATAGAGCTTTATTCATTTGAATATAGCATTCGAAAATATATATTGAGAATATCAACACAAAAATGGCTATTCCATAAATCATATCATGTGAAAATATGCAAGTCTAATTTGATGTTAAGAATAGCTATCTGGTAGACGAATTAAAAGTTACTAGCAGCCCGGGTAAAAACTTTTTACCGATGCAATTCTCGTTCATTACAGAAGAAACTTTACGGGTCTGCGTAAGATAATTAGTTTTCACGAAGGATCGGTGTTATTTTCATGTCCAGTTCTATCGCATGTCTAAACCAAACTGCGAAGAAATATTTTTAATTTAATAATGACTTCATGTTTCCATGTAAAAATTCAAGTGTCTGTGTGGCTGTACTTTACCTGGGCATATTAAAAAAAGAACTTGTGAATTAAAAACACTGCTCTACATGTCACTTATTACTCTGTATCATAAAAACAATCTTTAATTATAAAACTGAAGCAAAAATATAATCATACCTCCTTGTCTATTTGTATGACACACCACATTTACAAACTTATAAACTTAACAACTTTTAACTAATCTAACATTACCATTTATTTTGACTATCTTTCCTCCTTTCTATCGTCAAAAAACGGAAATGTAAACTATACTAATACATTTGTCTATTAAACAAATTTGACGTTTTTTGTTTATTTCACTTAGGACTCACAACCAGGGCTTAAAACGCTTATAGTATTAAATATAAGATAATCACTTATTAGATTCAAACTATAGAAGCTTCTTGCAGAGTTATAAAGTTATAAGTTATAAGGTGTTTGTCTGGTTGAGCGGTTGAAGCATACTTGCGGCTTCCGTAGCTCAAATGGTGGCTTTAAATGCTCTGGGACCTCCTTCGCAGAACCCTCATTGATAACAGTTCTACCAGAACTGAAGAGGCAATCCTGGGTAAACAACAACAACAACAACAACAACAACAAAAATAATAATAATATAATCGTAAAATAAAAAACGTGTTCCTCTTGATACAGAATTTAAATGGAAAATGTTGAACGGAGATATGGCTGAAAATGTTAAATCTCGGCGTTCGCTCAGAAAAGAACCATTAAAAAGAGTAATAAAAAGTTATATTGTGCCTGCATTTATTTCAAAGTATCAAATTGTGGCTGTTCATAAATGACCTGGAACGAGAACGGATTCCAATGTCGGAGTTCAAAAGCCAATTCATCAATACCGACAAAGTTGCCGATACCGATGACGGCGGTCCTGATGGAAACAACGGTCAACATAATGTTCACAAATGACACGTGATGATGAAGATGAACCAAACGAAAGAAAACCAGACTGCTGTACTCTTCAGCGTTTCGTCAGTAAAACAGCCAGTGCGAACGCCATAGTGATTAGCAGCGACGACTAAAATGATCGTGACGCTGACCTTAAAGCGAAATATGGAAAATGGTCTCCAATGGAAGAGGATTTATCATCAGAGGATAAAGTAATAGCAGCGGTAAATGCTTGCAAGAGAGAAGCATTTGAAATGAAGAATGCTTCATCGTCATCTCAAAAGAAACTAAAGCCAAATGAAGATGAAAAAGAGTATAAACCACATTTCGATTGTTTACAATCACAGAAGCTATTGTTATTAGCAGTGATAAAGACAGTAATTAAGAGAAGCAATTTCTTTTCATTTCCCCTCCAAAAACTGCCCACTTCCATTATTTACGTTGACGTCATCATGTATTGACTTCTCAGCTGATTCTTGTTACAGCTTGTTACATCTAGTTACATCTTGTCACAACATGTCACAACATGTCACAACATGTCACAACATGTCACAAGTTTTTAAGGATGAAAGTGCTCAGTTACATCATTTACTTTGGCGTCACCACGTATTGACTTCTCAGCTGAATCTTGTTGCAGCTTGTTACATCTAATTACATGTTGTTACAAGTTGTTACAGGTTTTTAAGGAAGAAAGTACCTACTTACGTCAAACGTGCCTTCGTCATGAGTTAGCTGTTTTCATTTTTTTCTTCTCCTGACACTTGTAACAACACGTAACTAGATGTAACTAGATGTAACAAAACTCAGCTGATGTCTCTTGTCATCTGACGTCATGCTAAATGATGTTAGCCAAGCAACTTATTCCTAGTAAACTTGTGACTAGGTGTAACAACATGTAACAACATGTAACTAGATGTAACAAGAATCGGCAGACATAGAAGCTCGATGCGGCAAGAAACCATTATTTGCAATAGATACATGTTTTGGAACCTTCTGAATGTTCAGAGGGAAGTGCAACACGTACTGTATTTTGTCAGGTTTTTACATTCAAATTCTTTCTACATCTCTTAATATCCGTGTTAACTATTACAATATATGTCAAGTTTTTGTGCAGCAACATTTTTTTTAACTCTTCTCAATAGCAACAGTTTCGCCATAATACCTTCATAGTTCGTAATGTTGACAAATTTAAATGATACATCAGGTTTTATCTTGTGATTCAATAGAATAGCTGTTAAGCATTCCTTTTCAACGTCCTTCAACTTGTGCTTGCACTGCAAATCCCCATTTTTAGCGAAAGTACACTTTCTGAATTTGAACATGTTAACGTGAAGTCTTCGAAAGCACAAAGAGGGACTTTTCCGTTTACTGCTTAGTTTTAAACTAAAATTTTTATTAATTTTTAGTACAAACATTTAATCAATAAATTAATACAAAGATGTTTAATCTTCATTTAAATCAAGTTGATTTCCTTTGCTCTGATCATCAATGTACTGGGTATCCGCGAAGGATGAAAGCTATATTCTGGATCTCGTAAAATCGTTGTCCATTTTCCAGGGCCATATTTCTTGATACCATATGACAAAAAAGAATCTTCATTAGTCGAAAACGAAACCTTGCCCTGTCGTTTGGTAGCTTTATCCTTAGTTGTTTCTGAAACAGATAATTTCTTGTTTAACGCCACGTCAGGGAGAGCGTTCACTCGTTCACCCTCTCGGTCGACACCACTTTTGTTGAATTCGTTAGACGCTGATATCGTAAAATGATCGTTAAAATGATCGTTTTCCTTTTCCATGGTTACTAGCTTTTGCATACACTGTTGTCCTTGACGTGCTACTTCGGTTCATTGAAGTTTTTGATAATGTATTCTAGCTACGTGTGGCGTATGCTTTTGATCACGTGATAAAGCAGCTTGCTCGTGTTCATTAAGTTTAGCCATGCTCTCCGTTTCGATGATCTGCCCATATTGTTTCGGGTTTATGAACTTTCCGATAGCCTGGAAAACAATTCTTCCAAAGATCTCACTAAATTGTTTCAACTGGGTCCCATTCTTTGTTATTAAAAGATAGTCACAAATGGGATTAAGTCTAGTCCGAATACAAGCTATATATCTATTCAAAATATCAACAACTCTTTTTGAAATAATGAGAGTGTCAAATCCATTATTATAATTTGTCTTGAATTTAGTTTGATCGATAACACCACCTTCGTTTCCAACCCCACGTACCATCGTAACGGTTAAATACTGGTATGTCATTGGTCGACTTGCTTTCACCATTAGGAAAAATACAGCTACGACAAACGAAGTGCAAAACGACAAATCGTGAGCTGGAATGACTGCAGTCGCATTACTGGCGGTAATCAATATCTGTGAAAATTTGTCCGCATGAAAAGGAATAACACTTTGTAGATATTCTAGACTAGCCCAACAATTAATAGTCGTAAGGTATTCCATGCTCAGTACTGTGCTCCATTCAATCTTCATTTGCTTTGCTAAGTACTTTTTTACCCTGTCTAAGTAAATTTCAGCTGCAATGAACACAGGGATTTTCTCACTTTTAATGGCATTACTCCTTCTATAGTCAAGTGTATAAGAAATAGCGTTGATATAACCAATAATTCCAGAACGACCAAGTTTCCAAGTGTTCTTCAAGTAATCCACAAAGTCGGAAAGCATTGTAACAGATCCAATACAATAGTCGATAACACACTTTGGTACATCCCAGAGAATAGATACGTCATCACAACAGAATTTGGCATATTTTAATAGTTTGGCTGTTATTTGTTCTGCTTGGCATAAACTTTTACCTCCTCCACCTGGACTTTGTAGCCATTTTGAAAATAATCTGCCAACCGTGCATGTTTTTACAAACATCGTCATTGAAGAAGGCTAGGTTCGTTTTCGTTTTTCTTGAGTGGATAGACGAGTTGCCAATTCAGGAAATAGCGTATTAACGTCAGGCTTATCGTCAAAAAAATAAAACCACCCATGTTAGGTAAAAACGTGCTTCCTGCATCCCCTTTGTGTCTTAAAACATTCACTTTCACATATCACAACTGGACATACGTAAACACCATCGCTATTGGGTTTCAAACTTAACCTTTTCGGTTTCCTGTCATTTCCAACAGCATTTTGCCACTTCTTTTTTGATAAAATACGTTTTTTCAACATTTCTCTCGAACACTGATTTAAATGATAAATGCGATCCTCTTTATGCTAGATTTAAATGATAAACACGTCACTTTTTCCCAATTCAAACTTCCATTTTTAATTGCAAGCGTGCGGGCATTGACAGACCGAAATAAATAGGTCTACAAAAATTGTTTTAGTGTTTTCCACTACCACTCGGCATTATGCACGGATGTGTTGTTTTAATAACAAATGTATTAAAGGGATCATATTGACTAACAAACTACGGAACAAAGATGTCTTTTATAATTTGTTGAATTTCAGTAGAAAACAGAACAGTAAAGACCGTTAACGACATAAAATATCGGTCTTACAAAGACTCTTTTCTCTTTTAATAGATGATTATCAATTCATTAACCTTAAATGTCCTGAGTGTCCCTCAAAATCTGTTCCTTTTTCTTCAAAACACTCCAATGCTTTTGTAAATTTATGTAACGTTATACACGGTTTCCGTGTGATAAAACACTGGTTATCAAAAATGACTGTATTGAAAGAGGGAAGCGAGACCTGTTAATAAAAGTAAAATCCTGACAAACTGCAGTTATTAAAATGATTTTAATAACAATATACTAATTAGGCGATTGTTATCAAACGATCATAACTTTTGATCCCCCAATAAATTGCAATAGAAACAAGAGTCCCTGGGTCCTGAACGTCAGCGCTGTTGGGCATACCAGAAAGTAGTACATATTACGAAGGAAAACTAGAACACTTCAGATAACATTCCGCGTGTATTTACTAACTTTCGCAGCCTTTCTCCTACGGCAGCAAGAACTACATTTTAGAAAGAAAATTTGGGCCAAACAAAGAATTCTATTCCGAATCTGATATCCTTTATAACTGTCGATTTTCAACCTGAAGTCCTTATACTGGAGTATTGAATACAATTTTTCTTCGTGTATTATGAACTCCTTCTATTATAAAACATGTTTAGTACAATGTAACAAAATATGTGCCAAAGTAAAAACTGAAGAATATATACTTCTCACGTGACAAAGATAACTATGCAAAATTGAGCAATGGAAATCATTTTTTTGGAAATATCTGGAAGTAAGAAATCTGGCCAAGTTCAGATAGGACGACAAGTTCAAAGACTTCGAACAAGTCCAGATAATTCTGACAAGATCAAGTTTTGAGGAGGAGTTCTGGCCGCAGATATGAGATGATGCCACCAACAAAGGACCTAAAAATAAATTATATAAATTTATACAATCTCAGATCCACTAGTGATGATTTTCTAACTAATTTTCACAAGTATCTTTAGAAATTTTAGTGGGAAGAATTAATGTGATTTTGTTTTCATTTTAACCTGAAAAAACAAGATAAATTGATTATTATAAAAAGAAATTCTGCAATATCCCATATTTTGATAATCTCCAAAAAGTTAATGGGCAAAAATTCACAAATTGGAGGTCAAAAGAAAGTGTCTTAGGAATATTCGGCTTAATTGCAGTTCACTCCTGGAACGATTATCTTGCCCTGCAAAAATGAGTCAAATAATGAATCATTCTTTGGAACCATTACAGGTCGATAGTCTGATCCATGGTAGCAGTTTTCGTGTAAATTTAATTTCGCGAATTGAGATAAAATAGACTTTTCCCAGGAATTTAATTTCGTTAAATTCGCGAATAATAAGTCTTCATATTTTTTTAAATTAAATATTACCATGTATATGTTGACAGACATTGAGGCAAATAGTATCCTTTCCTTTCACAAGAATTTAATTTTGGGAATACGTGAAATCCATTTTTTTCCAGTGAAATTTTCTTACCACCTTGAAGTACATATTTGGTATATATACAGTAAAGCCTGAAAAGAAATTGACGCACCTGTGAAGGAATGAATTTTTACATAAAAATGCAAAAGATTTGTAAAGTCTGTTACATGAAGTCATTGTCTTCAACACAATTTGATAGGGAAACCTAACAGTCTGAAGTAGAAATGTAAAGTTTCTTTCTTTCTTTTGGATCATTTTTATCAAAATAAAATGATAAAAAGTCTTTTATTCTCGGATTTGCTCTGACAAGTTCAATAGAAATTCCATCACAGTGTCATATTTTTGTGGGTGAAATTTATAAGAGCGTAGTAGGAAAATATGGAATTTTTAGTGCATAAACGAATTAGTCAATACACTGATATAGTCAAAACAACAAAAACTTTCAAAGAAAAAAAAAAGTAAAGATTGGCGGCTTACGCTCTTTCACGAGAAAGAGATTACCCAATATCAAGTTTCATATCAATATCAATTATTTTATTTGATTTATTTGACTGTAAATATTAGTCCAAATTGTGTGTAGGGGTGTTGCTGTTTAAGTTTAATTTTTGTCGTTTCCCAACAACCATCATTATCCACTATGTAAATTTTCATTAAAAGTTTTTTTTGGGTAAACAAGTCTTAACACAAGACAGGACACCACCCAACAATTTTTAAAAGTACAGAAACTGCCACCACAACCAGGGGCGGGCACCATCACTGACCTTCTTTACCAAATTAATAAATTAATGAATAAATAAATTAATTAATTAATTAATTAATGGGAAATTATGCTTTAAAAAGAGAGAGAAAGTGAATATGTAACAGCAGTATTTATTTTTCATCATTGTATAAGACTACCCTTTGACACAATTTTACGTTACTTTAATTAAGTAGGTAAATAACTCTTTCAACTGTTATTAGTTATAAACATAAGTTAAAAATAATAGAAAAAAAAATCATCATCATTATCATCATCAAAATAGAATCTATCCAAAATTATTGAAAAAAATATTTATTTACCTACTTTAAGGCAAGAAATTTTCATAGCATGGAATTTTCATAATTTGATGGAGTTCTATAATCCGCCAAATTAAAATGCTACAAATTCATATGAGAAATTCATATGAGAAAAAAAAAGTTTTTGAAAAATCTTGATTCGCAAAAATTAATGTCACAAAAATTATCAGGAAAATGGAAACAAATACAGTTTGTAGTTTTGGACTCACCAAAATAAATGTTCACAAAAATTAATGATTTTAAGGTATTTTAGTCTTCTTTTTTCATTGAAATTTTTGAACTTACTGCAAACTCACTGTGTACTGCACATTTAGAATCTTGAAATGATCATATTTCAGTCAAAATGCAAAATGAAAGGTTTCAAAACAAAAATATCCACAAATTAAAATGATGTTATAATTTCCGGTGGTTCAGGCACAGTAGAATGAATTTAAAAATGGAAATTCCCCTACTAATTTAAATAAACTAAATTATGTTGAAATGAACATAAAACACACATTAACACATCAAAAAGCAAACAATTATATATACCCTGCTCTTCTCTTCTAGTGAAGAGGCTGTGCTCCTTTCACTTTTTTATTTATGGACAGTCCATCGTTATCACAAAGTTTACACAAAATCTATCAGAATACTTGCAAATAAATTAAATCAAAGGATTTTATTATCTTGAAGTAATATTCTATCTTCTTCACTTCACTTCCACTCCACGTTAAAAATTTCTGTTAAAAACGTTATCCAAAAAACGGAACTTTCACGCCATTTTTAAAACCCGTTTTCTTTATGGGAAGGCGTTGAGGAAACGGCAAAGAAAGAATCGATATTTAGAACTGATATTTAAAAGGGTGTTACGAACGGGCGCAGAGAATTGCAACATTACAGACACACGGAACCACACAGGAAATGAAAGGTCAGATGCCTAACGGCGCTGACCAAATATTGTGAGTTGAGGCGTAAGGTGTGTGGTGAAGATAGATTTATTTGAAGAGGAAAGAGAAAATATTGATAAGAATTGATGGTTTAAGAAGATATTCATAGCTGAAGGATATCATATCCTAATAAGCTGATAATATCCTAGTTGCATTATTCCCTGTCTGATAACTTTTTCTTTATAGTAAATGCACCTTGATATGGAAATTGCATAAATTAATTTGCTTACGTTTTCAGTGTACGTTTCTTCCATAGAACAAGTCTACCATTTTTAAATAGATTTCTTTATTTGGAAATCAGGAACTTATTTCGATTTTGAATTCTTTTTAACCTTTCGATAATTTCTTTAATGTTTCGAAAGAATTAAGAGCGAATGTCTATAAGGTAGTTTCCTCTATGCTCGACAAAACAACTTTAGAATCCAATAAATGAAAAAGGAAACCTAATTTACGTTCAAATGGACGTAAAAAATGAAATACAATATCAAAACAACATAAGTAATAAATATATAAACACATTTCTTTCCTTTGAAGATTAGATAAACGGAGGAGAAAAGGAACGGGAGGATACGTCCGTGTTCCACCATATATTCTTTTATCGACAAAACAATTTTCAAAACACTTTAGAGACAAAACACAGAACAGTGGAATAACAAAGTAGATACCGTAAAAACCACGTGCCGTAATAGTCCCAAAGGAAACACGAGAGATAATATTTCAAATCATGACTTTTAAATCCCCGTTTTGAAAGCAGATTTCCATATAGGAGGGTTATTTCCCTTCCCCGGTGCGATTGTTATATTCTCGACATGCTTAATAACCAGCTGGTTATCAGAGTTTGTTTGCATCGTGATGTAATAGTTATGAAAATGTTACGAGTAGCTTATTAGGACTCAGGATTATTGACTGTTTCCGGTTTTCTAATGAGCAGGTTGTTCTCGGCAGTCTATAATGGTTTCTTATTTTTAATTAAAGTTTTTCAAAAGAAAACCAATAAATGATTCAATTGAATTAGTGTTCACGTGAACAAAACAATAGCCGAGCCGACCTAAAGAATGCAGAATTAAAGCTGGCGAATCAGAAGGCCAGAATTGCGAAATAAGCAAATTTCTATTGAATCATCTCTGCAAATGTAAAACAAATTCCAAGATTTTAATTCCGCATTCTTTAATTCCCCAAACTGTAATCCCAAAAGGGTCATCATTAATGGCCATAACTCACTTAACTTTTCATACCGCAGGCGCTTATAAATTTTTGTTCAGCAATATGGTGGGCGCGTATCGAAGGAAGGCGCTAAAGAAGGAGGCACTCATTACTTGAAAATTTTAACATCAGGTAATTCACTAATATGAAGAAAATTAGACAATACACATATTTTCTTAAACAAAACAATGAAATTCAAAAGAATCTAGTATAAATTATATAAATTATCTACTCAAAGTTTCTCGAAATGGACCAGGCGCTTATTGTATGAGGTGCTAATATGATGAAATAATTGTATATTTTGAGGACAAGCATGTGAACCAATCTTAAGTGACATAATACAAACTGCATTTTAAATTTCCGACGTATAAACAAAAATGGTGACAAAAACGCATAATTACTTATTCCTGCTTTGTCATTGGTTATCAAGTTTCATAATTTCTTTTCTTTCGTTGATTACACGTTACCTGAACATTTTGAAACAACACGCTGACAAAATGTATTTTGTTACAGGACGCATAATTAAAATAATAACAAAAATTCGCATTATTTTGTAACTTAAAAACCGCAATTAACTAAGGAAATCCTGGAGGCCTGAAAACAAAAACAAAAGTCTCAGCTTTTCTCTTCCATATGTTTTTTCAGGTTAGTAAAAATAAAATTTGAAGAGCGCTTTTCTTTTCCGGCCCGTTATTTAACATTTCGAATTTTTCCTGAAAGTTAATAAATAACAAATACTGCATTTCTTGCATTTATTAATATATTTCCCGATCTTTCTTTACATAAGGTGAAGTGAATCAAATCATTCTCAAAATTCCTGCAATTCAATTGAAACGTGTAACACGATTTATTTCTTTAAAACTTATAGAAATTTGAAAACAAACGAGAAAAATAGTTATGTTTCCTTCTCTTCGTCTTCTTAGTTTAGACACAAGAGTCAGAAAAGTTTACCTCACACAACAAACAAATCAATTTTTTCTTTATTCCGTTTAAGGACTATTGACACATTTGCGCAAACACAACAGTGAACCTGTTCATACAAAGATGTTTTACGTTGAGGGGGTAGGAAAAGGAAATTTAAATAGTCTAGTTTACTGGTCAAAATAATAAAAAAAAACAGGTATGGCTATCACGACCGAATAATTTCCTTTGAAGTTAGTAATGAATGCATTAGAGCAAATAAGTCTTCTAACAAACCTAAAATGAAAGAAGATTATTATTTAACCCGTCAATGGAGCGAATGGCAAAACTGCCATTAAATATCCGTAAAAAAGATCAAAAAAGCTGTCAGCATAAAGGAGCTCTACCAATCAACAAAACAAATATTGACATTTAAGTTGATTTCTTAATCGCCACATACTACCCCCTTCCCCTGTTATCCAAATTACTTTATTGATATTTCAATATATGAAGAAGTTGATCACAAGTTGAATTATTATCTCGAAAAGCAGGCAGGCATGAAGACGCTCACGCTGTTGATAGGTAAGTCATACAGTGATACTCTGATATCCACCGAACTTTGATATGATTTTAATGATTTGATACCTGTTAACAGGGCAATAATATTATGGATAAAAGAAGCCATTTAAACATGCATTAAAATATGTCCTCTTTATTTTTAGGTTTATCTGTCATTGGGGTGATTGTATGTTTCAAGTGTCCAGCTTGGCAGAAATATGGCGATTCACCACCAACATCTTGCAAAGGACCAACCGATCCTCAGAAAAGGTCAAAATCAAAAATAGAAAGTTGGTTTACGGAAAGTACTTTCAACGACTTGTTCCCTAAAGCAAACATCGGACATGGGCCATCAGACTGTCGCCCGTACAACTACAAAGCTTTCGTCATTGCAGCAAGATACTTCCCGAAATTCGGAACAGAACACGTCACAACAGATCCAGAAGGTCGAAAACTGAAAACATCATATACAAAAATGCAAACATATCGTCGGGACTTGGCAGCATTTTTTTCGCATGCTGTTCAAGAGACTGGTGAAAATAACGGCCACTTGTACAAGACACTTCCCAAAACTGAAGCTGAAGATTGCTTCTACCGAGGTGGTTTTTTCAACTGGTTTGAAGGTGGCCCATCTTCTCCATTTGTGAAGAATAAAGGCCTTGATCCAATAGACGGTGAATATTGCGTTCCTGCTGCAAGATATTGTGATCAAGGCTCCAACAACAACTGGTGGCATCCTTGCGCAACCGGCAAACAAGGACGTTGGCACAGGGTATATTTTTTAGTGTATACAGTCAACCTTTCTATAGTAGACAATCGGGACCAAAACAAGTGTCCCCTTACGAGGAGGTGACCGGAAAGTAGAGGTTAGAACTTAAATAAGTCTGCACTTATAAACAGGTTATCTGCTATATAGAATGTTTGCTATAGAGAAGTATTGTATTGAAATATTGCAATTTAACAACTAATTACAATTTTTACCCACTAAAAGCATTAACATTACTGCCGAAAAATAACATAAATAAGATAAATAAGACTTTCTGTACCTGAGTATCGTTGCGAAAGATTAAGCGTAACAGTGAAACGCTACTCTCTTACAAACATTGAGACTTCTAATACCATCCTATACTCTTGTTGATCTTTTGTTGAATTTTCTCAAAGAAAAGTCCGTAAACTTGATTCTAGATGTGTTTTTTCGAACGGCACCCACGCAGAATAGTTGTAATTTTTAGGGATGTTATTACGGACGAGGCGCAATCCAGATTTCATATAATTACAACTATGGGTTATTCAACCGTTGGTTGAAGGAACAAGGAATCACACATAATGGCAAACCAATTGATGTTCTCCAAAATCCAAATTTGGTCATGACCAAAACTGATCCACCATTGAGTGTAATGGCCTCAATGTGGTTTTATATGACTCCACAAAGTCCTAAACCATCTATGCATGACATCGTTATTGGCCAATGGGTATCCCCCGATTCAAGCTACACAGGTAAGATATTGGACTATAATTAACTAAAAACAGCTGAAATCTGCATGTAATTTGCGTTCATTTTTACCAAACTTATATTTCAAAGGTGGCGTGTTCGGTCCAACTTCTCTGGTAATCAACAGAGAATGCGGCGGCGAAGATCCATCTGAACCTGGAGGTGCAGGAGAGAGTCGTCGAATAAAAGCATTCCGATGGTTTACCAAATATTTCAACGTACCATTCAATGACGGCGATGCAAAAACCCTTTCGTGCAAGCAATTCAATGGAGGTAAAAAGAATTTTAATTTTCCTGACGGAAGAAAAGTAGCAAACTCGTGGGATGCTAACTGGAAAACCTCATGGGATCCTAGCAAGCCCTGTGAATGTGCCATGCAAACTTATCAAGGATATATTCCAGCCTATGATCCGAAGATAATGCCTCATATGAGCGTTGAGAATGACAAGAACAAAAAGTGGTGCGAAAATATGTATCAAGCTGGATGGATGAAACAAGGATGCGCATCATATAAACCGAAATAACATGTACTTTGTTTTGTAATGAATTGAAAGAAAATCATGTTTCATAATTATGTTGATTGTAATTTTCTGTATTAAGGTCCTGTTACACAGAACTATTAGATAAACTATGCTAAAAAACGTACATACATTAGTTGATAGAAATGCAAAATACAAAGCTACGAACCGGTAAAAAGGTTTTAACCTGAGATTCTAATGTATAATGTGAATATTTCGTGTATTTACAAAATCTGATAAAAAATCGTAAAATGCAGTCAAGCTTCTGTTTGAGGGACATGCTTGTTGGAGAAATTTAACTGGACATGGAAACAGTATAAAAGTTTTAAAACAAGAAACCGGTTTGTCGAAAATCTCGTGTCACCCGATTTCATTGGTTTCTTTGAAAATATTTCGCGAGTTAAACTTTCCCGAATCGCCAATATTTGTTATTCAAAATTTATGCTGCTGTCATTAAAAGGCTATATACAGTTCTTTTCTTTTTTCAAAGTTTCTGCTCATAAGGGCGGAGGAGGAAGCTTGACTATGTCTTCCTGATATTGACTCGAATATGATATGTTTGTATCAGTTGTCATGGCAGCTGGAGCAACAGTGATTGGGGTTTGTTGAAACTGTTGTTGCGGATAACAATATCCTTGAAACGTCGTATTATGTGTTGGGTAGGTTTGATGTTGGACAAAACCATGATTCATGCGGTTAGGTACCACGACTTGTTGGCCTTGTTGATAATGTAAGATCATTCCTAAAAACAGGAGAATAATATCAATTACAACCTGTTTTTTTCCAAGCTTTTCCTTTCCTTTTTCGAGACGTTTTTAAAATTATTCAGAGCCTCTTCAGTTGTGATAGAACTGTTATTAATTGGGCTCCTGCTTAGGATGTTTGAGAGCGTCTGAGAGTATTTCCGTGGTTCAATTTGGGCTACAGCAAGCCGCAAGTCTGCTTCAACCACTCAGTTACCCAAGCTCTTTAGACATCAATGTGACTCTCAACGTAAGTGCTAAGCTGAATGGACACGGTTTTGACACTGTTTTAACCGTTGGTATGAAACCTGACCACCAGTGGAGGAGAACACTGTATCACTAAACCATCGAGTCTCACCAATTAATGTTTCAAACGTTTTTCCAATGTGGACTCAAAAGTTCTCAATTGGCGTTTTTCAAATCTAATAGTGATTTAAAACAAAATATCACCAAAGTAGAAATATAATCACCTGGTGTACTTGAACCCCAGCAGCTTGTGGCTCGACAACACAAAACAGCCGCCACTAGTGCCACAAAAAATTCAATGACCATTAAAAGCAAAAGGATGCAGTACACGGCTCTCCCTGCTATTCCATGATCGAAACAATCATCGTGAGTGAGATAATAATCATAATAATTATTATATTTGGACTTGCAGCTGTTGTAGTATCTATAACACAAACAAAATATGTTTTCATATCATCAATAATCAGAAAATTATTATCATATAAAATTTCACTGCAAAGGTACTTCTTTCGCCAGGGTAAACTCGAAATTATAGAACTTCAGATCACTTACGCGATTTCAACAGCAAAGATGATGCCATCAATAAAAGTCACAACTGTTGCTACGATGCAGAAGCCCATGTTTGTCCCGTTTAAGCAGCTGTTTTTAGGCTTTCTAGATGACAGCACCCCCCATATACCTGTCACTAAAATCCATGCTCCACCCAAAATACCTCCAAGGTTGTTAGTTAACCAGTGTCCTTTGTTGAAACCTGCGATGGAGCCAAAACCAAATCCAATGGTGAGAAAACCAATCACGATCTGAGCGATACCTTTAAAATCGAAATTAATCAAAAGTCAATAAAACAATACAACTTACAAGAGATTGAATAAATCTAAGACTATGTCGCTTAATCCTGATTTTAAAAGAGGTCCACAGAAACACACGTAATGTGTTACTATTCAATAATTCATTTGTAGATAAGGTAACAACAACATCTGTTCGGAATGTAAATGGATGCGACTCTTTGACTATAAGAACTTTACTAAAAGTACTGAACAGATGGTACACTTCACTGTTTTAATAACTGTAATTTAATTGAAGGACAAACAATTTGTATTACACCTAAACCTCTGATGACCTTCACATTCATTCGTGATTGTGGTGGCATACCAACAACAGCTGGACCTGCTGGATATCCAGGTTGAGTGATAAATGTGTGTCCTTGTTGAACGAGAGTTGGTGCAGCAGTACTTTGGACTGGGTACATGATGATTGTATTTTCTGTTTTTTGTTTTTCTAACTTAAGTTCTAAATAAAAAAGAAGTATGGAGAAGTGACATGTTTTTTAGAAAAATTATTTCCGTCTATTGTATTCCTTTATTATATTCTATCTGTATGTATTCAGGTTTTCGTTCCCCTACAAAAAATATAACTTCTTTAACCATAAATGTTTTATCTATTTTCAGGTTTCCTTTCTTTTTATCTTATCCTCCACCAAATTATGAGAGGATTTTTTTTTCAATGAGCACATATCTTATCTACTAATATTGTCAGTGTAGATGACTTATCTTCTTTCTGTATTATCATTAATGTTTACCCAGCATAGCCCCTTCAGTTCTGATAGAACTGTTATGAATGAGGGTCCTGCAAAGGAGGTCCGAGAGCATTTAAAGCCTCCATTTGGGCTACGGAAGCCGCAAGTATGCTTCAACCGCTCAACCAAACAACCCCCTTAGATATCAATCCCGCTCTCAAACTGAGTGCTAAGCTGAGTGGATCGATTCACACTAGTATAGTCGCTGGCATGACCCGGCCAGGATTTGAACCCTGACCTCCCACACTGAAGGCAATCACTCTACCACAAGGCCACCAGTCGGTAAAAAAATATAAATTAAAAATATAAATTAAAAATATAAAATAATAAAAATAATGGCAAATGCAGCGAAAAATCCATGAAATGTTTACCACAGATATTTACAGAATTTCTGTTTAAACGCTGTGTTATGGCCCATTGAACAAGTTTCACCTCGATTTTAATGTCATAATTTCTTTTAACAACACTACCAGGGAATAGGAATATTACTCTCTAGATAAAGTTATGAAGTCTGTTAAACCATCAAATGCATAGAAACGAGACGAAACTTATAAGTGAAACTCTAATAGCGGCCACTTGTGACCAACTCTCTGTGGCTTTTTTGTGAAGGTGATCGCTGAATAGAGGTGTATTATGCATCCGTGATATAGTGTTTAACCAAATTTGGAACGTTCTATTGAATACACCTTTCGAATTCATGTTTTTATGTCGCATACTGAGTCAGTTGACCATACGGGCCTCGATTCTGTGTTGAAAATTAACAAAAATTGTCCCAGTGCGATTTGCTAATGAGCAAAATAGATAGCTAAACAATTACCATGAAACAATGTAAAGCATCAAAACGAGGCCCGTATGGATAACTGAGTCAGGATGCGACATATAAACGAGAATTCGGAAAAGGTATTTCCTTCAACGGAATATGAACAACACAAATTTAAAAATTAACAACTAAGGTTTATAAATAAAAAAATGAGAAATGAGTGTCAGCAAATGCTCTGAAGAGGCCAATTTACCACGACAGTAGTTATCAAATCTTCTTTCTTCATTTTCCTCGATTCTGTCTGCTATATTGTACATTCATTTGATAAATAAATAAATAAAATATTGAACATACCCTGTGAAATTGATTTGTGTGTAAGTGAACAAAATCATTATTCAAGTTCTTAAGTTACCAGAATTGTTTTTCCATCAAATATAAAAAAAACACAATAAATTAAAAACTACAATCTCATATTATAAAGATTCTTTACATTTTTTCCCAAAAATTACTGATCATACGCTGGCGGAGGAGGAAGCTTGACTATGTCTCCCTGATATTGGTTCGAGTATGATGTGTTTGTATCGGTTGTCATGGCAGCTGGAGCAGCAGTGATTGGGGTTTGTTGAAACTGTTGTTGTGGATAACCATATCCATGAACCGCCATATTGTGCGTTGGATAGGTTGATTGGTGCATAAAACCATAATTGGTGGCGTTGGATACCGCAATTTGTTGAGCTGGAGGTTGCAAGATTACTCCTAAATAGAAAATAAATATTCCTTATTTGTAAACAAATAATGCAAATGAGGTCTCAAACAGGCCCAACCAACGGATTCAATACCGGTGCAACTGTGGTTCAGTAGAGTAAGTAAAATGTGAAAGCCTGTATGAAATCCTGTGTAATCCCTTTCTGTAAAATATCTACCAATAAACAGTATGCACGCACTCATATATCATCAGCAGAAAAGACGAAATAAACCGAAATCACCTGGTGTAGTCGATCCACAGCAACATGTGGCTTGACAACAATACATAGCTGCCACTAAAGCCACAAAGAATTCTGCGACGGTTAGAATCAAAAGGATAGAGTATACGGCTCTCCCTGCAGTTGCATGTTTGAAACAACCGTACTCATCGTAGTAGACACGGTAATAATAGGAGTAAGTGTCATTGTAACGATATTCAGATTGATATTCACAGTCGTTGTAGAATCTAGAACACCAACAACATAATCTCCCTACTTTGGTCAATAATGTTTGCACTTGTTACATAAATGAATTTCTGATGAATTATGAATATGAATATACTAATATTTCTGTCATACAAAAATGGGTATTTCGTGGTTTTTCTGTAAATGCAAATAAATTCGTGAATATAGGCGAACATTGAAATGTTTTCTACCATTTCAAATAATACAATACCTTTAATTTGATGCCTCATTTTCTAATATCCGATTGGTAGATCAGAAATGCCATTCATTTACATAATAAGTGCAAATATTATTGACATAGACTATAGTACGGGATACTGACTGTTTTGTACATCACGTGATCGATAGTAGACGTCCAGCTTGTAAGAGCTTTGTATTTCTCTATACAGATGAACAAAAGGGTCAATATCCCGTTAGTGCTAGTAAGGGTTCCATATTTAAAGCTAGTATCTGTGGCTTTTATAGCTAAATTTCAGGATGATACTTTCGATTTACGGTTAATTTTGCGATCCCCCATCGTTAGGGTTTAACTCACATTATCAATAATTAACATAAATTTGTTTAAAGTTCATTTGTTTGGTACCTGGGAGTGTGATATCACTGCCCTAACTGCTCAAAAGATACATTTTTGCAGAGCGGAAAGATCAGAACTATCAGATACACGAGAGATCAAAATTTACTACCAAGGAATCTTTAACTCCCTCTACACCAATATATTTAAAGGACTTTTATACATAATACTCTTCGCAGTTATCTCTATATATTTGTAGTTTAAAAGAACTAAAAATTATTGTTCGGTAGTCGAACAATAATTTGCTTTTCTTCCATCTCCCCCTTCACACTTTGAATTCATAAATCTTTGCTCAATATTACTAATCGGTTTTTACGTTTTTATTGCAATTTTTAACTGATTTAGTTCTGCATAAATTGAATTACAAGAGTACCTACGAATTTTTTGAAGATTTAATTGCTTATATATTGATTTTGATTTTTGAGGGCACTAAGTCCTAGCAGTCAAAGCTAGAAACAGATACTAATTACCCAAAAACTCGCAAATCACTCGTTTGTTGTGATATGAAACCAATGTGCAACTATAGTATACATTATTTGTAATCAGTTATACACACAATGTACTTTCCAATCCCCGCAAAGGTAATGAGTCGAGTGGGAATTGAAACCACGACCTCCCGTTTGGTGGGTGATTGCTCACTGACTGCGCTACTGATCTGAATCCATTTCCTAGTTCCTAGTAGATGAGGGGAGCTTAGCATTCAATGCTTCCTATCCAGGGCCTGAAACTCATTTTTGTATTTATGGTAACTGAGGGATGGAAGGCAAAAAATGTGGGCTAATCAAACTGAGCCATTATTTTAAAAAGAAATACCAAACCATTTGATTGAAATACTTTTCGTGGCCCTAATGGCATTCATCCCATGTACGATAAAATTCATATAATTTACTGAGCTATGTTTAAAGATTACATACCCGATACCAATAACAAAGAAAATACCATCGATAAATGAAACAACTGTTGCTACGATAGTAAATGCCATGTTTGTGCCGTTTAAACAGCTACTTTCAGGCTTTCCAGATGACAGCACTCCTAAGACGCCAGCCATTACAATCCATGCTCCACCCCAAATACCTGCGCCGCTGTTGGTTAACCAGAAGTTACCATTAAAACCTGATGTACAGCCAATGCCTAATCCAATGGTGAGAATACCAAGCACGATCTGTGTGATACCTTCAAAATCAAACACAACATCATCAACACAATGTATAAACTCACAAACAAAAACATCAGTACAGAAGCTCCAGTGATCTCTTAGAATTCATATACCGTAATGCATCGAATAAACGCCCCCCTTCTTTTAAACGCCCCCCTCGAATAAACGCCGCCTAAAAAACTGAAATTATTTAATAAACGCCCCCTTCTATTAAACGCCCCCTCGAATGAACGCCCCTCCTAAAAGGAGGCGTTTATTTGAAACATTAATAATGAAAAGAGGCGTTTATTTGAGACAAGTAATGACGTATATTTCTTCATTTTTTAAATACAGGAAATTTTCTGTACAATCCTTTCTTTTTAAATTTTAGAGTTAATGTTGAAAACGTTTTTTCCGCTTGAGGAGTTCTTTTCAAGCACTTCTGCACAGGACTTTTGTTGAGTTTCGAAACTGAGTTTCGCAGGAATGACTTCTCTGTGTCTTTTACCAGTGACAACAAATTTAATAAACGCCTCCCTCTTTTTAACGCCCCCTCGAATAAACGCCCCCTCAAATTTTTCAAAAATTTAATAAACGCCCCGGCGTTTATTCGATGCATTACGGTATTCCATTTGTACAAGACGATAAGAAGGAGCAGCTATTATTTACACGGAAAATAAATACAGTAAACTATAAATAAATCTATCGGGCAACATTGTTCGTATTTCCGAATGTTTGAGTTATGAAGAGTATTTAATGAGAGTGTATTAGTTCAACAGTTCGAGTTACTGAAAGTCCGATTTATCGAAAATTGGAGTTATCGGGATACTAGTGCATAGAAGAGATATATTTGGGCTAATAGGTTAAGTAAAGGCATAAAGAAAACTATGTTTAAAAAAACACTTGTTAACCACTTGCCAGTAAATAAGAGGAAGTATTTCCATCCGTAGTGGTTGGTTAGCTTACAACTAGGAAGTTGACTTGCTCCCAATGGGCTGATACCTTGCTTTTAAAACGCATCGGAGTGAAGTATCGAAATGACTGAGACTTCAACACGGGCCTCAGCGGTCGCATTCGAAGGTACTACCTACTACACCATCGCATCCACAGTAACCGTTATTTACTAGAAGGGCGAACAACTTGTATACATACCTAAGCCTCTGATGGCTTTCACATTCATTCGTGATTGTGGTTGGACAATAGCTCTAACAACAACTGGCCCTGCTGGATATCCAGGGTGAGTGATAACTGTGTGTCCTTGTTGAACGACAGCTGGTGCAGCAGTACTTTGAACTGGGTACATGATTGATTCTGAAATGTTGATTGTATTTTCTTTATTTTTGTTTTTATAATTGCTGAAAAAAATAAGTTTTAAGTTCTAATTAAAAAGGAAGAAACGAGAAACGACATGCTTTGCAGAAAAATGATTTCCTTCTCTCTATATTTTATTTGCCTGTGTTCATCGAAGAGAAAATTTATAATGAATGTTTGTGAATGTTTGTCTGAAGAATTGAAATCAATGTCAAAAGTACAGTCAACTCCCCCTACTCTCAAACTCTAAAAGAACCAAGTATGGAGTTCGAGTCTAGAATAGAAATTACGCTCCGATTTCTTCCCGTGGAAACCTGTGTACAATCATTTTCAACACCCACTTTCGGAGAGTAGCTCCCTACCGCCAATCTCTCAGAGCTGTTCAAAAAGAATATTTCCTTCCTCTGACATTTTCGAAAGAGTAAGTTGTCCAGATTCTTATGTCAGTGCATAGTATAGTATCCATACCTGCTCATAAGCACTTTGGTTGCACTCAGTACAAGATCCATGCCGTGCATACTATAGGTACACTCAGTACAAGATGCATACCGTGCATACTATAGGTACAACAATTTGAATTCAAATCGTTCTTTGGTTCAAAAATCTCTTAATTTCGATTGTTTGAAAGTAAGCAAATGTCTCAATCTTTCAAACTTTATTAATAGAGTTTTGACCGCGAATTTAAGTGTCTTCAAAATGTTAGTTAGACGCTTCATACTTCACAGAATTCAAAATGACGTTTGAAGTTTTTCAGGTGCAGTGCCACTACTACCCCCACCCCAGAATTTTTGGGTCATCCTAAATGCATAAATTATCTTATGAACACAAATAAAGGCACCCACCTACCCCAACCACTTCCGTTCTATCAACCTTAACTTCAATAAACATTAAAACGTATCAAGATCTCAGAAACTTGATGACTGATAATAGATTAAACCACTTGTTAACATCAGATAGTTTTCAAAGAGGAGCTAGATGCTATGGGAACCAAAAATGTATCTAACGAACGAGTTTTTAAAAACACTTGAAAACCATGCAGAAACTATCTATTTTCTTTAAAATTTTCATGTCTTGTAAAAGTATAGTTATCTATGAAACAAAGTTCCTGTCCGTTTGTCCTTTATAGACTTTTTTATTAAACAAGCAATTCTTTCTCCAGCTCACACACTCGAGTTTAAGTCCGTAACTACGGCATTAAGGTGCTATTTAAGAAATAAAACAAAGGTGCTGTAGGTGCAAACATATCATATATTTTATAATTTGATTTTTCTTCCAAAAAAAGGTCATAATAATTTTAATAAAAAATATGTGTTCACACAGGCGATATGAAAATTCCAATCAGTGCAAGACAGTAGCCTATTTCAATGAATTCAATATCACTTAGCCGGCATACACATGATTGAACGTTATATGAACGTCTTTACAAGTTGTTCGTTAAAAAAGTCGTGTGCCTGCTGGCGTATGTGAAGCGAAGAACGATTGAATGAAATAAGAGATTAAAAAGCAAACCACGAAAAACCAAATTAGTTCCCATATCACCTCTGTAATGTTAAGCCGGAGTTTTACTTAATCTTTCGCCTCAAATTTTTGCTTCGAGGTTACTTCATTTTCCACTTGTTGGCCTTTAAATGACGTTTATTTTGTACTCTTGGAAAGTGGCAAAATGTAAATCAAACCTAAACGTAAACTGTAGGCGAAAGCTTAAGTGGAAATCAGCCTTAGCGCTTTATTTCTGTCAAGGCGGTTTTCCACTTCGTAACGATCATTGGCATTAATGATTCACGCTATAAGACCAAGTTGGAGTCCAGGGCTTATTTGTTCACTCTGTTTCCATGAAAACGCAATTAATAATGTTGCAATAAAAGCAACCTTAAATACACGGAAAACCGAGAATCACGCCACAAATTAACACCCTCGTGTGCACCATGCACTGAAGGGCACGCCACAAATTTACGATGTGGAAACCCGCCATATTTCCAGATTGACAATCTATCACAGATATAAATATTATTTACAATTCTTTTTCATTTTTATGTATATAAAAACATTTTCAAAAAATTCATATAAACTGAAATTATCTGCGAATTTAAAAAATTAATACAATCAACCAAATATTTTTACATTTTATATTTTCATTCATAGATATTATGCACACGAAGCTTAGTGTTTCGATCTGAAAAATCCTGAGTGTTTTAAATATATTCCATCTTGACTAATGAAAAGGGCGTTAGATGTTTGTCAGTGAAGAATTGTGGCATTTTCAAAAATAACGCCAATGAGGTGGCGTATGAAGGGCCAGGTGTTAATTTTAGTCGTTGTAAGGTACTAAGTTACGAGGCTTGAAATGTTTGAAATCCTGCAAAATCTGAGAAGGACACCTTTACTACAATCTGTCTCAAGGATTATCATACCAACCAAAATTGAGAGCAGAAAAGAAAAACGTACAAGTCACCTATAATCAATACTTACGATTGATAAGAAACTTCATGAAGCCGCACTCCTCCATTTTTTTGCCTAACGCTAGATATATATATATATATATCTGAAACTACAGGTATTTTACTGAACTATATGCTGGTGGAAGATCGTGATTCACTGACTATATGCTGGTGGAAGATCGTGATTCACTGACTATATGCTGGTGGAAGAGCTTGAGTGTAGTTATATTGCTCCTGTGCAGGATAGTTGTTGTTGTATCCATAATATGCCGGACCGTCCGGATAAGCCGGTATCATAACGGTTTGTTGTTGTGCGGGGTATTGATCTGAAGTTGTAACAACGCCTGATGTTGGATAGGGCGAAGCTGTCGGTATGTATGTTTGGTTGGTCCTGGTTGAGATGAAGTGTTGGGTGGGTGGCGGTCTGTGTAAAATGACACCTAGACGTGAAACAGGAATAACATTGGAGTATATTTCATGAAATGTGTAGAATATAAAAGTTATATAACACTATAGATCCTATTTTGAGTTCATTCCGATAGACAGCGTGATGGTTATCCTATCCTTAAAGTCGGATTTACACTGTGCATGGTTCAAAAATTACGTCAGAATAATCAATCAGAATAACCAATCAGAAAACAAATTTTATGATCAAAAATGGCTTTGTCTGAAATATTTCGCCTAGTGGATATCTGGCTTTAACAACAACAACAACAACAACAACATAAAATAAACTAGACTTAAGAAATGCTTAACACGTTCGGTGCCACAAGGTGAAATAACATTACGTCGTAATAAATGAAGAAATTAATCATGCCATGGACCTGACGATTTATGTTAAGCTACGTTTCAAGACAACCTTATGACCAATACTTAGTCCGACAAACAAAACCTTCTAATATATAAAACGTACCGGCAGTTGGTCGAGAATCGCCACAACAGCAAACAGTTGCATTACAGCAATATGCAGCAGTAACGATAGAAATGATAAACTCCGCCACCATCAAGAAGATGAGGAAACCATAGTAACCACGCCCACTTGCACGGTCAGCAAAGCAGTTGTACTGGTCATACTGACTCGAATAATCGATCTGGTAGTTGTAATAGTAGTAACCATAATAATTATTGTAGTTGTTTGTGTATGTATAATGATAAAATAATTTGCACGAATTGTAGAACCTAAAAAAAAGAGGGGGAATTCGAATTGAAAATTGTATGCATAATATCGACAACTACTTTTTCGTATATTTATACGTCACGCCAGCTTTCGCTTCGTAATAATGACGTTTCTCTAGTTTACAATGAAAAAGATGAGATGCCTTAGATGAAAATCCCTCGAAGTAAAAATTATGAAGACTACAGTCAACTACAACGAGCTCCCAACGGCTAAGTAAAATGTTTTAAGGCAAAGAAACGCTCGATGGACCAAGATTTTTATTCGGGATAACTGATGTTCGAGATTGAATAGAATTAGCTCAATACATAGCGAATGCTGATGAGATGTTATTAGCAAGAAGGCCTATGGATGATTAACTAAAAAAGAAACATAACATACACTATGCCAGCTATAAAAAACGCCCCAATAAACAAGCATACAACAGTTGAAATGATGTTTAATGCCATGTTGAACCCGTTCAGCACGCTATTGGTTGGTTTGAACGAAGAGTATGTACCAATAACGCCTGCTGTAAGGAACAGCAGACCGCCCCAAACACCACCGCCCGTCTTGTTCACCCAAAAACCTTTGTTGAGTGCTGCCGTTGCAAGTATTCCAAGTAAAAAGGTTAGCGAACCAATCACAATTTGTGTTATGCCTGCAAAAAGAAGGCGTTGTTTTGATGCGTTATATTGTATCACAGTAATTACTTAATTTCACACACCTTCCGCGAATTTCTGCTAAAACGCCATGTTTTTTGTTTAGTTAGTACATCCAACCTCGTTTTTATGAAATTTATTGTTTCAAGAGTGTTTTAACTTACTTAGTAACTATCTCTTTTACTAAAGCCAGTAGAATGATGGCAATTTTGATATCATAAACGAGGCCGGATACTAAACAAAAACACGGCGTTTAAGCAGAAATTCCGGAAAGGTGTATTGTATCCAGGGTGACCACTCAATTTCTATAATCAAATTCCAGGAGTATTCCAATTTTCACCTTTTTCCAGGGGTAAACTGATTCTAACAAACAAGCAAGTTAGTTCAAATAGAACAAAATAACGTAGTTAACAATATTCAGTAGAAAATGGAAAGAAGCAAAAGCTTAAATTTCGAAAAGAAAGTTCAGATGAGAGAAAGTTGTAATTAAAACCAAGTGAAGACAAGACGACAAACATCTTAATGAAAGGAGAGCAGCTCTACAAGTTGTTTCCAGGAGTAGTGGCCACCCTGTGTAATACGCTCTATTATTCTTACCAAGTCCTCTCACAGCACAAACATTTAACTGTGGTCTTCGCACGACAGCCGGGGCAGTGTGGACTTGGACTGGAGCAATCACAGTAGTTTGCATCGTGGTCACACTTACGAAGTTATTTTAATGGATGTTCAACAGTGTTGATTCATAGATAAGTATGTACATTTTTAATCAACTACAAGAAATCAAATCAGATCAGGTTTAAATACCTTTATTATATTTTTAACCATCACAAAACAACTAAATCCGGTTTTCCAAATAGACGGAATATTCAGCACGTGATCACTAATTAAGCCATTTGATTGGTTTGCGGAATATTAATTTAAACTTGAATGCAATCGACTGCAAGCAGAATATTCCACCTTGTGGAGAACCAGCTTTAGAATGTGTCTATTGAAAGCGACATTCGATTAATCGAAACGATTTAAATTGAAACGATAGCGGAAATATAGAATCGATCGATTTTTCTTTGTTTACAGTTTTAGAAATCAACTAGTATCCGGGCTAAAAACATTTTACGGTTCACTCTCAAGGAGCACTATGTCCCGGCTAAAAACATTTTACGGTTCACTTTCAAGGATCATGATAAGAAAGAATACAACTTTAAAATGTTTTTGTTATATATATTTTTCAACTATTGAGTGAAACCGTTAAATTATGCCTTTGCCCGGGATACCTGAATCCATTAAAATGTGAATCATAAAAAAACATCAAAAATCAATTAAGGCCAAAATAGCAAAGCTTTCCCCACAAATTAGTGCTTGCAACAGTCTGTTAGATAAAATGTGTGCGAGGAATGATTCAACATGAATCCAAAACAGTTCTGGGTATGCATCAACAACTTGTGCAACAAATTCCGTCGTCTAAGAATGTCACACGTCTGTCACAAGACTGGTTTCCGAAGAAGTTGTCCATAGGGAATGCGATATTCTATATATTAAGTACAGGGAGTTTTTGAATTACAGGAGGTTCATTTACATAGAAATCCTAGGTGAAGGGACCTGGACAGGAGATAATTTACATAGAAATCATAGGTGAAGGGACCTGGGCAGGAGGTTCATTTACATAGAAATCCTAGGTGAAGGGACCTGGGCAGGAGGTTCATTTACATAGAAATCCTAGGTGAAGGGACCTGGACAGGAGATAATTTACATAGAAATCATAGGTGAAGATACCTGGACAGGAGATAATTTACATTGAAATCATAGGTGAAGGGACCTGGGCAGGAGGTTCATTTACATAAAAATCATAGGTGAAGGGTCATCAGTTCACCTGGTCATCAGTTTGAATTAGGGAGATTTCGAATTAGGGGGACTATGGGGAGTCAGGTTAAAAAAACAAGTACTATGTCATGTATTCCGTTATATTCCAGAAAACTTGGCGTCGTGTTATAATCTAACGTATTTACAAAAAGCATTCATATAGTCAGTTGTGTCATTATAAACGCATATTGATGAACATAAATGTTCTTCGTAACAGTACTATAAAACTGTTATCTAATATATTGAATGTTCTTTTGGAAACAATTAGTCCTGCTGACCTATCAGAGGATAACAGAACTTCTTAAGAACCTGCAATAAGTGTCACCTCGAGAAACACACAGCAATGAAATTTTCAGCATAATAAATCCATCAAGTGATATATAGAAGATGGCATTACAACACACGACAATAGAAAAATAGACAAGAGAATTTTCCAACGCCCATGATGACCATGGGTTTTACGGCTTAGTTTTGATACTATGATAAGAAGCTCTAATGACCTCGCACATATAAACAGATCTTTCAGAAAGTCATACTATCCCTAAAGATTGACGTAACAAGATACGATCATCACTAGTTTGCTGTGAAAACCTTGTTATTTCTGTATGGATTAAACGAGGTAATGGTTATATTATGTGGCCTCGTTCTTGCAAACGAAAAGGAGAGACTTTCAACCAAAACGTTTAATGATCGCATCTTGTTAGATTAACAAGCTCATACACCATCGCAGCAGAATTCTTTAATACATAAAGTTCAAGAAACTTCCTGAATGACGAAATGACACATGACAAGAACGTCTTTATCATGCTCATAACTTTCTGCTACTAACTCTCTAAGCAGGACATGAAAACATGCAACGCCTGGAGAAAAGAAAATCTTTGGAGGAAAATTGATTAAAACAAGTTGGAACACGCTTCGTGAATTGAATATCAAATTGAAAAGAAAGCACCAGATCGTATTCATTAAACATTTGCAAGAAAAACCTCGGAGTTTACTAAGCATGACTTTTATCATTACGACAATTATAATGCTCGATCATTCAGATCAAACCTAATATGAAAACAGTGATGCAAACTGAACAACAGGTATGTCGTTTTATATCCTGCAGTTGAGATTAATGTGATGGACATGTTGCACATCTAAACAACAAGAAAATGATTTGTTATAAAGGGTAGTGAAGAGAAGACACAAAGTGTAGGAAGGGCTTTAATATACAGCATGTATTAGCGAGACGAGGCTGCAAATCACGTGCTATAAAGGGTATAGGAATAAAACTTGGCATGAGGGCCACCTTATCCAGACAGAAACATTTCGCTGCTATGTGGCTGGTCCGTACCATGTGAGTCCAAGATGCTAAATGATTCTATTGTGGTAAGGAGCCATGCTGCAGATTTTCATGTTTGGCCCTTAATAGCATACAAACCATATTTGGCACTCTTTGTGTCCACACTAAAAGTGAAGAAAAGGATTTAATATTCAGCCTAGTAAAGAAAAGGACTCAGGACCACCTGGTAATGTTACTTTAAAATACTACTCATTAAAAAACATTAACAACCAGTTAAAAATGCACTTACAAGAAGAAAGATGTCTTGATGTTTCAAAGACGCCATATCTGCTTCTGCAAGCACCCTAAAAATAACATTTCCTGAAAATTAACACAATCTGGAAACTTTAAAAAAGAATCGTTTTCAAGAACATCATTATAGTCAAAAGATTTGCTATAGCTTCACATTGTCACATCGTTAACACCTTTGTTTTATGACACAGTGCAAATGCATGGTGTAAGGTTCACAATTTCTTAATTGACTTTAGATTGAACACGTGACTCCCTGCGAACAAATGAAAATGAAAATTGAAATAAACTTCTCAATATTTGTGTCGTGATGAGGAAATAACATCATTACTGTCCCAATATTTTTAGTTCACACGTCCTACCCTGTTTAAGATTATTATCCGCAACTTCATAACAACGTTTCAATTGTTGAGAACAACCTACACCAAGTCAGCTAAAAAAAAAACAGAAGGAAAATTCAATGAAAATAATTATATTGTTGCTATTGTTGTAGATGACGTGATGCTTGCTCGACAGTTGAAGTTGAAAGAACAGCATGTAAAAGAAAAATGTTTATATTTTTGTGAATTTAAATTGGTAGCACATTCAAACGTGGAAATACACGGTGGGGACCTATACCCATGGCACATTAGTTGAAAAGATCGGTACAAAATATTGCATAGTTCACAATAACTTATTTTGTTATGTACATCTCTCAGCATAAAAACAACAACAACATAAACAAATAACAATAACATAAACAAATAACAATAACAACAACATAAATAAATAAACAACAACAAGATAAATAAATAACAACACAAATAAATAAATAACATAAATAAATAAATAACAACATAAATAAATAAATAACAACATAAATAAATAAACAACAACATAAATAAATAAACAACAACATAAACAACAACAACATAAACAACAACAACACAAATAAATAAATAACATAAATAAATAAATAAATAAATAAATAAATAACAACAACATAAACAACAACAACAACAGTAGAATATGAAAATTGTTCATACCTTGCGTCAGCAATGACAGCACTATTATCTATGTGAGATCTTCGTTAATACAGTTGATACAGTTCCAGAAAGTGATCCGCATTTATTCTTCTTTAACGAACAGTATTATACTTGTTTAAAAATCATTAATAAAATTTCTATAGCTGCACTAAAAGAAACAAATATGGGGGAAAGTCACTAACCAATCAATAATCAATCAATTCAATCATGAAAATTACTTCAGAAAAAACAAATAGATTTTATTCAAGGTACCAATATTAATTCAAAACTTAAAAAGGAATTATAATATTCTGGGAACTGGAACCATACAAAAAAACACAAGTCTTTATTGTGGTGTAAAACTTAAAAACAAACACAGAGATCTGATCAAGAATTGTATACTTGACCTGCAAGTACAATATAAAATCAAATACATAGAAACAAGAAGTCAACAAGAACTCAGCAAGTGCAAATGGTTGTTTTTTTATTTATTCTCGTAGAATAACAATAACAATAACATAACAATCACACTGAATGACCAAATTTGTGAACAGAAAGTCAAGGAAATGAAAAAGAAACTGCAAGAATCTTCATTAAACCTTAACAAAGAAAGAGCGAAAATTTATTGCATTTATCTTGTTTTGCATTTATCTTGTTTTGCATTTATCTTGTTTTCATTCAAAAAATGTTTCTAAAAAGGTCATAAGGTTATTAAGATGTTATCATTATGGTTATTACAATTGAGGACATAACTTGCGTAACAGAAAAACCAATGCGTAAAGAAAACAGAAGGCACAAACAAAAACAGTCCAAATTAGATAAGAGAACGCATTGACATGAGAATAGAACAACATTTATTCTACGCATAATATATATTGGTGGCATTTAACCATTAACCACACCCCCCATTATGATAATATACTAAAAAATAGTCAAATAAATGAAGACAGTCGGCAATCATTAAACCATTGTGTTTACCTATTACAGTTCAAGTGTGATGTACACTATTGTATATTGCTTTCGTATCATATGTATTTATACATTATAATATCATATACATACTGTAAATGCTAGATTGAGTGCCTGGGGTGCTTAAATAAAGCATCAGTTTTCACAATGGGCACTTAATCATGAGGGACATCCATTAAAAGTTTGAACGCAAAAGAGTTCACTTAATCGAGAGCGAGACATGAGTGGGCACGAATGGAGCATTTACAATAATCTATATATAAATAAAACTCCATGGACACAATGGCACACACAAGGTGCCGTAACAAGAAAATAAAAAATAGTTCTTAAAAATTGTTTTGGAGAAACATAACGATATCAAGTAAGTAAATGATATCAACTAAGTAAAATCTAGTCTTCAGTGCAGTAAATTTATTTCTCTGAATAAACCTGTTCTGTGGCCAAATTTCAAAATACCCACTCAAGGGCTCAATAACTCTTCACTATGGCAATGACATTACACAGCTTGAATTGAAACAGAAACAGAAACAGTGGATGTTATTCTTATTAACTCAGCCTGTACCTTTGTTCAACTTTCTTTTGAAGTATCAACAAAAAGAACTATGGTTTTCTTGCATCGTGCAAAGTAGGAATTAGGAAAAAATAGCTATATAATATAATAGCTTTGCAAAAATAAGAATTAAAAGAGGAATTGTACTAAATAAAAAATCCACACAAATGGATGGATTTCTAGCAGCTTTGTTTCTGTTGCTGTTGCTGCACTGAATTGTTTATAACTTGCATATTTCTTGTTTAGCTAGAATAAAGCTTCACAGAAACTTAAGACCACTAGGTGAAAAATATCACCCTAGGGGTGACTTTTCCACCTTCGAAAGAATGGAAGTAAAGGCGGATAACATAGATTGAACGAAAAGTAGAAACCAGTTGTACTTTTCGCAGCAACTATAAAAATCACCTTTTTCTGCCTAGTGGAGATACACCTTTAGTAACATGTCACATTTAGCGAAGTGCAAACAGTTAATTCGTAGCCTGCTATGTTTCAGTGGTAACATAAATATTCAACACTATTTCAAGTAAAAAAATATAAATGACGAATTGTCACAATAACGCATTCCAGCTTGTGAAGCTTGGTAATTCAATCTGCATACCATCAGTACTGCTTACCAACATCACAAAATTAATTGGAAAATTGTTTTTTTACGCAATTCACCACATTTTATCTTTTAAAAAAAATTAAGAAGTAAGTAAGTAAAAATAAAATTGATATAAAAAAACTAATTTCCTTTTTCTAAAAAAAATAACATTAACAATAAGCACACGGAAAATAATAAAATTCTTCCTTTCACTTCCATCGCACTCGCTTGAACTAACCACACAGCCTATTAGCTTTCTTCATACAGCTTCATACAACCATAATGGCAGCCACACTACAATGTACACCATGAACTGGGAACTTCATCATCAGTCACCTTCACTTACCTTTCACATATTTCCATTTCCAGAAATATTATTAATACTGATTTCCTCAATTTGCTTGGCGATTATGTCGAGCATGTTCGGATCCGATATTAACACATTTGTGTTGATCTCAGCTCGATTCAATTGCATTAGTTGTTCTTGGGCTAAGCAATGATTAACGCTAACGTAAATGAAATTATTCTTTAGCGGGGCACCATGGGACCACTTTTGCCCGAATGAAAAATAACGTTCACAGGTGGGACGTGCACCTTGACCTTGCATATACAATTTCAACCTTGGCAAGAAGTCATTGGCGTAGTCATAAACAACGGTGGTATGTTCTCGTGGCAATTCTTTAACCGGCTCTGTTGGGGACACCGAATCTGAGTAAAAAACTTTTGCCCTACATAACCTGGTGGCCAGGATTTCACCGTTTCGAGCTTGCAATACCAATCCCCTCTTCACACATTCCAAGATTTTCATTGTGTTCTGATCTGGAGAGGGTGGGAAGTAGATTTGTTCAGCCTGAAATGGACCAAATATGTGACTGACAACCTCTGAGGTGTCTTCTTTAACTACATCTTTGGGTAGAGGTGGCGGAGGATTGAAAGCTATTCGTAAACCTCTTGGATTATCAACAACTTTCTCTCCAACATCCTGATCAGCATAATAAAGCTTGATGGAGAGTGAAGTAACTAAACAAGAGAAGTCATATGAAACTGCTATAGATACCAATTATACATTCTACTTCACAAGAAGAAAGTTAAGATGAAAATACAGAAAGACACCATTTGTTTTATGAGCAACGGCCTAATAAGTAACTTGTGTACTGAGCTTTTATTCTACGAAGCAACTGAAAAAACTGCTTTTAATTTTTTTTGTAATTCAATAATCCATTCCAGCCAGTTACCATGTCCTTGTTACCTTTAGTAAATTTATTCTTTCAAGTTTCATCTAGCATTTTGTGTTAATTCTAATTCCTTCAATTATCCTGCGCCAAAAACAAAACCAAGAGATTGAAAAAATTACAAGTTAAGCGAATTGAGTTCTACCCCAAATCCTATAAAAACTTCATGTTACAAGAAGCTCAAACGAAGATTGATTGAAACCACCATTTCAATGGGGTTCACCCATTCATATTTTTTTTATTAGCCAAATAGATTCCATATGTTAGGTTTACCATTTAAAATTTCAAGTCATAAAGCTTTTTGATTCATTCGTTATTCGAGAAAGAAGTGAATATTTTTTTGTACTTCATGATACAACAAGCTCAAAGGAAGAAGTTGAGAGTACATTGGTCTCACCTGATTGAGAATTGAAAGAGGAACTGCTAATTTGTTTGGATTGCAACGCAGGGACTAGTGGTGCAGCCATCAGTGCATCACCAGTGCTATTAAATCTGGACATAGAATCTCCATGCAAAATGTTCTATGAAGAATTAATGAAATAATATTATTACCTCAATTCTTGCACCAGTTCCATTACCAAACTCACCATTTTAATCAGTAAACGATTGAGATCAAATAAGTTTCAAATTTATATATGATGGTGAATGATTTCAGGCTTGGTGTTTTTACTTAGATTTATTCAAACCTACATTAACTAAATCCAAGTCTTCCAGTTCATCAATGTTTGCTAAAAGACGAGAAAAAAAGTTCTGAAAATAAAGCCGCATTTATATCCATGTATTATTTTACGAGGGCCAAAACAAATACGTAAATGTGACCAAAAACATGAGAATTTACATAAACCATAAGCCCTTATGTCCAATTTCCTTACGAACAAAATTAACATAAGGTCTTATATGAGGAAGTACAACATATATAACAATAATACAGAGTTATTTGGGCAAGTGCCAGTGGTGATAGTGATAGGGGTGTTGATAGGGATGAAGAAACAAATAATACTAGCAGTAGTACTTTAACATCATTAATAAGCATAGGCAAAAAGAGAACACTGAATATAGTGCTAACTTTTCAGGACAACAAAAGTAAGCACCTTGAAAAGGGGTTTTCATCAAAACAACGTGACCAAATCCTTTTAAAGGAATCAAAAGAAGATAAGGTCTTCCACAAAGATCTATGTAGTTTGATTAAAATTTTGCATGAATTATTTGTACAATCACTAAAATCAATGAGTGATTCAATGCTAGAAATTGCCAAAAGTATGTCCAAGACCATGGAACATTTGTCCTCATATTGAGAAAATCAGTGCGCAATGCCACCTTATTGTCGGCCGCAAAATTATAGCCATCCTTTGCTTTATCTCACTCCTTAAAGTAGTTATCGTGAAAGTTTATCGGGACCAATCCCGTTTATCAGGATGTCTTTCACATGAAAACCAAAAACAGTATTTCATTTAAATTAAAACTTGCTATGTACATGCAGTACATTCAAACTACATTCAGTAGTTTTGTTTCGGTTATGTTGACATCTTTGGAAAACAATTTTATCATAAGCATATGACAGTGGGACAGTAGATAAAAATATTGCTGGATATTACTGATTTAGTTTTGTTATGGTTATTTATGTTTCATTGTTGACATTGTTGGAAAACCATTTTATCATATGGCAGTGAGATAGCCAATAAATATTGTTGCATGTTACTGACTTAGCTTTGTTTTGGTTATGTTCCTTAGGGATGGCAAAAAAGGCTGAACAAGGGTCCCCAAAACCTTTTGTAAACTATTCATTTTGACATGATCCCCCACTTTTTGAAACAATTTTGTCAGTCCTATTTTTGTTTCCTTGATTCCTGATTCAGGTAATTTTGTTGATATTTTTTAATCATCTGTCTTTTATCCAACTGAACCAAGACATACAACAAAATTCAAAACATGAACTGTAGCATTGTTTTTGCTATTTATAATCATGAACATAACTTGTAATAAGTTCATCTGACAATAAAACGATAAAGACAATTAGCATAATTCAATACTCATCAGGCAGATTGTGTTTTATGTATGTTGTTAAGATAGTTGTGTCCTTCACAGGTTTTACTTGAATAGACAGGGTCAGGCATGTTTTTATTTTTTTCATTCTCCATCTTTAACATCTTCGACTTCTTATGGCGCAAATGGAAAATTACTTTCATAAGAAGTCATCAATGTGAAACAAGCTAACACAACTACAGGAATTACAGTCAATTTAAGGTCAAGTGAGTAGATATGCTGGATATCAAGGATCCCCAATCAAGTAATAAGGTACTTTTTCATGGTTGGGTAAAAAATTGTTGAATAACAAACTTCAAAGAAGATCGAACTCACGTAGATCCAGATCTTCTGACATAAGCTGGGCTGTATCAACATCATCTTGGATCTAAAATAAACAGAGTTCAAACTAGATAATATCACATAATGGTCAACTTATCAGTGAAAAGCAAAACAATATCTTTTCCTAGTTCTTTCTCGCATATTTATATAAATTTAATTTATTTCCAAACAATTTTGAAAACAAATTGTAAGAACTTCAAAATCAATTAACCAAAATGTGAAGTTAATTTGAATAAATAAAAAACAGTATCAGTCTATTTTCTCATTTTTAACTCATTAATAATTATATCATTAATTATTGAATCCAATGAATAGCCTAGAAAAAATTGTTAAAGTTTAATGTTTGTTTCCAAGGAAAACACAAAACTAACTTTTTTATAATTCAATAACAAAATCTTGCGATTCTAGGAAAGAAACCATTTTTTAAGTATTAATGACTTAAGTATTAAAGTATTAAAAAGTATTAATACAATCAAATATAAATACAGTCTATATATAAACCTTGTTGTAAGCCTTTAAACTTATTCTGATGATGATTGTTGTACAATCGAAACATGTCAATAAATTGTTTTTAAAAAATGAAGTCAGTTGTCATTTTTTTGAAGATTATTTGCAATCTTGTGTTGCTCAGAAACTTTGGTAATACAATCAAAGAATAAAAGTGATACACAACAATTTTCTCTAAAATCACGATTTTTGAGTCGCCAAAGTACACCAAAGACAAGTCTGTGTGGATGATTCCATCACATACAGCATTTCCTTTGTTTTTAAGAATTACTCTGTAGTACACTACGATAAAAGAACTTCATAATGTTTGCTGAGCAAAGCAAACATGTGGCAAACATATTATATGTATATATGTAATATATATGTATATATGTATATATGTAATATGTATATATGTATATATATGTAAATATATGTATATTTTTTGGAACTGTCTATTAATAGTTTAATAGAGAGTTGTTGAATAAACTACTAACATTTAAACAGGAAGGTTTTAAAAACTATCAACTTATAAAAAACATTGCTTGGGAAAGGTTGCTTCATCATGCTTCATCAGCTACTAGTGAGAAATATATAATTCATGAGTACTGTGTTGTCAAAATGACAACAATATAATATTACCTGGCTTTGATTTGAGTATGAATTGTTCATTTCTAAAAATAATAGACAGGAAAAATAACAACATCTGTAATTCGTTCGAATGTTTATTATTGATGTAAAAATACGCAACACCTGGCGATCCCACCTCATACCTGAGAAAGAGGGCATCGGACTGAGCATAACAGGATTCTCGTTCTAAAAAATGTTACATTTCTTCAAATAATTTTTCAAAAGTTCATTACCTTATTGGGTGTTTTTACACCATCCCCTTTTACACCGGCCTTTAATGAGAAGTTCATGGTTGTTTACTAAGAGGTTGCCAAGTAATTTCCACGTAAAAAGGGCCGAAAAGAAAGAAGGAAATTCTATCAATACGTTATGCACTTCAAAATGGTTTGTGCTGAATTTTAAATAAATGTTATCGACTTCTTTTTTCTAATTTTGCAACCATTAATTATGGACTTATTGGGACAAAATTCAACATGGCGAAAAATCATTATTTAAGCTAATTATTTTAACTGTTTCGAAGAGGCCAAACAAATTAATAACTTATCCTGCTCAAAGAGAATGGAAGTAATTAAAAACATTCCATAAATACTGTATGTGTTAGAAAAATGGCAAAAAGTGATATTAGTCTGCAGGATTTTAATAATGTTTTTAATAATGGTAATATTGATGTTCAATTGTTTACTTTGCAAAACAAACTGTCAAATAACATAAAAGATCAATTTTTTCTTTATCTCATTTTAAGGACTTTGGATTTGTGCAAACAAAACAAAACTATGAACAAAAAGCTTCCATGTTAAGGGAAATTATAAATGGTTAAGTCTACTGGACTACATTTTACATTCTACATACTACAGAATCCCTGAGCCTTGCAATTATATATTATCTCAACTATACTCACTAAAATGTATGAAGTATATTTATTATTAATAATCTTCTTCAGTTCTGAAAGAACTGTTATCAATGAGGGTAAGAGGTTGGCTAACGGAAGCCACATATTTGCTTCAAATGACAAATGGACACTTTATTATGCCCTAACCAACACCCTGAAAGTGTGTTATCACCAATAGTTATATCAGAACCACATGATATGTACAAGTTAACCTAGACAATTCATAACAGGTAGCAAATACAAAGAGATACAAGGATTACTGTATTTTCTAACCATTGGTAAACTAAGTGGAGATCCTACGGACGATGCCACATCTGATTCAATTTCTAAAAACCAAACCACAACATACATCAAGCATTTATCACCTAATTCTCTTTACTGCATAATGCGAGAGTGAGTAAAAATAAATAAAAATACTACAGGTTTTTTATGTCAGGATTGGAGAGCACCTGATTACGCACACACCACTAATAGGTTAATATTCATCAGATTTTTTATCACATCAGAGCAATGTTGACATTCATTTCATCATGTCAGAAAATGTCAGATGTAGAAATTAATTTTATCAGACAGACGTTAAAAACTGTTATATAGTGTCAGGGAACATAAAATAACCTTAAACAGACTTTTACAGCTATTGTCAGAAAACTGTCAAACCCCATTTCAATTCATCATAAAAGATTTTCTCTTTCCTTACTTAGTTTCCTTACAAACAAAAATTTTTGTTCAGAAAGAAATCATATGTTACAGCACAAATGACAAAAGGTGTTACAAATAATGCAAGCAGGTGGCCACACTCATAGATTTTTATGTAAATGTAAGACAATGAATGAACATTTGTTTTGACGTAAGCTCTTACGTTGAAAAATATGTAAGTGTGAATGCGCCTTAAAAGAGAAGATATTTTAAGAAAATATTAACATGATTGTTCCATAAACAAACAAGATGCCGTTTCAAGAATAATGAGTACACTACGTCTAAGTATCATGAAGCTACAGTAACATCAAGACAAATTCAATGACTTGATTCAAACTCCTTGAAGGTTTTTCTAAAGAAATCGGCAGACAGCAGATGAATTAATACTTGTTAATGGAAGTTACCTTTCTTTTTAAATTGATATACTCTATACGGCTCGTCACCATCAGTTTGATTCATAGAGTTAAGTTCGTCAATATCGGCCAACTTATGAAGTGCACAACGAAATCTTGTTTTCCAAGTGGAAATGTCGCTCGGGTCACCTGCTTTATACTTCTTTGTGTGTGTTGCCCAGTTCCTAAAATAGTCATTTGTCACTCACTTTGAAATATATGTGATTGTCCAAGGGAAAAAACTAACATGGATTTTATAGATTAAAATTATAGATAATCAATGATTCGTGCAAATTCAGAAAAGTTTGGCAAGTATAGAATCTGTCATGGTTCCAAAAAACATGATCCACTTGCTACACCTAACATCCAACACATTCTTTAAGAAGTTTGAGAAACATGCCTTTAATGATTACTTTATTTCCTGTATGACCCTAATCGCGGTGTCACAACAATGAAAGTGGATTTACAGAAGTTAACTTTAAAGCCACGCCACACTAAAATTATGGCTGACATATATACGTACCTCAAGTCAGAAAAGGGAAGCTGAATCATTGAGGCTAGAAGGAAGGCTTGGGGTATTACAAATGCATTGAGCTGAGTTGCTCAAGAAGGAAATGAAAATGCTATCAATTTAAACCCTTTTGTATAATCTTTCCACTTTGGTATCTTTTTGATAGAGAAGCCGTGAGCTGACTACCTTTGAGTTGTTTTTGGTAACACCTTCGGGTTTTTTCTTTTTCTCGACTGATAAATACAATTTGAAAAATTCTGTTTCTTGAAATAATGTCCTTTTAGCCCTCATATTGAAATTATTACAGGAGCAAAAATGGCAGATATTAATTAAATACCATGGGAATTGTCTATGGTTTTTAAAGCTTTTTAAAATTTCTGTTTGTTTTCATAATTCAGCATACAATTTTGATTAAGGGCAATAAAGTTTTTTTTAGGTGTAAGGTTGAGATTATGGACTATACGGGAGAGCGTTCAGTAGCAAGATATAGCTCTGGGGTTTTCCTCAGAATTTTCAACCTTCTTTAAAGTGCCCGGGTGCTTATTAGCTTATGTGATGTAAATGAGGCAATTCATTTAGTAAATTCCAACAGAACCAAATCAAGAAAGGTTCAGGTTCAGTTTGATTAAGGTGAAAAATGCAAAATTACAGACCGAAAGCAATTGCTGTGTTATAAAGGCTGCTTTCACTTTTTTTATTAACAGGAAAAAGTGAGCAGATTTAAGTTGAACAGAGGATTTTCTCCATACCCACCCGATCAACTGTATGAGTGTGAGGTTTTTAATGATTGAAAACATCAGAAATCAACATTTGATTCCAACTGTTTACAAGTTTCATTATCGTGACCTATCTATTCGTTTGCTTTAATGATTTTGTTCTGCTTTCAGTTTAAATTGAAATTGTGAATAAATGTTTATTGAACAGGTAATTATAAATTCAAAGTAGCCTGGAAACTAGGCCCTTACACCAAGTATCACTTCTTCACCAGATAAAGATTCTGTTTACATTGGAAAATTTTGTTTGATAGGAACTTGGTTTCCAAGCCAAATTCAAAGTTTTATTTTTATTATCTTAAGGGGGGGTGTGATCACATGAGCTGGCCTGCTAAACCAAGATATCGCTATCATTGAAAAAGTCTTATAAATTTAGATGTGTGATCCCATGAGCAACGAGCCAGCCCGCACAATACACGCACATTTAAGTACAAGCTTTGGTGATAATGAGTTTTCTTTGCATGCATTAAAAATTAAGTTTAGTTTTCAGTTGCATTGTGCTGCCTATGTGATTTTAATATCTATTCAACAGACAAACTTAGTGTCAAAATTTTATATTAGTAGAAATATATAGATAATATTTATTGTATTCTTAATGCCCTCTTCCTTCAAAATATCTATTCAACAGACAAACTTAGTGTCAAATTTGATTGGTTAATTTTGTCGCGACTTTGCTGTCAAGAGGGAAGTAGAGCAGTAAGGAAAGTCAACTGGAACTCCCTAGGTGGATTATGTTGAGGAAGGAGGGACTCCACGGTTGATCTTAGTGTAGGCTTAATTTTCCGGCGTTGTTATGGATCACAGTAGAGGATATTTATATGTTTATAGGTTTTGAGACTGACTACGGCCAGGCCTGTGTTGGGGGGTTCCCTGCAAAAAATTAATTCTTACAATTTTTATTTAGATTTTTTTTTGTTAGTTCATGAAGAACAAGAAAAAACTTGATTGTCCAAATTTTTTAGGTAGCCAGAGAGTGGTCAAACCCTGGAAAACATTTAGATAGTCTAGAAATAGTATAAAAAAGAATAAAGTATAAAAATAAAACAGTGCTTACCTGAACAACATAGCGTCTCTGTGTTCGTCCACTCCAGGCCTTCCAAAGTGTTTCCATGGTATTTTAAAGATCATGTTATCTTGATCTATCCATTGTAGTCCAGGTATTTCACCACTATTAATTTGATCAATTAACCATGGCCTGAGTCGTTGTCGTGGTTGATGGTGACCAGAAGCTGTGCTATCAGCAGAGCTAATTGTCGAAGATGCAGGGCTGTAGGGTGAATGATGGTAGGGAGAACTGACATTTGGTAACATCTTTTTAGTTCTATTTTAAATTAATTAATTAAATGTCAATATATATGTCGATAGAAAAAGTTTAGCTACACTACACAGTAGAGTACATTCTTCTAAAACGGCAATATTTTTCACACATAGAAACAATTTCCTTTATCATGAAGAGACAGAGTGTCTTTGTAAGTTGAACAGTCTTTTGTATTTTCACATCCATTTTAATGTTCAATTCAATTAGTGTGGTTAAACCAATTGTGTTGAACACAAAAGATTTTAATAATGACTTCATAAAAACATGAAAATAAAACAAAAGTCTTTATGTAAAAAGATGATCAGTCAAAAAATAGTTTTAGATTTTCTCGTCAGTTTCTATTGGAATAATTCATCCAAAAGTGCTCTTTGAATCGGTTTTCAAAAATTCAGGTACCTAAGAACTTTTCTGAATGATTTTAAACAAATTTAACCCTTGTGCATAATCATGGCGGACTGATCTGTGCCAGATGCTCCCGTTCGAGGTATATAAGGTTTTTGATCTGGGACAAGCTGTAAAGGAAATTCATGATAGCCAGCAAGATTTTTTATATTTCTTAAGTTTTATAGAAGTGTTTCCCGTTATCTTTAGAATGTCCACATCATTTGCAAACATAAACATTTTTTGGACCACACCAAAAACACACCAAAAAAAATTTTTGGTGTGTTTTAGTTAATAACCAGATTAGAAAACTTTTAGGAATATTCAATCCAAATTGGCTCCTCAAAGATATGAAATACTTTCGGAGTCATGAAGTACATCCCCAGCTAAAGTCTTATTTGAAAATTCCAATTGGTTATAATTCTAGTCCAAAAAAACTGATTTTCAAAATTTCAAAATTTACAACTTGGCAAAGTTAAAAAAAATACTGACTCATTCCTTTTGTGAACACATAAAGTTTCTTTCAGGCTGTACTGTGTGTAGGAAACAATCTATATTTGACTAATATAGGACTTTAAGAGTATGAAAGTTCCAGGTGGTTTCAAATACAACTTTTTTCTACTATGGCATTTGGATTGTGTCATATTTACACAATTCTTCCTGACCCACGTAAAACCATCATAAAAACAACAAACAATTATAACAGAGTCTTATTTTTGAAAGTCTTAGCTACAAATAGGAATGAATGGAATCTGCCCGCCAAAAGTTGACGAAAATTGAAAAATGTTTAGCTAGCTATCGATGTTCTTACCAATAGTCAGGGCGCTAGTGGTCCAAAAAAATGTTTATGTTTGCAAATGATGTGGACATTCTAAAGATAACGGGAAACACTTCTATAAAACTTAAGAAATATAAAAAATCTTGCTGGCTATCATGAATTTCCTTTACAGCTTGTCCCAGATCAAAAACCTTATATACCTCCAACGCGAGCATCTGGCACAGATCAGTCCGCCATGATTATGTCTTCTCGAAAAGAAAATCGAATGTTTTTATATTTTAACAGGGGGTAATTATTTATATGGGGGTAATTATTTATATTTATACTTTATATGGTAAATTCAATAGCAATTCAATAAAAGTAGATTTTCTTATGATCAAATCCACATAAAATAATAATGAAGCAAAATTGTAAACGGTTTTAAGAAAAAATCGAACACAATTATAGAATGTCTTATGAAAATTTAACCTCCCCGTCTGTTAAGTGCGGATTTTGAAGCTCCTTTTCCGTGTAGCCAAATCTAATCGAATCCAAGCGCGGGAACAAGTTTTCTGGTCTTGTTGACCTCGTTGAGCAATGAGCGAAAATAGTAAGGGTCAAGTTTTACGATTAAAGTTTATCGCCCAAAAGAAAGCAAACTCTCTGTATTATTCACGATTGGAGGTATTCAGTCAATGAAGAGCCTTTGCTAAAAGTCACCGAATATTCTCTTGCAAGACTTAAGGCAGCCAGGCATGTATCCCGTATTATTTTCTTTAATTTTATTGCTCTTCATTTCAAGCCACCTCAAACTTTTCTCAAGCAAAATAAGAGAAACGGTCCTAGGTTTGAGTCCGCATTTCAAGTTGTCTGAGGCCTTGAACAGACACATGATTGGGGATATGGATGACAAACGTTCGTTATTGTTTTTTAGTGGAACAAGAAGAGACAAAAAATCTCAGAAACCCTGAAAAAGAACATATTTCTGAGGAGCTGAGGAGCTGAGCTAGTTAATATTTCAATATCTTGCAGTAGTCGTTTTGGACCAAACCAATGGCAGAAATACATAAGACTAATTTGTAAAACAAATCTTCCACATTAACGTATAACATACGATTCGCCAAACTCTCGAGGTATCTTGTTTTATCAGATCAATCTTTTAACAGGAAGCGAACTAGATCCGTTTTGTTTTCTCCACTAGAATTGCGCCGTATGTTATACGTTAATATGAAAGATTTGTTTTACAAATTAGTTGTCGAAAATGGTCAAGTTCGTTGTACCATGTGCGTGAGTTGGAAACACACCAAGAAGAGGGTGACACCAAAGTCTTTCTTTGCTGCAACATACTGCCGTACAGTGATCTTGCATTTACACAGTGGACAGTGATATTGCATTATATGCTTTGTATTTAAACTTTTTACTGGATACTCGCTTTTACGTGATAATGGGTGCAGGCGAACGGAAAAGATTAATTGACGTGCATTCATTAGCTGCGAGTATTGGCAAAGGCATTTGTCTGGCAATTCTGGCATTTCACGCATTCACCAGAAATGACTACACCAGTGCCTTTCATGGAATTGGAAAGTCAAGGCAATCAAGCTAATGAAAGCATCAACAGAGTTTAAAAAAGTGTTTCGGAAGCTTGGTAACTGTTTTACATTTGTTTACGGTGGTAGAAAAATCTGTGTGTCGCATGTATGGCATAGATGCAGAAAACACCAACGAAGCTCGTTATTTGAAATTTTGCGCAAAGAAAAAATCACCGGAACCACAGCAGCTTTCACCCACCAGAGATGCCTTGTTAAATCATTGCAAGAGGGTATCTTACGTTACTGCTGTCATTAAAAGATCGCTTGAACAAAATCCTGTTGTTCCAAATCCTGATGGGTATGGGTGGAAATTGGTAAATGGCGAGTTGGAGGTAGTGTGGATTTTGAATGACCCAGCACAAAGCGAAATTTGGAGCTTATATCCTGCAACTGTAAAAAGACGAAATTGTCTGTGTAGAAGCCATGGCTTGCGATGAACCGATTTATGTTTTTGCTTACTTTGTGAAAATTGAAGTAGCAGTGAAGACAACGACAATGACGAAACAAATAGCAGCAGCGGCGATTAAGTTTATGAATTGGCGGAGGAGGTCGATGAAGATGATGTGTCAACAGACGATTATATTTCTGATCTTGAAGATTTATAAATTATAGTTTGTAAATTATAGCATTTTTTCATTCGAGTTGTACTAGCATTTAGCCTCATTCCCAGTCTCTTTTCCCCTCACTTTCTTTGTTCAGAAATTAAAACTAACACTCCTTAGAAGTAGCCAATCACCGAATCGAATCATAAATACAGCGATGGATTTGTTTTACATTTGCACTTTGCCAGTGTTAAGGCATGGGCATTACGCCCTCTTTCAAGGTTGAAGGTCTTAAAAACGGCTTGAAAAGATTTTGTTGTGTTATGGTGATTCTTATATGTAGTAAATAAGATAAGAATCGTGATAAAAATTTCAATTTGTATTTTATGGTTGCCTGAATGCCTATTTAGTACAACGCCCATTTGATAGGCGTTAATTCAATATTAAAGCAACTGGGTGCATCTATGAAGGAATTTCAGAAAGTCCAGCAAGTATATTCTGGAAGTATCAATCAAAGAGAGTCTTTTTAGCATGGATTGCGAATGTCCACATCATTTCCAATCTCTATTGCCACCAGCGCCCTGACTAGGAGTTCGAAATCGGTAAACTCTGTAAGGATCGTGACCATCCAGCTGATGAAGTGATGCCATTTCCTCAATATCGGGCATTTTATGTAATGCATTTCGAAATCGCGTCTTCCAAGTGGACACATCAGAGGGATCGCCTGGTGTATAACGTTTTGTGTGTCTTGCCCATTCACGAAAGATTTTTGCATCCTAATTTAAATACAGTGAAATTACTCATTATATGAATTCATTATACGACAAGCGAGAGGTCGTGGGTTCAATTCCTACTCAATCAGTAACCTTTGCGTTGATTGGAAAGTGCATTGTGTGATTATATTTTACAGTATTCATTATTTGTTTTTGATGAAATTAAATGTTTGTATGTAATTGCCACATTTGAGGTTTAACTAAAGTTGGGTCCAAATTATTTAGACTCAAACATGGGAAAATTTACGAAGTACATTCATTTTACTATAAGAACATGCTTTATACGAATATTAGCCTGAAATTTGCTTTAAATTTAAAAATATCTTAAGAATTATGCCTAGGTTGATATACAATATTAAGCTAGGAAAAATACGAATGAAAAAAGCAGACCTTAATTTACATAAAAAGTGACAACTAAGTATACAGAAATTCATTTCGAAATCAAATATTTTAACTTTTGTTGTTTTTTTGTTGGCGAGAGATTTTCGTTAGTTCATCATAGCATTCAATGAGAATATTTGAAGAATAATTGAGGATCGGATAGTCCCGTCTTTTTACACTCTTATAAAAAAACCATATAGAGCAAATTGAAAAATAGCAGTTAAAATTTCATATACTTTACGACAAGAATTACCAAGACCTTTTGTTGAAATCAATCTGTTTGAAAATTGATAATTGGACGTAGAACAAAATGTAACAAAACCATGATTGGCAAGAATAATAAATCAGAAATAAAACTATTAACTCAGTGAATTACGACATACCCTTTCCTCATCAAACCCAGGTTTTCCATAATGCTTCCATGCTAGCTTGAAAATTCTAATATCGTTATCTATCCATTCACATCCTGGGCAATTTTTGGTGTCCAACTGTTCTGACAACCATGATCGTAAACGCTGACGTGGTTGATTTTGGTCATAGGTGGCTGGGCTGGGCAAAATTTCATCCATATTCTTTTATTATTATCTACAATAACTATAGGAGAATATATACTTTGTACCTTTCTGTATACTTTGTTTTATGTAGGCATCGGATGATGCCATTTGTATCAAATGTCCTTTGAACATTCAAAAATATTGCAAAAATAACACATAATATTTTTTATAAGAAACCCAGATCTAAATTAAGAAACTTTTACTAGTACAGCATTCCCCAAAAAAGTTAAGAAACTTTGCAAGATCAATTATGATGCCCAATTTTACAAGAAACACATTTTAATGATTGATAATAAAAAATAATAAACTGCATTCATCACTATTAGTGAAGTACTTTCTAGTGAAACTTGAACAGAAACTAAAAGTAAGATAGAACTTTCATGTTTGTACTTGGACAGGGGCTAATACAGGGAGATTTTGGGCACGCAAATTAATAATAAATGCAGTTTGTGAGAAGCTGAAGATATTCATGAACTCACCTTGACTGAGCACATTATGTATTGCTGAGTGTTAATGATAATGATAATGATACTGATAATGATAAAGCCCTATCATGCTTTTTTTCTAATTTAGACTTTGCCCATGGCATATAAAAATCAAGCATTTTTTAACTTCAAAATCTCAGATCTGATTGTCAAAATATTTTTGTTTCACATACATTTTTAAAGAAATATTTTGTTTGTCATGCTTATCTCCCAAGTTTTTCTTTTTTTCTTTTTTTACTCTGGTAAAATCATAATTTTCTTTCCCAAGAAAAGACAACCATGCCCTTGGGAGAAGAAGAACACTTAAATATTGTTTAAATTTACCTACTAGTATTTCTTTACTATAATTTGCACTATATTGCTTACCATTTTGGAATAATTTTCATACTACTTATTTGTTTTGCTAACACAAATGATATTGTTCTTTTCTTTAATTTTATGTACTCCTCCGTTAGTCATGCAAGAGATAGGATATGGACAATTTCAGGACATCTCTTTTTCTCGCTATTTTAGTATCTGCGCAGATAGTCAAAATAACGTAAAATAATCGCTAAATAATTGAATGAATTTTTTTGATGATGTCATCAAAAAACAAAAAAAAATCAAAAAACATCAGATTTTCAAAAATCAAAATCGGATTTTTTCCAAAAAAAAAAAAAAATATGGAAACCATTCGGGAATTTCCCTTTTAAGTTTTGTCCACTTTCAAAATAAAGATGAATAATAATAAAAAATCAATCTATCTGATATATCAATGCTAGTTAGAAGTTGTTTTTTACAATAATAAAGATGATGATCTCACCTATAATGAATCAAATTATTAATTTGAGTATGTGTTTTGCAGCTGAAAACGGTTACATTGATATCGTTAAACTATGTAAAGAATGGGATGCGATGGATTTTAATGATGTGATGTGTTCTGCAGCTGAAGAAGGTCATATTGAGATTGTTAAACTATGTAAAGAATGGGGTGCGACGGATTATATTAATGCGATGTGTTGTGCAGCTGGAGGTGGTCATATTGAGATTGTTAAATTATGTAAAGAATGGGGTGCTAATAATTTTGATGAGGCGATGTGTTCTGCAGCTGTAGAAGGTTATACTGAGATTGTTAAATTATGTAAAGAATGGGGTGCGATACATTTTGATGATGTGATGATATGTGCAGCTATTAACGGTCATATTGAGATTATTAAACTATGTAAAGAATGCGGTGCGATAGATTATTAGAGAGTAATGGAGCGTGCAGCTGAAAACGGTTATATTGAGATTGTTAAATTATGTAAAGAATGGGGGGTGATCCTAACTTTAATAGGACGATGGAGCGTGCAGCTGAAAACGGTTATATTGAGATCGTTAAATTATGTAAAGAATGGGGTGCGACGGATTTTGATGATGTGATGTGCGATGCAGCTAGATACGGTTATATTGATATTGTTAAACTATGTAAAGAATGGGGTGCGACTAATTTTAATGAGGCGATGGGGAATGCAGCTACAAAAGGTCATATTGAGATTGTTAAACTATGTAAAGAATGGGGTGCGACTAACTTTGATGTGTTCTGTAGCTAGACAAGGTCATGTCGAGATCGCTCAACTATGTCAAGAATGGGGTGCGCCAGATTCTAAAAAAAAGATGAAGTAGATGCTTATAAATGCTAATATTGTTAAATTATGTAAAATAATGATAGACCAGGAAAAAAATAAATAAAAAAATCTAAAAAAATAAAAATAAAAATTTTTTTTTATTATGTATATATATGTGAAGAATGAGTGAAACTTATAAAGATTTAGTGATGCGTGCAGTTAAATTAGGTCAAGAATATTATGTGTTGGATTTGGATAATCTGATATATAATGCAGCTGGAGATGGTCATATTGATATTGTTAAATTATGTAAAGAATGGGGTGCGACAGATTATAATAAGGCGATGTGTAACGATCTCGATATGAGAAGGTCATATCGAGATCGTTAAACTATGTAAAGAATGGGATGCGACGAATTATAATAGGGTGATGTGGTTTGCAGCTAAATATGGTCATATCGAGATCGTTAAACTATGTAGAGATTGGCTAGGTTACGACATTATACATGAAGAGTTATTTCGCTATCACCACAAACGTAAGTTTTTCAAGGCATTGTATTATGATTTGATAGAAGTTGTGATGCATCCAGATAGAGTATGGGATTGGTACTTTGATGAAGATGAGAAGAAATTTCTAGATGAGTATCTTCAGTAACTATTATCATTCAAGTTACTGAAGAATGTGGTACGCTTCAGGGTGTTCAAGCCGCATATATAAGCAAACATGTTTACCACTCTTCCAACGTTTCTTAATGGGTATCCAATTATCTAAAAAACCAGTTTCTTCATCAATCATCTTCAGATCACTCCTTTCCCTCGGGTGCCAAATAAAGAACATTTGTGCTTGTCTTCGAATGTTCTTCGGGATAGCTGTGTAAACTTGGGTGAGTAACCAGAGACTGTGTTTTTTATGACGTCCTGAGAAAGCTAGTTTAAAAAGTGGGTTTTTTCTTCGTTTGTCAAGTTTCTCTTCATCTACACAATCGTCAACGATGAAGAGTGTCTCTTGGTTTTGGAAGAGAGTCGAGAATTTTTCGATCCAATCAAACAATCCTATTGTTGGTGTAGGTTCAATTAGAAAAATATCATCATCTTCCCACAAGGCTTGACATGATTTATAGGTATCATTCCAGTTGATAGTAGGACAGATGATGATAATATACTCAAAATGTTGTTTGAATTGGGTTTGTAGAAGATTTAAAACCAACTCTGTCTTTCCACATCCAGTCGGTCCAGAGAAAATTGTTGTACAAGGTTCCTTTACATACTCCATTTATTAGAATATAGCACTCTCAAAACGTACATCTTCAAAGTTGATTTGTCCATTTTGTAAAACATAGATATAACATTTGATAGATCCTGCAGCTTCTGCTAACGTGGTTATCGCCAATGTCACACCTTCACTTGTGTTCTTTAAAGATCTCCCTGTTCCATGTAGCTTATTATCAGGTGTGGTTCTAAAATCAATGAACAATGAGTAACTTGTGGTGAAAAATTCTGCTTGTGATATACTCGTATTCTTATCACCGCTAAAATATAACCAAGAATTATCATACATATCTTTAGGAAGCAAACCATTTGTATAGAGTTGATTGGGTTCACCTTCTACTGTGATATCTACTTTTGATATTTTCGGGTTGTAGAACTTTTCATTATCAAAAGCGTAAGCTTTTCGAGTATTAGGTTCAATGAAGAGCATTAAAATACCCTCTAAACTTTCACTTGGTGTGTTAACCTGTATATTCCACATAGTGTCTTCTTTTTTGAGAGGTATTACGCTATGTCTCAAGATTCCATCAAAAGGAAAAGATTTATTCATGGAAGCAATCTTAACTGTTTCCTTTAATTCTATATCTTCTACTTTATCGAATTCCAAGGCAATGTTAGATATGGTATAGGAACCATCAAACGTTTTTGATCCTGTGGCTCCTGTTCCAGCATCTCTGATTACATTTGCATAAGGTACAAATTGCAGTTGAAAACTGAGTCGATCGTCAATCTGTACAAATGGTAGATATTTTAAAATATCATAATATTCCCATCGGGTATCGCAAATCTGTTTCCATAAGCATTAGCCAACGCTGCTTCACTTGCACTACCACTTGCTCCAGATGTTTTAACTCTAACTTTAAGTACATTTCCTTCAGTATCTACTCCTTGTTCGATCTTATATAGCTTTTCTTTCTCTGAATCCCACTTATCTACATAAAGCTGATAGATATCAAAATCAGCGATATCTTGTATGATATTCATATTCAATTCTAAACTGAGTAATCAAACTCTTTCCGAGATTGTTCACGATATATCTAGCTTTATCCGTACTCTTCAGTTCAATATTGAAAGTAAGTTTCAAACTTCCAGCGTCTATAACATCATTCTCACCTAAGTTTGGTAGTCTTACATGTAAGAACTCGTTTTCGTTGATGGTGCTTGGATTGTGTGCTATTTTAACTTGTTGTCTTTTGGCTTTTATGCCAAAACGAGTTCTATATTTTTTATTAGGGTTTAAACTTTTACCATATGAAGTCATTTATTATATATAAGAAATGACAGATATTTTCGATAATCATGGATATGATGAAGGAGGTGAGGATGGTGAAGACGATTCATATCCTGTCTCTACAACAACCGATCCTATACAACCGAGTGGAACAGATGTTGGTCTACTGGAAGTAACTACAGCAACGGAAGAGATGCAGAGGAATTTACTTCGCATGAACTTGGAGAGTCTGTATATACATCTTGACGTTCAAGGCTCCTTGAACCTTATAGATCTGCGAAAGTTTAAACTTTCGAAATACAAAGGCGTTCCTCGGTTCGAGTACTATAAGGATGGAAATTGGCACAAGCTTACTGATTCACTTAATGGAAAATGGTTGAGTAAGAATTCGATCATCAAAGTTATTGGAAAGAACGTGATTAATGATGTGCTTGGACTAGGCACTCCTCTACAACCTGAGGATATTCAGATGCAGGATCTTGGTAAGAAGATCAAGATATATAATGAGGAACTCAAGGAGATAGATAAGGAGATATCAGAAACACAGCGAGCTCTCGATTTAGATCCTGAAGATGTAGAGGATAAAGAAAAACTTGAACAACTGCTTGAAGAAAAAAAAGGAATCGAGAAACAAAAATCATCACAGATCTCACGGATAAAAGAGACAATCACCAAGATAGCGGATAGTGACACGTCGTTAGGTGAGAAACTCCGAACTCTTTTTCGAGAGCAAGGTATTACGATTACGGCAATCATAACAGCGCTCGGACTTGTTATATATACAATCGTAACTTCATTAATCGGAGGGGTGGGTATGGTAGTTGGTGGAAAACCACCGGGAAAAGGTGGAATTCAGCAGTGGATGAAAAAGCAACTCGAAGCTCTTGGACGACTACTCGGAAAGCTTGGTGCAAAGTTTGGAGCTGCATTACCTGGTATCATTGGAAGCGTTGTAAGCTGGTTATTAAACTTTCTGAAGAAGGGAATTATGATATTAAGTTCAAACGTCTGGTTACTCATTGTTTTCCTAGTAGGTTTGATAGGAAATTGGTTACTAAGAAAAGTAAATTCCAAGCAAAATAAGTGATACTCCAGCAATAATTAAAGCTTGCTTTTCCTCTTCATGTTGTTGTGTTGCGTGAGATCTTTCAGGTAATTTTATTTCAATAGGTGTTTTTTTTATAACAACATGATGTTTTGGATGAAAACCAGTAGTTCTCTTACCTTTGAAGGCGTCATGTTTTGGAGGAGGATGTGTTTTTTCCACATCTTGAGGAGGAATCGACGACGCTCCAATATGGTTTGCACTAACTAATTTTATACTGAAATCTGTTATATCATTGAGATTTTTCAACTTCAAATCGCTTGGTATAAGATAAGTTCCTAAAGCAACACCAAAATTTGGTTTTGCTCTAGCATATTTCAAAACATTTTGAAATTCTGTGATCTCTTGTTGTATAGTATTTTTTTTTAGAATGATTTTTTCTAGAGAAGATGAAAAAATCTTTTGAGCATCTAAAGCACGTCCTGTATCACCTATAATATTCGATCTAGCACTTGCTTGTGATTCTAAGATTAGATAAGTGTAATATCGTATAGATTGTGATAACCTTCGCAATCCTGCATGTGTTAATCCGTTTACATGAGTTTCAAGCCACATTTTGAGATTATCGTTACCAATCTTAATTCGTGATAGATATCGCCAATACGTAGGTTCTGGTATGATGTCGAATTCTCTAGAAATACTTCGAAAAGCAGTCTCATTATATGGATCTTGGATTAAAGGTAAGATCTCCTGGTAAAGGTACATTCATTTCCTCTAGAATAAGACGCGTTTGTAGGTATGCGTGAAAGCGAAAAATAGATCGGATCATTGGAACCTTATGATTAAGATGAACGGTAGATATCCCACATCCTATAGTACTCACCCAGAAACTGAAGGAAAGTTGTCCAAGATAAAAATCTAACGCTTCTCCGAAACAATCATTCGGACCTTCAGGTTGGAATGGTAGGAAGATATTACGAAAGTTTACAGTGAATGAGGATCTATCTTGATCAACAACGATTTGTTGTTGCCATAGTTCCTCTGATGGTATTAAGACGCTAGGTTTCCCATAATCGGGTATATATCTTACTTTTGAGTTAAAGCTTAGAAGATTATTCATTTCTTATATATAATAAATGCAGCAATATATGTATGTGAACAATCTTGGTAAAACACAATTACCTCTCACTTTGAAAGCGGGAACTGAATTATACTTGTATAATGCTTTGATTATAGTTCGATGGTTTAATTTAGATAAGGAATCTCGTATGGCTATATCGAAAGATCAGACACCTAAAGATTCGAATCCTACAATGATCGATTTTTCAAAAGGTCTTTACAGGTCTAAAACCATCCTCGAAACTATAAAGGCGAAAAGTAATAAAACAGTATACATAAATAAAAATGCAGATGATACTTTAACCTTATCTGTTACAAAGGGTTATGAAGTTATATTCAAACCTGAATTATTAAATCTTCTCGGATTAGAACCTAGAAATAAACCTTTCACAGCTGGATATTATAAAACAACTCCAAATATCTATACATTTAAAGTGCTCCGTTTACACTGTAAAGAAATTGAATTGTATAACATGATAGAAAATACAACCCTCACAAACACACTACATCATTTTGAACTTGCTAAAAGAGAGTATGAGTACAACGATCATATGATATATGATTATACTTCAAAGCCTGTATACATTGCTAAACTGAAATATCCAATAAATACCTTAACGGCGAGCGTTGTGATTTCAGCTGGAGAAATCACATCTCTAATCACTGGTATAGATGTATCGATTATCGCGTTGTGTGTGACGACTCTTGTTTTGAATATGATAGTGATTATAATCCAGAAAAGTGTCTCTGTTTTCGATATGAAAAGACTGAAAAATCGTGATATTTCTATAGCTGCTCAAACCATCTTAGATGGTTTGATTATGCTTATCTCAAAGAGTATAGAAGATGGAAATATTGATCATTATGAATTCAGTCCCATTATAGGAGAGAAACGACGTTATTTGAGTAAGAAACAAGAACTGCGATCCAGATCGAGTAAAGCAATTAAACAACTTTATGATCACCAGAGAGAGGAGCTCTTAGAGCTTGGGAGAAAACAAGGTCGTGAAGAGATCGCAAAAAAGCTCGTAACTGGTTCCAATATCCCAGATGTAGGTGTTACATAATCTATGAATCACCTCCTCCCTATGTTTTGTAGTTTGATAAAGCCACAAAACTTTACATGTCGATATCGAACATATCTTCGAACAACTCTCGCGCATCATTATCTGGTAGAGTAAAATGGTTTCTCCAGAAATTGTCTTTACCTAGAATATCTTCTCGGAACCGATACCATGCATGTATAGCGTTGGCGTCTTCGCATTCGCCGAGCCCTTCCATCTCAGGATATCTCATTTCTAATACATTCAATGTCGTCGTAAGTTGTCTCCGTTGACATCGTATCATATAGTACGGATGTCTATCAATGGTATTCTTCTTAACAACACAGAGAATGTTATCGATCGGTCTTCGATGTGGTACATATCGTGCTTCAAGTTCTGTAACACGATTCTGCGTCTCAGTAATTGTTTGATCACGCTCCGCGATCTGATCATTTTTCTCTTGTACGATCCTTTCAACTCCTTTGTGTATGAGCCATTTTGTAAGTTCTACAGCTTCAAGGTCATCGTTCATTAGAGCCAGTGTAGTTCGGGCTTCCATAAGATGATTCTGTGCTTCACTTTCTCTTCTACAATCCTTTCAACTCCTTTGTGTATGAGCCATTTTGTAAGTTCTACAGCTTCAAGGTCATCGTTCATTAGAGCCAGTGTAGTTCGGGCTTCCATAAGATGATTCTGTGCTTCACTTTCTCTTGTACAATCCTTTCAACTCCTTTGTGTATGAGCCATTTTGTAAGTTCTACAGCTTCAAGGTCATCGTTCATTAGAGCCAGTGTAGTTCGGGCTTCCATAAGATGATTCTGTGCTTCACTTTCTCTTGTACAATCCTTTCAACTCCTTTGTGTATGAGCCATTTTGTAAGTTCTACAGCTTCAAGGTCATCGTTCATTAGAGCCAGTGTAGTTCGGGCTTCCATAAGATGATTCTGTGCTTCACTTTCTCTTCTACAATCCTTTCAACTCCTTTGTGTATGAGCCATTTTGTAAGTTCTACAGCTTCAAGGTCATCGTTCATTAGAGCCAGTGTAGTTCGGGCTTCCATAAGATGATTCTGTGCTTCACTTTCTCTTCTACAATCCTTTCAACTCCTTTGTGTATGAGCCATTTTGTAAGTTCTACAGCTTCAAGGTCATCGTTCATTAGAGCCAGTGTAGTTCGGGCTTCCATAAGATGATTCTGTGCTTCACTTTCTCTTCTACAATCCTTTCAACTCCTTTGTGTATGAGCCATTTTGTAAGTTCTACAGCTTCAAGGTCATCGTTCATTAGAGCCAGTGTAGTTCGGGCTTCCATAAGATGATTCTGTGCTTCACTTTCTCTTCTACAATCCTTTCAACTCCTTTGTGTATGAGCCATTTTGTAAGTTCTACAGCTTCAAGGTCATCGTTCATTAGAGCCAGTGTAGTTCGGGCTTCCATAAGATGATTCTGTGCTTCACTTTCTCTTGTACAATCCTTTCAACTCCTTTGTGTATGAGCCATTTTGTAAGTTCTACAGCTTCAAGGTCATCGTTCATTAGAGCCAGTGTAGTTCGGGCTTCCATAAGATGATTCTGTGCTTCACTTTCTCTTGTACAATCCTTTCAACTCCTTTGTGTATGAGCCATTTTGTAAGTTCTACAGCTTCAAGGTCATCGTTCATTAGAGCCAGTGTAGTTCGGGCTTCCATAAGATGATTCTGTGCTTCACTTTCTCTTCTACAATCCTTTCAACTCCTTTGTGTATGAGCCATTTTGTAAGTTCTACAGCTTCAAGGTCATCGTTCATTAGAGCCAGTGTAGTTCGGGCTTCCATAAGATGATTCTGTGCTTCACTTTCTCTTCTACAATCCTTTCAACTCCTTTGTGTATGAGCCATTTTGTAAGTTCTACAGCTTCAAGGTCATCGTTCATTAGAGCCAGTGTAGTTCGGGCTTCCATAAGATGATTCTGTGCTTCACTTTCTCTTGTACAATCCTTTCAACTCCTTTGTGTATGAGCCATTTTGTAAGTTCTACAGCTTCAAGGTCATCGTTCATTAGAGCCAGTGTAGTTCGGGCTTCCATAAGATGATTCTGTGCTTCACTTTCTCTTGTACAATCCTTTCAACTCCTTTGTGTATGAGCCATTTTGTAAGTTCTACAGCTTCAAGGTCATCGTTCATTAGAGCCAGTGTAGTTCGGGCTTCCATAAGATGATTCTGTGCTTCACTTTCTCTTCTACAATCCTTTCAACTCCTTTGTGTATGAGCCATTTTGTAAGTTCTACAGCTTCAAGGTCATCGTTCATTAGAGCCAGTGTAGTTCGGGCTTCCATAAGATGATTCTGTGCTTCACTTTCTCTTCTACAATCCTTTCAACTCCTTTGTGTATGAGCCATTTTGTAAGTTCTACAGCTTCAAGGTCATCGTTCATTAGAGCCAGTGTAGTTCGGGCTTCCATAAGATGATTCTGTGCTTCACTTTCTCTTGTACAATCCTTTCAACTCCTTTGTGTATGAGCCATTTTGTAAGTTCTACAGCTTCAAGGTCATCGTTCATTAGAGCCAGTGTAGTTCGGGCTTCCATAAGATGATTCTGTGCTTCACTTTCTCTTGTACAATCCTTTCAACTCCTTTGTGTATGAGCCATTTTGTAAGTTCTACAGCTTCAAGGTCATCGTTCATTAGAGCCAGTGTAGTTCGGGCTTCCATAAGATGATTCTGTGCTTCACTTTCTCTTCTACAATCCTTTCAACTCCTTTGTGTATGAGCCATTTTGTAAGTTCTACAGCTTTGGGTTTCTTGGAGCGAATTGTGATCTCTAAAGCACTTTCTAAAGAAACGAACACATCATGTGGATTTTTAGATCTTCCAAGGGTGTACACGGTGTGTACACCTTCACCAAGTAATTCATAACGTGTTTTTAACGTTATAGTTAGCGCTCTCATCGAGGTTCGTATATTAACAATCCCTAGAAACCTTCCAAGGTCTGCACGATTAAACCAAGGTTGATTTTCAGCATCAAAAATCAGTTCTATTGCGTTAGCGGGAATGGCATGAAATAAAGATAACATCATTTTTTATTATTGTAAAAACAACTTCCAACTAGCATTGATATATCAAATAGATTTTTTTAGATCTTCCAAGGGGGCCGGTTGAACCGGCTCCCTTTTCAAGGTTACTTCTAGCGTATAAATCAAACATAAAGTCGGTTATGCGAAGGGGACTCTCTCGATTTTCGTTCGTTATAGGTAGGACAACTGAAATGGGATCCACCTTTTAGTATTTTGTTTTATTGTAGAGGGAAAACCTCTACAATAATAAAACCTCTTTAACTAAATCTCATCATTATCAGATTCGCTAAGAAGACTCTTATACACTACTCGCTTATACTTACCCTCCTTTAGATACACTTGTAAATAGTAATTATGGTTTTTCTGAGTGTATATACTTCCGATTTTCAACACACCAGTTACTCTACATTGATGGAATGGTACCTCATCGTTAAATTTTGTTTTAATATCACCATCCCACACGATGAGCTTAGGGTTAATCCAACCTGTAGTGCTGATCGGTTTACTTGTAAGAGTTTGAAAAAGAAGCTCTTCAATGCGATTTATGATCGCTATATAAGCATCACACCAGTCTTTGTCATCTGACACTTTGAATCCCATCTTCCATACAGAGCCTTCGTTATATTTCGATACACCTGAGGAATGACAATTCTTCGGTGTCTTGATGTAGAGAGGAATGATTTTAACCGGTTCCTTCTCATAACCTATGTAGTACCTGGTATCGGTTTTGTTCGCTAAGATAGCCTCTGCTACAATGATCTTAGATCTATCAATTGTGTAGATGTCTGTAAGTTCTATACTATCACTAGAGTTAAAATCTGTTCGTGAAACCTCAAGTTGTCCAAATCGTAACATCTTTATTATTGTAAAAACAACTCCAACTAGCATTCATTCGTTATAGATCGTTGTGTTATAATCTACTTCAACTCCTACGATCTCACCCGTTTGAACATCAATTTCCACACCTTCTGGTGTCGTATGAATTTTTCTTCTTGGTGGTGCTGCTTTAAACGCGAGTTGACTAACAAATGTTTTCAAGGTACAATTCTCACACTCTTTCCACTCTTTTTGAGTACCAATACATTGAGTTTTTTTTTTTTTCAAGACTGCTTCAAGTTCGTCTCGCTTCATTGTAGAATATCCTCGAATACCTTCTTTTTTTGCTTTCTCTTTTAACTGTTTCAGGGTAGACATCTTTTATTATTATAAGACAACTTTGAACTGCCACTTTTTTACATAGTCTGGTGGTACTTCCGTATCCTCAGGAATCAGCATAAGTTCTTTCCGAACGAAAGCTCTCTCGGGTCCATCTTGGAGGTAGTACAAAATACGTTGTCCTGGATACTGTAAGATCTCACGCAAGCGATACGTTTTCCGACTCCAGTTGTTGTCCGTTGCACGACGTCTTGTGTCATCATGTTCCTCACCTGGTTGTAAGAGATAGCGATACAACCCTGATTCAATCAAAGCGTCTTCCTTCGGATAGAATTCGACTTTTAACGGAACTTCCTCAAGCTTTATCGCTTTGGATGGTTTCATACCCGTCCTCGAAAGCACGGTGTTGTTGAGTTGTTTCACACTTTTCTGGTTGTGTCGGATCCATGTGGTACTCTTTTTCTCTGGATCCTCCATCTCTTGCGCATCTTGTATCTTGAAGAGTTTCAGAGCTAGAGTCTTGTTAAAATTTTCCACAAAGGCTGTAAACTTATGGTGATACTTTGTCGTAATTCTCTTCACTTTGACGTCATGCTTCTCAAACAGTTTGTTTGTTGCCGACTTGAACTCGGAACCATTGTCAACATGGAGTTCATCCGGATATTTCAGAGGTCCTTTTTTATAGATGTCAGCAAACATCTCGACAACGTCGCTCGCTTTCTTCGTTCTTAGAGGTCTGCTCGCTTTATACCCTGAAGCGATATCGATAACATTCAAAACGTACTTGTACGTATTCTGGTAGACCTTGTCATGAGGTAAAAACATGAGATCCGCCTGATGTATCTTGTTTACCTTGGTTACGTAAAAATGTGCATGATCAATATGCTTAGGACGAGGTAGATGGATCTGCCATAACGCCTGTCTCACGAGCCAGTGTAAGACTTCCTTCTTTTTCAAACCTGATCCCTTCTGAAGCTCTTTAACAGCCTTGTGACCTATCCAAAGGTTTTCAGGCTGGTAGTAGATCTCACTCAGTTTGTTTTTTTCACTCATTTATTATATATAACGATGATACACAAAAAAACCTAAAATACTTAGACTTCCTCCAATAAACATCAACTCACTTAACTTTTGAGGTTCAGAAGGTTTATTAAAATCGCTGAATTGAGGTTTAGGAGGTAGAGGATTAAGATGTTGTTTTGTTATTCGATAATATTCACGCATACCTTCATCAAGATCTCTTATATAATTAGTTGCAGCGTTTCTTTCTCGTAGTTTCTTGTTTATCCATTCTATTCTATTATGTTCCTCTCGATTCGCCTGAGCCTGAGCCTTTTGAAATTCTAATACTGCCTTTGCTCTTTTACGTCGTTCTTCTTCTGCTTCTTCAGCAGAAGAATGATTCATGAGATAGTTTCCACCAATGAAGGCACCTGCGTTTAAAGCAGCACCAACAGCTATAGCTAGTAATGTTGCCATCTTTTTTATTCTATATAGAAATCTTATCTTTATACAAACCTTTCTTGAGTTCCATATCATCAGTAACAATCGCTGAACCAAGATAACTCGCGAATTTTCCAACATCGGATAAATCCGGCTTGAAAGTTGGTGGGCTGACACTAAAGATCTTTTTCGCTGCGAAGGCGTACAACAACGTGTAACCACCAATTCTAACTGTTCTCCAAGTACTATATATTCCTTCCTTCTCCATTTATTATACCTTTTTTTAGATGATATTTTAGAACATCTAACACATCTCACTGAAGTTCAAACATCTATCAACCTTTTTACCTCCAAATCTATCAACCTTATTTTTTTACGTTTTACCTCCAAATCTATCAACCTTATTTTTTACGTTTTTGAGCGGTGAATCATTCGTTGTTGTTTTTTTCTTCTTTCTTTCGACTCTTAAAATATACAAAACCAGCTATTACAAATATTACTAAAATTCCACCACCTATGACTTGATAAGAGTTGAAAGACTTATCAAGTACTTGATTAGGTACTTGATTAGGTACTTGATTAAGTACTTGATTAGGTATTTGTAGTTCACCCTTCTTATTCTTACGATTCCATTCCGTTAACTTCTTCCCTGATGCTATTCGACCTGAATTCTTCGTTTTTGTAAGTTTCTTCTCTTCGTTTATTTTTTGTTCGTTGCTCATTTATTTTAATTCGTTCTTCTTCTTCCGCAAGTTTTGCAAATTTCCTCCAATTGAGCTTGTTAAAAAAGATCGAAATATAAGCAATTGGAGCAAGGAAATTATGAAAATTAGAGTATATGCTAGAACCTATAGTATCCATAGGTGAAACGTTGGAGATGAAATCAGGTATATAACTTGTCATTGAGTTAGAGGTTAGAGGATTTTTGTTGATCTCATCTATTATCTCAATAAAATCTGTTACACCTATTAAATTAGATATTTTAGAGGAAAAACCATCTGTTTTCATCTTAGATATATCATTCGTTTTCATCTTAATATCAACATCTGCAATACGATGTTGTCTTTTTTTATAAAGTCGTTCTATAGTCTTATCACTTGCTTTACGCAATCTTTCTACTGTCCAAGGTGTTTTTCCTTCAAAATGTTCACCATTTTGTATAGCACGTGTTAGTTCTGCTCTTTTCTGAGCTTCTGCTAGTGTATCAACTTCATCAATTGATTGCATAAATTTATCAATCTCTACATCCATGATTGTCTTTATTATATAATGAAATCTAAAAAATATTAGAAGTAAAATTATAATTTGAAAAAATCTAAAAAATATTAGAAGTAAAATTATAATTTGAAAAATAGAGATAGTTAGTATTTCATACATTTCTTTCATTTCTTTCATAATTTTTAGATCTTCCAAGGGTGTACACGGTGTGTACACCTTCACCAAGTAATTCATAACGTGTTTTTAACGCTATATCTAACGCTCTTGTTGAGGATTTTATATCATGTGGATTTTTTTAGATCTTCCAAGAGTGTAAGTTCAACTTACACCTTCACCAAGTAATTCATAACGTGGTTTTATCACTCGTTTAGGCTTATAATACACCCACCAGATTTACATATAAGTTCAACAGATGTACCATGAGCCCATGATCGTACACCATCAACATCTTGAAGTCTCTTATCATCATTTTTACTTAACGCAATTTTATTGATTCTTTGAGTATACATAACATGTTTTCTACTCCTGAATGTTAGTTGACTTCTATACACAATCTTATTATCTTCACAACACTGGAGATAGTTATCGAATGTGATATGCTTTTTTACTACACATTTCGTGATTCCCTTACATTTTTTATCAACCTTTCCATCTAGTTGTTTATAAGCATATATTTTAGGTCTCAAAGCAACAAACTCTATCATGATTTTTACATTAAGTTCATCCTTTATCATAGCTATAATCTTTTAATTCTCTTCAATCGGAAGTAGTCTATCATCTTCCTCACTATAACCACTTGTATCAAATCTAGCTTTTTCTGGGAGATCTCGATACATATTACCTTTGAATTTATCTTCTCTCAGAACATCTTTTTCAATATCTCTATAAATATCTTCTGTTTCAATGTGATAGATTAATGAGTCTGTATCCATATATAAAAGCTTGGCTTTGCTTCCATATTTCGGTATCATATACTCATAGTGATACTCATACAATAAAATCTTGCTAAGGTCTAAGATAGCTTGTCCAAGGTATACTGGCTTATTCATCACAACCTCTACGCGACGCATATTCATCGCGATGAGATGTTCTGAGAAACGTATCGTATTCTGATAGTTTGGTTTGGAAGCTAATTCCTTACGTTTAGCTTCAGTACATACAAGCTTTGTGTTTTTATGTTTACGAACGTTTTCCACAGTCTTACCAAACACTGAGTTATTTGCCAGCTTGAAAAAGTCTTTCTCGAACGAGTTCTTTGCCTTTGTACGCAAGTTTGTATTCATCTCAATATATGGTTTCAACCATTCACTCTGTTGAAATTAAATGACTTTGTGCACCTTTTTCAAAATCAATCCATGTTCCAAAGCCTGCTTTAAAAGACGAATGTGTACTGAATATCGTTCTTTGTTATTAAGATTACATGTTAGTTTATCTATATTATTAGTTAACCGCATCTTTTCAGGTAGAAATGCTAGCTCGTTGTGTTTCAAATGAAGCTCCTTAGGATATTCAACATCAACTTCTAGATAATAACCAGTATCTCCATTATTATAGCTTAAGATTTTATCTGTTGTAAACTCCTCACCATTTATCCATTTAAAACCGTGTGTTGGTAGCTTATTTGTCATTGACCAACCATATTGATTATTGAGATCAAGATACTGAATATATGATGAGATTTTCTCATTATTATACTGCTCACCCATATACTTATTATTTGCTTTAGCATGATGTTGAATAACTTGACAAATCCCTCCTCGAATACCCTTTTCAAACATAAGAAGCATATTTTCATCTGTTAGTAGTTCTAGTTGAACTTTAGTCTTCTTCAAAGCTGCTTGCCAAAATAGTCCTGGAGCTGTATAAAAGTGCGCAGGATCTAAACCATAAATATCATGACATACATCTCGAAATCCCTCAAACACATCAGCCAACAATAACACATCTCCGTTCAGATACAAGTCATGATAATCTCCAAGATCTTTACACTCAAACGCCTTCCACACTTTCTGAGCATGAGCATAGTCATTTTGAGATATACCACACAAGTTGAAGTTGCTATAGAACATTTCCTGAGGTGGTAATTCTACTTCTTTAAATCTTTCAAAACTATCCATATACTCATACGGATATACACCTTTACGAAGCCGAAACTGTTCATCACCACCAGAATATCGATACGTGTTGCTAAACCTCTTCTTGAGTTCCTCCTGATTCAACTTCTTCTTCACATCCTCGCAATAGCATTTTTTACACTGAAAATGTGCTACATAGTCCACATCAATCTCCAAAACTTCCATCTCATCCTTACAACTCTTACATATCACACCACTCGTATCAGCTAGGTTATCAACCAAGCTGCTAAGAGAACTCTGGATGAACCTACAACTATCGATAAATCTCACCATACACTTCTTCGTCAGCTCCTTTTCCTTCCCAGTTTTCTTGTCCTTAAATATGATAGGTTTATCGCTATCATCATACATCTTCACCCTTATGGGAACCGAAAAACTGATATATTTCTCCGCATTTTCAGCGATGCATTCCATATCTTGTACACCAAACTCTTTCGCCAACTGTCGTATAAACAGATGAGCATCATACTTTGAAAGGTTGTGAAATATTACAGGGATATGCTTTGGTATTTTATATGCTAAATTACAGAGATTATGCGCTGCACCTCGATACTTACCAGTGTAGTGACAATGATCTCGTACTTTAGAATCTCCGTTAAATTCTGCTTGCTTCTTAAACACCTTCTCACAGAGATAGCATTTCTTCGCTTCCCTATGAGCCTTCTTCTCTTCTTCCGTGAGTGGATCCATGGCTCTCTTCTTATATCGAATGGCTTTGTAGACCTGCTTCTTTAATGTTTCGCAAAAGACCTCTATACAATCCTCACCCTGATACTGTCTCATAGCTTTATCGATCTCCCCATGAGCAAATTTAGTATACAAACCTACACCACAAGGTATATGTCTGTTTATATCCTGTTCAAATGGTTGCTCCGAATTTCCTTCAATTCCTGATATTGGTTCCAAAATACACTCCATATCTCCATATATCGTAAAAAGAACTCGTATCGTCTTTTCTCCATCTTTATATTTTAAGAGGTTCTTCCCTTCTTCAGGCATCTTTACATGACAAAAATCATGATCTTTACATGCATCAACATGCATGTTTAAGGCTACCTCTGTTCGAAAAGAGTTGAGACAATTGCGACAGTAAAAGTCACCATCGTGTCTTGAGGTTACACCATGTAACAGAGCTGAAAGCTTCTTGATGGTTACATAGTGTTTCTTTCCTCCCTCTTTAATGATAAGCAGGTCTGCAACTTTACCACGCACCGAGTTATACTTTGAAATGTACGCTTGCTTGATGTCTTTTCCTTCAACGTACAACACATTCAATGCGATTGAAGGATTCTGCTTCTCAAACTTAGACCACTGGTTAGACGGTGTTGGAAACTTGATACCATTCCAGTTGTAGCGATCTACAAAGGGTTTCAGCTTCGATATACGCTCAGGGTGAACACCAATTTCACCATGATGCAAAGCTGCTATCATAGCCCACTTGAACCACTCTTCATCTTCGTTCTTAGTATTGATACAGCATAGCTTGTTAAACACCCATTTAGGCAGCTCCAGCCAAGAGCTTCCACGTATCAAATCCACTTTGTGACACTGATATGTCATCTCTTTAACGCGATTAAACACAAAAGAGCTAGCATGTAACGCTTGTATCATAATCTCATATTGCTTCAAAATATTATGAAACATATCATCAACCATCTCTTCAAGATCACTACCCATCATGATCGTGTGATTAACACCCCATATAGGCTTGGTTATTTTATCGTTTTCGTCTTTGTTATTCACAAACTCTGGGACTAAGTTTAGCTGAAACTTCCAGCTTTCACCATCCTTGATCAAGTCTCCCATAACCTTAATCACATGTCTTCGAGTCTTCTTCAGATATTCTTCAACCGTCATGGTTTTCCCCTCATCAACTCCTTTGCTTTTAAAACTTCTAAAGTTCCCTCTAAATGCATCCTCTTCCTCTCTAGGCTTATATTCCTCACTTGCAATATCCTCAACGATATCTTTCAACCTCAATGTGCGATGTCCCGCGATATTTTTAACAATATTCATCTTCTTACCTCCTATAACCTTTAGACCTGAGTCACGTGCTAGTTTTTTGAGATCTTTAACTGTTAATTCTTTAAGATCTTCCATCTGAGGCTTAATAACCCTTCGATGGAAGAGAATAGTATCAATTAGATCACGTTTTTTTAAACTTGCATAACCTCTGATTCCATCAGATTTTGCCATTCTCTTCAAAGAAGGCATTTTCTCCCTATATAATGTACCTACCGTATCTCGATAGTGTTGTATACGATCAACTAATGTAGCTTTATTAGCTTTATTATATGGAACATTCTCCACCCTAGCAATCTCCACTAACTCCCTATAAGTTTGATTCATCATAGGATTATTATTCATCTTTATTATATAAACTTTTTTAGAAAAAAAAAAGTTTTTGAAAGTGGACAAAACTCCCGAATGGTTTCCATATATTTTTTTTTTTTTGGAAAAAATCCGATTTTGATTTTTGAAAATCCGAATTATTTTTTTTTTGAAAATCCGATTTTTTTTGATTTTTTTAATTTTTTTGATGACATCATCAAAAAAATTCATTCAATTATTTAGCGAGTATTTTACATTATTTTGACTATCTGCGCAGATACTAAAATAGCGAGAAAAAGAGATGTCCTGAAATTTTCCATATCCTATCTCTATGCATTATTTATGCTTATGAAAAGTCATGTTTGTGGTTAGCGAGATCAAAGATCATGCAAGATCTGTATATTTCAATATGTCATTTTTCAACTACAAGTGGAACGGGGAAATAAAAAATTGGCATATTATTGAATTCGCGCAGATTCACGTCGGATCGGAAAGTTAAGTAAAAAATGAACAGGATCAACCATAAAACAACGTGGTAAAGCTGACTCTATTGGTAGAGAGTAAAAGAATAACGTTAACATTTAGCTATGAGTTGATGATGACCATAATAGTCACGAGTCTTGTGTTGTGGTGACCCTACACCGACCCACAGGTCAACCACACTGTTTCCTATCATCCATAAATTTCTGACGTCTTTTCGAAATTTCCGGCAGCCGATAAATCAAAATCAAGAAAAAGTGGGAGTTCGCTTTCACATGTTTATTTTCCGGTTTCGCTTTGTTGAAAACATCCCAAAAATTTCCATGCTGATATATTAGTTTCGCTTTTTGCAAATAATGAAATTTAATCTTCGCTATGGTGTTGTTTAATCTGATGCAATCCAAATCCAGTAGAAGCAGAAGAGAAAAGAGCAGTGGTTCACTGCCGAAAGTGCTTTTTATATAATAAAAGAAACAAGATTGATGTTCTTTCAATTTTAGGTCTGTTTAAACGCAACAAGGTACTTTTACAATTATGTCATTTTGTTTTCTCAATTTGAAACCATGGAGTATAGCTAGGACTAAACTATCAAAATGATATTATTTCATATGAATTCCCCCTTAGATAGATGGAATCTCATGTTTTTACATTGGCTTTTTTTAAACCACTCAGACTTATTAAGACAAGAATGGCAAGCAATATCGCCTGCTGTTTCAATAAAAGCACTACTCCACAGAGACTTTTTGAAGATTTTGCCCACTGGGTTAGTGCGCTCATTGATCAAAACCTTAACCTTGGTGAAGGTACTTGTAAGAGTTTGTATAGTTTGTCTTGGTATATCATTATTGTACAATAAACTCAGATCCTTTGGTCCACTATAGAGATGGGCGGATCGCCACTATCCGTACAGCAGCGTCCTTATCAGGACACTAAAATGGCATAAAAACTTAGGATGCCATTGTAGTGTCCAAATAAGGATGTCGTCCCACAGATAGTGGCAACCCCCCCCCCCCCCCCCCCCCCTATATCTTTATCTGGTGGTCACCCCTTTGATTAGTGTTTTATTATTGGGGTGGTCTCCAGGTCAATTTGAATCTTAAATGTAAATTTAAATCATTCAATCCTGTAAGGACTTGATATATGACGAATAACATTCTATCTATCTATCTATCTATCTTGTATATATTGATTTGATAGAATTACAACCCATTTACAAAATTTACATATTAGATATTAGATATTAGATATTTAAATATTAGACTTGATCTAATATTTCAAAAGTTATTTGTGTTTAAAGTTTACTGTTTCTATGGATTTGTGATGCCATCTTTTACAAAACAATTAGAGGTTTGCTGTGTTTAAAGCGCCCTTAAAAGAATTTCTTTTTCATAAACTTGGCTTCTACAAGGTGTTCAATAAAACACCTAATATGTTAGCTTCAAGTAGTTGATACTGTAAATGCATCATTTTCATTACGGTTTGTTTACTTTCCTAGGTTGTTGAAAATATTTATGTTTTGAGGAAGATAATGATATATTATGTTATCCAGGGGCCCATACAGGATTTCTGTGCGAAAAATCCAAATTTCCCAAATTTTTGTGTTGATGTTTTTCTGGGAGATATGCAATAAAAAAATCTGACAAATTGTTCCACTTGTAGTTGAAAAATGACATATTGAAATACCACAAACAGGACTTTTCATATGCACAAATAATGTATGACTAACGGAGAAGTACATCAAATTAAAGAAAAGAACAATATCATTTGTGTTAGCAAAACAAATAAGTAGTATGAAAATTATTCCAAAATGGTAAGCAATATAGTGCAAATTATAGTAAAGAAATACTAGTAGGTAAATTTAAACAATATTTAAGTGTTCTTCTTCTCCCAAGGACATGGTTGTCTTTTCTTGGGAAAGAAAATTATGATTTAAACACTACCAGAGTAAAAAATGAAAAAAAAGAAAAACTTGGGAGATAAACATGACAAACAAAATATTTCTTTAAAAATGTATGTGAAACAAAAATATTTTGACAATCAGATCTGAGATTTTGAAGCTAAAAAATGCTTGATTTTTATATGCCATGGGCAAAGTCTAAATTAGAAAAAAAGCATGATAGGGCTTTATCATTATCAGTATCATTATCATTATCATTAACACTCAGCAATACATAATGTGCTCAGTCAAGGTGAGTTCATGAATATCTTCAGCTTCTCACAAACTGCATTTATTATTAACTTGCGTGCCCAAAATCTCCCTGTATTAGCCCCTGTCCAAGTACAAACTTGAAAGTTTCTATCTTACTTTTAGTTTCTGTTCAAGTTTCACTAGAAAGTACTTCACTAATAGTGATGAATGCAGTTTATTATTTTTTATTATCAATCATTAAAATGTGTTTCTTGTAAAATTGGGCATCATAATTGATCTTGCAAAGTTTCTTAAATTTTTTGGGGAATGCTGTACTAGTAAAAGTTTCTTAATTTAGATCTGGGTTTCTTATAAAAAATATTATGTGTTATTTTCGCAATATTTTTGAATATTCAAATGACATTTGATACAAATGGCATCATACGATGCCTACATAAAACAAAGTATACAGAAAGGTACAAAGTATATATTCTCCTATAGTTATTGTAGATAATAATAAAAGAAGATGGATGAAATTTTGCCCAGCCCAGCCACCTATGACCAAAATCAACCACGTCAGCGTTTACGATCATGGTTGTCAGAACAGTTGGACACCAAAAATTGCCCAGGATGTGAATGGATAGATAACGATATTAGAATGTTCAAGCTAGCATGGAAGCATTATGGAAGACCTGGGTTTGATGAGGAAAGGGTATGTCATAATTCACTGAGTTAACAAGTTTTATTTCTGATTTATTATTCTTGCCAATCATGGTTTTGTTACTGAAATTTGGTGGGGTATCAATAATATATATTTGTTTAATATAGTTTCATTTGTTTAAAAATATCAGTTCGGGCAAATAATTTAATGAGAAAAAGGATAATAAGAACCTTTATGGTTGTTTAAAACCTATATATTCGACCTCACATTCCAAAGGTCATCATCAGAGTGAATTTGAAATAGTTTCATTTAATTTTCGTTGTTTATGGTAGTGTATCTTAGTTTCCATCAGGCCAGGGAAGTTTTCCAGGTTCATATAAAGTCTCGGAATTTCTTTATGAGTTTTGACTTTAAAAAAGTATGAACTGGTTACATTTTGTTCTACGTCCAATTATCAATTTTCAAACAGATTGATTTCAACAAAAGGTCTTGGTAATTCTTGTCGTAAAGTATATGAAATTTTAACTGCTATTTTTCAATTTGCTCTACATGCTTTTTTTATAAGAGTGTAAAAAGACGGGACTATCCGATCCTCAATTATTCTTCAAATATTCTCATTGAATGCTATGATGAACTAACGAAAATCTCTCACCAACAAAAAAAAAAAAAAAGTTAAAATATTTGATTTCAAAATGAATTTCTGTAAACTTAGTTGTCACTTTTTATGTAAATTAAGGTCTGCTTTTTTCATTCGTATTTTTCCTAGCTTAATGTTGTATATCAACCGGAGGCATAATTCTTAAGATATTTTTAAATTTAAAGCAAATTTCAGCTAATATTCGTATAAAGCATGTTCTTATAGTAAAATGAATGTACTTCGTAAATTTTCCCATGTTTGAGTCTAAATAATTTGGACCCAACTTTAGTTAAACCTCAAATGTGGCAAACACATACAAACATTTAATTTCATCAAAAACAAATAATGAATACTGCAAAATATAATCACACAATGCACTTTCCAATCAACGCAAAGGTTACTGATTGAGTAGGAATTGAACCCACGACCTCTCGCTTGTCGTATAATGAATTCATATAATGAGTAATTTCACTGTATTTAAATTAGGATGCAAAAATCTTTCGTGAATGGGCAAGACACACAAAACGTTATACAACAGGCGATCCCTCAGATGTGTCCACTTGGAAGACACGATTTCGAAATGCATTACATAAAATGCCCGATATTGAGGAAATGGCATCACTTCATCAGCTGGATGGTAACGATCCTTACAGAGTTTACCGATTTCGAACTCCTAGTAAGTTTTGTGGGTAAATAGTCAGTATTACAGTGACATGGCCGATCAGTATTTTTTCCAAAAAAAAGAAAATGATAAGGAAGCAACCACAGAAATTATAAAAAAACAGAAGGAGAATATTACGTTATTCTTTTAACAGGGCTGTCAATCTTCTCTTAATTATGTTGTCAGGTACTAAATGGCTTATTAACCTTATTAGCCTGTCAATACTTGGGAAAATATTGGCCTCAGTCGCTCCCTCAATGCGCTCAGTCCATGACAACCTCTGTAAGTATTTTCCCATATTGGCTGGCTAAAAGGTTAATAAGCCATTAGTATGGAACTGTAGCAGCTTACTGGCAGATCTGAACAATTTTTGTTACTTCATAGCTGAAATGGAAAGAATAAAAAATGTGACAACAACTGCCTCAGTTTGTCCATATGGGATGGTAAGTAGCAATTTAATGTTCATTAAGAAGTTTTGATCTTTCAAACTTCATAAATTCATTTTTATGATTGTGTAGATTTTTGCGTATATATTCAAGCACACAATCTTTTCAGTTGTATGAAAAACAAGTTGTATCTCATTTCACAATGGTTATCAAGTGTCAATATAAAAAGAGATATTCTTTTTAGTCACCAGCACCACCTTCGTCGATGTACCAAGATGAATCTTCACAAATGAATGATTGTGTGTATTATTATTTTGCGTAACATAATGACTTTAGAAACGTTTTATATAATATTAGAGTTTCTTTAGTAAAAGCAGCCTTAACACTATTCGATGCCTTTACACTTAATCAATGAATTGAATCGGTTTTTACCCAAATCGAATACTGTAGACAGAGAATGTAATTGATCTTCCTTCATTGAAACTATTGCGCTTTGTCATAGAAATCAAAATTGTTTTCATTAATTAAATTGTGTAAACTTTGCTTACCAAATTTCCTGATCGACAATAAGTCAACATAATTTTTGTATTTTTTGTAAGGTTTCAATTCAACATCGAAAATAGATGAAATCAAGCAGTACCTAATGCAAAAAGAGGTAAGAGCACCCACCTCACCACCCAATCACCTTGCCACCCAAAGTCTTTGTTTATTTTTGTTGTCTACAGTCTGCAGTTTATGAAATGTTTGTGGATATATACTTTTTCAATGTTTAAGGATGAAGTTTCGGCACCACCTACACCTATGGATTGTAAGAATTTGCACTATTTCTATTTTTTGCAACTATGAGGGATCAGTATAAAATGATATCTACTTTTTGGGCTTTCTCCATCCGTGTTCTTCTTTCTTTTCCTGTCCAAACCTAGTATTAAATGCGGAATTGTTAATTATGTCTATTATATCAATTATGGCACTCCATCAAATAGTAATTGCGGTAAAGAAATATATCTTTAAATATCTTTTGAATTATTTTAAAATAAAATTTCAAAATTTGACAAAACTTTCAAAGAAATGTTTTCATTTAATTTTTCAATTTAAACATAATATTTCCAAATTTTTTTTAAACGTTTTTCTATGGTTTAACGATGTTTTTTCTCAAGATTTTAAGAAATATTCAAAAGACACTAAATAAATGTTTTCATTTCGTTATTGCAATTGATAAGCTGTTGATGCAGGGCATTTCATTCTTATTAACCGTAACCCTTATCTTATTTATCCTTTTCTTCAAACTTTCTCATTATTAAGACAGTATTTCCTATAAATCTCATTTTCTTTGTACTAAAATCTTGTTTCCTTGTAAAGTTTAACTGTGATGTGCCATTGTCCTTCTAGTGCATTGCAGAACCTGGAACGACGATGATTTAGAAGAGATTGAAGTAAGTTTTGATCTGTTCGATCAATTTTAATCATCAAGTCATTCTGAAAGTGGCACTACTTTAATGCTAAAATGGTGTCATAAACTCTGATAACTTTCACCTTCGATGGACATTGTTTAACATTACGAGTATGGAATGTAATAGAGCAATTAAATGAGAGTTCGCGTTATAAGGGTTATTATAAGGGTATTATAAGGGTATTCCAATATATTGCAAAAATGTATAATTGCAGTCAACTCTTGTTGTCTCGAACACACGCTATCTCGAACACACGTTATCTCGAACAAAAATCTTGGTCCCTTCGTTATTTCCTTAGAAAACATCTCACTATCTAGAACGTTTTAATCATCACCTTGAAAGTATGAGAAAGCAGGAGTTGACAGTATTTCAAAATAGTTAAAATTGATCATTTCACTTTGATTTCTACACAGAGAATATTGATGAAGGCTGCAATAAGTAACAACAATATGCATTTTAACGTTGCACCAGTTGGACAATCAGCTATGATCAATTCCTACCAAGCCGACAACAACATACCTATAACTGGTATTTGTTTACATCATTTATTTGTTTTTGTCATTATTATTTTTCTACCTAAGATTCAAAACAACTTGATTTGCTTGTACAAATAGTACATAAATGTTTTCAAATTTAACTGTTTCAGCCATAGGTATAAAGCTGTATCTATCTGAGAAGGAAGTTGGCTGTGAGATTTTCAATAATTTGAAAGGTGTGCGGATTGCTTATGAACCTCCATTAGCCGTCCCCCCTGAAATTGTTAAAGAAGACAGTGCTAAAGAGGTGTTGTCGGACATTTATGGACCATTGGATGCTCTCCAGATGTATTACCCGAATTCCGAAGACCCCAACACCAAACGAACCTTAAACTGGATCCGCCGAGGTTTGGTCATTGAGAATAAACCAAACGGAGATATATACGCCACACGCTTGTGCCAGGCCAAAGTATTCTATTCGGATAACATTTTAGGAGATACGAAAGCGCTGGTACGGTCCCAACCCACCTTGATATTCAGCTTTTATAATGGCTTTTTGCCGTCCTTGGAAGCGTACAAAAATGCGAGGGCTGGAACCACTTCCTTTGAAATGTATTTTTCGTTCGCACAAAAGTGGTCTGTGCACGAGCCGTTGAAAGAGGTATTCGTTCATTGTTCAGTGACGCATTTCCTATCCCAAAAGCTGTTCAAAGATGCACGAGCCAAGAAGCCAGTCGAAGAATTGATATCTGTACCTAATTATCAGGATTATTTGAAAGAGACGATGGAAAAGATCGTTCTTTCCGATGTACGCCCTTAATAGATTCGTTTCTTTAACATTGCAAAAAACATTTTATCGGTAAAACATTATTAATATCCACCAAGTGATTGAAAATCGGGCGGTAAAGAGACGATATTTAAATATTATCAGTTCTATTTGCAACTCCCGTATTTCCTCAATTTAGCACCTCTATTTTGAGCGCCTTCCTCTGACAAACGCCCTTCTGTTACGCGTCCTCTTATAAGCGCTCAAATAAAATTTACAAGCGCCTGGGCGTTTTAAAGTGGAAATAATAGTATTTTTAATCTCTTATTTAATTTAGATGGTTTTTGTTTTTTATTTGTTTTTTATTATTTTATTCCTATTCTTGTTATTTCTTTTTTGAGATGTATTTTATACCAACCACATTTTGTTGTTGCCCAACTAACACGAAGAATACCACTACATATTCAACCAGCAAGCGTTTTTGTTTATTCGCCGTAGAAAAGAATTGTTTCTTAAAGCAAAGAAAAAAATAGGTTTTTTTCCACATGTTAAAATTGAAAAGGCTACGATAATTGTCTGATGAACTAGACTGGTGTCTGGTGAACTAGACAATTGTAATCTGATCTCGGCTGATAGTTCACCTATCGTGTTCAGTTATGTATTTCATGCCAACGCAGTTATGGTTAAACGATAGTAACTAAGTTCTAAGAAAAGTTTTCAATGGGAAAGCGTAGGTTCTATGCTGTGCTTTCTAACACACATTCCCACACACACACACGCATAGTTCACCAATGATTGACTATTCTCATTGGCTGCAGAATACAATATCATTAAAGAAATAGAATATGCAGCACGGCCTAATTCAAATTTTAAAGGTTGAAATTTTAAATTTCATTTCATTTCATTCCATTTGTTTGAGTTAACGTATTAAGGTAACACACGTGAAATAAATAAAATCTGTTTAAGTTGAGAAAAACAAGGACGTCAACGTTAATCAATCGATTCGACGTGGATTTTGGATTTGTTTACATCAGAGAAGATTATCAGGTTTTATTATCTGTGGCTGAAAGAATAGAACGGAAAATCGAAGTTTAGGAAGGACAAAATCGGCAATGTTCAACGCCAGGCAATGCCTTCCCTTAATTGGCCATCCTTTACAATTTACTAGTGTTTCCCATTTGATGTATTTCAGAGAATTTCAGAATGTAGCTTAATGTTAGGTAATACGCACACTTATTACTTTTGACGAGAATGAAAACAATGCGGTTGACCAGACCCATTATTATTAGTATTATTATTACCAGTGTTTATGTATATACGTAAAGTTAAAATTCAGCACTTTTTTTCTGCTTACAATCTTGGAACTGAAACTGAATTTTTAAGTTCCTCTTTCGATTTCGAAATACTATTCAGCAGTTATTCAGATGACATCTCAGAAAGTTATGTGAATTATTTTTCGTTGCATGTTTTCTATTTGCCAAGTTTAGTATTATTATTAGTATTATTATTATTATTATTTTTTCATATTTTAGGAGGTTGACTACGTCAGAAAATACAAATTTCTGTTATCAGTGTAGGACCTGCCAAAAATTATAAAATAAAATAAAATACTAGATAAGATGATTAAAAATTAGATAAAAAAAGCAATTTGATGTGGATGAAAACAAGAAACTTAGCATTGTGAAAAAGTAGAACGTTTAAGAGGTAGCATACAATGTGCATCCAGAAGATAATACTATGATAAAACTTAAGAGACTAAAGTATCTTTTGGATATGCTCAGAAGTTTGCAGGAGATAGCTATCGTATGGAAAAAGATCTTTCAAGGGTAAAAGGGAATTTAAAAGGGCATTCTCAAATTATCTGATCTGTTCAATCTATATGAAATCATTCTTCCTAAGAGAGTTGGGAACAAGGTTGGTCAAGTTTGTTGTCAGCAAAATGACGAAATCCGTGAACTCGTTCATTCTACAGTTTTCACTGTGGTTATTTGTTAACTGAAACGGACTTGACACCAGTGGATAACCGACATGACTTTTGTCTGTTATCATAATTGACTCTATTTGTCTTTCAGGAAAATTTTTAGTGGCTGTTTATATGAAACGCGACGAAATTCTGGGTCGTTTCTACAGAAAATCATTTTCGTGTTTATATGAGACATTATTGTCCCGGGACGATTTCTTCCCGGCCATGCAAGCCGAGTGTCCCGCTTAAAAGAGAAGCGGGATCCCGCCTCAGTTAGGACGTCTTTTCCCATATAAACACACTGTCCCCGGGCGATTTCTTATCAAATGTTTAAACAACAGGAAATCCTTTGAATGCAAAACAATTAACAAAATGTTTAAAGAATTAAAAAATAAAACAATTTTGTCCCATCCCGGCTGTACTTGTTTCGCGTATAAGCGAAATACATCTCGTTTTCCTTCCCGTGCAGGCAAACATGCCCCGCCTTCTATATAAGGGAGTTGACGCAACTGCGACGACGGTGACGTGAAAGTGATCCACGAATATTCAGAAATTAATGAATCATTAAACAATTGAAGTTTGAAGAACTTGTCTATAATAACAAACATCGATGAACAAAGAAAGACAAATGCTTTCGAAAAAGGATAAAACAAATTTGGGTGAAACATAATCTACTGTTATCTTGCGTCTTCGCTTTTAGTACGACTTTAAAATATAACTTTTCACGTTGGGTGTAGAACGTGCAAATCTGTTAATGATGTAATTAACTGTCAATTTTTTTGTATTCCAAGTGGAAACCATCCTTTTTAAACACCCACAATTCCCCGCAATCAACTCATTTAAAGCTAATACCCCGTTCACACCATGTCAGCTTCTTTTCGTCAATATCTATAATTTATATACAGTTTTGAAGAGTTTTGAAAAGTTTATGTTTCTTGAACAACAAAACCAAATTTGTTTGTCGTCCCTAATTTAACGGCGGCCCCTTTTACCCTGGTCATTATTGATGTTATTTTAGAAAAGTCCACGGTCAAACTGTCTCGGACGACAAATAGGCCGAAAAGTATATTCTGAAAGTCCTGACCTTTTATGTCCTGATATTTCTCATTCATTTGTCTGCTGTGAAATTACCTTTCCTACTTCAATTGTACTTGGAGGTAGATGGTTAATGGAAAATTAATGATAGTGGCTGGGTAGTGCTGGATCATCCCTCCATTCTTTCTTGACACTGTCTCTTTTTATTAGCTATGAATTCAATGATAAATATGTTATATATTTTTGGTATGATTTGTGATTTGAGACCCAAGCCCCCTGATTCTAGTGCCCCCTACTCTTGAAATTTCATTATCCGCTCCTGTTTTTTTTACAAAAAAACATCTTTCAGATCAGGTTTAAAAACTTAAGTGTGAACAGGGTATAAGATAATACTATTGAGTTTTTACAATTCAGTGTAAATGGGAAATTCCATATGTAACGTGATATTGTTCTGTCAAACTGAAATCTATCAGGATCGTCAGGAAAGCTGCCAGTTAGTTGTTTGGTATATTTCCATCGTCTTTCTTCTTTTTTTTTTTACTTTGAATTTTAAAAATATTGATTATCAATACGTTTTCGTTCGTAACAACGACGAGCAAATATGTCGGTTGGCATTCATACATTTCAGCATCACTCTTCGCATTATTCACCTTCAATACCAACATCATCAAGTTCGTCACAGCATCGTCAACGGTTGGGTTCATGGTTAAAAGAACAACTTGATTCAGAAAACTGTCCGGGCTGTACGTGGCTAAATAAGGAGCTTGGTATTTTTAGATTGTCATGGAAGCACTCCAGCAAACCAGGCTACAACGAAGAAAGGGTACGTAAATTTTTGATAATCACGGAAATTTGTATGACGTAATAGACCTTCTCATTGATTACGTTTTTTCTGTTCTGTGCAGACTTGATGGCCTCGTTTCAAATCCAAATAATAAACGAGCCGAAAAGTGAAAACTGAAGTGACGTAATTAATGAAAGTGACTGTTGATTGGCTGTTTTTTAAAAGGTTGTTACAAAGAAGTTTATTCGTTAACCAAATTGTTGTTCCTTGCTAGGACGCTATGCTATTCCGAAACTGGGAGCTTCATACTAACCGATACTCACCGGGCGATCCAACGGCTGTTTCCGTCTGGAAATCAAGATTCCGCAACGCCTTGAACAGGAATCCGGATATTGAAGAAATGGAGAATTTGCGTCAAGTCAACGGTGAAAATGCATATCGTATTTACAGGTTTAAATTAGTCGGTAAATAAACTATTCAAGATTTTCTTCTCTTATTGAAAGTAAGACCTAATCTTAAAATACATCACAGCCCGGCCGGCGCTCGACATTTTTAATCACGTGGTCGATTTGACCTTATCTCGTACGGAATTCTGACATCATTTCGACGTCATTTTAATAATGGTGTTTGCGTCGCTGACAAAAAAATGAAGTGACGTTTTTTTGTGTGTACATCATTAAACGAGGCGAAGGCCGCTGTGACGTAATTTACGTATAAAAGGCTGTTACTTCCTTATAACCATAGTAACCATATTGTATCCGAATGTCTGATTTCCTTTCCGGATTTCCATTATTAATAATCTCTTCCTTTTTTCATTATTTTGAAGTTTTCTTGAATGTGTCATCCATTAGAAGTCATAAAAGGGTACAATTTATTTCACCACATCGTCCATATATCGACCCTGGGTTAGAGGTTGACTCCTTTTGCTTTTCCCATCAAAGTTTGACATCCTCTAAGTTCATATATTCCAAGCAGTATTTCCCCCTTTCTTTTTCATAACGCCAAAAATAAAAATATTTCTTGTTCAAACAACAAGCCTTCGGAGTTTATCAGGAAAATGGCAAATATACCCGCTGAAATGTAGAAGCAAAAATTATTTTCTTAAGTTTCAACTTTATTTATTAGAAGAGGAAAAGCGGACAACTGAAGCAAGAGACAAGAGAAAGAACGATTTCCTAAAGGTACCTATCCAAACTGCATTGACACACTAGCAGCTGCAACCTCGTCTCCAGGTCTTCTTAGGCTATTTGATATGCAAAGACGGAGAAGCCTTGGGACGAGGCTGAGCAAACTGGTCAAATCCCAAGTTCTTTTTTGTTGGCATGTCAATTTAATTACTCAACTAGAAAATGATATTCTTTGATTGTTTATTCTCCAACCAGGCAGACGAAAGAATGATCATCCCAGATCAAACAAAAGAAACAAGTAAGAGAAACACTTGCGTTGTACATTTCTTATTAAAATAACAACAATTTTCTACTACATTTCCTCAATTAAACAGCGCACGGTTTATATAGTTTCAAAACTTTTACTTGCGACGTTTAAAAGAGAGAGGCGTTTATTTCACTCAATCACTTCGTATGTGGGGCGTTTATTAGGGGGAGGCGTTAAGAGGACTGTGTTTACCTGAAACTCACCTGTTCGTTTTTTCTCTTACTTAGGTATAGCAAATATTGAACAGTACTTGAAGGTAATACAATTGGACAAGATTTATCTGTGAGATTCTTGTTTTAGACCGAATATAAGAGTAACTTAATAAAACTCTTTCTCAACAGTAAAGACTTGAATGAAATTATTTCGTTTTAGGACATAGAATATTCTCAGACCAACAATGGTAATTTTTTTTTTTTTCTGTTTCGTTTTTCTTATAGCCTTCACACGTTTTGTATTTTTTTTTTTTATTAGCAACATTTTATAAGCAACACGAGGCTCAAATTTGTCCAAAAAAAACGAAGCAGTTGCTAAGTAACACTCCAATCTAAAGTGGATCCCCCCAACAAAGAAAAAAATAGGAATGTAGTTAGAGCAAAAAGGGACGCAATTCTTTTTTGCTTGCTGATGAAACATTTTATAAGTTCAATTGGTTTAAAGAAACTCGCACTGGTCAACCAGATAAACATGCCATCTATATGCTATCTTGAGCACCAAGTGAGCCTGTAAAAGAACATGAGCAACTTTGTGTCAAAATTCTGTGTTGCTTATAAAATAAAGCGTGTATAATCATCTCGTGAAACCATTATTTTTTCTCTTTAGTGAGATTTGAAAACTGGAAAGACATTGAACTAGCAGATAGTCTGGTATGCACGATTCTTGATATTTTTTCGAACAAAGAAAGCCTTGCATCCTCTACCACAGTCATTGATTAAAACATGGCGACTGCAAAAATGAGAGAAAATAACAAGTCATTAGTGAGATACATGTTTAAAGACAGCGTTTTTCGAGTGTGGCTTTAATACGCGATTTAAAAAGTTATGCTCGTTCGCCTTAACCGAGTGGAATCATTTCACTTTTCATACCAAATTTTCAAATTTGTCGGAATACGAGGTCGATCCGTAACAAAAATCGCTCCGAAGTGACTTCAATCCGCACGTGTGAACATGATCTCAAATGCGGAAAAAAGAACCTACTCAGATTTTAAACAACAGATTTTGGAGATAGATGCCGGTGAATCTAGGGTTAGGCAAACGAGTAATGAAATTTCTTTTCAGTCATAAATGTTGATAAAGTTATTTTTCACGTTTTTCATTTATACTCTCAATAAACTTCCTCTCCTACATAAATTTTGCCAAAGTTCTAGATCCACCACTAAAAGGTAAACTATTAGATACTTGCTCAAAATAGATACTTTTTTCTAGAAATTTGTTGAATAATTTAGGTAAGATAAACTATTAAACAATAAACAATTATCTAATGGTTTACCGTGTAAACAGGACCTTAAGTCAAGTCTGTGGTAGTTGGTACACAGAGAAAAAATGAGATATTTCTCAGCAATAAAGACTTTTGAAGACCAATATCAACTTATTTCTTTTTAGAACCAAGAATATTCTCAGACCAACATTGGTAATTTTATATATTCTTTCTATTATTTTTTGATATATATTTTTCGTGAACATTATCTTCATCTAGTGTTAACATATTCTTTTTATTTTATTTTTACTTTTTACGTTTCTTTAGCAAGTTTTGAAAGCTGGGACGATAATGAGCTAGAAGACGTCCTGGTATGCAAACGCTTTCATATTTTTTTAAACGATAATAAAAAGGATTCCCTACTTTCACTATACTTAAGCGCATAATACTAGTGCGATTTTTTTGCATACGATTTTTGGTTTAGGGGCTACGACACGGATCACGTGATATTATGAATTATGGTGCCGCACCAAAATTCGATTTGAGGCGACAAGAAATGAACACAGAGATAAGAGAATAAAAATGCCTATATAAACAGCAGAATTCTTATTTTCATAACAAATTAGATTTTTTGAAATAATAATACAAATTGTTACTAATTTTAACATAGAAATCAACAATCCACCCGCCACGTCTTGAAAAAATCTTTATCTTTCGTTTTCTTGTGCTCTAAAACGCCATCCTTCATTTTTTGTATAACTTCTGTACTTTCATTTCGTCTTGCTTGCTAAAAACAAAATAAAATAAGGCCTTGGAGCTACAACAACTTCGAAATTCATCTGCAGCACGAGCATCAAAACAAGCCACTTCTTCTTCTTCGCGATCATTGAGCAAGGGTAAAATTTGCAGACTAGATCAAGAATTAGCAGAATGGACATTTGACCAGCTATAACTTAGATAATCATAGCTAATATTATTTGTTTTGCTTTATATTGCTTTCTTTAATAAAATAACATTTACCAACTTACTTGTTCTTTTCGCTAGCTCAAAAGCACGTTCAATTTGGTTCCTCCAGCTGGTCTGCATATTCGATGAGTATTTTGAAATGCGATAACACTACGGCCGCCGGGGGAAAAGTAAACATAAACACAGAAATCTCGTGATTCATGTCGTAGCCCCTTTAACGTTGGTGTCGTATAACAAATACAGGAATTAGCTAATCAGAATTCGTGTATAGGCTAAAATTCGATTTCTAGAATTCTAAAAAAGAAAAACATTCGATTGTGTTCTGAACCGACTGTTTCATTGCTGATGAAAAACTAGATTAAAATTCAAGTACCAAAAATCGTATGTGTGTATTTAAAAGCAATCTTACAATTTAGTACAAGGCCAATTGCAAGAGAAAAATTGTATGCAAAAAATCGCATAGTGTATTATGTGCTTTAGTGATTTCAAAAATACACTAGAATGAGAAATCCTAACTGAAGAAAAAGTAGAGAGACAAAAGTGATGTTTGATAATTATATCTTTTTCTATTTCTTTTTCTATTTCTTACTTGAGAAATTGTAAGAAAGTTGTAAAATCCTTGGATTTCCATCCATAGCGGTTCGCTTTTCTTCCAAAGCATTCCACCCAACCGCAGCCCGGCCACTGCCCTCGGTCGTCACGCAAGTACTATAGCATTGCTTACACTATAAATTGAAAACCAATGGACCAGTCTTTATTTCAAACAGTTATCTTTATAGAATATTTTGAGGAAAGAAGCTTCGATAAACTGCTGTCAAATGAATACCAGTGGCAGTTCAGATCAGCCAGAGTCACTCATCTCTAATCAATTGCCATATGATGGTGTTCCCATTGCTGGTAAACTTTATTGTATTTTCATCTCTGCTATCAAATCCATTTACTTCAGTATCTCGTAATTATTGAAAATACAATCGTTTAGTAACGATGCATTTTCCCCCTAAAATCTGAAATCCAATACTCATGTCAAAATCTGTCAAATTTTACATTCTTGGAGTTATCGAAGCATTTCAACAGACTTTATAATATTACGATGTCAAAGTAGATTGTGCAATCATAGCCATTAGAACATTCCTTGGTCTGGACACTTGGCTTTATTTTACGCCCATTTTGATCACATGGTAGTAAATAACTACTTTGCATTGGTTGTTATAAGTCATGTGATCAAAGTGATAAACTGTGAGTTTCCAGACCAGGGAAGTTGACTATATGGTGCAATGACTTATCCTTCCATATTTTATGTCCACATTTTTGTAATATGTTTAAGGAACGTCAAATATTTAGAATGATTAGCAGGGAAATAATTTAATAACGAAAAAAAGTGGAAAGTTTCCATGAGGGTTTGCATTTAGGATGTAAGTACTTCACCATTCCATCCTTTTCAATGTTTTTTAGCTTTTGGTGTGAAGCTTTACCAGTCAGATAAAGAAGTCGGATGTGAAGTCATAACAAATGAGAATGGGTTACGTATCGCCTACAAGCCACCATCCGTCTGCCCTAATATCTTGAATAAAATAGACGTAGAAGGGCTTATTCCAATAATCTTTGGACCAATCAACGCACAACAAATGTATTATCCCGATTCAGATGATGCCACCACGCAGATGGCATTGAGTAAGATTCATTGTGGATTATTCGTAAAGATCGATTCAAATGGAGACATATACGCGACGCGATTTTGTCAAGCTCGAGTATATTATTCAGATAACTTGGGCAAAGTTTCGAAGCTCCTTAAACGTAGAGAACAAACTTTGGTGTTTAGCTTCAAAACGGATTTTCTTTCTTCTTTGAATGCATATAAACGTGGTACCGCCAATATCCCGTCGTTTCAAGTATTCTTCTCTTTTGCAGAGAATTGGACGTCTTATCAGGAATTCGAAGCCATTCGTGTACGATGCTCTGTGACACACTTCTTATCTCAGCATCTCTTGAAAAGTGCAAGGCATGAAAAACCATATGAAGTCCTTGAAGTTTCACCTTCAGATGACTTTGACCGTATACAGAAAGGGCTGGAAAATTAGTGATTTAAAGAACCATACCACCTTCTATCGTATATCTCACGGTCCTTAAATGGTTAAGTGGTCGTGAAACTATAAGTAATGCATTCTGATTCGTTCCAACTAAAGCGTATCCTGTTACAATTTTGAAGAGCTTCAAACAGGTAATCAAACTCATCGAAGATAAGGGAATGATTATTATAGGCAACCAAGAAACATAAAAAATATAAATTGACAGAACCAAGATATTGATTTGCAATAAACAAGATGGAGGGGTGAAGAACGTGAAAAGTTCTTTGAATTCAATAAAATTTGAGTGTACCATTTATTTGCCACTAGTAGCCAATTTTATTTTCTGCAAAACCACGGAAAATTATTTAAATCATATCCTTCTAGTACTTAACGCCCTTTTTATAAGCACCACAAGGGTCAAATTTGTCAAACAATGAGACCAACTGCTAAGCAACAGCCCAGCCTTAAGTGTAACCTAACAAGGACTTTTTTACTTGTTGATGAATGGTTATATGTTTAAAGAAGCATGCACTGCCCAACCTGAATAGACAGACACGCGATTTGGTCTTCTGATAGAACCAAGTAAGCAACAGATCAGCCTGTAAAAGAGAACAACTTAAGCAGCTTCCTAGTGGGCAAAATCTTCAAAAAGTCTATGAGGAGGAGTGTTTTCTATAGGAATGCCAAGCAATATCGCTTGTTGTTTCAGTAAAAACAACACTCCTCCACAGAGACTTTTGAAGCTTTTCCCCACTGGGTTTGGACCTCAAACTAAATTTGTGTTGCTTATTAAAAAGAAGAGTGTACTTTACAGTAGAACTCCCTTTATTCGAGAAATCATGTAAATTGAAGAAAATTACAAATTACATCTACTTTATAATATTTGGAGTTATAACATTTAATAATTACATTTCAAATCTTGAACCCTGCTTATAGAGAGATGCTGATTCAAAGCCATTTCTCATTATGTGTAAGAATATTATGGAGAACGTTGTTGGGCTATATGTTGGATCGATTTGGACGCCAAAAAGCAACAGATAATAACAGCTCCAGTTGATCCGAAAATTTACTCCAAAATAAAATTCCCTTTATACACCCATTCTATTGGGTTGTTTTTTTCCGACAACATAATGAAAAGTATGTTCAAACCCAGTTCTTGAAATCTCTCGCCCCACAAATGTTTATGGGCCAGGTAAATGTACAAAACATTACTGCATGTGTTTGACTGTTGTATATTTTTACAAATCCCACATTTGAAACCTTTACATTTAATAAGTTCTTAACTCCAAGTTTGGGGGGAAATTGGGGACGAATGGGGAGAGATATGTCAACACATTAACACTCTTTGGCAATCTATTATATGAAGCCAAAGTGTTTTATTCAAAGTTCCACAACAAAGGAACGCGATTGTCACATTTTTACAAGAGTGTGAGGCCATTCAATTCGCTGTTGAAAAACCTTTTCAATGAAAACATCTCTTGTCGCTGTTTCGTAAGTCTTCTCATTACGTCACCATACTTAGGTAAGCTCGTTTGCTTGATGACCTCCAAGTACTCGATTTCCCTCATCGTCAGCAAAGCGTACATCTCCCCAGTCAATGTTCCCTTCTGCAAGCCAGGTTTGTAGATGCACACGATCGTCTTGAAGTGTTTGCCAATCTGCAACAGCCAACCCATGATCGATATGGCAATACCAATTGAAAAGGCAAACCACAGAATGATGAAAATATATTGGTAGATAAGGTTGGAGCTGATCTCGCAGATGAATTTGTGACTAAAAGACCAATTTATAAGCAACATGTTTGTTACAAGGAAAAACGAGAAGGGGAGCCATCTATCATTTAATCTGACAAATCGCAAAAAATTCACACCTTACCATCATCAGGGAACAAATTGCCTCTTACACTATCCCTATTTTTAAGTCTTTTAAAACATTTTAGCCATTTTAAAATTTATGGAAGTGTTATGGAAGTGGTAATGAAAATCCATGTTTTACCATGTTTTACCATGTTTTAGTCTGCAATGATCAAGTATTGGTAAATCATTGTGAAAACTTTCATACAATAATTATGCTTACTGAGCAAACGGGTAATAGTGACCCATTTCAGGGAGTGGTAATTTCCCCCCGTCTAAAGAAACTGCGACTAATAATTTCCGAACAAAAGTCTAATATAAAAGACTTTTTACTCTTCTAAAATCCGAATTAAGTCGGGGTAAAGTGACTAAATATAAATATTAGGAACCGAATTTTCCCCGACTAACATTTCCCCCACCTTACTTAAACCCCGTGTTTTTATCCCCGATAAGTTAGAATTTAATATACAACCAACACCACACCTCACCCTTTCGAAATTTGAGCAGAACATCATTGAAACTTTACCTGTTTATTGTTGTAGTTCGTACGTCACGTACGGCTTCATGTAACTCACAGAATCCCCACGGTGGTAACAACTGATTTCCTGGCTTGGGTAAACTTCGTTTTCCAATATCATGCGCCACATAACCAGGAAGCATGTTCCATTGACTCCATTCCAATCCGTAGAACAGAAATTGTCCATTCAATACAAAGTCTGTCAACAACATACCACAGATGTTTGCAACCACATAAAGAATCTGAAATGGTTCAACATCATTATTAAAGCCTAGTTCTCATTAGGCTATAAATATAGATCCTACAGGACTCTGGGACTCTCCTCAAGACTCTCTTTACTTACTTACTAATCTGGGATCTCTACGAGATTAGGAGAACATGTATCTGAGACGACCTGGAATAATATCTGGAATAATTTTAGATCATTGATCACCAGAACATCTGGAATTATTTATTTTAATTCTTTATCTGTAAAGCTTTTCCGCTTGTCCAATATCAACGATGCACCCAAAGCTTCGCAAAAATGAACTTTGGTACATATAATTATACATGGCTGCAATTTTCCACATTAGGATTATTGGGGGTGGGGGTGGTGCACACGGTCACACCGCCATAGCATACTGGTGACACATTTTTTTATGTACCTCCCAAAAACTATTTTGTAAAAAAGAGAAATAGCCAGAGTGTTTCAATTTAGATTGAGACTTCCCAAATAGAAAATACACCGAATCTACAACTTTCCTTGTCAGTTTAATATCCTGATATAACAAAGGTGAACTTTTCATAAATTCGGAATTTCACTTGTTATTCCAGTATTTACCTTTATAATGAAATTGCCCAAAATTCTCATCCTCATTTTCATCTTGGAATTGAATTTGTAACTGAAATAATTATTGGCCACATCATCAGCCAATAGTCGTCCTTCACGTATCGAATCCACCAATGAAATGATATCTGTGTTGACAATTTTGAATGCCATATATGGTAAGTAATAAAGAATTGAAAGGCTTGCAATGTAGAATGTGATCCATTGGTATTGCAGAAAGTAGCTAATAAATAAACCAATAAATAATTACGTCATGGTCATTAGAACATTCTCTGGTTTGATCACATGACTTATTACAACCAATGCAAAGTAGTTATTTACTATCGTGTGGTCAAAGTGAGTGCAAAATTAAAGCTCAGCATGATACGTCCAATAAACATTAATGGTATCATGTTGATTATCTCGTCTTCCGGTTATACGAATGTTAACAAATTATTCAATTCTTGTTTGAGAGAACTTTAACAAGTTTCAAGTGTTCCATTTGTTGTATTTTTTAAGTAAGAAGTTCATTTTATTTAAGGGGTACGAAAGAGAGAAAGAAGGTAAAGGAAGAATTTTTCCAACCAGATTTAGAAGATAATCAGCAATCGAGACAAAGGAAAATATACCGCTTTGTCATTGGCAGGCAATCTTTGACCGGATATCCGCTTCGATCCCGAACCGTACACAATTCACCTATTCATAGTAAAAATAATTTCCTCGACTATAACATTATAATAACCTGTTGAGAAAGAGGAGGAATGCTAAAAGAAAATATCTTGAAGACTTTTAAATATCCTTGAATTTTCCTTCGACTAACCCTTTCAAAACCGAACCGAATCGTCCACAGTACTATGTAAATTAACCAAATTATCTTTATTCACAGTGAAAAATTTTGATTACCTTTTTCATCAATTCCGTCAAAATCCATGTTTTTCGGTATGCCGTAATAAGCGGACTGGCTTATTCGTGCATCCATCTCGCGAAACACGTAAAATCCGGCAATCCAACAACTGGCATGTACAAACTCTGGCGATATTTCGGACTTTTTACTGATTAGGCAGTTCACCTTGTCGTTGAGAAAATCCAATCCGCACACGAGAGAGCAAATGATCAGCAATTTACACATGAACATCCGGCTGTATTGATCTGTCACGGAATCGCATCTGGGCTTGATTTCCCATGACAATATTTCCCGCATATTTCCGGCAAACAACGTCATGATCTTTCACCTTTACATTGAACGATCGGTCATTATATCAAAATGTTTCCCGTTTTGACCAACTATTCATTAATCCTGTATTCTTTTCTAATTCGAGTCGTTTATACGAAAGACGTTTTGTTATTATTTAGTCGTATGATTTTCAGGGGTTTTGTTTTTGTTTTTTTAGAAAAACGAATTATCAAATCTTAAATATACTAAGTGCTTTTTTGTAAAATCACACAAAAGCTTTAAAAGCATTTTGCAATTAAGTTTTACTTTGCTTGCTGCGGAAAAATCAAAAAATAAATCAAAAATCTCCTTTTATTTGGAGTTTTATCGGTAAATTCATCTTCATCTTGATTTTCTTTTGCAAGAATGTTGAATAGCAGAGTACCTTGTTTAAGTAAGGTTGTAAAAGTCTGAAATGTGTTAGCACGTTTACGAACGTATATTTGTATAACGTCTATTGTTAGACTGGCATGCTTCTCAACGTGTTCTTGTTAGTGATGGAGAAACAGTGGGACAGAGAGGAGAGGAAACGAGTTTGACTCTCTCCTGTTATTTCAAATCATAGTCTTTAGAACATACACTGGCCAGGAAGCCTCTTGTCAAGTTCTGTCGGTTCTATTGTCGGTTATTTTCAACTTGAACGGTCCTCACTATAGTTTGTTGTGTACATGATCACGTGATGGTAGAAGGATTGAACTATTGGTTGTTATATAGCCTATTGAAAAGATCAAAGAAAATGGACAATAAGGGAATTTTCTAATGGCTATTATCACCAAGTTTCTTTTACTTGTTACTTTCAGTTGATTTCGTATTTAATGGACTTTTTTTATCAACAAACATTTTAAAAGCAGTATGAATATTTTATAAGGAAAGGAAAAAGAACTCCTCCATTTTGATACAAACATATGGTTTTAGAAATTCGATAACCAATGGAAAACTGGGAAGTAAAGTGATTTGATATAATCACGTTGACAAACTCGTTTGCAGACCACCTTTTCTCATGTATTTACTTTAAAAAAGACATAGGTACATTTTATAAGCTGTGCCGTGCCGAGCCGAACTCGGAAATTTTTCAGCACATCTCGGCTCACCTCGGTTCGGCACACCATTTTATAAGAGCCGAGCCGAGCTGAGCTGAATCGCGCCAAAAAATTTCAAAAATGGCGGCCGTTTATAACAACAAACTGTTTGCGCTTTCTCGAATTCGAAGAGAGAAGCAGAGAAGAGAAAAATTAAGTATTTTATTTGGGTTTCTGATATTAAGACGTTACCACTTTTGGACGAGATGGCTCCAGCTTTATGTAGCATTTGAAGAACACAATGAAAGGGAAGATAACCCACGAATTCGAAGTTGAATTGTTTTGAATTGTTTTTTCTTATTGTTTTTTACATTATTTATTTACACCCATTTACTTTTGTGTTAATTAATTAATTTATTTAATTTTTTAATAAACTCTTCGTCTGTTTGTTCTACATCTGAATTATCGAGGCTTTCGCCAGCTGTGCGGTACGGCTCGGTTCGGCACGGCTGAATATTGGTTTTTTAAGCTTATTTATAAGAAAAATTGGTGAGTTCGACTCGGCACGGCACAGCTTATAAAATGGACCATACTCTATTGTTTTTTACTTTATTGATTTATTGATCCGTTTCGAATTTTATTGGTCCTTGGTTTGGTTCTTTTTTCTCAACCTCGTCCCCAACTTTCTTCTCTTCCACATTCCTTTCCAGGTTACAATTATTCGTGATCTTCATTAATTTTTTTTCTCAATTTTTTCTCATCCGCTAATGCATTTGAAGTTTCATTTACGAACATAAAAAAGGCCTAAGGAACAAAACATCAACCGAAGGATTGATCGAAAACGGAAAAAATGTTGGAAAAAACTAATCCTTTAAAATCTCAGGCCATCAAGTTGAAACGGTGGGCACTTTATACCAATTCATTTTCGTTAAAATTTGTCAGTAAAATTATTGTGTTTTGATACCAGTGAAATGTTGGCAACAGACGTAAACATTATTTACCCGTCGATACAGAAATTATCAAACATGTATGAACTAGAAATGCTGGCTTAGTAGAATTGTTAAAATTGAAAACTTTGAAATAAGTTTTTATTCATAAAATCCATTGTTTAAAAAGCCAAAATGTACTAACTTTTAAGGTGCATTTTAGCCTCATTGAAAGAGTTGGTTGTGTCAAAATATTTTTCCTGACAAAATAGTTTGCGGATCATTTAGTCAAGGCGATGTTTGTTTTGATGAATATCCTGGGAAACAGTGCACGTGCAATGCATTATGGTCCATTTGCTATTCCGTTATAAAGAATGGAAAAAAAATCTTTTATTCCAGACTTAAAGCACATCAACAATTAATAGTACTATTTTATGAATCCGTTATATTATGCATTACATAATCTGGGTGTCATTAACACAGGGTAGCCACCGGTTCTGGAATTTCTGGATTTGTTCTGGAATTTCTTTTGTATTTCTTTTGTTTCTTTTGTAAAAGCATTTTCATTTGAGGCACTCTTAATAACATTCAAGTTCATCTGACGCTACAAAAAACTGCTCTCAGAAACCAGCGATTAACCTAGGGCTTCTTGCCTTTCCGATATCTAGTCACCGTCCGTATTAGACAGTGGTTCCTAGGTTGCTAAAAACTCATTAGTACATGGCAGGTGCAATAGTTATACGAAAATTATCGTGTTTAAACTTGACACGTCTAAACGCGCTGACCATCAAGCCTTCGGCTTTCTAGTTAATATTAGTTTTGTTTGAACACATGATTGATGAATTCATTCTTTTACAGTACATTCTTTGCAAAGGAATTTAAACAAAAACACAAAGGATTTTTTACAGTATATAGTTTTATCTGTTACTGTAATATGGTGGAATATATATCTGTGCATACCTTGTTCGAGAAAATTTTTGTAGATTTTATTTTTTGAGTATTGGGAATTTACAAGATTGTTCCCATGCTCTGACTCTCCACAAGGTGGAAAATATAGCTACCCCTTCATTTTCTGCTGTTTTAATATGAATTTCTTTGATCAATCTCTACGTGGAAACTCTACATGGAGAGTTTTGTAAAATGCTTTTTTAATTTTTTTAAATCAAAACGATTGTAACAAAAAGTGTATTTATTTTCAAAGCTTAATCTTGTAGCATCACAGCTGTCCAAAAATTTGTTGATTTTAACGTTAACCCTTTCCAAACTTTTACCGACAGAGCATAAATTTTTGCAGCCAATAAATTTTGCATAATACCTAATTTTTGTGATTCTAGAAAGTACTGTTTTTTGCGGAATTAATTTTTGCAAAGTGCGGGTGAAGATTGTGGAATTTTGTTCAGATTTTTGTTCAGATTTTTCAAAAGAGTATGAAGAAAATAGCCAAAATATTTTTACGCTATAAAGTTTATCAAAAATAAAGTTATGTTTTGTTGACAGAGAATCATCCTAAATTGTTGAAAATTTTGTGCAATTAATTTTTGCAACTGATAAAAATCGAAAACTATTTATGGAATTTATTTTCACGATTGATTGAATTTGACGCACTTGGGCAAAATCGCAAAAATTAGTTCTACAATAATGAATGCCTCGAAATATTAATGCCCTCAAGATAATGCCTTTACTGCATTTACCTGCGCACTTAGTTGTACTCATTGGATTAACAATAATTAGCAGGACCAACAGACCAGACCTTGAACTGTTTTTTAAATGATATTTGTTCCACTTTGAAAAAACAACAACAAATGAAAAAGAAAAAAAAGAGAATTTCTTCTGTTGTTTCTGTTGAAATAATAAGTTAAGTATCTCAAGCAATATTTTGTAAAATTTATTTTTTAAATCAAAATTGTTGCATTGACACAGATTCTCTTTATTCTCTTTTCAATTTTCACGTCCCCATTATGGACATATTTGAACCCACAAAAATTTACTGTTATAGTTGAATTAGCTAAATAATAATTGCTTATTTTTCCAGTATTGTCGCTGAGTTCGCAGCTTTAGGGTGCATTTTTGAATCACTGAATTGGACAAAATAAAAAAACAATTTTATGATTGACACACTGTTTAACCTTCAAACCATCTAATTGTTTTCGGAGAAAAGTTATTTAAAAGCGTTTGGAAGAACGACCCATAAGCGATGAATTAGTGATCGTCTTTACAACGAATTTCAGCTGTGCAACAATAGCTTTTTGAGCGATCGCTTGGTTAGTTAAATCATGTTCTACTTTCAACCAATCATCGCTGGTGAATGACGTTATAATATCTTCTGCAGCTTCACGACAATTTTTGTACTGTCTCTGAACGACCTCGGCCTCAAGTTTTTAAGATGTTGTGATTGTTACAAGCCAGTCAAAATAACATGATAAGTAAGGAGAATTTGGAATACGATCTAAAACAAGTTATGGTTCAGTGGTTAAGCTCTTTTTGTTGGAACGTTCAGTTTCGAGACCGTTCCACTAAGACTCATCGTCAGAGTACGTCAACCTCATCCCCAAGGGCTTCTTGCTTTTTTCCAGTATATCGAAAATGCAAGAAGCCCTGGGGCCGAGGTTGAAGAGCACGTGTGTTAGCAACCATCGCTCTGCACTCAGTTTCTCTTCCGTGTTTTTTATTGGATTGCACGGAAATTCAAAACGGGTTAGTTAGTACAGTGTCATGAAATATTGGTTACTCTCCTCCATAAATTTCGACTAGGTTCTACATCCACCGGTTCTAGATATTATTTCTAGATATTATTGCCTGTACAACAACAAGAACCTACTTGATAAGATCACATTTAACTAGCACACCTGCTAAGATGAATAAATAATCGTCAAAGAGAAAAAAACATATAAGAAACTTTCATCATTCTGATTGGAAGCTTTGAGGTGGGTTTCCCCTTCCACTCTTATACTGTTATACTTCCCTTTCGTGTTGTTATCACCCTTCAACAGCGATCAATGTTGGTAGTTCACAATACATTTCGAACATTTTTTGACCAATGAAAATGTTTCCAAAAAAAGTATTAATTATAGGTAAATTCAGTGGAAACCCGCTGTCTAACACCCGCCTTAATATTGACTTAGTAAGCATCTGCGTAAATATTTTGCGGGTATTAAAATTGGCATCGTTTGAAGATGAAACAAAGAGTTTTGAAGAAGCACATAATCTGCAGGGTGAGTTCTTTTTATACGGGAAGAAAAACTTGTTGAAACTCATTTCAAGAAGATTGACCATCAACATTCGTAGTTCCCTTTTAAACTGTAGCCAAAAGGTTTAGTAACAATATGGCTTAAACAATAAGGTAAAGGGATGGTGTTGGTTAAGGGGTGGTGTTGGTCAAGGGGTGGTGTTGGTAATGGGGTGGTGTTAGTTAACGGAACTACACAGCGAAAATTGACTGCAGATCTTTTGTGTTGATTTGTAAAATCCATTTGTATAGAATTTTTTCAGTCAACTCTCGCGGTCTCGAACAAAATTCTTGGTCCCTTAAGGGTATTGTTGCCTGTGACCCATATTATCTTTAAGTCTCTTGCTATCTCGAACATTTTACACGTCCCTTGGCTGTTCGAGATTTGTCGGCAGTTGACTAAACTATCTTTATTGATATCGCGAGTTCAATTATGAAGGGCGGTATAATTGTGCCAGGGTTTTGTTTAGATGATGGCGCTACTGGCGATACTAACGGTCTTTCAGCTCACCACCATAATGGCTAGTGATCCGATTTTTGGGGAGAGTGAGTATTCTCCGTTATTAACATTTCAATTTGGTAAAAGAATAAGCATCGTTCGTTCGTTCGTTCTACACAGAAAGTTCGTTCGTGCACTAGTAAAAATCGGGCAGGCCCATTTGGTGCGAAATAGTTTTGCCATCATGATTGCCAACTTCGTGATTAACCTGTGCTTATTTGATATATTATAACAAGAAAACAGAAATATATTCCCTTTAAACTTCCAAAACCACGTGCCTATATTTTAAATTCAGAGAGATGGAATAAACTGAAAAACCACTCTTGAACAAGTCTCATAAGTTCTTAATATGAAAACGACACACATTTTGAGCCTGAGGTGGCGTTAGATGGTGCTAATGTTTTTTGCAAATTTGAGTCAAATCCTACATACCCCGTTTTCTTTATCTAGGACACTTAATGTTGTCAGGCGAACAAACTTGTTCAAAGAGCATGCGCCCTTATTTCTCATTAATATTCTCTGTGTGATTATTAGATCCTTTTGCCAGTCCTCAACAGAAACCCGATCCTCTAATGTTTGGCGATATGATGATGACAGACAAACAGAAGAAGGCGTTAAAACATGGCGAAGATATGGGCGGAAAGTCGAACGCATATGCAGCTGTAAATGGCAATAACCTTCGTTGGACAAACGCCATTATACCTTACGAAATTGGTTGCTCATTAGGTAATGTAGTTCTCATGGCTTCAAAATAAAATCCAATTATGAAGCAGGCAATATAAAATTCAATGTTTTAAACCATTTAAAAATTTGTTTTATACAAGATAAAATAAAGAACTTTTGGCAAAATTCAATCGGTTTCAGTTTTGTTGCTAAGTGCCACACCGTTAACAACAGCGAACAAAAGAATGGTGACCAGGATCTTCTTCGCCGCCGTCCGTATATCGAAAAGGCAAGAAACCCTGGGTTCGAGGTTGCAATCTAATTACAATTACATGTGTCAAATCTAATTACAATTACATGTGTCAAAGAGAATGTTTTCTCCAAGTTGCTATCACCACGCTTTTCGTTTTCTTCTTAGCCTGTATATTCACAACACCTAAACAACTTGCTCTCTCACTCTCTCTGTTTATTATAGAGAACTTGGATGATGCTGTCGACGCAGTGAAAAAAGCAATGGCTGAATGGGAAGCAAAAACTTGCATTCGTTTCGTGAAACGAACCAACGAGAAATATTATCTCAAATTCTTCAGAAACACTCAGTAAGATCCATCAAAAACAGGGACGGGTCTAGAATTAGTCATGAAAAGCAGATATAAGGCTGCAAAATAGACTTCTTTTTTTCCCTCTACGATTAGCATCCTGCACAAGTTTCTTCGATCTATCTTTTAGTCAGGAACTAATAAATAACTCTTACATTCGTTCCCATGATGTTCTACATTGTATTTCATAAGATAATCCACTGTGAGTAACCCACTTCATTGTGGGTAACCCACTGTGCTTCTAAAAAGGATCAGACCAATCAAATTTTGACATCCTCTGTCCAAATAGTTTATTTATTTCGCTTATGCAGTTGCTGGGGAAATGTTGGAATGACGTCATATACCAAGATTTCCGTGGGTTATGGTTGCGAATATCAACACGTTATGACACATGAAATTGGTCACGTGGTCGGATTTTATCACGAACAAAACAGAAAGGACAGAGATCAGTTTATCAAAGTTCACTGGGAGAACATCGTAAGAAGATTCGTTCCCATGCTTCATCTTGTACAAAGGCGTAATATTTTTAAGGCGTAGTGTTTTATGGGTGCAATGATTTATGGGCGCAATGATTTACGAGCGTATATATTTGTCGGCGTAATATTTTTTGGGTTCAATATTCTATAGGCGTAATGTTTTATGGGTGCAAGGTTTTAAGGCTTGATCGTGATTTCTTTTGAGTTCCAAATGCGCCCTCCACACCATCCGTTTCTTAAGGATGACTTAGATAATTATAACTGATGCAAAGAATGAAATGGTAAAGATAGAAAGATTTTTTTTATAGGGCCAATTCAAGGATGCTTTCGATATAGTTCCAAATACAGACTCACTGGGCGTTCCTTACGATTATGAGTCCATCATGCATTATCCATGGAATGCTTTCTCATCAAATGGAAAGAACACCATCACGCCCATCCGCCCCTTAAACGGCAAGGTACCATATGTGGCGTTGAGTAAAGATGACGCCTTGCAGACGTCCCTAATGTATAACTGTAAAGGTGCGAGAATTCTGTTTTATCAAAACTGGAAGTTTTTCCTAAAACTGTCACGTAATATGTCAGTGTCAAAATTGAAAATGGTATCGCTATCCGAATTGAGAACCTATCCTGGGTAAACATTGATAAAAGGTCCTCACAAACAAATCTATTTCCGACATTTCCAACATCTGACTTGCGATTTCTGACATATTTTTCAGCTGTCATGCGGAAACGTCGAGCCGTGAGAAATAAACCACACATTGGAGACATAAGAAACAAAAGAAGCGCTAAAGGTAACTCTCCAACCTCAACCCCAGGGCTTTTTGCCTTTTAGATATCGAAAAGGCAAGAAGCCCTGGGGAGGAGGTTGGTAACTCTCTCCTGCTCAATCTTCATCCCAGTGAGCAAAATCTTCAAAAAGTCTATGAGGAGGAGTGTTTTCTACAGGAATGGCAAGCAATATCACCTGCTGTTTCAATAAAAAAACACTCCTCTACAGAGTCTTTTTGAAGATTTTTCCCACTAGGATGTTCTACGAGGATGTCTTGTATGAATGGTAAACCTTCCATCCTAATCCTTTCAGATTGCGTTGATAAAAACCGATGGTGCAAAGATTGGGCAAAGGCCGGCCATTGCTCAATTAGTACCTGGGTACAAGAGAACTGTAAACTAAGTTGCAAGTCGCCTACATGTGCTGGTATGATTACAACTTTCGTGTTATAGTTTTCTTTTATGTGTTGATGTTTGTATTTAAATTGCTTGTGGTGTGAAGGACCATTAAGTGCCGGCGTAGACAAAGGCAATAAAGTATTTAGTAAAAGAAGCAAATATCAAATCGAATCTTAACTCGAAAAGAACAAGAAAAAAAATGTTGCTTTTATTTTCACATTATCCCCTCATCGTCTTCTTATATGGTACTGAATTCTATAAATTGTAGCAACAGCTATCTACCTTATGGGCCTTTTTACAATGGCGAGATTTTCAAAACTTGGCGTAAAAGGGTCCGGCGTAAGATGTTTGTCTGTGAAGGTTTAACTGTGGACTTTTCCAAAATAACGCCATTAATAAAGACAGGCGTAAAAGGGGTCAACGTTAAATTTTGATGGTGAACAAAGGACCGACAAGGTTTATTGTTTTTTGCCTTCTAATTTTGAAGGAAGCGACTGTATTGACAGAAATTCAAAATGTCCTGAGTGGAAATCATGGAACCATTGTACGATTAACCCAACTGTAGCTAGAATCTGTCAAAAAAGTTGCAATCCTTCGTGCCAAGGTTTGTTGTTGTTTTTTCAATTAACGTAAAATAATTAATTGCATGGAAATGAGACTGAGCCTGACTGACTGGGCGTTGGTTTAACAGAAGTTCGATAGTATTTCCTAAAATAGAAGCCACCGCCAAACAAAAGCCGCCCTCGATAGAACCCGCAAATACAAATAAATTTATATTTACATTTTACATTTTACAAATAAAATGAGGAAATAGGTAAGTGTGGCAAACCATTCAAATAAAAAGTAAGGACTTCATAAAATTTTGAAGGCTTAGAAAATAACAATTTAGAAAACTTCCGATCCTACAAGTAGTTGGATACTGGACTCATTCTGACTGAAAATTAAGAGAAAAAAACAAAGTTTTCCTTATTCGTGTGACCAGTAAGGAAAGCCGTTCTGTTGGATTGTATGTCGCTTTAAAACTCATGTCTGGGGTGACCATGTTAATAGATTCAGATAATGACCCGAACAATGTGCAAAAGGACGAAGGCTCCAATGTTCAACAACTCGTGTGACTGTCATGAAAATCAACACGACATATTTCGTCTTTCACACAAACGGTAATAAAAGCTTTTAACGAGAAACCGATTTGTGAAAAATCTCAATTCGCCCGACATGAAAGATCAGTTGTTGTGAGTTCTAAACGAAGGAATAATGCTTGCTGAAATCTCTTATTGCTAAAGGTTATTCTTGAATTACTAGGTGTAACTCCGACATCAAAACCAAGCACTAAGGATCCAACTGTAGCTCCAACCCACGGGCCTATACCCACTGATGATACAGGGACCAAGAGGAGATTCCTTGGAAAAGGTGACGTATCTATGAACTTGTGCTTTGTTTCATTTGGGCTGAATGTTTGACGTGAACAAGAAGTAGGCTACTGTTTCTTTTTTTCTGACCTAGTTATACTCACTTGACTTATGCAGGAAGACAGTGGTTATCTCATGTTTTTTATAAGCACCAGCAAAATCGACCAGGCTCATTGGAACTCATTTTCTTTGTCATTATGAGACAACTTCGGTGTTTAAGTGGTGCTCATTTAATATACTGAGAAATATGAAACAGAAATATGTGCCTCCAAAAGCACATGTAACTTTGGTTCAGAGAGAAGGACTGCGTGTCTCTTTGAGGCACAAATTATTATTTTTCGTATTGAGCCTAGAGTTGTGTTTATTTTTTTTGGTGAATATGAATCTCTGGTGCTTATATTGAAAAGCATGTATTGAAAATGAAGAGAAAAGTGTGATTCTCCCAACTAACCAACCTCCTTTTATTCATATTCTAGGAAAGTTGTGTCTTGATTCGCATCAACAATGTGCGACTTGGGCCAAACAAGGTGAATGCCAAAGCAATCCTGGCTGGATGCTAAACAACTGCATGAAGTCCTGCAAATCAACTAACTGCGATCAAGGTGTTCTCAAACCAGCTGGTGCATGCGCAAACCCACTTGGGTTGGCTTATGATGGAAGTGGCTCATTCAAACTTCCTGACTCAGCGTTTTATTCACCGAGCCATTTATCACCAGGTGAGGCATTATCTCAACGGAATAATCTCACTTCGGTTGCCGTGAATTTTTCATTAGCAAACAAAATATTTTACTAAGGCTCACGATTTGTGTAAATAGGTTCAGGCTGGAATGCTGCTGGTATGAATGCACGGTTGTACATGCCTGATGACTACACGAACAAACGAATTGGTTCATGGTGCGCCAAATCACACAATTCAGCAAGGTCTAAAGATGGCTACGTGCAAATCGATCTAGGAACAAGAAAAACTATTTCTCACATTGCAACACAAGGTATGTGTGTCCACTGATATGCCAATGTATAATGAAAAAAACCTTTATGAACAATGTATGCAAAAAGTCATTGACCCAATAGTGAAACATTTACTTCATAATGAAGTCACAATGTAACCAAGGCCTTAAATTACAGAAATTGGTTCAATATTCTTTGCCGGCACCGGGTTAGCATTGTGTGGAGATCAGCGTCGGCTCTAGAGGTATATCGAATTTTTGATAGAGAAGGTCAGTTATCAAAGCATTAAAGAAAAACGTGCAAATAAGTCGTGATACCGACAGAAATTATGTTCATGTGCTCCTCCACAATTTTCGACATAACCTGGATCTGCCACTGGCGATGCTGCCAAAACTAATATATCAGGCGTTCTTTGTTATAGGGCGTGACAAATATTTTGAGCGTGTTTCCAAATTTATGATACAGTACAGTGATGATGGGGCGGCTTTCAAAACGTATCAAGAAGGTGGAAGGGACAAGGTAAAAATTAATACTCTGCGGAAGAGAATATAAAATGGTCATTATTTACTGATTTCCTGCCGAGAAACTGCTTGTTGAAAAGTCTCTTAAATTTATTTGACTGAATGAGACCTAATTCTTATTCTTATCTCCCTTACCCAAGCGAAGTTTGCAGAGGTCACACCGCACGAATGATTTATATTAAGAAATTGAGACATATTAGGTAGAACTAAAAATTCCAAAGCACGCGTTCTTTTATTAGGATAGTCTCTTAATTTTGTTTGGTTAAAGAAGGCAAACTTGGAGAAATGTCTTGATACTTTCAAACTTTATTTATAGAGTTTTGACCGTGAATGTAAAAGTTCTTTACAAACTGTTAGTTTGACCCTCTTATATTTGAAATGCTGATCACGTGTTGTTGATCACGTGTTTCACCTTGACCAAGATTTTCTTTTACAATTTTTTAGAGCGTATAATAAAATTTTATCTAACTAATGATTTCAGGAATTTGACGGCAATTGCGATCACGTGACACCTGTTCTCAATCGATTTAACACACACATTCAAGCACGCTACATTCGTTATATCCCAACCGATTGGAACTACCCGTGCGTCCGTATGGAATTGTATGGCTGCTGAGTTCTTTATAATAAGAAATAAAACGTTTCTGTAAATTTTGTCATCTTTTTGCATACGTTTAAGATCGACGGAGGAGAGATTTGGAGAGCGGCCTATTTGCTTATGTTTAAGGAACTAGGTAAATTGTCGAGTTTCAATAACACGTTGTGGGATTATGCAAAACATCAGTCTCTAGAACTGAACATCGAATTCACCGTAACAAAAATACTTTAAAATGGGTTTCAGCAAAATAAGCAAAAAAGGAAAAAAAAATCTGCCTTTCAGTTGAAGGTCATAATTCCTTATCAAAGTTTCACCACACAATATCCGTTCCAATGATATTTAGTGTAAGTAGGTTTTGCAAAAAACTTTTTTGGCAAAAGTAATAACATTCATACCTGAAGTACAGATTAGGTAGGAATTTTCAATTTCAGCTTCTGACTTATAAACAAATTTAACCCTAATTCGGGACGCGTGTCCGGATTTGATTCCCAACGGTTACTGCGCTGTGACGACTTTTGTACAACCACGTAAATTGTTACACACCTGCTGCTGAGGCGTACTAAAGCAGGGTTTCCACTTCATTTAACTGTGCTTTGGTTTTGATCTGTTATCTTTAAATCTTAATAAAAATAATTTATCAGATAGGTTTCAAAGAACGAACGTTAACAATTATTTCAGTAGTTGGCAAAAAATGAACACAGGAGTACACAGGTTTATATTAGGTCCTTTATTGTTCAACAATTTCAAAAACGGCATATTTTGGCTTACTACCGAATGTGATATCTGAAATTATGCTGACGATAACTCTCTATATGCAATAGACAGTGACTTTAGTGCTGTTAAAAACAAGCTGGCGAAAGACTTTTAAGTACTCACTGGATGGTTCTTTGAAAACTTTATGGTCCTACATGAAAACAAGAGCAATTTAATGGCACTAGGAAATGGAGTTGCAGATGAAAGTTTTCAATTTAGAAATACAACACTAACTGTAACAGAAAAGCTTTTGCTTAACAATTGACAGAAAACTAACTTTCGATTACCATATCAAATATATCTGTAAAATAGCAAATCAAAAGCTAAACGCACTTGCAAGAATATCCTCTTGGATTAATTCAACGCACAAACAGACTCTGTTCAATACCTTCATTCACTCGCAATTCAGCTATAGTCAACTCTCTTGGATGTTTTGTTCTCAGACATCAAATAAGGTGTTCCGCACATTTGATAAAATTATTATTGACATATTTTCATGTACTTGTTGTAAGATCGTTCGTATTGACATATATTTTTTGTCCCTTTCCTCACTTTGGATGGGCAATTCACCTCGTTTTCTCTATATTCACACTATTATAGATCCAATCCACATGCAAATTTCATATTTTAGCCCGGGAGCGAGGAGACAAAAGGAACAGGTGCCTTAATTCGAAGGGACGCTCATTCGAGGAAAAACGGTAGTCTAAATTGGAAAAGTATGTAAACACTGCAATACGCGATCACATTAAATCGTCAATCCTTTTTTAAATCAATCTTTTTCTTCAAATTAAATTGATAATTGTCACTTAATTACTTTTGCATATTTTCTTTCTACAGTGGACACTGAAGCTAACACTCGAGAAATTCTGAGATATTGTTGATCATGTTAAAAAATTAAATTGTCAGCGGAAATTCAAAAGAAAAAGTTTGAGGGGACAGTTTGTAAAGATGAACACGTGAATCTTTTTTAAAAAGTTTGAAAACTCAAAATTGATGGAGATTGACAAACTTCATAAAATACATAATCAAAAAAATCTTCAAACTGTTAATTATTATCATTTAATTTCCTTTACAACAAAAGCAACAACGGGGGAGAACAAAAGAAAACAACACGATTATGTTTTTGATCGTCAAGTTTCTGCATTTACACAAGACGTCTGATTTTCTAATCATACAAATGTTTCTAGTGAATAACCAACGCAAAATATACAATACAGAATCTCTACTGCTAAGTTAGTTCGCAAGATTTTTTATAAAAAAAGTTCCTTCATTGCAGCGGATGTAAACGAAAACCATGATGATTGAAGCGTGGAAAGAGACGCCGCGCTTCCTCACACATTTTACATGTTTCAGATCAAAGTTGAGAATTTAGGTGGCGTGAAGTTATTTTTTTCCATTAGAGATCGTTAAGGTATATTTACACGTGCGTTCACAATATAAGTTCGCGAGTTCGCGAGTCCTATTCCAGTTCTAGAAAACCTTTTCACGAGAAGAAAATTTTAAGCTGATGTTTTCAGAATTGTTCACCACAAACTCTTACGAATAAGCTATTTAAAAATCCTTAAAAAACTCTGCGTCGTGTAGACTCAACTATATCTGCAACAAGTAACGAACTAAGACGTTTTAAGTACCCATTAACTGGCCCATAATTTCACAAAAATTAATGCCTTTTCACTGGCCTACAACTTCACAAGAATTAATTATAAATCAATCAATATGAAAGGCCTTAACAATGACTGATGCCATTCTGCAAAAAAACACCTAAAGAATCACGGGTTAGCATTTAGTTGTTTTTGTTGACGTAAAGGATGAAAACATTGCTGTATATTTTTACAAGAACAAGAAAGACTCATTGGCGACAGTTTTCTTATAAATATCTTGGCAGCATATTGCAGTAAACTACCTTTCTATTCGCTACTAAACATAGCAGTATAAATTCTGTACAATTTTTACATTTGTATAAATTCTACCTTTATAAAATTTCTCATGTAAAACCCTGTACCTTCCGACCACCAAATACTTTTAGATACATTTGCTAGTATTTTCGTGTGTGAGAGAGAGAGAAAGAAAGAATACATTTGCCTTGGACCACTTACCTGGAGCCATCCAGACCAATCAAAATAGAGACAAACATCTCAAGGGATTTCTATCAGCCGTTTACGTTCACACATACCGTGGTCAAGTATGCTTAGAAAAAGTAATAACCAATAGCGGCAAAAACAATGTTTCTAAAGTTAGACTATCATCAAGAGGATGAAGCCAAGAAGAAATCTTACAAAAAAACCGTTAACAATGCATGGACAAAAACAAAGGGAAATATAAAAACACACCCGAAAAAAGAAAACTATTTCTAAAACAGGAAGATGGTGGAAGTTAGATAACGTTTGGAACGCTAAAAAAAACAAAACGGCGAAAATATACATCACAGACGTTAATGACAAATTGACTGTAAACTTAGTTGACATGTTCCTCATAGAGAATGTCCATAATATGTCGTATCCTTTCAACACGTGTTTAATCCATTCGTTCATGGTCATATCCATGCTTATGTACTTGGGTTCATATGTTTTCGCACCTCGTTTCATAACTACGTGGTTCCTTCAGCTTGCCTGTCCAAAATCCATGAAGCGAACACTTCTCTGAAAGAAGGATATAAGGTAACATTAAATATCAACAGCCACATTTGACGAATAAACACGTCGGAGGAGACATAACCAGAAAATAGCAAAGATACACTCCACCACAGAAGTTAAAGGTAATGTGTTGTTATAAATATAGCAAAATCTGACATCGTGATCATGAACACGAGCAATAACATCAGGTGACAAGGAAAGGAATTATTGCATTGTTTGATCTTCCTTAAAGTAGCACGTGAATTATCGTTGGTCATAAATATAAGTTATCTTTGGCTTTTAATGATGACTTTCATAGAAGTAACTGAAAGGTCTGCATCGGTAATGATGTCAGCACTGGGTATTTATAACAACACATCGTCCTTAAATAATGCAAGCTACAAACAAATATGGTAATGATTCGAATTAGCACGACCGGCGCTAAATAATTTTGTGACTCTTCACCACATAGACACTTAATCGAGAGGGGTGGTTACAAGAAATGGGCGTTAATAAATTTTTCAAAATATTCAGTGAAAGTAAAAAGGAGAGAGAAGACCTATTATTCATTGTGTGCAAATTTACAACAAAAGATTTGCAACTGAAGAAATTTGATCTGAAATTTCAAAGTGTTTTTTATTCACTTAACCTATCGCTATGATAATAAGACTAAATTCAAATAAACGCATGAAGAAGGGGCGCACATTCAAATATAGGGCGCTTATTGACCTTTGACAGATTTAAAAGAATTTGAGCTCTAATCGCCATCATTCCAAGTAGAACAAGTATAAAACAAAAACACAATGACGATAAATGCCCAAATAGACACCCACTTTCGAATAAACGCCCAAGGCAGGACCTTGGCGATGTCAACTAAACGCTCACGGCAAAAGTTTGTAAAGTAAAGTAAATACACAGGGCGTTTAATCGGTTATTTACAATTTCATAAGGTTATGGTTGCAAGGACTTGCTAATTCAACCCAAAACGCAGTAACGTTACATCCAAAAAAAAAAAAAACACAAAAAAAACAACACTAAAGAAGCAAAATCTTACCCACAATACAATACCAAACATTCATTACTACAATACTGCGAGCCTCTTTCCCGTGTTGTTTTCGCTGGTTGCTTACAACTTTCACGGATACAAAGACGGGGACCAGTAGCCTGAACAAAAAAACATCACAAGTTAAGCGATCAATTTTTCCCCGACTTATAGTTTCCCCAATCAATTTATTAATTAATTTGATGGGTTGTCGAATTAAGCAGTTCCAATAAAAATAAGATTGTTTCTCTACAACCCGCGACAATCTCCTAAGGAAAAACATAGAAATTCTACTATGTCATTAGATGTTCGGCAAAATATATCAGAAACTGAATGATTTATCTGTATTGATCCTTACTTTACGGACATGATTAATTTATAAAGGCAAGGATACTGATACTGTTATATTCTCGTTCGTAGCTGGCATGACGATCGTAAATGCAGATGGTGGCCTGGGACCTTTGGGTTTGGTGAGTTACTGGAGGCAAAGACAAGAAATTCTGACTTTTGAACATCAAAAAGCTATATATAAAACAACTTCAGGTAGCCTTGGAAAACACTATTAGAAATAACCCATCAAGCTAGTAGTTCCAGAAAACCGGGGAAGAGGGTCATCGATATAAAGGTAACACTCCATCGTTGGAAGAAACGTTGGAAGAAAATGGCGCCATCAGCTAACGACTGCGATCTAGCCATCTAGCGAACGACTGTGGTACAACAAGTTAGTCTTAATGAGAATTTTGTTCGATTCACATTTTCGGACTACATCCCATTCTCCCGTATAGTAAAAAACAAGTTGTCATACCATCCCGTTTTCAGAGGAAGATTTTTTCGGTATTTTGAAGGTGCTTTTAGGTGAAGGAAATGGGATTTCCTCCTTCTTCCCTAACTTTTTCTCAATTCGACGGATTTTCTCCAGCGGAGGTTTCTTGTTTGGCAGTTGGATCTCCTCCTTCTCCATAATCGTCTCCACATGCATTTTAGGCAGAACCAGTTTGGGTTTTTTCGACACCACCTCTTTGGATTTATGTTTTTGCGCCTTCTTTTCTTCTTTTATTTTCTTCTTCAATTCGGCAGCTTTTTGACGTATTCTTGAAATGGCACTTTCACTGTCGTCATCTTCGTCAGACGAACTGTCGGACGACGGTAAAGACGGAGATGACGGCGGATCGTCTTGTTGCGCCGTCTTCTTAACTTTCATCTTCTTCAGCTTCTGAGGCTCGTCCTGTATCGTTTCAATAGGGATTTCATCGCTGTCGTTCACTTGCGCCAATAAATCCTCTTCCGACAATTGCTGTATATCTGACGTCGGTCGGCTGGGGGACTTCTTTTTCCGTTTGACGTTCCTTTTCACGACTTTCTTTGGCGTTGATTCCTCGTCACTTTTCATTTCCACATCTTCAGTGTCAAACTTTGACGATTGGGACAGAGAGCTACTTGCTTCCTATACAAACGAACACATTCACAAACATCGAGAACTTTAATAAATTTTACACAAAACTAAAAACGTTCTTTCAAAATAGAATCTGACATCTGACGTACCCTGGCTAGCAGTTCATTGTACTTTTTGAAGTTGATGTCGTATTCAGCTTTTGCTGCAATTTGTTTGTCTTGATAGTCCTATTCACAAAAGATATTGTCAATTTAAAGAGAATGAAAAAAAACTTAACTAAAAATAAAACTAAATTCAAAGTCATCCACCATTAAAACATCACAATATCGTTGTAATTATTTTAAGCACTTTCACAGAAGAAGAGGCTGGTTTCTTACATTTTGTTTTTACAGTTTAGTTCCGAGGTGGGCTGGTCCTGGTCTTACTCCTTATTTACAGATAATTCAAGGTAAAATCTTGCATCAGTACAATTCATGGTGCAAACAGGCATGACAATGCGGAAAGGAAGTTTCCGCGGAACTCTTGTTCGCTTTCGTAGAGAAGCGAATGGTAGAGTACCTTAACAGCCTGTGTGGTGTTTGAATAACTCAAACCTAAAATTGATGCAGTCGAAATCTGATAAAGGGATCATACCATCTAAAACAATATTCTGTTAAACTTACTCAGACCATAAATAAAACATCCCCATAGCTCATAAGGTATGAAAGAAACGCTAGGGTCGATAATCAGTCAACATTATTTTTTAACATTGTATTGTCCTTTTGAGAATTCGCTTCTTTATTATCATAACAAACTTCCGAGTAGCCCCTAGTCCTTACGCGGTATAAGTGATAAACACCAAGCTGGTCAACCATACCAGAGAGTTCAATTTGATGTGAATAAGTATAGACAAGCACGATGAGCACTTTTCCAAGATGTCTGAATCGTAATCTTCGTCATCTCTTCGAACAAATCGATGAACTTAAAAGAGTTTCTATTGCTAATTTGGGTCGAATCTTTCAATTTGGGTTGTAAAGACAAATGTTTGTTTTAAATTTTCTTCTGGGAAATGACCGAATAGTCGATTCTTGGGAATTTCGAAGAAAATATTCTGTTTTGTTTGTGGAAATTGAATTTAACTTCATAACACTTTTTTGTTATTTTACCTCTCTTATACTTGTGGCTATCATGGTATAAAGTGTTCAATAAGCCTTAAAAAAGGTCAAAACAAGTGGATCTCCACTGGGTGAGTACAGCCTTTCTGTATTCGTTAGTCCGCTCATACGTCACACGGCGCGTTGGGACTGGACGCTATAACTGAACTTTGGATCGAAGGAGCGAAGCGAACGTTTTTGCAGTGTTGCATAGCAGTGATTTATTTCTGTCAAAAAAGTCAAATGGCAATCTTGTTTTTTCCTGGTTTATAAACAAATAACAAATTTTCATTTTAGATGAGCAATGATTCGATTGACAACGAATATACCATCTTTAGTTTCGCAACAATAATTAGCGATACAAAATATTGACCAAAGTTCAGGGTGAAAGACAAACCTGGAATAATTCTATCAAACCAAAACTAGAAAAGCAAAATGAACAAATGTTTCGTGAAGTCTTATCTAGAAATGCGAGCAGCTTTTCTAAATAAAATTTCTTTCGCTTGCGGCTTTGTTTTTCACTTCTTTTTAATCTGGATGTCTTTTATCTATACTTAACTTTTCTCACCTGTTGCTTCCTCAACAATGTTTAACATAATTTACAAACAATGTACCTGATCGATACACATGATCATTGACGTCATATGAAGAAAAAATAATAGCTTTGTAGAATTTGTTTGGATGGTTGAGTTTATAACAACTTTTGCCTCATTCTTCCAAACACTTTTATAAGAGTTCTCACCGAAAAGTTTGCGATACGAGATTTTACCTTGAACACTCTCTTATATTTCAAAGACTTGCTAAGATCTTCAAGAGAATATAAAAGGAAGGATTCCACACAGACCTTTTTCTTTTCAGCTTCAAGAGTCTCCCATAAATGTGAAACCTTGGACGATAATTCACCAAAAGTAAGCTACGATCGAGAAAAAGCAATTGTTAGTATTGAGACAATCTCGCTAGAAACGACTGCATATAATTGATAAATTTGCGAGAAGAGGTCGTTACGTTACTTACGTTAGGATACTTATCGCGTACATCACTTTGAACATCACGAAAAAACAACTGATAAGCACGTAACGGTCTAAGTGAATATAATGATAAAAAATAAAAAATAAAAACCAGAGTTACTTCAATGATGGGTGGGTGGAAATATAAAATAGCCAATCGCAACTGGGACGACAGACAACTACAACAACCGTCGTTTAGGGAACAAAATTATTCTATAGCCTCTCTAATGGGATTATTACAACCAGTGAGTGAGGCACTGTACTTCTCATTTTTTAACTTCATTTTGATCAACACCTGAACAAACTAGTCAACACATATAAGCACCTATTACCAATTCACTAAATTGCAAATGAAGAGACTTCAAAAGAAAGTAACTAAAAGTAGCCCAATATGCTAAAAATGTGTTGACTGCTCAGAAGCAATGAATGATCAAAATGGTAGTCATTAACAACTATATATTCGTGCCAAAGAAAAATAGTTTTGGAAAGCTTACTTGATTGGTTCTCGAGGATCCTTCTTCTTCTTTTCCTTTTTCCCCTTCGTTTTCCCTTTCTTCTCGGTTGTCTTCTTCAACGATGCCGCCACCACAGAAAGTGGCACCGAATCAGCACCCTCGACAGAATCATGTCTAGATAATTTCATCTCTTCTAACCACTCGTCATTTTCCTGCTTCAGCTGAGACAATGGTAACGAATCGTCTTCGTCGTCTTCATTCTCGTCATCAGAATCATTACATTTGTTTACAACCACTTTATTTCCACCATCAATAAATGCATCGTCATTTAAATCACTGGTAATGTCGTTCTCACTAAACTCGATTTCCTGGCCGTCTTCTTCCTCCACCTCCATGTTTTGTTCTTCAACAGGCTCCAGTTTGGTGTCCATCAAAATGGAATCAAAATCATTGACCATTTTGTTTCCTGGCGCCATTAACATTTGAGATGCAGGGATAACTTGTAGCGTACTCTGGCTGTTAAAAACAGATGGTGACAGTTGTTTAAGCCCTAATGTTTTAGTGTCCATATTCGTTATATTCAGAGCAGACTTAACTTTCAAATTCGTGGGAAGATTCTTAAGCTTGTCTCTGATTTTCTGTAAGTGCTCCTTTTTCGAAACGACCGTATTAATAATGTTGATATTTTTAGAAATCGGAACTTGATCGGAACTATTTTCATTTTTAGTATTAGTGATTAAGAGAGAGTGGTCGAGATCATCCTCGTCTTCAGGGTCTTGCGTTAAGTCCAACAGAGTTTGTCCATTGTTTGTATTATCCACTAAGGTGCTTCTCTGTGTCTGTTTCATTGTTGTGTCAACAGTGTTACTATGTACTACTGGCTGGACATTCACTTGCTGCTGTCCACCGCCACCGCTCCCTTGTTGTTTTGTCTGGTGAATAAGATAACAAGTCCTTTTTCCGTTTACTTCCGTAACGAACACCAACTGCTGATTGGCGTTTTTCATAATTTGTCCTTTTAACCTAGTGTTCTGTGCACCTATCGGCATAGATATACCTGGCGTTTTCAGCGAGTTATTCAAAGGTGTAGAAACTTCTGTCGCAGAGGCGTCCAACGGCTGTGAAATGCTATTAATGCTGGCAGATATAGCTTTGGATGAGGGCTGTAATAACTGTTCCACAGGATTGTTTACATCTTTAACCGCAGGTAACGACGGATTGATGGCTTTTATTAGCCCAGCGTTTCGAATCACTTCAGCGTTATTGGGCTGCTGAGTGGGTATTTGAATGCGACGCCTGCCAACAACTAAACATTGTGTATTCGGACCAGAGGGATTGACAAAATTTGTCGATGTACTGGTCATCATCTGATTGGACAGATTGTTTATAAATAGCTGATTATTGTGTATCGCGTTGTAGTTGGATTGTTCGCTCATGGTGTTATTCAAGGGTCCGTCCAGACTTGCTACCAATTCTTCTGTTTGTTTCATTAACTGACTTATTGGAGTATAAGACGTGTTTGAGCTGGTTGCAAGTGAACCCACTGTATTGAAAACACGCCTCTCTTCATTGGGTAATATTACTGGTGGGACAATATGAGGTATATTTAACAGATCTGTGGACAACACATCATCGTTGAGCATGTTTGTCCCAAAATCGTCAAAGGGATCTTCACTTGGAGGGAATACTAAATCATCTGCCATCTGAAAATGAAAAAAAAAATCATGAACAAAAGACTTGATTTTAAAGATATCAAAACTGTGCAAACAAACAGAGGCAAAAATTACAAAGGAGACATAACAGAACTACTGATCCACCATGGTTGATAATTTTTTCCATCTGTCTAAAGCCGCTTTTCCACGGTAATATTTTATATGACATGTACCATAATAATCATATAAATTGGATTATGTAACATACCTCATATCACATCATACAATCATAATGTATATGATCCATTTTAGGACCATATAGGACCTGTTCTATTTCTTCATATATATATATATGGATCATTATAAATCTATTGTGTTCTATTGAAATCAACTTATCAACCAATCAGGGCGAGTTTGTTGCCATTCAAAATTATCAAGAAATTTTTTCAGTAAAATTTAAATAGATTTTAAAGCAAATATGTGACCGTGTAAAAACAGGACAATTTATGATGTATGATAACAGGTGTTGTATATTGTGATCGTTTTATCTTATAATATGACCGTGGAAAAGCAGCTTAAACCTGCAACACCGGTATAAAAAAGTAATTATTAAGATGTTTCTATGAAATCTTTCAGGGAAATTATCTGGAAGATTTTTAACCTTGAATTATTATATAGTCTTTCGAATGAAAAAATATTCAAGTTCTTTCAGCAAATATGAATTTTCTGTAATAAACAGGATTTTTAATTAGTATAATTTTAACTAAAGTATCTAAAAGGTTTTTAGTGATATTTGACATTTAACATACTATATATAACTTTAAGCGACTAAGCTTCTTCATTGGTTGTACTAATGTTTAAAATTCCACACAAGATGAATTTGATCACAAAATGAATTTACCTATTTTATCAATATATATCTACATTAACAAAATATTTTTGGACAAAGATTTCTGACAAATTTTAACCCTATTTTTGAACAAATTCTTTAAAACCTTTAGACAAGAATCAGTTCATTTGAAACGTATATTTCATATCATATGATATGTTATATATTATTATATAATGGAAGAACATTTGGAAAAAAAGAGCGAAGATCTTTCAGAAATGGACAAAGTGATTTTCATTGATGAAAGAAATGATGAAAAATACAAATAAACATTAATCCTCTTTCATTTTTTTAATGATAATTACGATGAAAAAGAGTTAAGTTAATCACAATTTCATTCAGAAACAACAGTATCAAGTTTGTTTTCATTGTAGCTCTCAATAATCCCAATAAATAATTTTTTTATTAATCAATTTTTTAGCAAATTGAAGTTGAGTCTTATTGAGCACAAAATTGCATTATTTGCAGAAAATAAGTCAATCTCAAAGTATTGAGCTAATCTGTTAGAAATCATATGCTACCCCACAACCATTTAATATACACAGTGGTTTCTGGTAATAGCTTATTCTTCGTCTATTGTTTAAAATAATTCTGTTTAAAATAACCGAAGAATGATATGTTGTTAAAATGGAGGTGGGGGTACCATATAATATATTACAGATCAGCTTCTCTGATTTAAGTACTTTTATTTGAACAAAAAAATAACAACTAATAAAACAACTATTTTTAAATACTTTCTCGCAATTAAAATGAAACGAGAAGATTTTTTTTACCTTTCTGTGATCAACATACAGAGTGAGCGCTGAGTATTACTTGATATCATTTGTCTGATCTTTGTGTCTAGATATATCAAGTTTTTTGTTTTAATTTATCTAAAAATAAAAATAGCAGAAAACTCATGCATTGAGACTAAAAAGGAATCGGGGTAAGACAGCCAAAATTTCAAGATGGTAACTGTTAGTAGGATGGTCGAGCTCTAATTCAAGGAAAACTCCAACATAAAATAGGTTTGACATGTTGAAAAATAATTGTAGACATTCATTCATTCCAATCATTTTTGGTTCCATTATATTGCAACTAAAATAAATCATGGCAATTTTCTATAAGCGATGGGAAAACAAAAACCATCAGTAGACTCTTGGACTATTCATTATTTGCAGGTAGACGTTCTAGATTATTTGCACAAATGGTTTTAAAGTCATTGTTAGCTGAAATGATTAACTTTTAACAATCTGGAATTCCGTTCATTTTCAATAAAGTGGGGTAGAGATATTACAGAAAAGACAACAAACAAACAAACAGCAAACAAAAAAATGATTTAACAGATCTTCATTCATTCATAATTTTTTTCTCAGTAGGTTAAAAATCACATTGGCAAACTGATGTTGACCTCGCAAAAAGTGAAAATGGTAGGAGACACAGGAGTAAAAGGAGTAAAAGAAAGAATATGAATGCTTGTAAATATTTATGATGTGTTACAAATTTAGGAATTTACAAGAAGCATGAATCACCTTTTCTAAGAGCAAAATGATGAAAAGTCTCCCAAAATTTTTATTTTTCAATCTTTTCCGTCCAGACTTTTATGGGACCATCTTTAGTAACAGTAAGGCCATTCTGATAAATTTCTACCTCAAAAAACACAAAAATGATTAAATTTTAACACAGGCAAGTTTCAATCCATGTTATATTTATCCCTTTAGTGTTTCACTGGAAGAAAATATGAGTAGTCAGAATCTTTTCTTCACATGAAAAGTTAAACTTTACAAGAACTGATTTAAAATTAACATAATGGAACACTAAAATGATAAATTGTTAACATGCATGTGTGTTAAATTTTAATTAATTCTGTTGTTAAAAGATTTGTTTTTTAACGACATTTTGCGAGAATAACGGTTCATTATTAACAACAATAAATGGACAAATTCTCAACATTGTTAATTTTTGGCCATAACTGTGTTTATTTTACTAAATATAACATATTTTTGGACCCTTATATTGTTTAGAACGCAATACCTTTACTTTCTGTAAATTTCAGACTAAAACAATATTTTTATGCTGAATTGTCAATGAAATGTTAAATTGTGTCTCATATTTTTGAACTATTAATAGTGAGTTCAAATTTCTTACATTCATTTCTCAGTTACAGTGCCATAAGTACCACTAAGTTATAGAGCACGAAATGCTGATCAAAAAAATGTATAGGATTGCATGTTGAAGATTTTACTAACGTCATGTTCCCCATCCCCAATTCTTTGCGACACACTATATGACCTGTGGCCAAAAACGTCACTTATCCCCATTGGTTATCGAGATACTTGCCTATGAATTTGGGTACTCTTTGGGTATGCAATTTAATGCTTTCACACTGATGTCGAGCAAGAAAGATTTTTTTGTGTGAGCTTACGTTGCGCATCCACAGCTGAAGGTCACTATGTTCGCAAGTGAAAGTTTACTACTCATCAAAATGAAAATTATAGAATAACAAACTGAAATGGTATATACCATGTGATAGAGTCTGAACTTATTTGGTAAATAGAGTTAAAAATTCAAATAACAGGCACAAAGTATTGTAAATAAGGTTTTTATATATTTAGCCCCAGTGCCTATAGAAATTTTTTGCATATTTGTCAAATGGGCTCTGTGCCTACAGGACAAAATTTTTCCCTTTATTTCTCTCTGCTTTTTTCAATATACATTAGCACTTTATCTGTATTTGTATAAATTTTATATATATAACATCTGGTCAAAAAACAACCTTAATTATTTTCGTCTCAGCTAAGCAGGGTAGCTTTTTCCACATAAACAGCCCTTTAAGTTTACATAGGTTATATATAAGCTCGTACTTAACCTGATAAACATTAGAAATACCTTTATACCCTTTTTCTGCTTTTATATATAAATATATATATATATATATATGTCCGGTGCAAAAATCAGGCCTGCACTGTGAATAAAAAAATCAACGTCTACCATTTAAAATAGATTTCTTTACGTGGAAATTGGGTACTTATTTCGCTTATAATTTTACAATTAATTTTAATTTATTCAGAATTTTGAAAATATCTATATTTTATAATATTCGTTGCGGAAATCGAAAATCCCAATATTTGGTTTCATTATCTGGAAATTATTCCCCAATTCTTCAAGTAAGAAAATGCGTCACATTTGGGGGACAAAGAAGACTCACCTGAATTTATTTTCTATAACTTACATAGAAAAATGTTTTGGAACGTTTGATCACAGTGTTTTTATCCCCTCCTCAATAATACACCAATCTAATTGTGGTGGCTCAAAAAAAAGCCTAGCCACATGACTTTCTGACATAAAGAATTAAGTCTTAAATTTTATTTCCAGGTTAGGAAATAGTTTCCATGTAGGGGAAATAATGCAGTTTTAAAAGAATGTGCCGCCGGCTGTTAAAATTTAAGGTTTAAAAAGGTTTTTATTTTACAATAATCCAACAAAGTGTAAATTGGAAAACATGCTATTTTTAGTTATTTTTCAATATTTATCATGCAATATTAATAATTAATAGCCTTGCAGAGAACATGTTAAGAAAATTCAAAAATATATAATTAAAACACTATATAGCTGTAGCTATATTTTATAAAACACAAGGTTATTCAAACATTCAGTGATGCTTTCTTCAATATAATAATGATTTTCTACCTATCTAGTTCACAGTGCCTGCTAGAGAAAGTTTAAGGAGGAGGAGAACGATGATGATGAGCGCAAAAAACAACAAGAAAATGACACCCTCCACATAATGAGAAGACTCGCCGCTGAACTGAAATTATTATCCTCTGATTTATTATACCTGTGAACTATAGCTAAATCATTATTATACCTGATTTAACTGATTTAAGGGTTTTTGTTCTCGTGACGATAGCTAGTACAAAGAAAAGACCTCATTAATAACTCCAAAGTACTCCAATGACGAAACTAGAAAATCCATGATCATATTCAATCCCTTCCACAAGAAATCAGTAGCCATCTTGAATGGAGAAATGCATGGAATAAAAAACTCGATAATTTATTCGTCTAGTCTGAGTTAAGGGTAGCAAATTTACTCGACAAAAAAGCACGGGCGCAGGGCTTCCTTCTCCGCCTTAACCGCTAAAAATAAAAACGCCGATGCAGTTTCCACGTTTTTTTATATAAGAACAAACGAAATGAAAAGATAAGGATTCGGAAAATGCTAAGTATTATTTAATATTTAAGAGAAGGCTTGACAGTCACTTCCTTCTTATCTAACCAATGATTCTGGACTCGAAATTCAAAACACGTGTTAAACCGGCTTACAAATCGAAATAAACTAGTTATATGTACCGACCCCTCTCCCGAAACCGTTGTTTTCATACGATACATAACTTGATCGAGTCCTGCATCAAACGTCACTATTCCCGACAGATAAATGGCAACTCCTTTCAGATTCAAGAGTGAGGATGCAACTGTGAAATTGAATCGTGTTATGACAAAAAAACAAACAAACTAGAGGATAGAAACGATGCTAAATGAAGGTCAAATATACATTGATTTAGCATCAGACGGGAGGGCTTACGTGAAAACATAGGACTCGGTACATAGACGAACACTGCCAGACGCCATCAGACGCCACTACACGGTTATTTTATAAGCAACATTTTATAAGCAATACGAGTCTCAAATCTGTCAAAAATTGAAGTAACTAAGCAACAGCCCAGACTAAAACGCATTTGCCCGGTAAGCCAAAAAATAATTAAAAAATTACATAAAATGAACAAAAAACAAAAAGGAACATATATCTGGTCCCCCTTTAAGGTTTATTTGTGAGCTACATATTTGAAACTTTACATTTGGTCTGCCCACATAAAAAGTCAACAAGCAACAAATCAGCCTGTAGAGGAGGGATCAACATAAGCAACATTGAACTTCAGCAAAAAAGTTGCTAAAAAGTTGCTCTGTTGCTAAAAAACCCGTCTACATAAGTCGTAATAAATCTTATTAACGGAAATCCGGGACAGCAATGAGAAAAACAGCCCAATTCCTCATTGATAAATTTTATTCCATAATCTTTAAGTCAAGTTACTATTATAAATAATTTCTTATTTTTTTATATAACCTTTTTTTTTTTATCAAAACACTAATTTCAAAAACTAATGTGTTTAACCAACTCCAACAAGCCGACAATTAATCAACCAATTATTCGGTAAAATATCACGACAATAAACATAGAAAAGGTTAATTGACATATAAAAAGAGGGATGGGTGGTGGATGGACTCTAACGAAGAACGCAGCGAAAAAAGAAGATCGCTAAGATTAGGCTTTACTGACAATTTTTCCTCACAATAAATTGGAAAGTCTTATAAAAATGTTTGAAAGAACCTTAACTCTGGCCTCACTAACCCAGACAATATTTACAATATTTACACCAATAACTTTAGGTGAGGAGAAGTTATTAGTCAATTATATTGCAAATGCTTTTCAAAACGTCTTACTAAGGGTGGCACTACTTCGATTTGATCAACATTTCTGGAATTGAAACATGTACGTTGTATGGACCACTTGAGAAATAAGGGGCGTTCAACAGACTTCAGAGAAGATTAACAAGGCGAAGATGGTTCGTCGAATCCACCATTTAGCATAATCAGAAATAGCACCCACAAATCTTGACACATCACCATGACAACAAAAGTAAACACGAGATATCTTGATGGACACAGAATAACGTCAAACTGTTTCAGAAGAGCTCAGAATTAAAAAAACGTCACTTAAGCAGACACATTTTTATGTTGTCGTACGTCAAATATACTCCTGCAAGAACAAGTTACCTTAGCTACATTCATTTTCATAAATACCGTAAATACTCTAATAAGCGCCCAAGGCGTTTATGTAATTTTCGACGTTTTAGAAGGGCGTTAATTATAGAGGGGGTTTATTAAATTTTGGAGATTTTAGGGGGCGGTTATTACATATGGGCGTTTAACAGAGCTGGACGTTTAACAGAGCATATATGGTAATTCAAAATCATGTAGGAGGTATTTCAGAAATCAAAGAAAAATCATACACCACTTGATTTTATAAAAACATCGTAAACTCATGAATGTCTTGGTTACCCAAAACTACAGCCTAAGACAATGTCCCCAAACAAAATAGTAATGAAGTCATAGATAAATAATCCAGTCAAACCTGTTCGTACGTGGACAATCTTCTTATAACAGTAATGTGGTCGAGCACTTATAAATTAACGTGGTGGAACTGACACCGAGACTTATTGGACAACTTCCCAGGAAAAATGCTCTTCGCTATATACAGGTTTGACCGTCTTATCTACTTTCAGCCGCTTGTATTTAGTCTACTTTCAGCCGCTTGTATTTAGTCCATTTTATAAGCGTCTCCGGTGATCTGTAAAGGAAGAGCAACTTTGCAAACAGGTCCTCTTCAAGTTTTAATTCTTTGCTTTCACGCACCATGTATATTTCCAGGCATAATTTTAAAACTCTGTTTACATTTGGTAATTCGTCGAACATTATCCGGTACGATATGGAGGTGAAGAATAGGCGAACAAATTTCCCGACCAACCACACGAAACCGACATACAGGCCGATAATTCTGAAAAGTAAAGAGAAGAAAGGTCACCACAAGAGGGGCTGTATTCTGTGTTCCGACTGACGTCACTAATTATTTTGAAATAATTAAATTTCGCTACTGGCTGTCATGATGGTCTCAAATATCCTGTTGCTATGACTTCTGAATTCCCCTTTCGTTTTGTCGGCCTCAGGGTGATTGTGGTTCACAATGCGCATGATAAATAAAACAAAGCTTGTATGCTCTTGATTATCCTCTGGATGGTTCCAGTCATAGAAGTTGTGACGAAACACCGGAACACAAAATAACTCGTGTGAATCGAACAAAATCTCCGGTTCGTCCAATCAGAAAATCTTATATGAAAACTCCTATTATTAAAAAATCATGTGATTCAAATATATTTCTTGTCCCCCAAAGAATTCCAATAAAAATATTCGATAGTTAAGAGAAGGCACATGGCAAGCTTCCCGACAGAACAATATATACGTTTCTTCCCCTGTATTAAAATTAAGTTTCAGTACAGTAGCATTCATTCATATCATTACAACTCATGTCAATCGAACACAATGTCCGCTTCGTCTAATCATAAACTCTTACATGAAAACTCCTTATAATTTGAAAACTCAAAACTCATAATTTTGGTTCCCCTGAAGGATTCGAATTACGCGAGTTCCAGTGTATCCTATTCAACTGGATCGTCGATTGTCATTGAAGTAACACATATTGTTGACAGTAAACTTCGTCAAAGAGATTGTTTATAAAAAAATAATTGTTTTTTCTGTTTGAATCCAAGGGTTAGTACAATGGTTTCAACAGAAAACAGAAGATAGATATCTGTTATGTCAAAAGGGAATCCAAACAAAATGGTTGAAGAATGTTTGTAGTTTGACATTATTCCGAAGAAAATGCTTGTATTTTACGGAACTCACGAATAACAAATAGGACAAAATATAATCACTACTTACGTTCTTTTCCACCAAATCACAAGTCTTACATTATACAGATAGATGAGGAAAGTTGAATGTGAAGTTAAATGTTATTTTATGATCACCTTGTAGAAGGGAGATCGAAAGAGAGATCGAAAAATCGACGTGTAACCAGTACCTACCCTTTGTTAGCGAAGAATGACAAGTGTAAAGGGGGGACTAAATCGTTCAACGCAATGATTTCTAAATAACCAGGTTTTCTTGAAGCGAGCTTGGGATCATCTTGGACAATGTCCCACCATTCCACCTGTGTCGCATTGAAATTGCTGGTGTAACCTCTCCTTAAAATGAGTTTGGTTTTTATGTAGCCGCCACCGGCAATCCACTTGACAGGATACACAGGGCCGGAGCCTGGTATTTGTATAAACGTTGGAAATAAGTGTTTAATTTCACTAAAACAAAAAGGTAGAGTGATGTATAACTATGATGGTTTAGAAAAGCCTGTACACAGGAGAAAGATCTCAGGTTTCACTTCCTCGAATAATCTCCTCAAACTACAAACTAAAGAATTTTTAAAATGTCTATTATACAAGTTGACTCAACATCGAACGAGTCTTACATTTCACCATCACCCGATGGACTTCTCAACACCTTTGCCAGATCTCTTCGAATCGTATCCCCTGCTGCTAAAGGTATTGTAGTCACACCAGTAACGGATTCTTGAACGATCGTCCTTAGCGTTGAGTTCGGCTCCCTTAAAGCAAACATGCAAACACCTGAGGTAAAGACATAAACCTATTCGCGTCCTATGTATGCAGTTCATGCGTCTTTAAAAATGAAATTCAAAATAAAATTTGTATTTACCGATCAAACACGTATTTGAAACGCAAAGATATGCTCGAGTTTGACTCCAGATCGTTGATCAAGAAGTCACGTGATGGAGGACTGATCGTCCAAATTGCACTCGAATTACTCAAAACCTTGATCCGTACGATGGTACCGGTTTTACGATAGTCTTGCAGTTCTTGTTCCATCTGTAACAAACTCAAAAGGCTTTTATTTAGTATATCATATGAGCGTCCAGACTAACTTTTACATTCACCGTCACAACTTTATTAATAAGCTTTGAAAATATCGTGATGCTTTATTGGCCCTTCTAACGCAGACCTTAATTTTCATGACTTAGTGTTAAAAGGATCAGCGTTAGATGTTTGTCTGTGAAGGTTTGACAATGGACCATGGAATAACGCCAATTAAAAAAGTACCTTGTCGAACCAAACCAAAATTAAAACAGTCACAAAGAACGAGTACTTTTGAATTGTAACATCTACCCTTACATCGGTAAAATCGTTCCTGGATACAGTTAGATGCATGTGTTTCTGAACCTTTCTGAAAATAACTAGGCCTAACTCCATCCCTCGTCAAAACATTAACGATGTGTTGACAAATCTTTGATGGCAGTTTTGTTGGCAAAAAAACCCAATTTGAACTCAACAACAGATGATGACGTTAGTTTACACGTTTTAATGACCATACACAAATTGAAGTACATTTGAAGGCTGTGATGACCACAAGCAAAGTGGCCATCAATGCCATTGTTGGAATTTCGCAAGTGTTAATAACATATCGCCAGGAAATAGACATTCCCGAATTTCACCATAACACCGTGTTACGGCCTAGTCAACAAGTATGGCCTGGTTTTTAAGGTCTTAATTGCTTTTAATTATTCTACTGGGAAATTGGAATAATAAGTGACTATAGCTTGGTAATAACGCTGTGAAATTAGTAAAACAATAAAATGCATAGAAACGAGGCGGACTTGATAATTAAGCTTCAACACAGTGTTTAAACAGAAACTTGGGAAAGGTGTATCGAGAACGCTCAAAATTCCGTATGCTCCTTAGGTTATCACTTTTTGCTTTATTCTTTGCAAAGTGAGCCTTAAAGAAAAAACGGTTTCAACCAGTTCTGTAGTGAATACAAGGCCAGTTTAGATTGGTAAACGTAATGTTGATGAAAGATTGAATCAAGTAACAAAGTTTATAAAAGAGAACGATAGAAGATCGTATTTTATCGTGTAACAGTCGGTTTATTTGTAATCCATATCTCACCCCATAAGTCTTATAAGAATTGCACGTATCAAAGTTTAATAGTGCAAGTAATACAGGATAAAAATGCCATTTTCAATACACTTGTCATTATAAAACATACTTGGCTGCTTGAGATGTAAATCCGAAACAGCATATAATATAGTATACTCCCGTTACCTGAGACTCTCAAGGAACTGAAGAAATCGATCTCACTTAACGAATGTCCTACTTTAGTGAATCACTCGTTTAGAGGGACTATCATGATTCGGTCCCACAAAAAAAAGGTCCCAGTTTTCCGGGGTGCCAGGAAGTAATGGGAACATACTTTTAAAAGATATAATAAAGTAACTTTACTATTTTTGAAGTAGTTAAGGGATATGTGAACTGACCTTATTTGAGTCCCAACTTGGTCCAGTCTCTCCCTTGTAACGCTCTTTGATTTTGTTGATTAACGAGTTGATTTCATGTGACGAAAGCTCTTTTATATATTGTTGTTGTGTTGACACTTTGAATAACGGCTAACAAATAGTTAAAATTACAAAATACAGGATTTTTGTATAACATATCAATCAGACCATCAAAACTTCGTGGTGTAAACCTTGTAAAAATTGTTTGGATCAGTGAGAGTAAGGGTCATGCCTTCTTTCAAACACTTTCATAAAAGGTTTCACCGGAGAAGTTAGCTGGTCTGGAAATGATACATAAGCGGCCTCTGAAGAAGAAGAATCCAGTCGGGAGTAAACAAGTTAGTATCTGGCGAAGAGCACAACTGATTTGCAGGGAACGCAAAGCGGAAATTACTGTCGAAATTTTCTCAGAATTATTTTCTCATAACCTGGTGAATAACAAAAAAAGTAATCTCTGCGATATCAAGAAACACTGTAAAAAAGTTGTAGTTCCAAACAAAAACGATGCAAACTATTTTAGATGTTAACAAATCCTTGCGTCATTTTAATTTAGCGAAATTTTTGTTTTCTTCAATCGCACCCAAATTCCTCTTTCACACTTTTCACAATTAAAATCCACCTTATGAATTTCCCTAAAAACAACTACATGCAAAGTTTGTTGGGCTTAGGTACATCCGGACTGTTGTGAGAATAGGGCTGATACGCTGGTTGTAAACTTGTGCCCTAACAAAACAACAAAACTTTAATAACTACCGGTTTGCCGGTCTATTCGGGAATTAATCGTATTACAGAGCAGTGTAAAATTGGCGTGATGACAGGGTCGAATACGTGATCGACCAGCCTACCTGTAATCGGCGTGATTTATTGCGAAGTCAAAGTACTCACTGCGCCGGGCTATTTTGAAAACCGTCAAAATGAAACTCGGGTTTGTAAATCGCAAAATGCAGTAGTAAAGTATCAATTCTAAATATCATACCTGGTATCCACCTACTGTCAGTGTGAACGTTGCTTGAACGGGACGATTGGAAATGTAAGCAGAATTAATAAACGACATTAACAATAGCGGGAACCAGATTACTAAAATCAGCAGCGTCAGCAAAATCCCACCAACCACTAATTTGCTTGATTGCCAGTAAGCCATACCACGTGAATGTGGCCAGGTCTAAAATTTGAAAAGAATATTGGTGGCATGCGTATGAAGTTTGAAAAGAATATTGGTGACATGCGTATGAAGTTTTACAGGTAAATACGCAAACAACACAACAAATTCAGGTAAGACATGGCATGAAATCCTGTGTATCGAGAGCTCCACCATGGCTCCTTATATTTTGAGGTTACACAGTAATGCTCCCTTCATGATGTGTACACATATGGCGCTGTAAGAAACCTAGTAACCTTGAAACATGACAGAGACATTCGCTTTTCAAAGATCTCCATTCCATGAATTTCTCTGCATGCCGGTCGTAAAGATTTTATAAACAAAACACAAGAAAGAGTGTTTTACTTTCTCGGAATCTCTCCAGCACTTCATCACAAACACATTTGCGTATATATCTTCCATCTTCAACCAATGGCTAAGCGACAATGTGGTTTTCGTGCAAACCCAATCCAAAACACTACGCAGTTCCAACAAGAATGGAATGGATTGTATTCTAAAGAATGGACAACAGTCAAATAAGTGTCCTTCCTTAGCACGTATGCAAAACATACAAGGTCAGTCAGCAACCCGGGGTTTTTAGTGTATGGCCTTCCATCTGTAACAGTTAGTTCTTCTGCCTGGTGACTTGGAACTGGAAAGTTGACTTACCACCAGATATGGGTATATAACATTGTGCTAACTTGCCTGAAGGCCAGTATGAAGTCAGTCGAGGGCTCCAAAAGGATTGATACGCTGCTTTTAAAGCGCATCGCATCAGAGTAACAAGAAACGAACATGACTCGACTCGAGCACAACAGCCATAAAGATAACTAACTTATATTTTACCCTTGAAACAGGACACCACTTGTAACGGTGTAGTTTTTGGTCAAGAAATTGCCAAGTATACGTGTCGGATAACCACACCGGACCTGATATGCTGACAGACCGAAATATATACATTGGAACAGGTACATGAATATAGCCGGTATGTTGTGAATAAACGGTCTAAAATAAAGAAGAAGTAGTAAATTTGTGAAAATTTGGAAAATTTTCGTCATCACCATGACATTTAAGCACTTTTCTTGGACAAAATTTTACACAATCTGTCATAGAAAATATCGCTTGAGAGAATAAATAAAGGCCGTTTTCCATTAGGCAGAATCACCTAGGCGGACTTGGCTTTGTTGGACTTTGCACATGCGTAGCTCAATAATCGTCTAATGGAAATGGAAAATTCCGCCTAATGGAAAACAACCTTAAGGGTGACACATCAAATTAGAAAAGCTTTCGTTTACTTCTGTGTGATTTCTGGAACGATGACAAACAAGAAGATATGAAAGAGAAACACAAGTATGACCAGATGCAACAATTTCGCAAACACATGTTTCCTCATGTACAAAAACCTAAGAGATAACAAAAAGAAAATATCCCCATTATTATTTTATTATCTCCATTATTATTTTATTATCTCCATTATTATTTTATTATCTACTATTAACTAAGTGTTTACCCAGGATAACCTCTTCAGTTCCTGTGTAGGAGGTCCTACACCATTTAAACTCTTTCTTTATATCAAGTACAATTATTTTCTTTAAAGAACTTAGACATTTACTGAAAACAAATGCATCTTTGAACAAAACTTGATTTTTTAAGTAAGCGCCCCTTCCGAATAAACACCCATGGTAAAAGTTTGACCTTTAAAAAAGCGCCCAGAGAATTTAATTGGTCATTTACTGTACTTAAAATCAAACCGAGTCTTCACTATAATCAGTTTTTTACTCTCAGATTATGACAATAGCTTCCTTCATCCTTCATTGTAACAATCCATACTAATCTAATCTATGGTATACATAACCACAAGCACGAGTGTTTAAAAATGTGTATCTTCCAACAGCAGTTACTTGCTTTTAAATCTGCCCCTGGTTTGTCGAAAATATAAATTCCCTTGCATAGTCTGAACAATTTAATAGAAATAGTGGGTAAGAATCGGTTAGCATGGACAAAACAAAATTGAGAAACGATTAGATTGATTGAATAATACTACCTGTCCAACAGGATTAGTAGAAATTGAGTGAGTAACATGTACAGAAATGTTTTGGGAACCTGCGAGTAAGAAAAAAAAATGTCACATGTTATTCTTTCACACAAAAGAATAACAAACTTAGCCTGTGACTATGACAACCTACTATCCCATACTATAGTGTAAACTATTATGAGTCTAAGTGAAAAGACACTAATGAAAAATGACACTTTGAAAACTAACACTCTTTAACACCAGATGTTAAAACTAACAGGCATTTTGTAAAGGTATCGTACAGGTTTGTGATTGAGGATTTGGTAAATCATGGACAGAAATGGTGGAAGGTGTTATAATCTTTTACAAATGCAGGCTATAAAATCTTAATTCAAGCAATGTTACTGAGAAGAAATACGGGAACCAAAAAACTCACGTTATTTTCTTCAATAATTTTGGCAAAGTTGGACATGGATTCCTGTTGGAAAATAAAAGAAGAAGCATTCTAATCTTTGGGAAATTTCAGCATCATGATCAAAATGCAAATTGCATAATGCAAATTTTGACCAGTAACATGATAAAGTCTTGCAGTATTCACAAACATGTTAATCAAACATGTTTATTCAAACATGAACATTATTTTAAGCGTATGTTCGAAAACAACTAAACCAGATAATCAAACAGTGCTCGAGTACATAAAGGGCCTATAGAGTTATTGCCAACTCAAACGATGAGACTTTTACTTCACATAAAAAACCCCAATTTTTTAATGCTGTCTGGACACTATGAAAAAAAGATCAGATAATTTAATGATGACATTTCACTGACCTGGGTTGAAGAAAATGCAGACCAACTTGATAATATGATGATAAAAACTATGAATTGTGCGCCAAACATCCATGCATAAACATCAACGGCTCCAGTACCTACTTCAGGATCCAACATTCTCTGTATAAAATGCTTCACATTATGGAAAATGCTGAAATAAAGACATAACAGATAAATAACAGATGGTTAGGTTTCTTTGCTGCAACATCCAAAAGGCTATACTGATGAGAAGGAAAGATGGAATTGATGTTGATGATTTTCAAAGAAACTGCAAGGATCATTTGAAATCATAATGATGAATAAGATGACTGTCCTTATACCCATGAAAACAATCCCGATGCTACAAAGTATTTGGAGAAAACCCAGATGGAAAAGATCACTTTAGTTCTCCTTAACATTATCTAAATTGTTAAGTGTTGATTGCGGTACCTTGTACTTTTTCGGTGGGTGCTCCTAGATGTTGTGAGAACGGTACCGACGGAATCTTGCGGGGATTCGATATTTACCATTGCTTTAGGTTGAGTTTGTGCATCCCCTGAATCTGAAAAAAGACAATGTGGATAAAGTATACCAAAAATCACATTTGTTTAAAAGGTGGCAACAAAGCCAGACTTGATTATTTGAAACTATCAATGGCGTGTTCATTACATGAACTTTCCTCTCAAAATCGAACTTAATGACTAACGATAAGAAAAGAATAAAGAAAAGAAAAAATAAGAAAATGAGCAAAGAGGATCTGTTCTTACCATTGTTGGATGCAACATTATGCATTGCAGTATCTTCCTCATCACTAAATGATTTTTCTCTCCACAAACCATGAGCCTACCATTTAAATTAAATGAAAAAATACCAGTTTAAAGACATATATTTCGAAATCGGTTCGACAAATCTTTACTAATCAAAACAAAAACACACCATAACTGAAACTTTTCGATTTTTCTAGTATTTTCTCATTTTGAGAATGTCATTAGACCCACAGCTTAAGCCATTTATAATGCCTGTTATAACATCCCTGAATATTGAAAAGAAAGAAATTTCCCTTTCAATTACCTTTAAAGCAAATCTGTGAAAGAACAAACTCAATAACAACACCAAATCCCAAGCAGACGAGTACCGGTTACGTTCTATACCGATAATCCTTGGAGGACAAAGTGGGCTTTTGGCTTCTTTAGCATCGTAGTAGCTACACTCATTGAAGTTCAGTTGCTTATCTTCTGGTAGTTGAAATTGAAATATGTACTTGACCACAATAACAAGTTCCACGTAGGTGATGACCGTCACCCAGAATCTTTTAGTCGGTCTAGGAATGGACAACATACCCCACAAAAACACAAAGAACGGTAACGGCATGGACAATACACAGGCGTAATACATGTGATTGATTATCATAAGCGTATAACATAGTAAATCTGTGTGAGCAAGGAGAGCATAGTAAAATGCAACTGCCAATTGAACACTGTAAGACTCTGATTTTTTCCATGATACTTTCTCGTGTTCATGATCATCGTCAGACCAGGTGTCACTATCATCTTCTTTAGTGATGATAGATGTTGACATAATGCTCTTTAAAGAAAGATGAATGGATACATCGCAAATGGTTTCCAGTACCAAAAATTAAGAAAATAATTCTAACAATATGGATAAGAAAAAAATAAAATCATAAAAATAAAATAAAAGCACCTCTGGATAATTTTCCAACTTTTGCATTTTTGATGTTTGTTCCTCAATTGCATAAGTTGTTTGCGAAAGAGCGCGCGCACGGTCTTTCTTTTCAAGTGCCAACTGTGAGGTGATGTATCTGTAATCACTTGAAGTTTCGTTTAAATATTTCGTAGCAGAACTTGCAAGATCTTGGAAAAATGTTTTCATTGCAGTGAAAAGCTCTTGTGCTTTTTCTTTGCACGTTTTAGACGATTCAGTATCGCCATCTTCCTCAATTACAGATTCAGTCGACGCTTCAGGTGATGGGGAAATAACTTCTACAGTATGCACACTATCAGTTTTTGACTTACGTCTTTTTCGAAGAATGTTACAAAGCACGCCTACATAATTAAAATTACAATTCATTATTAAAAAAACAATTCATGTACAGAGAGAAATTGTTCAACGCCAGAAAAAATGAAATTAAAATACCGTCTGCTTGTTCTTTGTTCTCTTTCATTTGTTCCGTGTCTTGATCATCTTCATTAACCATGCTTAGGTGCTCTTCCTCGTGGTGCCCCTCATCTTCTGCTTGAAACTCGGATGTTTGCATGGGCGTGGTTGATATGGTGAGATCTTCAGTATCTTCACAAGTAATGTCTGTATCACTGTCCGTCTCGCTGTCTTCAAATAGGTAGTAATCTCCAGCATAAATGGCTGAATAAATTCAAGACAATTCATACATCAAAACAAATGTGATAAAATGCATAGGTAATAATGCACAGGTAATAATGGTCAAAAAATGTTAATAAAAACAGTTTTCAAAGCACAACTTTTTATGGGAGTGAGCCAAAACAACATGTTACCTTCATAATGAGATAGTGGTTCTTGAGCTTCAGGGTTTAGCTGAGCCAATCGTTGTTTCAATTTCAGTACTTTGGTCTTTATTATTTGCATTTTCCTTTTGTCACGTTGAATAGACTCATTAAGGCGAATTTGCAAGCACTCTTCAACAAGCTGTGCACCTCTGTACGCAATCATGGACTGTCTTCGATGCTCTCGAATCACATACTTGAAATAAATAGATTCCAATATACGATACTGTATCAGTGCAACAATGAAACAGACCGAATCCATCATTAGACCGGTATCATACTGCGCAATACAATCGTCATCTGTAGTAATGGGTGTGTCGTAAACCTCACTGCGTAGACAATACAAATTCAAGAGTTGAATGAGATAACAGTGTGTTTCACTGTAGATACTTGAGATAAACACGCACGAAACAAGCTAAACAAAAAGAAGAGAAATCATAATACAATTTTACTAGCTCTGAATGATTAATTTTTTGAGTTTTCAATTTACAATTACAGCCTGCATGTCTGAAAAAAAACCTAATTACGGACTTACTTGCAACCAGCATTTGGCGACCACAACAAAGAAATTATACATGATAAATGTCTTCCACCACCTCTTCATTGTACGACGTTTTCGAAGATATAAACCTTGCCCATGCCATAAGAAAAAGAAACAACCAACCATAAAGCCCGAGTTAAATAAACTTGTTGTTTGCTGTGCGGTGATGTAAACAATTGTTAACGATACCCAGATGAATTGATCCAATATCAGGATCTGAAAAAAAGTCAATTTTTAACGGTAGTGTACAACGTTCATCCATTGTGTATTTAATCCTACACAAATATCCCAAACAACACACTGATTTTCCAGAAACAGTTTGTAATGAGATTCTACAAACCTTTATAAAATCCAACCATGTTTTGTTGCTCATAAAATCTGGGGGCAGGTACTGTTCGTTGTTGGAGATTTGGTTCATAGGAGTTGTTTTGTGATTCGCTTCCATACGGAAAACATTAGCTTGGCAGCATGCAACAAGAAGTTGAAAGAAATCAGCTGAAAAAAATAAGAACATAAGCATCTTCATGACATAATAACAACTGATATCTGAATAAACTAATCCATTGTGACATATTATACTGTTTTGAAATGTCTCAATGATTAACTATCAAATGTCCAAAGCAAACCTTAAACACACTATGCACAAGTTAGTGCCATTAATAGCAATGGGGCCATTAGTTTGCAATAAAGAATTCAAAATAGGAGAATCTCCAACAGGTCTACCAACAATTTGATTTGATGAAATTTGTATAATAGCAAAAAGTACACAACAGATCCATCTAAGTTTTAAAATATATATGTTCGTGTTTCATCAAGGTTACAGAACAATTCTTGTTTTGAAAACTTTGATTTGTACATCTGAATGCATGGATAAATAAAACTGCCCTTACATAGCTACTCATTCAATGATGGTATGAATTTATTTTTCTGATTCTGAGGGGTTAGTGAATACTTGTGAAATGAAATTATTACCAAGTAATAGGTTCTGGTCTTGTGGCTTCTCAACGTCCGTCAAATATAACCATTGTACGAGATTGTCAGGTTTGAAATCATCCCAAGGATAACCTAGAAATATTGCCAGCATAATTTACAAGATCTTTGCTAACTATTTTCTTGAAGAAGGAAAATAAGAAAAAAACACGAGGCATGGTGAGTCCAAAACACGAGTGTTGTTTTTTTTATGATAAATCAAAATTGCACTACTTCAAGTTAACGAATTTGATTAGATGTCCAGGGCATGATCCCGGATTTTTGGAAAATGACATTTAGTGTGATGAGAAACTATTAGGGCCTAACCTAACTATAACTAACCTTTTATTTTCTTCTAAAGATTTGCTGATTATTTTGGGGGATAAAATCATTCCAATGAAGTTGTTTAAGTTTTACAAAAAGAATAACGTCAGTTGTAATGCAAATGATTGGGAAGTTGTATTTATTGGGAAAATAATGCTATACATCATCTCTCAGACCCTAGCTAATACGCTGATGTCAGCAGATAAAAACTATGGAAAAATAATGGAAGGTAAGCTTGCCTTTACAGAGGCCAGGAGGCCAACCAAGTATCAATACATATTGGACAAGAAGCATGATAGACAAATAAGCTACATAAAAAGTCCATAGCCTGGCTGCGTTCTTGCGTTTGACCAACAAAAAGATGAACAACCACAGCGAATGGATGACAGAAACAGCGTCACCACGGATACACATACTTAAAATCATCACCATAAGGTTGATCTATAAATAACAGCATATAATTAGAATACCTTGTTGCATTAATGCAAAGCTGTGGGAATTAATTGGCTTCAGTCATGCAAATTCCTTAATGCCTCGTCTTTATGGCAATTTGTTGTGAGGGGGCTCCATTTAGTTTTGTCCAAGACTGTCGGCATTTAAAATAGTTACTAGAAAGATTTTGAAAAGATTTTGCCACAAAGTGCACCGTGGGCATTGTTGATGATAAGAAACCAAATTTTTTTTATCTACAGGCAGTCAGGATTTTTCCAAAAATTCAAATAACAGTGGGATTTGTTGTCCAACGGAGGAAAAAATAACTTCGAATAAACGAAAGTTCAAATAATGTGCAGGTTCAAATAACTGATGGATATTTACAAGGGTTTGTTAAAGAAAAACCAAGGGAAATAAAAATTATTATAATAATAGTCTGCTGTAGTACAAATATAACAGCTTCCTTTTTACATTTTGGGATTGAAATTTAATCAATGCCATAACAACTGTTCTAGCATTTTAATTCTATTATTTATCAAATTTTATATAAAAATTGTTATTTTTAAGCATAGTTGTTGTAGTGACGTGATCATGGGTGCAATATGCCCCCAAAAGCTTGTCAAAATATAAATTGGTTGTCAACAGTTGTTGTTGGTTCTCTGTCAGGATTTTCCAAATAAGCAAGGTTGCAGCTGTCGTCTACTTAGTGTTATAAAGCTTTCACATTTTAATTCCAGGACAATTTCAAATAAACAAAGAAAACCCAGGACTTCCATACTAAATTTCACGGCACTCAAGGGCTTTCCAGGATAGTGGTCACTATAATATTCCCAATTCACATGACTAGGAACATAATAGCTTCAAAAGAAATTACCTCAACACCAAACAAACTGAAAAAATGGTTGCATAAGTATTTAACACAGTTCACAATGTTTTCGTCCGCCATTTTACGTGGAGTATCTTTAAACAGAATACCAGACGGTGGGGTTGTTGTGTTTTTTTGAAAACAATATAACTCCTGCAAGATAAAAATCAAGTTGAAAATTTAAGGGTACACCTCTATAATGGAAAAGTTCAAACGACGTAATATTTGTTGTTTTGAAAAATTAGTTGGTTGGTAACCTTGTGTCTGGTTATCTAATCATCACAAATCATCACAAGACTCCAAACTTATCTGCTTCAAACATGTCCTTCATTACAGACATGGTATCATTCAAGTACCTTATCGGGGGAAAACAAATGAAGGAAAAATGACTAAGATTTTCCTCCCCGATAAAGTATAACATTGAAGGGTCACATTCACAAGAAGTTAACGGTTAATCAAGAATTTCAACCTTTAATGTTGATTCAAAACCAGCAACTGCAAACTAGGGGATGAGGGGCTCGAAATTCAGCAATTTTTATGTAAAGGTAAAAATTTAACACCCGCACCAACCTTATTACTGTAACTAGTGTGATTTTGTTTTTTCAGCATCAATTTATTTTGTATTAATTTTTGTAAAGCATTAATTAAGAAAATGTTAAAATGCACTTTATCAAAAGAACGTCTAGAAGTTATCTACATTATACAAGCACAACAATTATGATTTCCCATGTAACATAATATGACACAATTCAATCCACGTGAAAACTTTTTATTGATAATTTGTGCTAATTTTTGTAATTTTTGTCTTTGTAAATTTCATTTGCACAAATCGCTATACGCTTCAATTTCATTTTCCTAAATAAGATCATTTTTAAGATCTTATAAAGGTTCAAAGAAAATGCTATTCATTTTCCATTCTCACTGATTAAGTTGAAAAAAACAACAACAGCTGATACAAACAATACAAACCTGATGATGGCGAACAACTTTTTCGAAGACGATAAACAAAACAATGAATAAATAGCCCTAAACAAGAAAATAATGCTTGGGTTATTTTCTGATCTCATCCAATGTTGATTCCCAAAACGAATCTACATATTGACAGGAAACCCTATATCTATCCCTTGATGCAACATTGTTAAACTAAAACGGATATTACAATTCATATTTCAGGTATTACCTTTGAATATTAACTTCTGTCACGTATTGTCTCTTTGTAAGCTCAAAGCTTTGATTTGACATCAGTCAATATTCTCTGGTAATGCCCTCATAAACAGTTAGTAATGGGTTATTACACATATTCTTAAAAATTACTTTATATAAAAATAAATATGTAAACAGACTTTCTTTTTTTCACCTTTTTTTCATTTTTTATCAACATTTGATTCTTTATGAAAATAAAGAAATATTGTTGCCATGACATTTCAGGGGGCTATACAGGTGAGTATAGACAGGAGTGACGTCACTTTTAAGCTTAATTAACCAAGACTGCCTAATTTATTATATGAAAATAGGACCCTACACAGGTAATAATCATAGAAATAAATCATATTTATTCTTAAGAAACATTGTTGTTAAAACATTCATTCAACTTTTTTATAAAAATCTCTTAAAACAAACTTATAAGAAATTCCCTGATCTTTTATTGTGAAAAACCTCTTCCAGCTTGCAACAGATAACTGAAGGATGTACATGGATGGTCAAGATAGAGTTACAAAAGCTTACCCTCACATCCACAGAAACTTCATCAGATTTGTGGAAACCCAACCACCATGCATTGCTGAAGAAATGACTTCCATTGAGTGCCTGAGGAGTAGTCTAAAGGAGACAAATGTAAGTATGCTCAAGATAGTAAAACATAATATAATAACTTCACTGACTTCATTGTAAAGAAACTCTTTATTTAAATCTCGGCCCCTGATAATTTTGTTATTGTTTTGGGAAGATGACAAATAGAATGACCAATGTTAAAACAAGAAAAAATGTTTAAGTTTAAGTTTTAAAACAAAAGAAATGATTTTGTTTCAAAATAAAAGTAGGACAATCCCATTTTGGGCTATTTGCCTTAAATCAGTTGAGCTTAAGAATTAACATGATAAGGCAGATCTCAGACAAGACAACATCCAATATCAGATTATTCAGTCTCGTCTTGGTAAAATCAAACTCTGCTGCCCATCGTCAGATTACTTGTCTCGACGGAATATATCTCAATATCCAATCTTGTCTTATCTGTTTAGTAACATCAGATATATACTTTTAGGAGAAGGTTACTAGGCAACTCTGAATAAAAGCAATCTTTCTGTTCTACCTTATTCAGTTTTGCAGTGCAGTTTGAGTTGATAGAATTTTCTTTAACAAATTGTAGTTGATACAACATAATTACTAAGACGACAATGGAAGACCAGACAATAAGTATGTAGTTGATAAAACGGTGAACCAATGTACTTGGCATTGACATGACAAGAAGTAGCATAAAAACAGCATTGATAGCTGAAACCTGAAACAAGAAAAAGTAAATTCTAGACAAGAAAACAAAACAAATTGATCATCATTCTGATCAATTATAGAAAAACCCCAAAAGCACTCAAAGCCCAAAAATAAAAAAAGGAAGTCTGGGAAATTAATTTCTTCATTTTTAAGGTAATTTTACTTCATTGAACTATGCAGACAAAATCTGATCTGAGTTTTTCTCATGAACCAGTAGAGATTACATATTTTTCTTCAGTCCATATCAAAGTCAAAAGTAATCAAAAAGACAAACTGCAAGTAATAACTAATGTGGCATGAAATTTCTTATGAAACACAAGTTGCAGACAATTCCACCTAGTGGAAATCCATACCGTGGTCGCTTTTTATTCTACAATTTTATAAATTCAACTACAATTCTGCTGAGCATGCTAAAATTCAAACCTGTTGCAAGACCACCATTATAACAACAAAGGAAACAATTTTGGATGAATGGATTTCTGCAATTCTCCAAAGAATGACGGTGAAATTATCATAGTGTTTTTTCAAGTTTCTTAAGGTGCTTTTGCTGTTATCGTCATCAATATCGTCATCGGATGCGCTATTGATATAAGTACTTGTTGCAGCAGTTGACATTGTGACTGACGACAAATCTGTTGAGGTCCTCACTGCACTTTTATTTTGGTGACTGTCATTGCTTGTATCAACTTTCGTTTTACATCGCCGGAACCGAAGTAATCCACTTATTTTTAACATCAATGGTCGGTGAAAGAAATGTAGTTGTATGACAAGAACGATAGAGAAAGTGGTGGGAATCAACAGCTCCACTAGAAGGCTGGCTTTACTTTGCTGACGAAGACCAATGTCATGTAACCTAAGAAAAGATCACGCTAATATTTGAGAGATGCTAAGGGAAAGCATTGCTGAAGAAAAATGAACAAACTATCTAAAACAATAGGGAAATGAACAGAAAGATAGGAGTTTAGTCAATCAACAAAAAATAAACACTTTTGTACCATTTTTCACTCAAGTGTGTTGCATTCGACAAATATTGCGGCATATTCTCGAACTGGTAGATATATATTGTCAATAACATCAAAATGGAATAGACAACCATGAACCACCACAAGGGACGCAGGATTGTCTTCCACGTGCGCAGGGAAAACTATTGTTTAAAAAAGACAAAGATAAAAGAGCTGATTTAAAAATAATTCAACTTTAAAAGTAACACATTTGCTGAAATGAGAACAAGAAATCCTAGAAAGTGGACATCAAATATTAGCCAGTACGTAGTTCTCTCTCTAGTTTACAATGATTGGTTAATTGATAGGATATTGTAAATAGTTATCAATCGTCGTATGTTTTGCAGGCACTGAACTAGCACCTCTTATATGGTCCATGCTTTGGGCAAACCAAAAAAATGTCAGCTTATTGTTACTATGAATTGAGAATAAGGAATAAGCATCAAAATGTTTCTTGTCAAAATTCAAACAAAAGTTCCACCTGGTAGATTATGAACCCAACCAAAAAGATGACCATGTAGAAGACTTGATATAAGGAAACACTGTTTTGAAGTGCCACCAGCAAAAATGCTCCACAACAAACCAGAATCCAATACTTTGCAAGGATGGATTTCAACATTGTCATGAAAGCTCTTGCATCATCTGATGTTTTCGCATTATCAAGTACATCAACGTTTCCCACTGTATGATAATATGAATGAAACATGTTTATGAAATGGTTAATAAAACCAGAAATCATCTTGGTATTTGTTAGTTATGAAGATGACAGTTTAAGTAGGCGTTTCCAGAGTTTATGTTTAAACTCAAGCTCAATTCTCTTACTGGTCCCATTTTCAAACAATCATTAGTAAATGTGGATGTACTGTAGCCCTGGGGAGATTTATAATTTATAATTGTTCTTTATATCAAAATAGTAATAGAGTTCTTAAATGGTGAAGCAAATAAGAGAAAACTGTGTTTAAATACGATCACAGGAAACGTCTATTCCATTAAAAGAAATTAAACAGACTAACCGTCACTCCTTGCACTGGACACTAAAAGAAATTATTGAGAATTATGACATATATAATGGTTATTTCATTTGCCCACACGAGAGAATGAAAAGAGGTGATCGATCACCCTTAGGCTTGAACAATTTCCGCATCAGTCTGGGAGTGAAATCAACTGAGTTCGAAGTAACTTAGACTACGTTTCTGGAAAACTTTTTGGTCCACTTCATTACAATATCTTATAAAAACACTAATCAGATCAGTACATGTTGACTATTCCATAAAACAAGGTTTAAACAGAAACACAAGAAAGGTCTATTTTGTACCTGATCAATTCAGAAAAATTATGGAAAATGGTATATTCTAAACTAATATTGACACAAAATTTATAGTTCCTTTCAATAAAAAATGATTTGCTCAGATGGAATGTTTTTGAAAATATTAACAAATAAAAACAGATGACTACGTGACTGAATGTTATTTGATAAAATACTACGAAATGCTGTGTTGGTCATAAAGCTACAAAAAGTAAACAAAGGAAGAAAAAGGCAGTGAAAACACAATTTGTTCTTTTAACACTTCTAAAAATCATAGTTGCAGTTTCCAACAGAGATTATTTGGAGACATGCCCTTACATTCCCTCCCTACTGTGATCTACAACAGTATACTCTCCAAGGAATTAACGAGGATTGCTGTATTAAGTCATTTATTAATACGAAACACTCTGGTATACACACAAAAAGATTTTTCATCATAATTAAATTTCATAATTTGGGTAAAGAATTGTTTTGGATTACTTTTCGTTTCGGACGAATAATGACATTTAGTTAATTTATATGTTTCCTTTAATTATTTGGGAAGGAAAAAAAAAAGATTATACCAAAAATCACAAATATCATTGCTGGTCTACTTTATCGGCCTCCATTTTCATTTTTCAGATAATGAAATATTGTAATGATCAAGTCAATTTTCTACCAATATTCATGGTAGACAATTACTAGATTTCTTTCTAACAGGACTTTCTCTTGCATTTTGTTTGATTTTTAGTTTACACAAGCTTTTAATGAACAAATAAATACAAAATACATTCCTAATGAAAATTAATGGTTTTGAACTCAAACAGTGGTCTTGGTTTGGGATCTGCCGTTTATTCATGCAATTTTTTTTATAGAATGTGTAAACCAAAACATTTTTTTCACTACACGTGTGGAAATTGAATTGCATGGAAGTTATCTCGTTATTAGTTTGTAACGAAATTTAGTTTCAATTTTGTTAAAAGATAACAAGAAAGAAAGAATACAAGATTTCATCCAATCACAGTTGAGTATCTAACACTTATTACTAATTTTGCTCATGTAAACATGCAACGGTCTTTTGAAAAACAAGCAACAACAACAAATATATTCCAATCATCGTCAACATAGTCGAGCCACTCTACTAGGGTTCCTGTTTATGCTTTTATTAAAAAGGCAGAGGAAAACAGAAACAGACGCTTTTTATCCTAATTCAAAACAGGGGGGCCTTATACCTCGATGTTAGAATTCACTTTCACTGGAAACATAACCACTCAAAACATTTCATTGGTAGGGAGTAGAGGAAAAGAAGTTTATGATATAAACATAAATACCTGTCCTTTTAATGACATTCATAATTGTTGTTAATACCATATCGTCTGAGTTGTGTTTTTTTTGTGAGATTTTCTCATGGTAGTGTTGTCGCAAAGTCACCAGAAACACCAAAGAAAATATTGTCTATGAAAACAAAAAAATAAAAACAAACATCAACAAAGGAATTACCTTACTGCTCGAACATGTTTCGATAATCTTTCGACCCAAAGGTCCCATTGTCTTTATTAAGTCACAATATTCATATTAGTGAACAACCGAACGATATTAAGCAGATAATAAAGAAATTAATGTTTTCCTAAGCTCAAGGTTTTAATCAAAGTTTTAATCTGAAATCTGTCTTAATTCATAATAATAACGTTCATTTCATTTCACAATTTTGTTTCATATAGTTTCATAGAATTCCGTTTGTAAAGTATTACCTGTGCCCCAAGATGTAACACTGGATATGTATAATGAATTAACCCTAACTCTGAAAAATTAAACGCTCCTTCTTTGATGGGCATTTCATCATCACGAAGGTTCAAGCCATATATATATTGAACGATTAACAACAGGTCAGCGTAGATGACAAGGTAAGGCGAGGAATTCATGCAAAACCAACGAGCAAAGGGTGTTATCCATGTCAAACAAGCCCACAGGAGCAAAACAAAAGTGACCCAGGAATGGTATAATATGCTCCAAGTCTATAATCAAAAACATGACATGGCACCTTTACATATTATAACAGAGATATAAAACAGCAAATAATCCCAGGTTATCTGTCCTTAATAGTTATGCACTTTGTACTACAAAATTTTGACAGGGACACATCTGAAAGTCACGTGATTGTCTTGAAAGTCGGCTCATATCTAGTTCTCATTATTTGTCAGTAGATACACTAAAACTGGATTTACTTTTATAAACCTTTAATAAGCGATGCAATGCAGTCATGAAATTTATATGCAAGCATTCTGATTAAAGTTTTCATCAAGAAATATGATTCACCAGTTGTTTGTATGTTAGTGTATTTTTAACCACTGTTTTCATTCATCTTCTACTGATAACTAATTTTTTTTGAAAATTTCGAATTTCATTATAAATTCAATCCTGGTGCACTTGCTACTACGATATCGAAACCTCAATGGAAGACAGAAAGATCTGAATTATCAATCATCGTACCATCATAATTATCAGTGCAGCTATATAGCTTTGTCTCATTAAGAACGTCATGATGCTCCAAAACGTGCCTTGGATTTGCACAGCTTCTCCGTCCTTTTCATGGTCCATTTTAGGCTGCTGTGCAATGGTTAGACTGCCATACTGTTGTGCTCCATCACTATCAATGAGAGGCTAAATTACAAGACTTCAATTAGAATGTATGTATAACACCTTTATTGAGAACTGAAACCTTATTACTTATACAGATCAATAGCACAACTTGAATTGCATAAAAAACATTTTTGACAGAAAATTATTGATTGTCATAGATATATTCAGGAAAAATAGAAATATATTGTATAGGCAAAAAATGGAAAAGTGGAAAAGTCGCTATGACCTTTCTTTTCAGTCTTAAATGTCCATTAGGTTGCTTGCACATTTTCCTTTTCTACTTACGCCTCTGATTGTAATGAAGAATTCCCTTAAAAACCTACTTTAAACTGACATCAAACTTTCGTTATCATACATTTATACTCAACATCATATTCAAGTGTAAAACACTCTTCAATTCTCAATTCAATTGTTGAATCATGCTTTTTTTACCAACAATTTTTGTGAAATTTGTGAAATAATATTCTACTTTGTGGATAGACCTTGTTTTCAGTCTTAGTAGTAATACAATTATGTCATAAGAGAAAGTGTTTAATAAAGTTCTTTTGTATTGCTTAAGTATATTTTTTATATTTAATATTTAATTTTCAATATTTTAGAAATGAGGAAAAACCTGCTCTGACGTAATTTACAAAAAAAGAGCCTACATAGACTTTAAAGCTGATTTTCCACTTACAGAAAACTTCACTTTCCGCGGATGGGAACATAAAGGAAAATTTACCGCAAATAGAAAAAGAAAATTTCCTGTTTTTAATTTCCACTGTAACTATTGAAAATTTGAAACACATGAATACTCCTTAATAAATTTTACTCATGAGAATTGAATAATAAATGTTTTTACAACAGTCACAAAAGATAACAAAAATTCAAAAAAAAAGATTGGTTAATTTCTTTTTACCTTGTTTAAGAACAAATTTGCATAATATTAGACATTTTTCACACTGAAAATTTCACTAGGAAAACATTTTTCTGAGCACGATGTAAACACTGCCTGTATGCATGTTCAGTAACATTTCTTGTCTGTTCCATTCCTGTCCATTATCCTTAATCGCTAAATTAAATGTCTCACCGAAGTCTCTTTCTTCACAGTTTTTCTTACTGAATTTAACATCCACCATGGTGACGGTTTTTGGCCAGACAACATTCCGTTGCAATACTATAAAAATAACGCTTGCATTATAATTCCAGTAATGCACAAAAAACATCAGATAATGTGAATAATCTGAATACCTCCATTAACCAGTAGTTTTTTTGCAGAGTTCATCAACACAAATTCACAAAATAAGTGTAACATTTCACCAGGAGAAAAGTACAATTTCCACTTTTTGTATGCCAATTTGTTTTTCAAAATAAATTTCATCAAATAGAATGTCACGGATATCAATTAAGAAGAGAAGAAATGATAAGCAATATTAAGAAATCTTTTACAACGACATATAATGGGTAATTCACTCTTTTTCTTTTTTCTTGATACTCGTTTTATAAAGAGAAACATGAAAGTGGGATATTGATTCGCATTAGGGGATTGCTCTCAAAATCAGTTGTTGATGAATTAGTGAAGTGAAGAAATGCTTAGACGAATGCTACAAAACACTACAAAACGTTTTTCCATATAAGCATTTCTTGTATTTTTCTTTAAAAAACATTCAAATAGACAGAAAAACAAGGTGTTGAAACCTTCATACCTTTTTGTACCTCTGTCTATTGCTTACGGCTAATATCCAATACAAAACAAATATAATGAACGGATAGACATAAAACGGCCATCTCAAGTTGTTATTGAAAACCAGTTTTAGATTTCTACTACAGTGTGTCGTTTCGATAATACCTGTTAATCCAAGCAACCTGTTTGTAAAAAGGTGAATGGAAAAAGGGTGAAAGACAAAGTGAAAGGAAGAGTCACATGATGGAAACAGATAAATAAAAACAAATGTTATAACGGACTCCAATTACTTAACTTCTCTTCACTTTAACTTCACTCACAGAATTTTTAAGAAAGTTATGTTTAGTGAGCAATTGGGAAAATCGGAGAGGCCTAACATTGTTTGAAAATCTCCAATGCCTTCCATTTCCCAACTTGAAAAACATCAGGGTGACTTCTGAGTGACATTTGATTTTCTGTATTATTTTGTGGGATTAATCATTTCGATAAAGTTGATGTAGTAAATTGTCATCTCTCAGATCTTAGCTAATATCCTGCCTCATGTTGTTGAATTGCAAAAATTTGCTGTTTTAATCTACAACTTCTAAGATACTCAGAAATACAATAACTTAAACAATAATGCAACTAAGATGTAACTAGAAAAAAATGTTCATGAAACAGTTACCTAGGTATAAGATTCGTAGCATCCACATAATTTTGGAAGAAGGGGAACTGGTATAGATACAACACGAAGACATGCAATCCTGCATATATGGTTAAAAAGACGTTCAAGATTGAAAATATAGCACCACTTCCAATGTGTTTCGATAGATGGAACGCCCAAACAATTCCAATAATTATAAAAGTTATAAAATACACTGAAGACAACATGTTTGGTGCTATGATGCCAGCAAGCCACAAGAACAAGACTTCAATATATGGTAATAATTTTTCTATGAATGACACGCTGGCTGGTACAATGAGTGAAGAATGACTTGTGTCAATGTCATTTTGTGAAGAAGAAGTAGGTATAGATAGGTGACGGCTGAACAAAACTCCAATCAGAGAGCATGCCAACACAACGACATCTGGTGCAAGCAGACGTATAATATCTTTGACAGCGCAATCCTCAAACCTAAACCATAACGTATTAGAAATAAGATACAGAGCTGAAGTTATTAAAAACCCGAATAACCAAGGTAAGGAATGTTTGGGTGTATCAAACGTGACAGTAACTTCCTATTTGTGTTTGACTGGTAAAAAGATCAAAAATATAATGGCATGTTTAATGAAATCCAAAAATAAAGATAGTTTAAAGATTTTTTAAAAATAATTATGGTTTGCTCGACTCAAGTTGGGATTTTTCAGAGGTCATTGCCAGCCAATGTTTTAGTCTATAAGCTTATCTCTATAACCATGTTAATGAACCAATTGAATATTGAAAGGAAGATTTTGTTGAATATGAGAATTCAAAAATATCGAGCACCACATGACCAAAGTTGTTCTGTTAAACACAGGTGTTTCTCATCCTCAAAATTGTTTATGTTGCACTGAGAAAATTAATTTTTTGAAGTACCAAAAATATTTCTGCTATAAAAGGTTTATTGTACTCTCTTAAAAGGAATAATTGTAAAATCTTTCATTATACCACAAACTCTTATTTAAATTATTGTACTATTTTTGGTGTATATGTTCATAATGAGCGCAAATGCAGAAGTTTTTAACAAAATTCAAAGTTTCAGTGAAAAATGCAAAATATGATAAGCATAAAAGATGATAACTTGATGCAGTAAACACTTGAGCACTACATAATGCTAGAAATTTTTGAGCGAATTATTTACCTGGTACAAATCTCCTTTTAGTTCGTAAATATTTGCGAAACTATATTTTTTCCTAATTTTGTACCCTGTGGTGGTGATAGAGCTGAAGTGTTTCAAAACAAACTGAACACATTATTATTACAGTCCCAAAGAAACTTTACGCATCCAAAAAGGAATGAAGCTTTGCATGAAATTACAAAAGATTTCTGTGTAAAGGGGTTATCTGTTAGATGAAGTTATTATGATTGTTTTGAAATCTCGCGTTAGATAAACAAAAACTGTTAACTTCTATGGTGACTCTTCGCGAAAGCTAATTATCTTACAGGGAAATGATCTTACACGGAAATGATCTTACACAGAAATGTAAAGTTTCTTTCAAGTAATTAGACCTTTTAACAGATTTTAAAACAAAAATATAATAGAGTTGTGTGAGCTAATAATGGCAGACATTCAAATGAAATTTCATAAAAATCTGGACAACTATTATAACATAAGTGATGGCAGATTTCCACAAGCTTTAGTAATTTCGTAGCCCTGCAGTATGAAAATTATTCTAATTAATGCCTCCTTCTTTTTAAAGGCCTCTTCTAATTAAAAACCCCTTTTACAAGTCGAAAATTGAAATGCTGTTAAAGGACACCTCAGACATTCATGAGAGTCTATACTACCTGAGAGTACCTGAGAATCTTTTCAAAATATATAATTACGATTAGCTAATTTTAGCCATTGGTACAATTAAAAACATGAAGAAAAAAGTTCTCTTACAAATAAAATCCAACTTGAATTGAAATATTCGATGCTGTGGAACCTGAAAATCAAAGGTTACACCAACATTATTTAACTACCAGAGCCAAAAGTTGATAGGAACAACTAGTCATAATAAGTTATAGATATTAACCTAGTGGGCAAAATCTTAGTGGAGGAGTGTTTTTTATTAAAACAGCAGGTGATATTGCTTCAGGTGATATTGCTTGCCATTGCTATAAAAAAAGCTCCTCCTCATAGACTTTTTGAAGATTTTGCCCACTTGGAAGGTGCCACGTTCTATCAAAGTGAACATTACAGTGAAAACAATTATGATAAAAGCTAGCATTTATACTTTTTGTGCAGTCAAATTTGATAGGACGACCAGACCCAATGTCAATGTTCTGCCCTATACTTACGATTCACAATATTGATAGTTACGGGGAGGGGGAATTTCTTTTGTTTTTGATATTTTTCAAGCACATTTTGTCACTGATTGTAGATTATAGTATTGGAAAATGGGAAACAAAACTTCAGAATATCTCATTGGAGTAAAAATATAATTCTAAAGGGTACAAACATCACAGACTCACTAATGATTTGTAGCAAAGAAAAGAGAAAAAAGACAACTTCACTTACATGGTCTGACGAAATGACCGTAAGGTGGATAGCTGACGAGTACAATTTGAAAAATAACCTGGCTAATAATGAAGACAATTGAGAACGTGAAGATGACCCATTGCAGATGAAGACTTGATTCTACAAAATCAAAGTGAAAGTAAATAATTATGAATACTGAAGCAATACACAAATCTGAAGAAGATAACAAAAGACAAACAGCTTACTGGATCCTCTTGCACTGGGGCTTGGAAGAAGTGGTATAATAAGCAAGAACAGCAAGTAAACAGCAGATAAAAGACTGTAACGAAAAATACACCCTAAAAAATACAAACAAAAATAATTTATCATTAATATCGATAATTGATCCATTGTTTAGAAGTATTGTGATTAATATCAATAAAATATGTTTCCAAAAATTTTCCCAAGGAATTCTCCTTTGAGTGGATTCCAATAATGGAGGAGTACCTATACAGACATGCTACTTGGTTCATTATTACATTTATTTCATTATTACCAGCGCTTTTTCATAGCAAAATAATGTGAGCTAGAATGTGAAGCATCATCATGATCTACTGCAGCAGTGGGGTTAATATTCGGATATATGAAATTAAGAGGTCAAAATTTTGGAAATGTCTGTAGGGTTAAAGTTTACACTTTTTTAGACATCACAAAATTATGCAACTTTTACCTGTAAGCAAGGCCAGTGGAAGAATCAGTCTGAATAAAATCTTGGGTAAAATTTCCATCATAGCCAGAAAATTAGTAAATGCATTATAGATAGCAAGTGTTATGGATAGCAAATATTTCTCTTTAGATTCATTTTAAGTCTGAAAGAACAAGTTATGTGAATTATGAGTCAAAATCATTTGATAATGTTAAGTAAGAAGAAAAAAAAGACTTTATAGTTTTACTGCAAAAGTTTTTTGGTTAAAAACCACCTCATTGCAAGATGGCAATTTTAAGAATTTTCCAAAAACATTCTGCAGTAAAAAAAAATTTGTATTTCTCTCTGTCCTTTAAAACAAAATACATCAGTCAAAGGTAGAATATTATTCTGCCCAGTCATTAGTCTGAAAACCTATTATACAGGGTCCATACTCTTAAAACCTATTATACAGGGTGCATACAATAGATGACTTGCAAATGACGTTTTTTGTTTTTATTTCACTTGATAAGGCAGATTTTTAACAATGAGTAATCAGTGTTATTCAAGAGGGAGTTAAGACAAACTGACTGCCAATTTTGCCTGCCATTTTCAATGCTTGACACACACTTAGCCCATTACGCAATCATTCATTTTTTGATTTGATTATCTTACCATATTTGCTATTCAGTGTAAAAAAATATGTGACACGAGAAAAAGCGTCGATTTACATCAAGCAGTTCACATTGTATATATTTTGTTTCAAAAATTATTTTCCTAATGAGATATAAATACTTACACACATTGCCCTAACCCTAACCCTAACACACATTGATAACATGTTGATAACTGAGAAAAAGGATAATAAGAAGCTTCATGGTTGTTTAAAACCTATATAATCGACCTCACATTCCAAAGGTCATCATCAGAGTGATAACTAAAACAGATATCACAGAGTTTATCAATAAACTGGTCCAGAATGCTCAATAGTTATAAAGTCTCATTTAGCAAGACAAGACTTCATAAAAGCAAACAATTATAATAATTTCCAAGTTATATTAAAACTGAAATGAATTTGTTTGATCAGCCTGGTTACTAAAAATTTATTTTAAACATTGTGTTTTCTTTTTTCACATTGCTTACAAAGTTTTCAAAACATTAAAAAATAATGTGTGGACGCTCAGTAATCATGCCGAAACTATGGGATAAAATGATAGCCAATTTCAAAGGATTTTTTGCCTTCGGCCCAAATCCAATAAGTAAAGGAAAAAATTCTATCAATATTTTCAATATCTTAATTTCAAACTCAAAAGATTATATAAATAAAAAATACAGTCAAATGAAAATGCCACAGATGTATAGGTTTGGATACAATGAGAAAAGGAGAGAAAACCATGCACTGTGGTAATATTTTTCTTGCCTATGCAGAAAGCCAAAAATCTCAAAAACTACAAAGAATTATAAAATACTGAAAAGAGACCTGTGTTAAACAACATTATGAAAAAATCTTTTAGGATTATTTTAGATTAGATTATTTATTTCACTGTAAACACAGCTGGAGACCAACCAGATAGTCAAGGCTAGTCTAATTTGTTTTTAAACAAATGTTGCCAATTTTTTTTCATTGTAAAGGTTATTTATTCTGTTCCAACAAATGATTGACTGGTATTTAATACTGTATATGCCATATACATATGTTTTAACATTTGGGACTGTAAGGTTGTTATTAGAAGCATTTCTAGTATCATGGTTATGAGTAGTTGCAACAAGACTAAATATGCCCTGAAGTGACATAGGAAAATTATTATGAAAATGAACATATGCAAATAAAAAAAAAATCAATTTAAGTTTTGTTAAATAGTGGAAGTGAAGAACTTCTTGTAGGTTTAAAGTGTATAATTTTAAGAGCTCTATCTTGCAGAGACATGATTCTTTTGACATTTGGATTTTTATTTTGCCCCCATATTTGATAGACATTATGTTAAATGTGAAGAGAATATAGCATGATATATATTTAAGAATCTCTTTGGAAAAATGATGTTTTATTTTGGCTAACATGCCAATAGATCTAGGTTGTTGTCAGTTTAAGTGTTGGTCAAGATTTACACCAAGATACTTTACAGATTCAGAGAATTTAAGTTTTTGACCGTTTATATATTTTCAATTTTTTAGTTCGTAATCCGTAACTTCCACTAATCTTATCCATTTATCCCGAAACTCACCACAATTGTTAACAAAGACTTAATGAACAACTTGATAGAAAAAATTGTGCTGATGTCATAATTTTAGCTCGAGATACAAAATGAAGCACCTACCTAGTCAAGTAGTAAATGATTATCAAAAAACAACATCACCAATTTGAAGACAAAAGAAATGTGAATTCTGTTTTTTTTAAGTAGCTATACCCAAAAATAGCCCAAAAAGTATAGCCAACTTGTAGCTGGTTGGCTTCTAAGGTGTTATAATCCTTGTTTATAATTTTTTTTACCATGACATGAGTACAAAATAAGAGCTAGCTGAATGAACGAGAGAGATTGTGTGGAAAAGAGAATTTTCGTTTACAAGGTCCCATTGTGATCGTGTTGAATTTACAAGATGCGCAAGACAATTATAGCTACAAAACAAAGGAAAGAGAGACCTGTGCAAAAACATATCGTCCTTCTCCGGTTCCTTACTACACCTCTCTTCTTTGTTTAAATATTTCGCCAAAACTCCTCACTAGGTTAGCAGGAAGGTAAGCATGAATTCATGCGCTCCTAATTGCAAGAATTGATAACTATCTACTCGTTGATAAACATTTTCAAACATTTTTGTAAAATAAATCTCAGTTTACACGTTTGATATAGTGATCTCATGTTGGGTTGCGAGGAATTCAATATCGCCATTTTGATTCTGGATGTAAACATAACATTTTCTGGCCAGCGGAAGTTGTACTTTCGTTTTCTCGCGGCAGTCTGCTGGATGTGAATACTTATCGGTCTTTTTTACGCCGGCCCTAAGTGGTGTTAATTTTTGGGGTGCCGACGTAAAAAGGGCCGGCGTAAAAAAAGCTGATAAGGTATTTAATGCGATAGGATTTATAACTGAAGTTCAGTGTGTCTAGAAAAATTTCAACTTCAAATATGCATTATTCACAAAGTTATAACACTTTAAAGTTTCCTGTTTTACATGAAAACGAGACATGTGTTACTACTTTCCTCATGATAACATTTTTATAAAGGACTTAACCAGAACTTTTGTTAAAATATGCCAAATGAAACAGATATTTCCGTTGTTTGCTTGTCAAAAATACTCGAGCATAGTGAATTTATCATCAACAATTAACTGATCGTTGTCATTTTTCTCGTGACTGTAGTAAGAACACACCCTACGGAGCGAATTATATGGAATCCTCACCTCAACCAAAATAGGCTCGTCACACAATGTTCACAAACTATCAAAGACAACCTACCAAATGCATCCCCAGATTATCCAGATTACTTTTTGGCAATAGGCGATAATACAAGGGGAGATATATGGCGATTGAGGTTTAAGTCAACTTCGTTCCCAGGAAGTCAAGAAACACCGAGAACGAGGTTGGGTTTGAGTTTGTTTGACCCTGTGTGACGTCAGCGATAAAAGCAAATCCAAAAAAATTCATGAACTATGAACTCTTGCCCAAAAGCTTAATTTGTAAGGCTTTTCTCTGAATATATCTATTCTATCCTAATATAGTGTCTTACAGACGATATATAACTTTTAATTAAAAGAAATAGCCAGACAGTCGGTCCAAGGTGACGCTCATAGGCAATGCTAATCATTTTCAACCAATCAGATCTCGTATTTTGTTTACACGCACCAAATCGCACTTTGCAAGAGGCAAGCTAACGATATCTGGGAAACGGTTTCGAAAAAGAAGAGGATTGTGAAAACACCTTTTCTACTGTATATTTGATATTTTTAAGTAACCCGAAATAATAATTGTGTAAAAAAAAACATCCTTCTGTTAAGACAAAAAACATTGTCAACGTTGGGTAATAGTTACCATGGAAACAAAATGGAGAAAACTTAACCTACTGTCTCTCCCCCTCTCTCTCTCTAGCAGTCAAACGACCCCTCCTCCCTCCTCCCTCCTCCCTCTTAAGTCATGTCTTTAAGAGTAATAATCCACAAATCCACTAGTTTGTGGTCAAAACATTGTTATTTCTGTCTGGGTTAACGGGAACATTTGCGTAATGTCTCGCTCTTTCAAACGATAATAAGAGCCGTTCAACCAAACGTTTTCATGATCGCATCTTGTTAGACAAACACACTTCTATTGATGATGATAATACGCCTTTTCCAAAGTCTTAATTCAAACGCCGATATTTTGACAAACTGTCCTTGCAGGCTTGTAAGGACCATATTTAAATAAGTAACAGTACGATCCAGCCAAAATACAACATATAAACAGAATTCGGGAAAGGTATACTCCATGTCACAAAAAGTTTTGAACAACAAAATTGTTTACGGCACCTGTGGAAGAGTTTATGACATGAATTATATACAAAACTGATTCCAAATAATACGAAAACGATGATACGAATAAATTCAGAGAAACATGAACTGCTATAAATAAAAACGAAAGCGGAGCCACAGAACAGCCCCTAACATAACATTAAGGTTATGTTAAACGGTAAACTATTAGATAAATTATGCTCAAAGTAGAAACCTTTTTCATAACAGAAATTGATTCTTTTTTCTTCATTGACGTCAATTAATTAGTTTCTTGAATAATTTAGGTGATATACATCATAAACTATCCAGTAAACTTATCTATTTTAAGTAAGTTTTGAGCATAACTTTACCGTGTAACAGGACCTTTACGGAGGAAGACTACAATACAAATCTGAGAGCAGTGTGCTCAACAGAATATAAACATCACTAAGAGAGAAACGGCGAGAAGAAAACCCAAAAGCCATTGGTCTACGCAGCAGAAGTCAAGCACTGCGGTTGGTTCTTTTTGAACCAATCAGTAATCTCCTTTTCACGTTTCATAAAATCTATGTTTCGTTGTATTTTTTCGAGGATGCGATCAGCATACACTTTGATCTTTTCCATATTGTTCTCCTTGAAGAACTTCTCCGCCTACGATAAGAAGAAAAAAAGTCAAAACTCACAAAACCTCCATTTACATAGAATTAGTTCTGTAATTTCACTCGACAGTGTATCGTCCTGTAATTTTACTCGACAGTGTTCGCTCCTGTAATTTCACTCGACAGTGTATCGCTGAACAAAAACAACAACTCAACAATGCAAAATTTGGGAACTCCTAGAATGTAAATTTACCAGCCGCTACAGAGAGAAGTTTAACAATTTCTCCTTATTTTAGTTAATGGTTCAAGCTTTATAAATTTTGTCTGGCTCAGCGAGGCAAGTTATGTCTCGTTCTTCCAAACATTTCTAGTGAGGAGAAATTGCCAGGAAAACATGTCATATTCTCCAATCATAAAACGAGGCTATTTCATGATGGTCCCACATTCAGTATTATACAGAACAGAAACGCAAGAAAAAAACCCGTCAATTTGAGCGATAGTAAAACATAATGGAGATAAAATGTTACCTCTAGGAGATCTTGTTCAGATTTACCAGATGCTAAGCAACTACTTAGAACGTAACTTAACATAAGTGGATCCGATTTGTTTCTATGAGAAAGAAGAATTTTATAATGGGTTAATTGCAGATGGAGCCACATGATAGCAGTGTTCTTGTACTGAGCAAATTAATCTTGTAGAAATATTAGCAACTTGATAAATATTGACATAAGATAAAGGCAACTTTCCATCAAGAAATAACTATTAATATTCTTTATTTTTTTATTGGGGATTGAAGGCGAGATTTACAATTTAACGATAAATTCTCTTGTAAACTATTTGCACTCTATGATTTCTATGATTGTACATAGTTTACAAGACAAAATTTATAAATAAATCTTGGCTTCAATCTCCAACAAAAAATTCAACATAGTAATGGTTAGGCAATTCACTTGTAGAGCACAGAGGAAGGAGTATTTACCTTTCATATATATTTACATAATCATTCTTTACTTGTTGCCAAGCAATGTCTCTACCATATGGATTAGCACACACGTACATATAGACACGATCGCGTTGCCACACAGGGATCTCGGTAGAATTAGCTGCAAGTTCAATAAATCTGAAAATAGTAGCAATATCCATGTTGAAATTCCTTTGTCATTTTTTTTTTTTTTTTTTTGCTTGTCTCCTGTTTATATAATATTTTTATCAGGGATATGTAAAAGTTTTTACAATGCGCAAGAATGTTCTTGTTAACCCAGACAGAAATAACAAAGTTTAGACGGCAAACTAGTCATGATCACAAGTCAATTTCTCACCTTTTCAACAAATCTTTGTCTTTGGTTGAAGCCAACACGCTTAAAACGAGTTTCTGCTCTTGCATCGAGCTAACATTTTGATAGTAACCCAGCAGGTAAAACCATTCGTATTTCTCTCCGTACAAAATACCTGCTTTCAACACACTAGATCGAATTGTAGACGGAATGCTTGTTCTAGAATGAGAAAAGTCACGCACAGTATTAGCCATCATAAAGTGAGTAAACATTCAACTTTTATATGGTTAGCAATTAAACGGAAAATCGTCAAATAATAACATAGGGTACTGTTTTGTGTGTATCTGTACTGAGAAATAAAGCCCGGGGTGATAGTTACAGGTCATTGTACAATGACCGAGGGTTATTATCATTTAAATTACAGTAATAAACAGCATACAACGCAAAGAAATTTTTTATTGCTGAAAACTAGTGAACTTACCTGGAATCAGATACCACCCACTTTAAAAACATGTTATTCAATTCAGTGACAAGTGGCGGGTCGTCGAATGAAACTGCGTAAGATAACATTCTTGCAATCAAGTGCCTAAGAGGTAACAAGTACGTTTTACTCAGGGGGTATTTAGAGAGCTACATAGTGTTTTCCGACAGTGTTGGGGCGACAACGGAAAAATAAATAGACGTCGAACACAATAAGATATGAACTTATGTTTACTAGAGAAACGATTACTTTTGAATGTGGTCATGTTCCTTCTGTGTATCCAAATACGTCAAGACTGGTTGAACAAGCCCCAACATGTACTCCTAAAACAGAAATAAGTTTCCTCTAGAACGTGTGACCAAATTAACCGTTTAATTCTGAAAAAGTCAAACCTTACCTCGACACATCCTCTAAGTTTAGTATCGTAAAACATGTATCGAATTTTGGACAACAAAGTCACGCCAACATCCCATGGGACATAATGGTGTTCCTTTGAAAGGTATTTGGTAAAATCTAACGCAACTCCAAGCTTTTTGTAATTAGCACTAAATACAGTGAAAGACTAAACTTAAAATTGATTCGGAAATTGTTGAACCAGCACGAGGACATCATAATGAGGTGAATGGACACTCCCAACTATAGTTCGTTAGATTGGCAGAAATAACGTTTGGTTTGTAGACATCGCAGGAAGTTGAACGGAAACACACAACTGACGCTAATTCGTAATATGGCGGATTTTTTACTGTGTTAACAAAACTTCAGAACAGAGGATGAGTAACCCTGACTTCGATTAAAGAAGGTTCGAGTCTTTTTTCTTGTAGTAACTCAACATAACTTCAAATAGACACTTACATGGCTAAACTGTTAATATCAGCTAACAAGTTGGCACGATCGATGGCTGGCAGCACCTATACACAACAAATTAATCATGTAAACAACAGCGTTACAATGATTTTGTGAAAGTTTAAGAGAATTCGTTAACATTGTGCAGCTATGTGATTATCCAACGGGAAAAACAGATAGTACACATAAATTTCAGGTTGTCAAAGCTCATGAAAGACTGATTGATGCATAATTATCTTCTGAAGATGTAAAATATTGGAACAAAATTGATCTGTGGGTGAATAGTGTTCGTCAAAAATCAGTTAATTTTCAAAAATTTTATTCAGGAATGCCTGACCTTTCGTATAACAATTAGTAATTTTGCTCAACAAGAGCAATACAAGGATAAAATTTGTCATATAAAGGAAATTTTCTTTGTTAAAAAGAAAATATGAGATTAGGTTTTCAACGTACCAGCAGCATTGCTTACCAAAAGACAGTGTGTACACTATACGTACAAATACATACCGTATGCTCGGTATTTAATACGTTCAGCAGGTTATTCCAGTTTTCTTCGTCGTAATTCACACGGTAATAACCAGCAGCCCCATAATTAGCTTTATACCAATGTGTAATGTTTGGGTTTGCACTTAGTAAGTCATTACGTAATGTGTCTATGAAAAAAACGGGGATTAAGAAAAACTGTATTTGTGACGATATTATTTGGAGCTCACGTGATTTCAATATGGTATTTATTTATGATTATCGTACAACTTCGTCGTTTTGAGCATGTCGGACATCGTGACGTGTAGAAAAGATTCTATATCGGACATTCAAACGTTTAAACGTTAAGGCCATAACGTTTACAAAAACATTGCAACGTTTCGAATTTATTAAACGTTATCGAATTTAAATAATAACGTTACCAACGTTTCCTAATAACGTTTTATCATATGTTATCAAAATCCCATTTGTACATCACCATTCCAGCATTAAGATGGATGTGGGCCTCCATCAGGAATGCATAACCCAGATTGGGTTATGCATTCGCGAACTATACACCCCTCTTAATCTCATGCCTGAATCGCCCTGATATAGACTATGTTAAAAAATTGATAAATTTACAGACGAAGTACCTTTTCTATTGGTTAAAGAATACTGCAGTTTGGTCTCATTCTGGCTGAATTTAAATGTTATTGGAACTTGCCACATGATCCTGAACAAAACATTAAAAAATATATTCAGAAATCAGCAGTAAAACCTGATTAAAACATCCGGTACTCGTTATAATCATTAATCAAAATTGTAGGGTCAGTTAAAACTGCTCAAGAAAAACTATGAAATCTGTTTTAGCATTGATTCACTGTTGTTGCGTCTGTTTCTACTATGTTACATTGTAATCACGTTTATTTCGGCATTGTTGCATTGTTATTTCGTCTGTTTCAGGATTGATATACTGTTGTTATATATTTAGAATATAAAGGACATTTTTTAGGACTTACAGTTCCTCGTCGAACTCGTTCTTCCCATCAATGTTTTTGTATATAAAATATTTCTGTGAGACCTTCAGTTCACCTTTGTGATTTTCAATGCTGATCAATGGAAAGCCAGATTGTTTCACCCAAGGGTTCATAAACGCAGCAACGTCTAGATTTGGTGCAGCCTACGAGACACCAAGTAGTCATATAACAAAACGGTTATGCAAAAAAATTATTAGCATAAAACTGACAAATATACAATTTGCGAAGCATGATTTTTGAGATGGCATGATTTTTCAAAACCATATTTCCAGGGATTCCAGGGTTTCCAAAGGCTCGCACAAACCCTATAGCAACGGATGGAAGATGTGTTACCTCAGAAATAGCATCCCAAAATTGGTCAGCATCAGCGTTTCCATAACCATATTTTTTCAAATAGATCTGCAATAGAATGATAAGCCTTGTAAGTTAAAGAATGGCAAAACAGAACTACAGGGTTGCTTATTCAAATAATACAGAAACATTTCTTTCTGAAGGTGCAAATTACAATAAGATATTCAACTGCTACTTACATTGACACCTTTCAAAAACGTTTTGTGTCCTAAATAATTCCCCAGCATAGCCACAACAGACGCCCCCTAAAAGAATAAGTAAATATTTATGATTTCAGCGATTGTTTGAATATACATAGTAAAACGAAAAAAATGTATTTTCTTCTATAGGACAGATCGTATGGGTCACCAAATGAGTGTTAGTTACCTTCTGGTATGTGATTAAGTCGTACGTGGTTCTGAGTATCTCAGGATCTACGATATCTGTATGTATGGGATGCGTGTACTTGCTGGCGTCAAACCATAACGCAACGTCAATGTTATTGGAGTAAAAGCTTGTCTTCAGATCCCACGACGGATAGAATTTTTGAATGGGCAGATATTGCAGGTATGCAGCAAATGATTCTTTCAACCACAGGTCATTCCACCATTTCATTGTCACCAAATCACCAAACCACTACGAAATACAGAAAGAAATCAATTAGGAATAAACAGTTTACTGCAGAAACTTAATTCAAATGTCCACACAGGAAGGGTAGAATGGGTTGTTCATTATATCGAGGGGTTCCATGTTACGCATACGCTCTTGATAGAAAACCTGATTGTACCTGGTGCGAAAACTCGTGTGCTATCGTGGAGACAACATCTTCCAACTGGCCAACAGACCCCTTGGAGGAATCGTATAAAAGATAGCTTTCTTCAAAGATGTTAGCACCCCATGTTTCGTCTGCAGCAGCTGACATTGATGTTAATGGAATCAGATCTAAGAAACAACGGTCCATTTGTTCAATATCGATGCACATTAAGATTTTTCACAAACAAGAACTTGGCCAATAATGTTATCAACACTTAAGAAGGAACCAGAAATGAAGTCGCTGCTATTAATTCTTTTGTCTAACAATTTCAAAGTATTTTACATTTCAAATTTATAATAAATTTAAGCTCTGATTAACAATGGATCATACCCAACTTTGGTAAACTGTATTTTAAATCAAACAGTTCTTCATAAAACCGAACGAATAAAGGTGCAACTGTTGCAGCAATGTCAGCGTCATTCGTTCGACCTTTAGGAGCATATACTTTGATCTATAGAGGCAAGTTAGCTAATTATCATTCTTAAACATGGCATTCATAATTGACATTTCTTAATTACCTGAATTGGTCGGAAAAGTTGAAAACGCAGATAAACTAAGGAGAGGGAGAGAGGGAGAGACAGAGAAAGAAAGTGTGGACAATTAGGGAGCATAGATGAAAAAATTTCATACAGTAATCCCGTCTTTGATGGATTCTGTCTTATGATGATACTGAGTAACTGCAAACACCACCAGGTACGTACTGATTAGTGGTGTTTCTTCAAAATGTGTTTCGATCGATTTCGAACCATATGGAACCTAGATTATAAATACAGACAATATTCAGTGGTTATACTTCACGTTTTTCATAATTACTGTTGGCATTTGAAATAATCTGAACTTTGTTTGAATGGCGGATCTAATGATTATGTTCTCACTTTCATTTTGACAGGCATGTTCGATATTGCTTCATAACTGTCGTCCTCGTGAAGTAGAATGATTTTAAAAGTTGCCTTAAACTCGGGTTCATCAAAACATGGAAATGTATGTCTAGCTTGGGTTGGCTCAAAGTCTGTAGAAACCATGGTGCTGAAAAGACAGAAGTTTTATTTACAGTTTCGACCGTGAATGTAAAGCAAAGCAAAGCAAAACAAAACAAAAAATGAACATCTTTCAAGTAAATAAACGACTTATCAGCCTGAGAGACTAAAAGTTTCTCTAGAATTATACTTACTGTGACCTATCATCACTGTCCTTGTAGTTTGTTAAATAGATTCCATTCGACAAGTCATAGGAGAGAACATTACCAAATCCAATCAAGACATCATAATAGTGACCAACAACAAACGGTTTTTCACTCTTCAAAATTAACATTTGTCTTTTACGATTTCGAATTGTTTCTGCTATGTTGAAAACGCCATCACTTGTATTTTGTGACTTCAATTCAATCTTATTAATCTTATGGCTGGCTGAATGCAAAATCAACTGAGAAGTCTCAGTTACGCATTCAACAGTAATTTTAACTAAACCGTTATATATATTCCCAGTGAAATTTGGGTTTATGTATAAAATGTACGACAACGGTTTCAAACTTTTAGGAAGCTTTATTTTATTGTAAATGTCTAAGTCTATTGGTGCGTCGTGCACAATGTCATTAAAGTGCAATTTTACTTTGAGTTCCTTTTCATTGTCTAGTTTATATGCCTGATACGAAGCAATTCCTGCAACACCAGCCACAAAAAACACACCGACAAACACTGCTAGCCACTCCGGTGGATCGCCTGTGGAAATTTTATTTACTCTCCTCACAGGTTGTTTTGGCTTCAGTCTTTTCCGAGGAAATAGTCTGCGCACATCATTGTTTGAATCGTCACTTTCGTTTGCACTTTCATCCGTTGTATCAACACCAGTGTATTTCACTTGTGATTGCCATAAACGATGGAATGCCATATCGTCCAGGAAGGCACGGGAAGCTACACCTCCAAATGACATCACACATACAGACTATATTTGCATCTGAAAAGAATTATAATCAAAGTTGAATAATGATGAAAATTTAGGATATTATTGGCAAAACATAAGAGCAATACTTCTAAAATACAGAACTCTGCTGGATAAACAACAATAAACAACAGCAAAAACAATAACAACAACAGCAAGTTTGAGTATATTTGACAATATTTTCCAAAGTATACAATTCACTGAAGATCTGAAGTTCAAGTAAAATTAACTCAACAAAACATCTACGTCATGGTTGTTGAACATGGCATTTAAACATAATAATAATAACATAATTACGTTTCAAATTTTATTAATATTAAAAACTGCTTTGTATAATATCTTAACAAAATCCAGTGACAGTTTAACATTAAATTGCCTAGTTACTTTCAGATCAAGACATTTACCTGTATAGGAGAATACTATCTCACTGTCTTAATGATAAATGATATGATGTGTCTTAATGATATGCATAGAAATCAATAGAAAATGTATTTTGCAGAGAATTATTAGAACAAAACTCTAAATCTTTAGTGTGGAAAGTTAACTGCTTCTTTCAGTAGCATAACGTTTCTTCAAGACCATCATTATAGAAAAAAAATGTTAACGCTTTCTAACATGTCACATGAGACATTGCGGATCGTTAGCTTGAAACCACAAGTTCACCTCACTTATTCGGTCAGCAAGGAGTACATTCCACTGTAGCCTTTCTTTCATTTGGTTGAATAAGTTGAGAAACACACCAAGATTATTTTCCTGCATGAAATCATCAACCTATGAAAACAAAAAATACCAAAGGATGAATTCTGAGACAAAAGCGATCAGTAGAAATTCTCACTTCGTTGGACCACCAAAGAAAGTTAGAAAAATTAACAAAACTAAAATTATGAAATATCATTGAGGGATAAATCAAGGGGGCCTGAAATTAATCTAAAGAAATGCGATTATTACTCCAGATAGAAGAAGAAACTAATGTTCAGTGCATAAGAAATGGAAAAGAGAATTTCGGCAAAAAATTAGTGTTTACCATTCTTAGGTTGTCTTTGCTGTACATGTTACTTAAACATGTTTTTATCATAGTGTTGATATCACTGATCATGCCGTCTTTGTTCCTATGTCATCAAATTAACATACTTCAAAAAATCATCATCACTGGAGTATATCAAACATTGCTTTTATTCAATGAACCTGTTATGTAATCCACTAGAAATGTACAAGACTTTACATGCACTTACGCTTCTCCTTTGATGAATTGCCAATTATTTAGTATAAACTGCCATGCATAAGGTCGCCCAACTCTGTTTTGACAGACAGAAGCAAGCATTTGAAATTTATCGTCAGGATATATAACATTCGCATCCATAATTGATTCTACTAATCTAAAATTTTTAAAAAATAACAAAGATAAAAAAAACAGCAAAAATATAACAGCAAAAAATAACAGTTTTGTATAATATATACCATATAATAATATATAAGGTTTTGTTGATTGATGTGCAAAAGTGAGCTGGAACAATACAACTTAAGAATTTCAATAGGAAAACTCTTCATTTGAAAATGATTAAAGTCAAACACGTTTAAATGATAATTTTTAAATGATCGTTCAAAATGATCGTGTATTTCAGCATTAAAGGGTGAATTACACTGCCCTTTCAAATGGAACATTTAAACCTATGAAGAAAAAAAGGATGGGTAAACACATACTTAGACAACAGAGATCTATCGGGTGTTGCTGCTAAGGATTTTAAAACAAGCAGCCGTTCAGCAACAGATACCGCTCTTCGATAATACTGCAACATGTCACGAAATTCAAACCAACCACCACGTTGAATTCCATTTCGTAGGATTATCTCACGCATGTCACCATCAATCTTGTTCCTACAAATAGACCAGAAAATGGTGAAGGTTATATCGATATTAAGACGATGTCAGGGATTCATCAGTTTCGCAGCCATTTCAGTATATCACTACGAATTGGGTTAGTTTCAATGCAGAAATGTTCTTGCATAAGGAAGAAAAAAAGGAAGTGAAATTAATGGCTCATTCGGATCAAGCTGCAAATTTGTGATGTACACTGTTTTGATATGTCTTGATGACTGGCTGTCAAATGCGTAATGTTACTTGCCTACCAACGTAAATCTTAAAAAAATCTCCAAGGGGTTATTTTAGCAAAGATTTGATGGTGTGAACGTGGTATAATAACAAATGTTAACAACGGATCTATCTATCTATCAATAAATTTTAAACACAAAAAATGTATCTTTCGTGTTAAAAACGAATTACTGGATTCATTTAGCTAAGTGGTTTTGCAGAGACCTCAGTGAATATTTATGTACAAATTAAAATTTGTAAAAGAAATGAAACATTTGTTTTTGTCAACATTGAGTTTCAGTTTTAGGATCAAACATCCATAGATCCTAGTATCGAGTATCGTGTTGCCACGTTGACAGAATACAGAATACTGAACCACCAAGTAAACAGTTAGATTATCAACATGTTGGGATGGTTTCTTCAAGGCATTGTTTGAACAGATGCACTGGTATTAAACTCAGCTGAATGCGTGATTTACTGATCAATTGTTTTTTTAGCTTACTCCATAATCAGGTTTTATAAAGCCTACTGAACTTATGTAAATCTGTGGAAAATGAATTATGTAAAAAATGGAAATGAAAAGGAACTAAAGGGAAAGGATACCTTTCTCCACTGATCAACCATTTCAAAAATATGTTATCAAGTACTTTCCCCAGCAAAGGGTCCAACTGCATCTTCATTTGAGTTAATAACGCATTTAGTTGACTAAAGAGAAATCAAAGATGTACTTGAACAGATCCGGCTTAATGTGAATAGAACAGATGATTCAGCAATTAAAAGAGTGTCAAAAAAGAAAATTGATATGAATTAACCTTTGGTCCTTATTGAATGTTTTGATGCTGTTTAGATGTTTAAAAACAGGACTTGCTATTTTAAGCTGATATCTCTATAAAATTCAAAAACAAGAGACAGGCTTCAACAAATGATATCTTTTAATTAAAGAATGTTTGGTTAAGCTTAACTTTTTCCATCTAATTGAATGAGTGTTAAAACAAATTAAGGTCCACATGGTTGCACAGTACCTTGATACAAGTTTCAATTTTGCTTCCTGCAAAAGCATCAGTGAGTCGATCTAACTGTTGGAAAGCCAAAGCATAAGGAATATACTGATGTTCATTCGACAAGTATTTAATGAAATCAAGTGCGGAACCGATTGTTTTGTAATTGAAACTAAAATAAGTCAAGATAATAATAATAATAATAATAATAATAATAATAATAATAATAATAATAATAATAATAATAATAATAATAATAATAATAATAATAATAATAATAATAATAATAATAATAATAATAATAATAATAATAATAATAATAATAATAATAATAATAATAATAATAATAATAATAATAATAATAATAATAATAATAATAATAATAATAATAATAATAATAATAATAATAATAATAATAATAATAATAATAATCAGAGCAACACTTCTTTAATTGTGAATGTTTTTTTTCTCTATTAATAAGGATTGCTTACTAAGCCAACTCAAAGATATCTGCTATTAGATTCGCTCGATCAACAACAGGTAAAACCTATGGAAATATTTTTAAGAAAATGTGATTAACAGTCGGAGGGATACTTATCAACAGACAAAAACTTTGTGATCGTAACAACCGTAATCTTCTGCTTACTTTATGATTCGATAGCAATTGTTGTAGCAGGTTTTGCCAATTTTCAGAATTATAATTTACGCGATACAACCCTTTTCCTCCATAATTGAATTTGTACCAGCTTATAGAACCATTGCATTTAGTAATGAAACTTTCTAAAGGACAAAGAAAACATTTTTAAAAATGGAGAATCATTTGCATGAATAAGAGTGGCATTTACTTTATAAATAGCATTAATTTCATGGTTTAAAAAGGTGTTAATACCAAATAATACCATAAATAATTTGTACCTGTATTTGTATCTATCACAAGCATTACTGGTTTCTCAGAGCAAGAATACTTTGTTAAAGAAGGCACTTTCCAAGGTAACCTAAAACAATACAACAACAGTATTGAAATTGTCATGGTCAATTTCATAACAGATGATTTTGATGCAACGTTACTGGATAATTTTTCATTAGTTTAATGTTTTATTGTTTTGTTAAATAATTCTCTGATCTTATGTCTAAATCAGTTATTCTTCTTGATTTTGTGAACCTCTGACTTCCAGAAGAGGCTGCGATGAATCCTCAACAAAAAAAGAATGAAGATTTACTTGATTTGTTTGATGCCTGTGTTTTCCAAATAGTTATATGCATAATTTGACTGTCTCACAACAAGCTGGCTACCATCTTGGTTAGGTTGGACAGTAACTAGTGGAAACCCTGATTGGTGAAGCCAATTGCCCAAGAAATCTTCAACATCTGTCAGTGGAGAAACCTAGAAAAATATACGAATAAACATTGAGAAGTTTTTTAAAGTACAGTGGAATGAGTCTTTTTAACAAACCCTGAAGGGAAACAGAAATCAGGTCATTAAATCGACAGTTTCTTAAATCGAGAGATTTTAAGAGGCTTTGTTAAGGGAGAAGAATAAGAACCGGTTCGTTATAACAAGTTATTCATTACAAGGTCAAAAGACAGTGTGAAAGAAAAGAGAATTATAAAGAAAATAGCTAGTGGTGGGCACATTTAAAAGACTTTAATGAATAAATGAATAAAAGTAATTTGGTGAAACTTAATAATATATGTTTTCTTCCTTTATTTAAAAAAAAATATGAATACCTGCATCATAGCATTCATAAAATCCGCATAGCCAATATTTCTATATTGGAACTTTTTGACCAGGGCCTTGAAGAAAAACAACATTAACTATAACATCAGCGAGCAATACGACTTTGTAGAATTCAATTTGTTGAATTTTTAAAGTTTAGTTATACACAGTTCCAATTTGTTTCCAAATCAAAATTGTTGAGAATTCGCTCAATTTATCTTTACCAAACATAAGCACAAAAATTATTTGCAAGAATTAACGGTTCTGTCTCATACCTTAAGAGCTTCATTGAATTTTACTTCTCCAACATAAGCAGCAAACATATGTAGTACTGCAGCACCCTATACAAAATTAATCAAGCATGAATGGATCTCTAGGACCTCTTAAAATCAAAGGTATCAGAGGGAATAGTAGTAGAATACGAACAATATTTCAATGCCACCTTATAAATATTAGCAGGGAAATCTCATTAGACACATTATATACTGAGTTACACCAGATGCAAATCAACATTCCATTCAGCTGGCTTAGTGAGAAGGAAAAAGTTCTTAATTCTTTCGGTTACCTTTTTTGACTGATATTCATTGAAATTTTTGATGAGATTTTTATCATCTGTAACAGCTACAGGTAAGCCATAAGAGGTAGCATCACTGACTAACTCATCATTAACAAGACGTTTATAAAACATTGCCTGGATATCCCATGATGAATATAACAGTGGGATTGGAGCAAATCCCAGGTACGTTGACAAGGAAGTGAACAGCCATTCATCCAACCATGATTGAGTGGTTAATAGACATCCAAAATACTATGAGAAAAAAAATTAATGATGTACCAACTATAAAAGCAGTAATGTACCGTCTATAAATTTTAAAGGATTGTCTTGCTATGTACAAAATTTCGATTTTGGTTCCTTTGAGTCTATAGGAATGGCAAGCATTATCGCCTGCTGTTTTAATAAAAAAACACTCCTCCACAGAGACATTTTGAAGATTTTGCCCACTGGGTTATTACCTGTGATGCGATAGCTTGACCAATGGCATGCACCACATTTTCTAACGCAGCGGATGAGCCAGTAAAGTTACTAAACAACAGGTATGGTTCATAAACATTCACAAGATCCATGGATTCAGATGTATCGCTGATGATTCTCGTCACTGGACTAAGGACTAAATGAAGTAAAATCAAATTTAGTTTTTTCAAAAATATATAATTTTTTTACCGGTTTGCAGGCCGTTTCGGTTTATATTTTACGTTCAGATACAGAGTAGCGATATAGAAGTCCATATAGATCGATGAAGTGATATAGCGATGAAAGTACTCTATTGCGATAGCCAATTGATAGAATTCCGTTAAAGGACACGACGAAGTAGCTTTTGTTTATGTATGTCCTCTTCCAATGATCAAACTGCTATTTCTGATCCTTTTTTCGACATAAATTAACTGGTTCCTTTGTAAATTAATTTGGTTTATTATTTTCAATAATATTATTATATTATTATATGGTTGATTACAGAGCAGTGTAAAATTGCTGTATAAATAAATATTTTCAATCTCTTGGATAGAAGAAAGAGATATTTATTACACATGTTTTTTTCATTCATTTTAATAGTCTAATCATTATCCTCATCATCATACTCAGCTTGTCGTTCGTTTTCCATTGATGTGATGCTGTCCCTAAGCTGTCCTCATGCTGATTTGAAATCATAATGATTGGTAACACTGACTCTGTGTATCAAAAACACACTCACTTGTGAATATATTATGGAGTTTATCATAAAAAAGTTCTGATTTAATTTCTTATTAACTGCTTGATGTATTAAAAAGTAACAATGAAAAAGTCTATTGTTTAGAACACTTTTTGATCACAGGATGGAAAATAACTACTGTGGATTGGTTGGAATTTTGTCATGTGATCAAAACGTATGCAAAACAAAGTATGCCTATTGAAAAGATCAAAGAAAAGTTGTTATAATAAACCTCCAGATTTTCTAATATATGCCTACAAAGGAGGAAGGAAGAAAATCAAAGGTTTTCATACCAAAACGGGGAATAGTGTAGTTTGAATGTTTGAATGTTTCAGCAAAATAATTCATGAAGGAAGGCGTTACAAAAGCAGCTGTTTTGGTTTCATATTCTCGATCTTTAGGAGATAACAAGTCAACCTACAGGTGGTTAAGATAAAAACAATTATACCAAAGAAACTCAAAACACCTTAATAATATCCAGGGGGTATCTTTTGTCACACACCTCTTCATCACAAGAGAAAGTAGAGTTTCAGTAAGGAAAATAAGGAAGTAGAAAATAAATGTGGAGAGAACTTTGACCGGTAAAACATTGTTTGCAACATGTTTCTTTTTGAAAACTCAAAATTAATTAAACATGTGTATCTTTAAGAATAAGCACATCAATTATTTTTTCAAGATGGTAAAGGGGTTTATTGTATACCACTAAGATTATCAAGTTATGTCAGTAACAGGGACATATGAAGAATTGGAAACAGAAAAAGAAGTCCGACGAACAAGGTAAACTTACTTGATGTTTGTTTCCTCCAATAGCCTCCTTTCTGTAAATGTACTTTGCAATAACATATGTCAAATGGTAAGTACTCATTTGTGGCGAAGTTTGAAAATGCGTTTCTACGTACTTTGTCCCCATTATTGGAGTCTAGAGAAAAAAAGAATGAATGTTTGATGGAGGAAATTCTGATAAAGAAACAACATCTTGCAGAGAAAAACTAAATATACCTGCTGTACCAATATCCTATAAACTTTTATTTTAGAGTGATACATTTAGAAAAATTTCACTGCCATTTTCTCATGAGGAGCGCGTAAAACCACGATGCTTCGAGAAGCTTTTTTTCAGTATTAGTATATTTGTAGTAGCAAATGATGCGACATGAATTTTTTGGCACGGGTAACATTGCATTGCATCCCCAATGGAACGCGACGTTTAGGGGCAAATATCTCGAGAACCGATGGGGATAACTGACGTTTTTGGGGTCTGCGATAATTTGGCGAAAGGGTGATGAAAAAAAATTGGGTCTAAAACTTTTTGGGGACGGGTGTGACGTCATTAGAATCTTTGATCAACGATATCTCAGTAACGGCATGCCGAACACAGACGATCCCATACATTTTTTTGACCAGCATTTCGAGCTCTATAGCATGGTACTACTTATCCTTTTGGATTGTGTGATTTTATTTTCGGTCACCCCTATATTGATAGGAAAATCACGAAATGGCTGTAACTCATGTGGAAAGTGAACCTGTAAAATGTTTTTACCCGGAATACTAAATTTCTTACCACATGTGATTTAGGAGCATTGGAATAAGCACTCAAAGATTTGTCATGTGAAAGAATCAGCTGGAATGTTGCTTTATAAATTGGTTCGTCAAAACATGGAAAGACTCTCCGAGCAAATGTTGGCTTGAAATTTGACATCAGCATTGGTCTATGATAAAGGAAGAACGTTCAAAGAAATATTTTTTGTTCCAAAAACAACAATTGTTTTTTCATAAGTACTTAAAAATACAAAGGGAACATAACTTACAGAATGTTGCCAGATTCATCTTTATAGTTTGTAATATACATACCACTAGTTTCATAAGTCGACATGTTACCAATAAACCCAATATAAACATCATAGTCGTAACTTTGAATCAAAATTTGATTGAGCGACAAAACTAACGTTTCAGACTGTTTATTGTAATGATGTTCATCAACTTGAATGTCTTTGATATCTGTTACATTAACTGTTCTGATGGAGATTTTTTGAACTTTGTGATGTGCAGAGTTAATCACAATCTTCCGTGTTGTCCTGAGGCAGCGTATTCGAATTTTCACAAGGCCTGTATAATTCATCTCCGAAACATAGGGCTGAAGGTAAAGTATGTACCAACTGGGGGCCAGATCTTGAGGTAATTTCTTGTAACTGACAGCAGTATTTGCAGGATAGTCACTTAATCTTTGGTATTTCACTTCCGTATCTGGAAATCCAGTGACTAGTTGGACTTGTTCATCCTCTTGCAGTTTCAAATTTTGGTAAACTGCTAATCCAGCTACCCCTGCCACAAACAAAAGTGAAAAAACAATAGTGAACAAGCCACCTGTGGTTGTGATTTGCCAAGGCTTATCGATTGCTGTCTTTCTCCTCTGCAGAGCTTTCAAGATCAGTAAATTACGGCTCTTCATGTTCTGTTGAACAACAGCATACCGTGAGGCTTGGTAATAATCAAGGGTAAACATGACTGCAAAAATATATTAAATTTCAATTTATTTCCAATCTAAAAAAATAAAAAATTCACGTATTAATCCAAAACTATTTGACACAATGATGTGAAGCTTTTGCCATTCAGAGTAAACTATATTGAAATGTATGAAAAAATGTTCCAGATAGAACTTTTCATGTCATTGCAAGTTACAGCAGTGGTAGCAGAAAATGAAACTATGTAGAAGAGAATTTTTCATTGACATCACTAAGGAATGTGATATATGAGTTTATAGTAATGATTAGAATTAGCGCTTAGCCACCCCTCTCAAATAAGCGACCGGGTAAATTTCGAAAAATGCAATAAGCACCCATATTTGATTATGTTTTTAACTCGCAAACCTTTTGTTATAATTTTCCAGATAGGGAAAAACTTCTTTCATTTTCACTTTGAATGTTATAATCACCCAACATCTTCGATTATGCATCCACATCAAAAGTAAAAAAAAATTCAAAAGCATTATTTATCTTCCTTAGATCAAGCCTTTTTTTTGAGTAATTATCTGAACCTGTATAAACAGGAGATCACCAAATGCTTATTATTCCCAAGTTATCTGGAGTAATTAACAAAATCAACAAGGTAAACAATCCATTTGTTCTCTATTCTTTTTTACATTTTCAAAATTAAAATTCTGAGTGATAGCTTGAATCTTGTAAGGGCTGTTATATAACTCTTTCCCAATTCAAACTCACTATTTGAATCTAGAATGCAAGTTAAAATAAATGATTCTAGGAAACTACTCGGCTATCACTTAAAATAATACACAAAATGAGTGTTTCTCTTGTGTCATTTGATCGTTGGAGAAGTCAGTGCAACCAAACCACAACAGCATTATATTAGCTTTAGACATGCCTGAGGCTTCAGTCTCTCATTTTTACTTTCCAATAACTTGATCTCTTCGTTTAATTTCTATCTTACACCTTGAAGTTGAATATCCACATAAAAATAAGAATGCTATTTTTTTTAATTTTTTTAACACTGAACTTTAATGTCTGTGAAATTGAATTTAAAATAGCAGGTATCAATTCTAACTGATCGGTTAAGGTCCATTATTTCAAGTTAGGCATTGCGGATCAGCGTTCTGAAACCAATCCATAGCTTCACCTATCCTTTGAGAAAATAATATGTTCCAATGTATTCGCTCTTTCATTTGGTTGAAGCAATTTGCGAATACGCCAACATTGTGTGTTTGTGTAAAATCTTCAACCTGAAAAACAATCAAAAATATTTCAAGTTAATTATAACAAATGAATAGAATACATCTTAAGGTTCTGTACACATAATGCTTATAGGTAATACAAAGTATAGTTTTTGTGGCTTTCCCATTGAGAGTTATACGACATTCAAAATTCTCAAATCAGTTTGCAGTTTACAATATACTTTATAACAAAGGACGCGTACCTGCATGAGCTCTTCTTTTGTATATACATTACTTAAGCAACTTCTGATCAAGATGTGTGTATCTTCGAAATTCTCCTCACTCCTACAATATATTGTACCTCAATTTTGATAAAACATAACAAACATAGTTACATAATGGACTACAATGAAATTCAATGAGTAGAATGAAGCTGCAAACATAAAAACTGATTTCATCAACAATATTAACAGCTTAGAAATGTCAAAAATTGTGTGAAGGGGCACATAATTGTTTTCAGTCGGTATCTTCAGTGCAAGCCTACTTGTACATTAACTTTCATAAGTTGCATACAACTTGTCAAAAATCCACCACCCCAATGTTACAGTGAAGAGTGAAAAAAACATTAAAACTGTAATGACACATTTAATGTCGGTTCCCACTAGGCATGTATTAGGGTTTATCAATATTTCCTAATCATTCATTTAACTGTTAACGTTCTAGTTACTTTGATTCTTCATTGAGGTTTGATTTACTTTTACTTTCCCAATAACTTGTAAACATAAACTTCAGTGATTAACATCTGGTGGGCACCGACCTTTATTAGATTCTCGAAAAGACAAAAATAAAAATAAATATGAAAAATGCTTACGCTTCATTATAGATTGATCGCCAATTCTTTTGTATGTAGCTCCATACGTGTGGTTGACCTAATCGGTTGCCACATGTGTAGGTTAATGTTTTTAACTTATCAGCAGGATTGATTATGCTTCCATCATCAACCGATTTCACAAGCCTACAAAAAGCAGCTTAATATTGCACAAAATTATAGCATTTATACTAAAATATATAACACGTTTTGTTACTAGGTAAACTGAAGGATTGTGAAATAATAGTGAATCCATTTCACTCTGAATTCATTGTGAAAGTACAAGTTAGGTCCTTTCTTGACAATAATATAATAATGAATTACTGGGATATCAGCATTTCATTTGGTGTTGCTGACAACGTTTTTAAAACAAGCAGGCGTTCAGCCACCGACACTGTCTTTCTATAATATCCTAACAGAGCTTCAAATTCGAACCAACTACTGTGGAGAATTCCGTTTCGTAATATTACTTCGCGCATGTCACCATCAACCAGGTCTCTGTAAAAAATATTGTACAGTCAACAAAAACCTATCTGTTAGATGCTGTACCTCTTTCAGAACAGCCAAGTTAAAAATTTGATATTGGAACGAAATAGTGCTACAAAACCTTAACATTGACTTAAAAGGTAATGCAAAGTTTCTAATCATATCTGATTATATTCTTCATAGTCTCTTGCTTTGATTCTTGTCCCAAAAGAGATGATGACAGTGCAAGGAATTTAAAAATTTTGAAATTGTTTCGGTACAACTGATTAAGTATTACATTACTTAAGCAAGTCATAGAAACAACAACAACAACGACAACAATGAATTTGAATGTTTACCTCTCACTGCTGATGAGCCACTTCAAGAATATGTTATCAAACTGTACAGACAGTGATTTGTTCAAAGGCAATTGAACATTGACCAACAAAGCTTTCAGTTGCCTAATAGATAGCAAAAACAGTTATGATACATTAAAAGCCATATAAATTCTGCTGAGAATATAAAAATGTAACAAGTTTTACTTTTGTTCATGATCAAGTTCTCTAAGGCCATTCAAGTATTCAAGAACAGGTTGCACTAGGTTCTTTTGATAAGACTAAAACATGGAAATGAATATTATGTAAAGTAAATTTATTTATTTATTTATTTATCAGACAATTTCACTATAATGGTCCAGCCTTGTGAGAGTGAGTGTTGTGAAAGTGAAAGTGAAAGTGTTTAAAAGAATGAGGCAGAACTTGACCCTAGCCTTACTCACCCAAACTAAATATGTAAGATTTGCATCATAACTTAAGGTAAGAAGAAAGCAGATTGACAGTTTGCTGACAGCCATTAAGAACATTAAATAAAAATTCACTTAATAAACATTTTGGGACATAATGGAACATAATTCCCCAGTATTCAACCCATAAGTTGCCCTTTACTACCTGAACACAACTTTCAATCTTGGTTCCACTGAAAATATAGGCGATTCTTTCCAGCTGCTTTGAAACAATCGCTTGTGGAACATAGTGATATTCCTTTGATAAGTACTTTGTGAACTCAAGTGCAGTATCAATCGTTAAATAATTGAAGCTAAATAAATAAATAAACAAATCAAATTTATAATTATAGAAGCATATACTTTGGAGAGACGAAAGAACACGGTTACATGCAGATCAGTTTCCTAGCTTTCTTGTATCACATAGAAAAAATAAGGCAGACATTCGAGACAAATCAATTTTTGGCATTGATTAAAATAATATACTTTCTAGCAGTAAATTATATATATAAAGTCATACTATGCAAGTTCAAATACATCAGCCAATAGATTTGCTCGGTCAACCACTGGAAAAACCTACACAAAACATTATTGAATCAAACTGACAGCTCGTAAATGTGAATTCTGAAAACAACAACAACAACAACAACAACAACAATGGCACTGAAATCACTTACTGTATGGTTTACAACAAGTGCATTCAACAAAAGCTTCCAATTATGTGAGTCATAGTTTACACGATAAAAACCTTTGCTGCCAAAATTAAACTTGTACCAGTTATTATCCATACTGCATACTTTTTCAAATTGTTCTGGAAGAAACAAACAAAATTATTCTACAAGATACCATTAAAGGCAAGTTTAAACTCGTGCAAATGAGTTGCATGCTATGTTGAGTAGGCATGAATGTTACATGGATACATTTCAGTATTATTGTCATGTCGATGAAACCGAAGAAAAAGACTCATGTTACAGCATCAAAATAGGATCAGCTTTCTGATTTAACAAAAATATAAAAGAAGTGAAGAAGAGAAAAGAAACCTTTTTCTGAATCCATAAAATGCATTTGGACATCAGTTAAACATGAATATTTCGCTGGCAATGCGACTCTCCATGGCTTCCTGAAATTGAAACAGCTTTTGTAACTATCAGAATTAGACAAAATAGTTTTAAAAGTACAAAACTTAAGTATACCCTTTTTTCACTAATACTGCACTATCATTGTTATATTGGAATATAATTTGCTCAGCAACAAGTTGAGTGGAGTGGTTACTAGGTTGGACAGTTATAAGTGGGAATCCAGGCTGGTTAATCCAATTCTCAAGGAAATTATCCACATCTACTTGAGGAGTAACCTATAAATAATTCAGAAATAAAAGAGTATCCCATTTTGAAAATACATTCATAAAATTCATTTTTACTGGTACTACTTTAAAAGCAGTCAAACACTCTTTAATTCTTTAACTGGCATTTCTTGTGTAACACTTTGAAATTTTGAGATTTATTTTCCGAGCGCAACCTATCATGTCATGGTTGCTATATGAGAGAGGAAAAAAACACAGTTCCGATGTATTTGATGGCGTATTTGTGAATATCAAATCGATTAAGGTTGTAATAGTTTCTGTTATTCGCGATGTGTCTTTAACAATTTGTTTATAGCCTGAAGTGCTAAACTTCGCTTTTAATTCTTTGTTTACTGATTTGTTTAAGTAATTCACGTTACACTTGCATAGTTAAGTGCAAGGATGTAGAGTGTCAATAGACTGATCATTCATTATGAAAACGAGGGGAATATTGTATGTGATATAATTTTCAGTGCTATTAACAGAAACTCTAAGATGAAGTGACACATACGATGAAGATGTTTGTTTGTTTACTTGACATAAACAAGTGATGAAATATTTACCTTAGTAACAGTGGAAATGAAATCAGCATAACCAGCATTATCGAACTGAAATTTCTTCACAAATATCTACAAAACAAGATTTCTATGGATTGTAATGTTACGAATATTTATAATTATTTAGCTTTGAAATAAACAGCCTTACCTGTAGCGATTTATTAAATTTCTCTTCGCCAATATAACTGGCAAACATACCAAGAATGGCCGCACCCTAAATCAACACAAAATAAAAGCTGTTCTAATGAGTGTTTGTACCAGCAGTATTCCCCTTCCCTTTTAAAAACTATAAACATTCATACAAAATAATGTGACCATCCAAGGGAAAAAACTGACATGAATTTTATAGGTTTACCCATATTACCTATAATTTCTACCTATACTATGTTATAGATAAAGACCATTGTATATTGTATACTACAGACCATTGACCACCTATAACTTTATCTATATTATCTATATTACAGGTTTATAGAGCTTAAGAAGAGAGAGAGTAAACAATTACCTATAGTTTATTTATTATGATTATAGGTAAACTTAAAGTTAATTCCTTTGTTCTCACATTGATTATCTATAATTTCAGTCTATAATTAGTTTTTTCCTTTGGACATTCGCATATATCTACAAGTAAATTCACTTATTTTCATGAATCCCTAACAATTTCTAACATAACTGTGTCCATCTACACAGGATAGAAAGACTTTAATATGCTTTAAAATTTGATTTTAAATAACACAGACAAACTAGTTACAGTTTTCGTTCGACAGGCAATTCAGTGTCAATCAGTTTGTTGAAAATTCTACAAACAATCTCCTGAAAATCTCTTGCAGGTCATTTTTAAATTCTACAAATAATCTCGACATACTTACCTTCAAGTTTCGATTAAAGGCTTCTATTAGTTTTTTACTGTCTTTAACAGCCACGGGCAGACTATGTGAGCTAGCATCATATGTTAACTCCTCATTAACAAGACTTTCGTAGAACATTGCTTCGATATCCCATGACGGATGCACAAGTGGGATTGCAGAGTGACTCATATAAATTGATAGTGATGTAAAAAGCCATTCGTCCAACCAGGATTTGGTTGTTACCAGGCAACCAAATAACTAAACAGACAACAGTGATTAAATCATAACTTAACACCTATTATTACAGATCAAAAAATATATTTTCACGTATTTTCAGCTCATGGTATTGTCAGTACATACATAACAAATGGCAGACTTTCAACGCACAGGAATAAGGTAATGCATTAAGATAATGGCCAGGGCAAAATGGCCAACATGCACATTACGTCATAAAAATCATGTAGTTTACCATTTTAACTACAGAAAAACTTTTTAAGATACAAAAGAGATACAAAAAAGCCAGGGTTACAAGAACATTACCACAAATGTTACAAGATATGCCTTCCAAATAACTAATTCCATTTTTTGTTTATTTAACAGACCTGTGATGCAGCTGCTTGTCCGACAGTATGAGCAACAAGTTCTACATCTGATGACGTACTTTTTGCAGCATCAAACAATAATGCCGGCTCAAACACCTCAACAAGACCACATGTTTCAGTAACATGGTCACGAACCTTTGTGACAGATGACAACTCTAAAAATGGAGACTAATTATAAAGAGGGACTTTTAATTCTCTGCCAAGTACTTCACGTGTGCATGTAAGACAATTCGCTTTCTAACTTAACAGACTTTGGTTTATCTTACGTGAGATTTCATAAAAAAAACATGTTGAAAACATAATAACTTCAAATCAATTCATTCTTTCGCAAAGTTTTTTTAGGCTGCGGTACCAAGAAACAATTTTAAGAGATGGTTACCAATTCTTTTGATTGCACTAGTGAACTTCAGAAAATAATCTACAAAAACTGGAGCTACTCGAGCAGCTAATGATGCCTCTGCATTCCGTCCTTTTGGAAATGATATACCAGTCTACACGAAAATAAAACAATCTAATATCAAAATTTGAATGTGAATGCAAAAAAATCTATCAAGACTAACATACATGATCATGTTTATGAGAAAGAAAAATAAATAAATTAAAAAAAGAAAAAACACATAAGTAGCATAAGCATTTTTTCTTTTCTTTTGCAGGACATGTTTTGGTTATGATTAGACTAGATTATTAAGAACCTGTTTGTTTTTTGCTGTAAATTGAACTATTACGTCCTTTCAATCGTAAAATATTAACATAATCGTTTATTGTTAGTAAATCTTACGTATGGCCCATTAGTTCAGCATTATCCCTATAGAACCTTATAGTAAAGCTAAATCGAAGCCAGAATAGTGCTTCTAGAACTTTCTGTCACAATACTGCTACTAAATGGTTTGAAAATATCAGTTATGAGAGAATTTTTGACTACTTCTACAGGAGGAGTTCAAAACTTGTTAGGGTTAGGGTTAAAATTTTGGATTGAATCCATCTTACACGATTGGACCTGATCAACGAAACCGAAAACATTCTCAAAAGAAACATTCATTGACTTTTAGAGAATTTTAAATTTTAAACTTTATGTATAATTTAAAATGGCAATTGATAGGAAAAACAGGATTGTGTCTTTTAGCCTTAACTCTTTAAAGATTTCAAAATTGACAAAATTCACTGACAAAATGTTACCAGCTAAAATATAGAGTATTAAAACCATAATTGGAAGTACCTGAATCTTTTGGGATGAGATAGTTTTGGTTTTTTCATATTCTGCAACAATGAAATTCAAATGGTATGTGCTCATATGCGAGGTATTGTAGAAATGTGTTTCAACAGATTTTGTTTTTTCAATGGGTAACTAGAAAGAAAGTGCTTGTTATAAAAAACATAACAAATTCATTTTTATAAAGAATATCACTATAAAAAACGTTAGAAAAGATTATTCATTTTAATAAATATCAAAACAATAAAAAATACCACAACGTTTGCAGGAGCATTGGAATAAGCACTCAAAGATTTGTCATGTGAAAGAATCAGCTGGAATGTTGCTTTATAAATTGGTTCGTCAAAACATGGAAAGACTCTCCGAGCAAATGTTGGCTTGAAATTTGACATCAGCATTGGTCTATGATAAAGGAAGAACGTTCAAAGAAATATTTTTTGTTCCAAAAACAATCATTGTTTTTTCATAAGTACTTAAAAATACAAAGGGAACATAACTTACAGAATGTTGCCAGATTCATCTTTATAGTTTGTAATATACATACCACTGGTTTCATAAGTAGATATGTTACCAATAAACCCAATATAAACATCATAGTCGTAGCTTTGAATCAAAATTTGATTGAGCGACAAAACTAATGTTTCAGACTGTTTATTGTAATGATATTCTTCAACTTGAATGTCTTTGATATCTGTTACATTTACTGTTTTGATGGCGATTTTGTGAACTTTGTGATGTGCAGAGTTAATCACAATCTTCCGTGTTGTCCTGAGGCAGCGTATTCGAATTTTCACAAGGCCTGTATAGTTCATTGATGACAAGCAAGAGTGTATGTACAATATGTAGTGATTTGGGGAGAGATCTCCCGGCAAACTACTATAACTCACTTGAGAATGTTCAGTAAAGTCATTTAAAATTTGGTACTGGATAGGCAATGGCTGGGCATTTTCGGAGTTGTTAGGATCATCATTGGATTGGAAGTTTTGGTACACTGCTATCCCAGCAACAGCTGCTACAAAGAAAACACCGACACCAACTGCAACCCAATCGTGATTGCTATTTTTAATATTTCTCAATTTGCAAATTCTACGATGATCTAAGATGGCCTTAGATTGTTTTTTTGCTGGGGATTTCATTGCCTCATCGATGTTTTCATCCTTGTCATCTATTACCATCTGGCGAATCATATCTTCCATAAAAAAGTCCATGCTGAACATTTTTAAACAACACAAACTTTCAATTCATCATGTCAGTTTTAATCAAATCTCTTCTATAAGTAAAACAAAAACTTTAATAAAAAAACGTTACTTGAAGTATCTGAATACCTTTCATGTTGATTTCAAATTGAAATGGTTATCACCTAGTTTTCCATCCAGAATATTTATTGTTTTGACCAAACTTTGCAGAGAGAAAGTGGAGGAACCAAATCAGATGCAAGTACTTTTTTATCATGAGACACATAACATTAGGAAATAGCATCAGATTTTGTGAATGTCTATTTTGTAGATTATATTAGAATTTTGATAAACTTTTGTTTAGACTTGCAAAAGCTTAGACACAATTTACACTATAGATGAATTCCGCTGTGATGTATACTATTTTGATATATCTCTATGATTAGCTATCAAGTATCTAATGTTACACATTTAAGTGTTCTTTTATCAAGACCAATCTGGCAGGAAGGCGTGCAGAATTTTTACACATTTTCCTGCCAAAGCGTTAACCTTTAATACACTACATGGAAGTTTTAGTAATGCGGTCATTAGTGAATTCAAAAATAGGAGGATAGGTCAATGGGTTGTAGCTAAGATTACATGGTGTAAAAGTGGCATGATAGGGAATGTAAATAAGATGTTCATCTATACTTTCTAAATTGATATTCCCAAGACATTTCTAGCCAGCGGCGGATCTATGGTATGTCAAAAATGGTGGAGGAGCACATAAACCTAATTTCTATTTTCCGCCAATATCACCAATGGGATTATTTGCATGTTTTTCTTTTATGATTTAAATGCTAACATTCTCCTCCACAAATTTTGACATACCCTCTAGATCTGCCTCTGCTAGCCTTGTATAAAAAAGGACCATTGAGTTAACATCTAGTAGCAATATCTGTTGATTGGTAATATCCTCTTCTGACAAACCTGCAAAACTGACTTCAACTTGAATCAAAAACTACTTGATATTAGATTTATTTTATTCTCTCCATAGATTCTTAACAATGATAAAGAAAAGATCAGAAATTAAAGATATATAAACATTGGATAACAACAAACTTTGTCATTCAATAAAATCTGGGATTCAGTAAACTAAAAGGTTAGCAAAATTTAAAAGGCTAGCAAAATTTAAACGATACCAAATTGCTTTTTAAAAAGTGTTTCCAGCTTCTATACATCACTCAATAACACTGCAGCAAAGCTTGGTCAAGGTTAGTTGGTTTCCTTTGAAGGCCAATATTTAACAAGATGGTTTAGAGTTAATTGAACCTTTTGTTTCCTGTTCATTGCATGCAAGCATATAGAACAAAACCAGAGTTTAACTGCATGCAATTTTAAAAATTATCAGACAATGGAAGGAATTGTGTTTGAAGATGTTATTAAAAAATTATTATTATCAATAAAGAGTAATTATCTCTCCATCTTAGTGTTTATCATGTCTTAAATAAAAGAATGTGATTAAGTTTACTTGCAACTAAAGCTTCCAAAGATGAAGACCTTTTTTCAAGTTAGAAATAAAATTCATCCTGAAATGAATTCCTGAGAGTAGAAATTGTTTATGTAGTCATCTGTTTATGTAGTTAGTTATTATTTTATTTTTGCAGCTTTCATATAGTATTAATTTTTATGATTCTTAACAGTACAACTTTTTATATGCAAAGGCCCTGTTCACATCCTGTTCATCATTGCATTTTTATGTGGAAATAAATCTAAACACTATTGTGTAAATGGGATCTTAAGCTTGTGTATGAATTTATAATGATGTGGGATTGTTCACAAATATTCGGGTTCTTTGTTCGATAATTATAGAATCCTTTAACATGGGATATTAGTGTCTACCACTGAGTTGGTCATTTACACTTTCTGTTTGTTGGTCTCACCTGAAGGCTCATTAATAATAAAATAAGATTTTTTTTCAATAGACAACTTTATCCTTTCAAGAACTTTATTTGATTTCAAGTTTACACAACAGCATTATGAATCTTCTAAATTAACCTGATAAAAACATTTGAAAGTCATCTATTAAATAGGTATTTAATAGGTATTGGTGTCATAAAAACTGAGATTAATAAACGAAATCCTTTATAAGGGATGTCCTGTGAATCTATTATGGTTTCTGGGTTTCTATGTGTATACTAAATAATCTGAATTCGTTTCTCCTTTAAGTATGTTTTTCAACTCTTTTAGAATGGGGATGCGCAAAGCCTAAAAATGTTTGCCTAGTCTATTTTGCTGAAGCTATTTTGCATACAGACTTAGATCATACTAACTACTTTTCTATGAATTAAAAGTGTACTTGACGGTCCGAGAGAGACTAAATAATCCGCTAACAATAAATAAATGACACTCTTTATCACAGATATCACTTTATCATATAAGCCATTCAAATAGAAATAGTATATTGTAATAATATATCTGCATAATATTGATTCCCATTCTGATATCATAAATGGACTGATAACCTTTCCCTGCTTAGGTCTATTGACTAATTAAGCAAAAACATTCTTTAACCTACTCTGGAGAATCCTCATTAAAGATAAAGCACCATGAAAATTAGGATGTTATGAAATAATTGAAATTTGAAATTTCTATACACCTGGTAAATACACTGGAATGGCTAAATAATAAAATAAAACATAAAAATAAAAATACCTTTAAATTGCTTAACTTATGTTGCTAAGCAGTCTGTCTTCCGTCTGCAATGAATTCTTCGAGTCTTTTTAGTGAAATATATTGCGCATCCTCACACTCAATCAGAGGTGAGATTTCGGCAGAATGGTACGTATTTCGCTCGTGTTAGAACTCATCAGCTGTCCATTTCCATTTAACCGTAAGGTAGATGAAAGTTGAAAAACCTTCAACAAAAATGCATGAAAACATACCAGAAGCAGAGATATAAATATAAACATCCTCATTATGTTTTTCATTATCAGTTAAATAACTTTTAAATAAAATCATATATTTGGGTTCCTAGTAAATGTACACCAATATGCCAAGCCAAATGCATTGAATGTATAAGTGCAGAGCTTAAAAAATAATATGTATTTTGTATGAGGCGGCTCATAAAAATTTACAAATATTCCCTGGTAAAAGAAAAACAAGGAATAAAATTTGGAACAAAATTATGTTCCTTGAAACACGATTTCAAGTGCCATCACTGTGATAAAAGGCACATGCAATCTAAAAACAATTTATGTGTATGAGAAATGTTCCCATTTCCTTTCCATGTTCTTCTTTTTTCCTGATTGATTTTATTCTCACTTAACATCTTTCTACTGGCAATTGATAGTCAATGAATAAAGCACATCCTATTCTTTTTTAGTTCAGCTTGTCGGCAAGAAGGGAACACATTTTTTATTTTGTTTTTCTCACCTATGTAGAGAAAAACAAGAGAATAAAACAAGAGAAGACACAGAAAATGTTTTTTATTTGTTGTTTTTTTTATTTTTGCAGAAACATTTTTACCAATACAAACACTTAGATATTATTATCAAATAAAAAGTTTTAAAAATACATCCAAATTAATATTAAATATCATAATCACCAAATTCTTAAGAATGATTTCAATAGCAAATAATTGCAAGCTTGGAATGAGTCGTAGAAAATTAATAAGAATGTGTACAAGAGACTATTTTAATTTTTCGAAAATGTAACTATTATATCACTCCAAAACATCCAAATACATATTGATTAGAGTCGTTTCCACCAGAGAGATCCAACTTTTCGATTTCCTACAGATTGTTATTATTTCAATGGAAGAATATAAAGGAAGGGACGAAAAACCGCCTTTTTTCTTTAACGAGTTTGTTTAGAAGATGAAATCGGCTTGCTTTAAAGGCTTGTTCCTATATTTTACTTTATTTTTATCTCCTTGTTCATTTTTTCTTTTTCAAATTAGGGCCTAAAACCATGAAAATGAAGAGCACCTTCTTGTATTTTATAGAGTAGATTCAAATATTCTTTTCTGTTTCGATTTTTATCAATTCTTTTCGCAATTTTCATTTTACTAATATAGATTTTTATTAACCCGTGCAATTATATCCATGCATGTTAAATGAAAATTTGGGTGAAATCCATGGCAACTTTTCTGTAACACAATTAAGTTCATTTAAGTTGTTCTATAAGGATATCATAAATATTCAACACACTTTAAATGAAAATTTTGACAAGGGTGTTAAACTCAATGAACATTTTTTTGCAGAGTCGAAAAAAACTGATAGCAATGGTGAACTAACATGTGAACTAACATGTGATGACAAAAGACAAGAAGTATCAAGAAAAGAAGAAAAGAAAGTTGGAGTGAGATCAGTCTAATGAAGCGAAAGTAAAATAATCACCAAAAATCAATGCATAATATCAGCTTTGCAACAAAGGATATTCTACTGTTAAACAAAATCTTTAACGAGTGTTCAGCAAGTGGGTTATATGAGCACAAATACAGTTCCATCCATTCACATGGTTTCTGAAACTTACTATGAGCACTTTGACTTCCAATAAAGCTCCTACCATGGTAAGCTTTTCTTTGAACGTTTAACAGTTGGAAACTGACATCTAATGACAAGGAACATGGAACAACAAGTAAGTTCTCTTTTCATTCTGCAATTGAATTTTTAAATCAATTTTTTTCTTTCAAGCTCATCAACTTTAGAGAATGTAAAATGTGGTGATAACATCATGATTGCCACCGGCTATAAGATGATATCCAAATTCTTTCCAAGCTCTATTAACTACATTCCTTCTTGGTGTTATTAAACACAAACATAAGAGGTTGCCAAGGTTACCTGAAATTTGTGATAAAAGACATCATAAAAATAAGAAAGAGAGTAAGTTATCTAATATTTTTGTTTACTTAATTTTTAGATCACTTATCATTAGCACCAGAAATTCCATACAAAGTACAAAGAAACGTCTAATCACCATTTGAAGGCATGCACAGATTTGTTTTGAAACTTGTTTTTTTTACAAATGTGAAACATGGGGTTTATATTAATTCAAACAAGTATTCAATGGGTTTGTTGACATTTACAATTTTTGGTAACCCATCTTGAAACTATTGTCCCCATGGTTGTCATATATTTCAACATAGATTTCATTTCCATCAATAATAGATTGTCGAACAAGAAGATTACATACTTCCAACTGCTTCATTTTTTCAATGTCCATCTAAACACATACGGCCATGAAACAAGGACAGCTTGTATTTTTGTTCCATTTGTTGTTGTTCCTTCTCTGCTGGTATTTTCACATTGAAAGGGTTAAGCAACCTGAAATAATTAGTTGATTCCACTGAATGTTTAATTATGATTGCAGCAACATGCTGCAGCGGAATGACCACCTGCATTTTCAGGTCCTCTAAATATGTTGGAGCAATGGTTTTCATCAAGACTTTGAATAACTACGACCTCCTCTCATGGACCAGAATTCATTGATAGCAGTTCTTTTGTAGCTTTCCTCCTGGACTGGACACTTCATCTGCTAGATATTATTCAAATGTTGCATGAGGACTTGAATTGCTGTGATTGCTACTGATTTACAAAACTTGTTGTTTTTTTATCTTTACTGAATGATTGTGCTTTAAGCTAAAGGTACACAGAAGCATCAAGTATAATTAGTATGAAAATGAAATAAGCGATGATAAAACATCATTGTACAAAAGAGTTTCTGCATTGCGAGTGTTGTCAAGACAACTTGACTTCATTAAATAGGCTTTACATTACATGAAACATTGTGGCAAATAGAACAGTTGCTATCCCTTCATCTAAGTGCAACGTGAGGCATACCCCACAAAGGCACGGTTTCAGATTAATGTTTTTTATTAAGTCTTCAAATTCCACAGATGTACGGATGTATGGTTTATAAGCTTCCAAAGTGTGGCTGTTATGGATGTGTAAAGGTCATGAAGGATTAAATTGAATATGTGATTGCTCCTTTCAATCAAGGAGGGTGTTGGTTGTAGAAGGAGTCACATTTCATGAGGTTATTGAGCTTTACAATACAGTTTCCCTCAAGAAGTCCCCTTTAAAATCTGTATCCTGGTCATTAATGTACTTGAAAGTATTTTGCCACATATCTGACGAATGTTCTCCAAAAACCGGTTGTGGGGTGATATGTCAGCCATGTTACAGTGTAAAAAATTATCCAACTTCTATGTGTCTGTACAAAAGTGTTTTCAATATGAAATACTGATGAAAGATTATAAGGTTGATTGCTAGTGACTATAATTTCTTTTTTGTATATTAAGCTTCCAAAGCATTGTTAAAACTGGCTACAATACAGGTAGTTGTCAACAAGTATCTTGAGAGCTTCTTTTAAATTTTAAAATTTGCAGGAAAAAAATTGTAAGGCCCTATAAATTGAAACTGTGTTTGTAAAACTCTATTAGGCTGGGCTTTCATGTAATTCATCTGACAAATCCATTAACAATTTTTATTCAGAGAAATCTGAGCAATCAAAATAATTTCTAATTTTTTTCTCCTAACGAAAAGAAACATTCTATACATTGTAATAAAATAATAGATAAAAAGTTATCTTAAGAAATACCTACATAAAAACTGGCTATATCTCAAAATATTTTACAAAATAGCCATTCATTCAGATATTCACAGTAGTTGAAGATTATTGCCTTGCCGTTTTTTGTTGCTGTTCATTTTATTACTTAAGTTGGTTAATAACCTGCAGAAGACGGTCAATATGTTAATCTGAAGACAATGACCGTTATGCACATTTGAAGGCCACCCCCCTAAAATGGCAAGAATATTTTGGTCCCAGAAGTGGCCGTCTTACACAGGTTTGACTGTATAATGAAAATTTTCCAAATGGTTTTTCAGAGGTGCTCAGGAATGGAAACTAAGATTTCAAGTCATAAGCTCCAAGCAATTTTTCAGGCTTCCTTGTAATACTCTCAACATATCTCCGCATAAATCCACATACAAATAAACAAAATCCGCATATTGGTGCACTTAACATGAAAAATTATAAAACTCCTGTTAGAACACCTGTCTTTTGTTCACGATCTCAACGTAGTTATAATTGGACATTGAACAATAACATGAAGATTAATGGTTGTAAATTTGAGCATTTGTTATATGGGAAAAACTATAAAAACTATAAAAAACTGTTAAATCCTACTGTAAATACATGAACAACAAGCACAAACTAATATGCACTAAAAAGTCTGTAAAAAAATTAGGAATCATAATGTCAGATAATGGAACATTAAGTGAACATTTGATACAAACTGTTATCAGAGTAAATGGACTAGTCAGTTGGATATTACGGACCTTTGAATCCAGAGATAAACTTACTATGCTGACATTATAGAAATTGCTTGTAATGCCCCATCTGGATTACTGCTCCCACTGCTTGTGAAGAAACTCTCTGGGGTGTACTCCACATCCTAGTGAGACCTGCTATTAAATTTGAAATTATTTTCCCTTGAAAGGATTAGGGAGCGATATATCATTATGTTCCAAACTTCAGCTATTTGGAAAATGGTCTTCAGGCTGGTGGTATTATTTAAGGCTACTATATTTAATGGGGTTGGAAGTGTGTTGTACCTACTATTCAACGTGGTCCATTCCAGCAAATAAGACATTAGCTGCAGCAGGATCTTGCCTCTTCAATTGTCCACACCAAAACACTTCATAAAAACTGTAGCAAGTTACAATATTCAAAACAGAACTAGATAAATTTTTGGTGACTGTATATACCAGATGAGCCATTGATACCAAATTACGTGCAATATCGACGTGCAGCATCAAACAATATCATTGACATGATGAACATCAGACTTTTCAAATTTGATGTGTGAAGACCTCACAAAAGTAAATAAAGTAAGTACATGAATTTTCATGTTCAGTTCAATATCACACAAGTCTAAACAAACTGCATAAATAATAGTAAAGCCATAACTTTATTTACTGCAAAAGCAGATATATATATATATATATTATTATGAAATTACTATAGGTTAGGGTTAAAAAGAATTCAGCATAGCCTACTTGGTAAAAAAAACAAGACATTTGACATTTTTATTAAATTTTATTAGAGAAGTATGACTTTCAAAGAGGAGTAATAGATTTTCAGCAGCGTGCATCCAACTCTCATCCGGCTCCCAAGTGTGTCTGCTCTGCACTCCACTGGCAGGCTGGATTTTTCATCGCAGCAAGAAACACGTGCAAACCGTTCTACCATTTTTAATGGTTACAAAACATCGTTTTTCATAAACAAAATATTTTACACGACTCAAATAAGGACCCTCGTGTAACCACCTTTCCTTTACGTTGTGGAGTAGAAGGTATATGAATTTTTCTCAACTTCTTTTTATAATTTTGCATATTGCTCATTCATTGTTGTTTTTGTTGGTAAATAATTATCAAATTTTAACTGCCGTGAATCATTTTATCGCATCTTTTGCATATAATATGGTGGTTGTTTTTTTTACGTCATTTTTGAGAGGTTGAGGGCCATAAAAGGGGCAACGAAATATATAGTTGCTAGATGGGTAACCAAGCTATTTTCATTGTAGTCATAAAAATGAGACTCGCAGGCTCCTGTGTGCTAGCCTATAACTAACTGTAGACCCCCTGCTATAAAACTCCTCGGCCTCATGCTCTCTATATATTAATGGTCTAGCTCACGGCTGTTACGTTCGGAAATACGAACGGAAAAACAAAAATTTTCTACCTTGCCTTACTATTTATCAAATATCTCGGGATAGAAATAAGATTTTTAATTTCTGTAAAAAATTCTTGATCGCAAATTAAATTCTCTAAATGACTAACATAAATTTGTAAGATTTTCACAAAACTCTGGGCCAAAAAATTAGGGTTTTTTGGGAAATATACCCTCATAAGGAAAAATCAACACTGAAAATCAAAAATTATTCGAGTTATTTAAGTTTTTTTGAAAGATATTTGTACCCTACAACATATCCAGTGGTTAACAAGGTTCACCCATATGGGGGGTCATGTTATTTTGGGCCAAATTTGCCCCAAAAAAGTAAAATCAGGTACATTGCCCTGCAGAAGTCAACTTTTCTAGGATTTTTTTTGCCTAATTGTTATGATGGTGATATGTTAATATGAAAAATAAATGTTTCTTATAATAACATTAGTAGTCACCTATTTTAAAAGGGATCAATTAGTCCAATTGGGCCCAAAAATAGGTCAATCAGGTACGTCACCCTGTAGAGGCCAACTTTGCTAGGATTTTTTCATATATATGTTATGAAGGTGGTATATAGATATTAAAAATAAATGTTCCTTTCAATTATTTTAATTTTTAGTTCCTAAAATGGGCTCAATTAGTCCAACTTGGCCCCAAAAAGGGTCAACCAAGTGCGTTACCCAGTAGAAGTCAATTTTTCTTGTTTTTTTTCCTAATAAATGTAATGAAGGTGATATCTGGATGTGAGAAAAAAATGTTTCTAATAACTACATGAGTAATTGCCTCTACCAATGGTGTAAATTAGTCCAATTTGCCCCCAAAAAGGGGAAATCAGGTCAATTCTCCTGACGAAGTCAACTTTTTTACAATTTTATTTAAAGGCTATTAAGGTAAGTATGAAAAATAAATGTTCTATCCAATTAAATGAGCTATGTCCTCCTTAAATGGGGTAAATTGGTCAAATTTTGCCCGAAAAATGGGTCAATAAAGCACATTTGCCTGTAGAAAACAATATATTCCAGGACTTTTAAAAATAAATGTAATAAAAGTGATATCATATGAAAAACATTTCCTTCCAATTACAGTTATTATACTTCTTAGCAAATAGCACGTGCACACGAAGATATTATGCTCAAAAATAAATCGCGATGTGCCACGGGAGATTAAAAGTAGGTGGTATATAAACGTCGACTTTCTAAGCAGAACTCATTATACATAAATATTTTTTTGTTTTTATGAAAATTTAAGGATAGAGGCATAATATAAGCTGCGAACACAGTTGATCCGAACACGTCTGTGAATTTCATTGCCAAAATAAGTGGAAAATCAAGATTTTTCTTACCTTCAGATGGTTGTCTGAACTGTGTTTGCACGTTAAACATTACTTTGACCCCACATGCATTCAAAACAAACAATTTTAGGCGGGAAAACGAATGTTTAGTTTGGTTTATAGCAATGGGAAGAGGTAGCACTTTTTGATATTTTCCCGTTTGGGATGGATTTTAGTGTGAAGTAGGGTAACTTTGAAAATTAAATACAACACCTTATGGTATGAATTTTTTCCCTCTAAAAACAAATCATAATTATGGAATGGTAGATCTTTCTTATAAAAAAAACGTTTTCTGATATCATGTTCAGATTTTGAGTAAGGATACCATGAAAATTGGGTTTATAATTACTCAAAAGAAATAATGAGAACTAACAATTAGTAACTTGAAAAAATTAAGAAAATTTAAATTTCTGAGTTACTAACTCCAAATAAGTAATAAAATAACAATTTTGTGACACCATATGCGTAACTCAGTTTTGTAACTTGGGAATTTTGAACCTCTACCACAAGCATGAACTCATTAAGTTGGGAAGCAGCAGGGGCGGATTTAGGATTTTTTCATCAGGTTGTTTTGAGCCCATCTGCGTTGTAGCTAACAGAATTTGACTTATATAGGTTTTATTTCATTATTGTTGATTCATTTGGTCATAGTAAAGCAGTGAGATACTAAAACGTGGATCATGACTATGTTTTAATTATTTTTTTCCCAGTAGTACTGGAACTACTAGCACATCGGACACATACAATACTGTTTAAATAGGTCAGAGTAGAACTAGACTTGTGAGTATAACACACACAGAGAAACATAAAAAAATGGACTATAAAAATATGGTAAATTACTAATAATGTAAGTTATAATTTCAAATGAATTTATAGAGTTAAAGAGCAAAAGCAAAAGGTTTGTTGACATTAATATTTCCAAATGAGCAATTGCATTAAACTAGTTATTACATCAAAATAAACACAAAACATGAAAATATGCTCCAACGCCCAATTGGTCTTGAGTAGCAGTACAAAAGACTCCTTGCAGTAAATTATTGTTCAGAATTTTCCACATCTTTAATCTCTTTTAGGTATCTTATCCCTCAAAATAATGAAATTGATCGTTCAAATGAGCATAATGATTATAAATTTGACTGCTAACACTGCAAGATGATGCAGTTTATAAAAAATATTGATATTATACATTGAAATAACCAAGTTAAACAGTCTTTCAAATTCTTTAGCAATCTTCAATGCTTGACAGGCAGTTAATTATTGATGTTTAGCTTCCCACAGCTACATCTTCAGCTACATCTGTAGTAACCATCATTGTCCCATGACTTATTTTCCCAATAACAGTGCTTGACACAATAACTGTTCCAACAGCCAACATATGTACACATTATCTAATATGTATCGCAACTCAAATCTTTCTCTTCTGTTGGAATTTATCTTAAACACATATATCAAACAACTAAATCTTGCATCTTGAATGTTACAAACAGCCCAATTTAAATCTTTTGTGCAAAGAAAATATATGCAAAACTTGGAGAAACTTAACGCAGTTAGTGTTCTTTCATTATGACAAGTATCAGCAATCTGTCAGTTTAGCTACAAAATGAATGATCTTTACCATATACATACCATGACAATAAAACTATTTAGCACATCTAAAGAAAGTATATCATTATTCAAAATATACAGCAAACTAGCTCGACAGGTAAAAATTTGTAGCTACACTGAATTTATAGAAAAAAGAAATATAGCTGAACACGTATTAGTTTTTATCATCATCTATGAATATTATAAAATTATACCTTTTATATCTAGGTTAACCCATTTGATGATAATAGTAAACGTGGCAGAAACATCTTGGAGCTTTCCACAGCATCAAAAATTTTATCTTCAAAAATTTGCTCCTTCTATACACTAGGGCGATCAGAGAGAAAAAGTTCAAGTTCGTTCACATAGCTTTTAAACCACCTTTTCGGCATACCGTACGTTTTGTCATTTGTACTAGTTAAGCTTGCACCAGTCAGATCGATCTTCAAAACTCCCCCAGAAGCTCCACATTTTTGCACTATTTGAGCGGTGCAAAAAGCGATGCCGGTAGCCAACCTTCAGCAGAAGTTAATTTATACAACACCACTTCATTTCACATTTGTTCTTGAGCGCCAAAAGCTGCACAAAAACAAAACTGAAAACTGTGACCACACACGACGGGCAGGGGCAATATGTGGAGGGGTGAAAGAAGGGTTTGCTGTAAATCGTCCGGAGAAAACCTTTCACACGCCCGCGTCCAAAAACTTTGAACCTGAATTTTGAAACTGGGGAGATTTTAATTACTTTGTCCATGACACACGAAGTGTAATTTTTAAGTTATGCGGCATGATGGTCACAAGGAAGAAGCACACAAGCGAACCACCTCTTAAAGATTCTGCAGACACCAGTTCATCACGTCGAAACTGACAGCTGATTAAAGCTTATGAATTTTTTTTTTTTTTTTTTGATGTTGTTGTTGTTTGTTTGTTTTTTGTTTTGTTTTGTTTTTTTGGGTTTTTTTAGGGGGGGGGGGGGAATCAATTGTGGACGGTCCCTTGCATGCCCAGCAGTTGACTTGATTACTCCTTTCCTTGAATGGTACACTGCCGGGCATTGCAGGGCATCAAGACACTTTGAAATTGAAAACATGCTTAAAAAAAGGTTTCACAGCACACCCTATAAATTATAGACTGCCAGTACTCACACGCTAACTCAATTTTTTCATGTGACCCGCACTAACGAAAGAGATTGGGAATCATACAAACAAGTTGGTAATACTACAAAGGTTCATCCAAATGTGTTATCAGATCCTGTAACAAACCAGTATGATATTGACCAAAGTCAAAGTGTATAGCCTATTATATATAGCTATATAGCTCACGGCTGTTACATTGCACTGCAAAGTGGAAATAGCAACTCTTAAAAAACCGAAATCAACAGAATTCAATGGAATATTTGAGATCAATTTGTTAAAAAGAAGTCTACATTTTGTTTAGAACAAAATGACATCACAGTTGTTCAAAAGTAACAAGTTGATCCAGAGGACTATTTCCACATCATGGCTTACCAGGACCTCTGTGGGTGGTGTCTCTATGCCGGAATGCAACTTTCAACCTGAAAAATATGAAGTATGGAATTAAATTAGATAATCTAACAAGTTTTCTTTCAAATTTGTTTAAAGTTCTTAATTCTTTCCTTAACTGCCTGCCTCAGCAATGTTTTTGTAAAGGATGTGTTACACTTGTTTCGATTTTAACCATTAAGTCACCCTTTTTTTCATCTGTTGTAACTTTCTAGGGGATGAGTTTCGAAAAAGCTCAAGAGATTCGTAAGAAGCATCTAGTACCTGGCTTGCTGACATATTATAAGAAACCTGTTTTTGTTCACCAGGTGAGCATTTAAAGCTCCATTTTACTGCTACTTTTAAGATGTTCTTAAAAATCATGTGCTTAATAGTTTCCCAACAATTTTTCCTGAAGGGCCACAAACAATGGTTGTTCGATACAGAGGGTCGCCGTTACCTGGATATGTTTGCGGGTATTGTCACAGTTGGTGTTGGACATTGCCATCCGTAAATCTTATTAATCGGTTTATGTTTTTCTATTATGAGTGAAAATTGCATAATTAACACTTCAAGGAGTGGGATTTTGACTGCTAAGATGGGAAATCATGAATTACTAGGGATTATAACAAATAGGCTTTTCTGTTGAAGTTGATATACTCTTCAGTTGATATGCTACCAACGTTACTATCCAGTTTATGTTCAAAAGACTACTTTATGCAACACAAAATGCAACACAAAACTACCATGAAATTGTATATAAAATTATCAGGTGGTTGTATCATGTGGTTGTAATGTATTGCTGTAGATAAGGTTTGATAAGGTTTGTAGTCAGCTTTGGGTAAAGAGTGAGAAAAAGGTCAGTCCATTAAAGTATTGATCACATATATCAATAGCTTGAGACACTTGTTTTGGCATATATATTTTACTTGTATCACATAATGATCTTAATCAACCTAAAGATTCCTTTTAATATGTACCTTTCAATATCAGAAAAATTTGTCAAGAATGCCATCAAAAATCTGTTACTCTATGAAAGAGAGATGTTGTGATTCTGTGCTTTAAATTTCTTGTTTTCATCTTAGTAAAATAGAGGAATCTGTATTCAAACAGATGAAAAGACTATGGCACACTACAAACATCTACTACCATGAGCCTATTCATACATATGCAGAAAAGCTGGCAGCTAAACTTCCAGGTGATTTAAAGGTACATTTTGTATTTTGTATGTTTGGACAAGCTGGACCGGAACTTTTTCCCCGAAGGAAATGTTGACAATCGAAGTGCACATGCTCACATGACAGTTTTTCCTATACCTATTCCCTGTCCTGTTAGAAAACGGAAAAAAGGAAACTCGCCTTAAAGATGTTTTTGAGGGTGATTTGGGAAAAATCAACCAGAGGAGCAAAACAAGAATCAATTTTTTTATCAACCATTATCAAGTCGTTATGATTTTCTTTACGTTCCAAATTTAAAATAAAAACTTGTTCAATTTAATGTCTTCCCTTTCTAACTATTTGTTATCTTCTGCTCCAGTTGAAGTGCCGGCAGATTTCATTTATAGGTGATGTCAGGTGTAATTTCATGTAAACAAATTGATTAAGCTGTTTGATCTTTATTAGAAAGTTCTAAGGCAGCAACAGGTTGAGAGGGGTGTTGAAATTTGTGGAAGAGAATGTTAGTTTTTAAATTATAAATTGGTGCAAATAAGCCCATTGGTGTTTCATGTGCTCCTCCACGATTTTCGACATACTTCAGAACCCTCACTGTTCTCTTTTAGCTTTGTGTTGTGTCTAGTAAAAAATGTCTTTCTATCACCAGGAAGTTTTTCTTTTTCCAGGTTTGCTATTTTGTAAACAGTGGTAGTGAGGCAAATGATTTAGCCTTGATGCTGATGAGAGCATATACTGGAAATTGGGACGTCATCCATCATAGGTGTGCTATCTTTATGCTACTAAAAATGCACTCTGTCTTTGCCTGTTCATTATAGCAAGTTCGTAAAAAATATACTTAATGGCAATGTTTGGTTGTAATTACACATGAGCTACTCATTCTGAATTACGACGGTAGTTTTTTATTACTCCTTCCTTCCCTGACATTGATTATCAATGTAAACATAAGAATCTTGCCTTAATCCAATGTTGTTTAATGAAAATAGCGAAGTCAAAAACATCTAACAATTCTTAACTTGAAAAATCTCCAAGAAAAGTAAGTGAAGTAATTGTTTTCTTCTAAAAGAAACCTGTATTATGCAATTTGTCTTTTAGAAATTCTTATCATGGTGCTACTCCTGGAACACTCGGACTGATGGGGATGTCCAATTGGAAATACAACACACCATTAGGGTTTGGCTGCAATGGTGTAAGATATTATTAGTTGATATCTCGTTGGCTTGGCAACCTACTGTGCTTGTAGATTTAGCGTGTTTTGTGTTATGATTGTTTTAGACTGTGAACCCTGATCCATATCGTGGCCCATGGGGAGGGGCACAATGCAGAGATTCACCTGTTCAGGTATAAATGCTTTCTTTTAAGATTATAAATCTATCTGAATTATATAAAAATTATTTTTTCACCAATATGAAAAACCCAACTCATTGAAACCTTTCTAAACACAACCTTTCTAAACCCAACCTTTGATGGAAGTCATTTTATTGTATGGTATCTTATATTGTGAGTTGGACCCAATCAGCCAGTGCTTTTGGTTTTGATTAAACCAACTACTCTATATCCAACACGTATCTCATGACATTCTCATTATAGACTGAAAGAGATTGTGACTGCTCTCCAGGTATGAATTTTATTCGAAGATGTCGTGTTTTTGCCGACATTGTGTTTTGCCAACATCATCAATGGCTCGAAATTTTTAACGTTTAACTATTTTTAACATAATCACATGAGATGCACAATTAGTCAATTCTGATTGGTTAACAGGGTGTGCAATTATAGTTGTAATTGAATTCTTCACTTGCAAATATATTTACTGCAGAAAAAAACAAAAGTGTGATAACTTTTTTTATTTCCTTTTATCAATCATCATTACCTTATAAGTGATTACGATCTCGCTGACTGTACGTTGTTGAATATTTTTTCTGTTGTAAAGTATTTTTTTGAATGAAATGAAAAAAGGTAAACATTCGATTGTTCTTCAAAATATTCAAAAATATGAACACTAACTCTCCGTTGGTTTTTATATGATTAACCAGTTATCACATGGCACTAGTTAGTGAAATTACAGTTTTATTCACTCGTAAAAGAAAATAATTTTAAACTCACATTTATCACATTTTTAACTTACTACTCATGAATTAGACTGTAATTGCACTCTCGTCCATGCGATTACTAGTACTTATAAGATGTATCACTGTATTTACCAAAAACTTAACAATTCCTTAAAATTTCAAAAAGCTGTCAAGGATTCAATAGTTTTATTATCAATTTTAGGACAATGTAAGGCATCAGAGCATTACATTAACCAACTGCAAGAAGTGCTTGATTACAGCTGTGCACCTAAAATTGCAGGTTTCATTGCAGAGCCTATTCAGGTATAGAAACTGAGAAAAGTGTTAAGGCTTAACGGCTTTAAAGGCTCATTTTAGTATTAAGTATGGCTAGGTGGGACTTGCTTAAAACTTTACGCCGGTTCATGATATTCTAGGGAGTTGGTGGCACTGTTCAATACCCAAAGACATATATGCAAAAGGCATATGAGAAAGTCAGAGCACATGGTGGTCTCTGTGTTTCTGACGAGGTAAGTGAATTTAAAATAAGTTATTGGAGACATTTGGAAATATGCTGCATTGAATCTTAATGGGTTGTTTCGTTTGGTTTTGTTTTCCGTTTGTTCAGTTATCTATACAACATGCAACTGCTACAATGCAATGCAATAATACAACATTATAACAACGTTATTACTACTACATTGCAATGCAAAAAGGATCACTACAAAATGTCTCAATAAAGAAAGGGTTTCACCAACAAAAGTTCTTATGGCCATTAAGTGACACGCTTAAACAAATCTCAAAGCAACTATTTTTGGCATTTTATTGTGATAGTTGTATTCATCAACTGTACACGGAATTGATTGGTTAAGATGACATCCGAAGATTACAATTAGATGTTAATTGTACTCCTTATAGCCCAAATTACATTCAAAAATTGCATTTCACAGACTCGATTTCTGGAAACGGCCTGAACTTAAATCTATTTTACAGACTAACTGTTTGTAGGGAGATTTAGTTTTTCTTCATCTTTTCTTCAAACAACAACAAAACAAAATGGCTTCTGGTCTTTTTAATATAATTTTTAATCTTTGTTACTTTTGGTACCTTGGATACCATATTGAGAAATGATTTAAAATCATCGTTAACAATTACTATTACTAGCCACCCATAAAGGTTTAGGTTGCAATGATTGTCTGATTCCCTAGATAAGCTTAAGGGTTTTTTTACACCAGAAAAACAACAACTTGCCTTTAAACAACAGAAACATGACAATAATATGCCCTTGCAACCTTTCACACACAAAACCTTTTACACCCATATTCACTTTCTTCTTGCCACCGAAAAACAACATTTTGAAAATGTGAATCCATTTTTATCAATGTTTTACATGTTTTTTAATGTTTAACCATATTAGGCGACTGTTTTACTAGATCTACCATTTTGCGTGACAAACAAACAAACAAACAAACAAACAAACAAACAAACAGACTTGGATATTAATATGTAGATTTCCTTGTTTCACATAGGTTCAAACTGGCTTTGGTCGTCTGGGAACACATTACTGGGGATTCGAAAGTATGGGTGTTGTTCCAGATATAGGTAAAACACCTGCTTGCTATTTCAGACATCACACGATATGATTCATACCATCGTTATTTAAAATAAGAATCATGATGTTAAACTATTCAAACCCATTAATAAGTCAATATACATTTTTAAACCTCTTCTATTTCCTTTCTTCATTCCTTTCTTCATTCAGTTACCATGGCAAAGAGCATTGCTAATGGAATGCCCATGGCTGCTGTAGTCACAACACCCAAAATTGCTACTAAATTGGCTGAGGCTATAACTTTTAATACGTACGGAGGTAATCCGATGTCGTGTACTGCTGCAAGTACTGTATTGGATGTAAGTAAGCTTCTATGAATTTTCGTTTAATAACATCAATTGGAAATAGGAATTTTTAATCGTTTTTTCAGGGAAAACATTTTAAACCCTTTCTCCTATGTGTAAGATGTACAACTAAAATAAACATGTGGTACTTTAAGAAATAATATGATAAAGTGAGGTTTATTAGGCCAAAGAAAGTCCTTCTCTCCCTATCCATTGTGTATTGTAGTATGGTGTCTTCTTTTTGGATTCTGTTATGTTCTTTACTAAATATCTTCGAAATGGACCAAACAATTGCAATGCATTTTCATCCTCACAAATCTTGTCAAGAAATGATTTTTTATATAACTCTTTAAATTTTTATGAATGTTGTTGCTTTTTCACATTCGTTTCATAGATCATTGACGAAGAAAATCTGCAGCAGAATTGTCATGAAGTTGGGACGTATTATCTGGAACAATTATGCCAGTTGCGTAGTGAATTCTCGATTGTTGGTGATGTTCGTGGGAAGGGTTTGATGATTGGGGTTGACATGGTGTCAGATCAGGTATAACAGTTTTTCTAATCTGTTTTTTTATTATTATTATTATTCATGGCCAATGACCCATAAATGAAAGTGTGGAGATGAAAATACTAGTGGGGAATGGGATTATACAATAGTACCAATAGGACCTTTAAATGACCTTAGACACACATATTTAGACTATTTTTATGGCAAAATTAACCTAGCAATAAAAGAAAAAAATGTAATAGAAGTTATTTTAGTAAGTTGGTAGAGGATGTGCCCTTCACCTCCAGTGTCATCAGCCCTGTTTTATAATTACTTTTCTTTTTCTGGTAAACATTTTTGTGAACTTCCCTTTTTGTGATTAGGATTCAAAAACACCATTACCTGCTCCACAGATGCTTGACATCTGGGAACGAACAAAGGATTATGGTGTACTATTTGGCAAAGGTGGCCGGTTCGGTAATGTAAGTGAAGCCTCAAAATCCTTAGTTTAAAAATCTCCAATGAAGTTTCATTTACATAATTTCTTTCAAGTACTCCCTAGTATTATATTTTCCTTTCACAAACAAATTTTTTAGGTCTTTCGTATCAAGCCACCAATGGTTATTACAAAAGGAGATGTGGATTTTGCGGTTGCTGTCCTTCGAACATCTATTCAAGACCATTTGAATGCTGCCTGAACAGAATCACATTTCATTGGTTTTGTTCTTAACAGTTGTTATTTTCAGTTCTGTTTGCTTATAAATATGTTGTTTTCATGTCAAAACAAGCTTGTTGTCAGTATATCTCTTACTATTATACATTTTTGTAGGGAAAAATCTTTTATATAACCATTATAATATTTGTAGGTTTTAAATGTGTATTGTATAACTTCAGAAATATATTATGCACTTTTTTAATGATTGTCAATACTGGAAAACCGAAATTTTTTGTACTATCTTTCTTTTTCCTTCCATGTGAATTTATGTTTCCTGGCTTGGTTGCAAATGCATCTGTGTTCTAGTTGAATCAATTCTCCTTGCCAATCCCAAGATGTTAAACAACAAGTGTGTGTCACACTTTCACAATTCCACTGAAATTCATTGTACGCACATAATCTTCACATTACTGTATTTCCTTGGTTAAATGCTTTGACATTTATAATATATTTTGAAGGTTTAAGCAGGTGTTGATTGGAGGGCAGTGTTTAAAAAAGGGGGTGCTTATTTTGTGGTTACTGATGATGTTATTGGTTGGTAGCTGCAAACAAGAAAAACAAAGATTTCAGATATACCTTGCTCATTCTAATAAACACTGCATTTTTAGGTACATCGTTTATTAAGGTGAGGGGTTTCTTTCATTAAGCAAGTCTGTTTTTGCGGTGTTTATTGGAGGGTGGCGTTTAAAAGAGACTGGCATTTCCTAGAGGAAATATGGTACTAAAATTAAATGCACTTGAATTTGCTCCAATCTTTTTTATTGTTTATGTATGGTTATTATTTCATCTTGTTGGTTAATTTTAGTTTATAAGTATCCACTCAAGCATCTTCCTTCCTTCTCCCATTCCTTTGTTTATCCCTCGTCCCCTTTTTCTATTACATTCCTTTAGGAGAGAAATTATCTGTTGGACAAATGTTCGGGAATATTGGCCAAATTCACAAATTTAATTTCTCGCGAATAATTTCTGGAGGAGTGATTCGTGAAAATTAATCCACAAGAAATATATAAAAAAAGTTTAACTTTAACCAAACATCTAAAAGTTCTGCGACTGATGGACCATTAGTTCAACAACTCAGGTGAACATGTCTAAAAAAGGGTAAAAATAAAGAAATTGGATGAAATGGGTTAAATGACAAAATCAAAGTGTAATAAAAAAAGATAAAATTCATGAAAATAAATCCTTGCCAAATGGAAAAAAATTAATCGCGAAAATTTCTCTCCTTAAGGTAGAAGTAGCAGAGAAAGAGATAATTTTTTAAAATTATTGAAATTTTTAAAAGTATGATACTTGCAAATGTGTTCTTGTGTTCAAATCAGCTCGTTCTTATTTTAGATGGGAGGCTATAATAAAAAAAGTCTATCTAATTGTTGTGTTCTCTACTAAACAACAGAATAACAACAGGAATGAATAACAACCGCAAAAGAAAACATGGTACCATTTCTGCGCCATCAGAAGATGCGTTGAATGAGTTTATTAAGAGACATAGTGACGCAGCTCCACCTCAACAACATTTAGACGAGGAGGAAGATCAAGTTGATCATGTGAAAGTGGATTATGACATGTCAGATTTTAGGGTTTGTCTTCTCACGTTATGTTAGCCCCACATTAGCCCACTGGTTACACAAATGTTTTGCTGTTGGTAACCTTTCTGTTATCAAATGTCGGTTTTGGTTGAAAGATAGTTGCCCAACGAACCTCTCTGTTAGATCTCCTTCTTAGATGTACTCTCTTAGATGTTTTTCTAATGTTAGTCATGTGATTAGTGTTTTAATCCTTTCGAACAATGGAATGTTGTTAATTTTATTGATGCTAATTCAAACATGACTTATGCTGTCATCATATTCATCAATACCATTACAGTGACTTAATAACGGATCTTCAAAATTACAAGTGTTTTTGAATAGACTAACAAGCTCTTGCGACTGTATAAACTTCTAATTATTTTAGGTAATTAATGATTCTGTGCACGGTCATTTCGAATTACCAAACATTCTTTTTGCATTCATCGATACACCACAGTTTCAAAGACTACGTGAGATCAAGCAGCTAGGTAATTTTTTTTTCATTTTCTGTACAGTAGGTCTTTTTATACTTTATTAGTAGGGAAGTCAATATTTGAAGGTAATGCCCAAATAAACTGCCTTCGTTGTTTTTTTTTGTTTTTTTTTATTATCTTTTTCTGACAATGTCTTTTCAGACAACTTCAATTCAAATCTTTTGATTATATAGGTTCGTGTTATTTTGTGTTCCCTGGCGCATGTCACAATCGATTTGAACATTCCCTCGGTGTCGCATACCTTTCCGGAAGCATGTGTAAAACTCTACAGAAACGTCAACCAGAACTGAACATTAATACAATCGATATTTTATGTGTACAAATTGCCGGCTTATGTCATGATCTAGGTCACGGTCCGTTTTCTCACTTTTTCGACCAATTGTTTATACCAAGTGTTCATCAAGACAGCAATTGGAGGGTGAGTGTGACCTTTTAAAGCTTACCTTGAGGAAACCTTTTTCATTTGTATGATAGAAGCTACCTGTTTTACTTTGATGGGAAGAGAAAATATAGATAATCATAGATAAATTATATTTTGTATTTACTGGGAATCAAGTAATTTCGATATGTGTTCAACACAGTAAAAAACAGTAATGCTTGGACTCAATCAGGCCTCAGAAATACCTAATTCCCTTGAACGTTTTCAGTCACATTTTAATTTACTAACTCTTTAAAAATGTTATTTTTCTTTCCTTTTCTTTCCTTTTTCTTTCTATAGTTTATTTTACTTCACTTTTGTTATTAATTTTGTTTATAGCATGAAGATGCATCGGTGCAAATGTTCGATCACTTGATCAATGAGAATAATTTGTCCCCTCTTTTGAAGCATGTTGGTTTAAATGAAACAGATATTGTGTTCATCAAAGAGCTTATATCAGGACCCTCCGTACCAAACAATAATTCTGATGTAAGGAAAGATTCTGTTTAATTTACTATATATATTATAAGGTCAACCTTATGAGTTCTGTTGAAGAAGTCTGAGAATTTATCCCAATTCCACAAATTAGACAATGGGGCAACTCTTCTTTTTATGATAAAGTTTTCTTTTCATTTTATACAAGGGTCTTACATGAACCATGTGTTTGTTTACTTCTTTTTACCATCAGTCATAATTATTATCGCATCTCTCGCCACAAAATGGTTTTTGGTGCTGCGCCATAAATCTTAAGACCAGGTGATTCGTGTCGTAGCCCCTTTAGGCAATACAAGAAAATTTTGATTTCGATCAAGAGAAAAAATTCTAGAATTTTCATAATCTAGGTAACATCTGAGTCTGATTTTCCTTAATGGCTGGACATGTTGTGGACCTATTGTTGTCTTTCACTCTGTGTGTTTAATCGAAAATGATTTGCCCAATGTAAATGCTTTTCTATTCTTTAAGGATTGGCCTTACCAGGGAAGACCACAATCGAAAAGCTATTTATATGAAGTAAGATTTGTAATTATTTTGATTTGTTAATAATATTGAATGTCAACACTGGTTGACGTTGTACTTGTAATTGCAGTATTCCCTCAAGCAAACACCGCCCTCTACGCCGCACGCCGCCGAACCTAAAACCTTCATAAATTTTATAAACGCTGCCCCTGAGGAAATACAGTATGTATCATTCAGGGAAGTGTTACAGCTATTGATACCTCTTCAATGCAGTAGCTGTAAGACTAATGCTCTTCTTTCTCTCATGTTTCAGATAGTAGCGAATAAGCGTACTGGCATTGATGTCGACAAATGGGATTACTTTGCACGTGACTGTTATCACCTTGGCATATCAAATAATTTTGATTATAAGTATGAAACGATGTGTGAGACTGGAATAAGAAACCTTCAAAAGGTCTCTGTGGAGGAGTGTTTTTTTATTGAAACAGCAGGCGATGTTGATTGCCATTCCCATAGAAAACACTCCTCCTCATAGACTTTTTGAAGATTTTGCCCACTGGGAGGTAGCATGGTATATAATGATGCGTTACAACCATCTATTCATATTTTATTATAGACGTTTCATGAAGTTTGCCAGAGTGATTTCTGTTGATGGGCAATATCAAATCTGTACAAGAAACAAGGTAATCATGTCTTTAAAAAAGTGTGTTGAAAGTAATTGGTAGTTGCACTTGTTATTTGAAAGCCTGTTGGTTGATCGAGGTTTCAAATTCATTACATAGAAAATAGAACTTTCTTTCAACAACAGTAACAATGCCATCATTTGAAAATTTCTTGTTGTTTCTTTTCTATTGGAGGAGACACACATGTATGACGTCACATTAACGATTTCATATTATTTGGAACTCTTTCCATACTCGTTGTGCAATAGACTACCTGGACATGCTGTGTATTTCTTGTGCAATAGACTACCTGGACATGCTGTGTATTTCTTGGTCCAATTCGAAAATGATCAAATGATGTTGAACTAACAATATATATAATTATATTATCTGTTTTTCATAGGAAGTGAGTACACTCTATGACATGTTTCACACAAGAAACAGTCTTCACAGAAGAGCTTACCAACACAAAACCTCGAAAATTATTGACTCCATGTAAGAACCAGGTATATCTTTTGCCTCTCGTCGAGAGTTTCAGAGGCCGTTAATGTATCATTTTCAGACCAGCTAACTTCTCCGGTGAAAACTCTTATAAGAGTGTTTGAACGAGGCATGACCCTTATCTTACTGACCCATACAATTTTTACAAGGTTTATACCATGAAGTTTGTGTGTCTGGGAATGATACATTAACTTTATGGTGGCGTTAATTGTTCATTCGTTACGTTCATCATTCATTCATTTTACTGACTCTCACATTTGAAACCTTCTATAGACCTTTCACGAGTTCATGTTTCCACTGTTATGTCCAGGTTATGCGAGGTCTTCATACAAGCTAACGATCACATTTTGCTTCCTGGAAGAAATGGGTAAGTTTTTTATGAATTGGCTCAAAGCTCATATTTTCTTTTCCAGTTTAAAATATGTGACACATGTTTTAGTAACAAAATTTATCGACGACTTCCAGTGTTCTAACTATATTCCAACTATAAATATATGTCTCATAATTTGTTCTTTAAAGTTCATTTGTGAAACTTTGTGGGTTTTTTTTTACCTTTCACGTATGAAAGTATTACAAAAAAGTGTTTTGGAGAAAAATTTTATTTTCTCTTCGAGAATTCTCTCTCTCTCTGCGAAAGTGTATAATATATCGAACGGAGGCTAAATAAACAAATAAATAAACAAACAAACAAATAAATAAATATGCCATACCTGGTACCTGGTGAAAATCAAAATAAAATGGGTTTTAATATAATATCCACCATCGATATCATTTTAAACGTCTTCCCAATTTTTCAATAATCTTTAAACAGGCAAGCAAAACATGAAAAATAAATTTCCATTTAGTGTTCGGTAAGTATTATAATGGCGCATCAGATGTGATATAAACAAAGAAAGAAAAGTTATGAAATTAATAGGTGAATCCCATGTTAACATTTTTGGTAAATCACTTTTACACCATAAAATCTTTCCATGGAATCCCTTTGAAGATTCTTTTTTCTTCTTTTTTTTTTTTGAAGTCTTGGATTACTACCAAAGATTCAAGGTTTACGTTAACATACATGTAAGCGTGCATTAACAAATTGACCTTGATGATAAATTCGATAAAATAAAATAATGTTTTTTAAGGTTTCTCTCGGCATACTGGGATTTTGCACGAAGTATAAGTTCTGTTTATATTTTGCATCAATCTATACACGTCTGAAGGATGACATCACGACATTTCTGACTACTTTATAGACCGCTAAAGATTTGTGAATGCATTCACGATATGAAGGCTTTTACCTATCTTACCGATAATATCATCAAACTTATTGAAGTATCAACCGATGAAAACTTGAGACAGGTCCGAAACTTGTTTGTTTGTTTGTTTGTTTGTTTGTTTGTTTGTTTGTTTGTTTGTTTGTTTGTTTGTTTGTTTGTTTGTTTGTTTTTCTCGGCATAGTTAGTCTGTTTCTTGTATTTTTATGAGAAACCAAGCAAAGGACCTAGTAGTCCACGTTTCTTAATTTTTTCATGGAGGTAGAGAAATGCTAAAAACCCTTTTCAAAACATTTTATTTGAATTATGTATTTAAATTTAACCCTAACAGTGACATTCGGTTGTCAAACCGCGTTAACGTTCGAAGAATATCGATCATCAAGTGTGTGTTTTCTTGTTAAAGGAACTACGACATGAATCATGTGATTGTTGTGTTTGTTAACTTTTTTTTACCGTCAGCCATAATTATTATTGCACCATTAATCTTAAGATCACGTTATTCGTGTCGTGGACCCTTTCAATTTTGCTCAAATTGGGCTTTCCCGTGCATAACGTTGATCTTGAAGTTTCTTGAAAGCTGTAATAGTAAAAGTTCCTAAAGTTCCCTAAATCTGTGTCTCTTTTAAATGGGTTTCTTATTTAAAAAAAATCTCCACTTGATTGTTACCATCATGATCTCTCTAGTCTCAAGCAATCTTACAACGCATTTGGAAACGAGACTTGTATAAAATGGTGGGACAAACTATACTTAAAATTAAAACACAAAAGGTAAGCTTGTGGTGTTCTGCGTATACAGTGCATGCGTCATGAGACTACAACTTTTCCGAAAGTCTGTTTAAGCACCGTGTTTTGGCCTTGTCAGTACATCCAGCTTGGTTTTTATGAAATTTATTGTTTCATTTATTTTATTGTCTTTATTACTTAGTGATTATCATTATTCTTAAAACTCTCTGCAGAATGATAGTTCTTATCAAACGTAAGCAAACTTTTCAACGATACATTCGTGATTGTAATAATGGTCCGATACTACCTGGAATGCTCCTCAATCACCAACAATCATTGTGAATAACTGATTTTTAAGGCCTTTGATTTGCTATTACATAATTAATTCCGTATATCCCTCATATATTTACTCTGTAGCCGTACTGTCTAGTGGTCGAGGCGAAATTTGTTTTCCGTCAGTCGGAGGAGAAATTTCAAATAATGTCTTCTCTGACGTTTTTATTACATTTCGTTTCAGCCGTACTGCAAGCAACTATGCAAGGACATTCTTAATTGCGGCTGTGATGATGTCCAGTTGAATGATGAAGATTTTGTTTTGCATGTAAGTCCTTAAAAATTCAAGGATGATACTCTCCGGATTTTTTCGTTTTGAGCTTCCTAATTCCGGATTTTTCCATATTTATGAGATAGAAGGAACTCTATATTGCTCTCACAATTGGCCAATCAATCCAGTGAAGTAGAAATGTTTTACCTTCTCCGCCGCTCATAGCCAGTAAACTAGTGGTGTCTTTACCAGGAGTTACAAAGGACTTTGAGGTGGAGCGCCAGCCGTGGAGTATACTTTTGCTGCATCTACATCAGCTATCATGGTCTACAGCAATAACAAACTTGCTTGGATAAAATGTTTTCCATCGTGTTACCTGAAATTCTATGTTTGTTTCGTTGTAGATTCTCACATTTGATTATGGTATGAAAGAGAAGAATCCAGTCGATAAAGTGCGGTTTTACGATAAAAGTAATCCTAACAAAGCTGTAAAAGTATGCAAGGATCAAGTATGTATGATCGTTTGTCATATCAAATCCTTTACGTGATTTTGAGATGAAATTGGGTTTTGGGTTTTAGTTTGTCTTCTAAATATTTTCGCGAAAATTGAAAGAATTTCCACTATTTTGGTTCCACAAATATTTTCAGTTTCATTTCTTGAACTTTATTTTTGATTATGAATGTTGGATTTGTTTAAAAAGATACGTTTTAAGTCTCTATTTTCGTTTGAATGGACGGGGCGTTATGCAACAATGTTCTCGTTAACCTAGACAGAAACAACAAAGTTTTGCCCGCAAACTATCATTGTATTGGTCTTTCTTGTGGAAGAGAGCTCGACATGTTGCACTCTCCCATATTTTTCAGCTCATATTCATCTTATATACTAGTTCTTCTATCAACGGTCGTGAAGGAGAACACTGTTGCCCTCCTCCATAGTTGTTATATGTACAGATCGACATGTTATATTCTCTTGTACGAAGGTTAGCCAGATGCTCCCAGAAATATTTGCTGAACAACATCTGCGTTTTTATTGTAAGAAGAATGACCCTGTAATGATCGAACAAGCTACAAGGTAATATCATATGTAACTTGGGGATCATTTTTACTGTTTCAAGTGTTTTGTCAGGTCTGTTGGAAGGAAATCTGTGGTTTTAGATTTTGAACTCTGATTAAATTATTTGCATGGAACATAGACTATTATAGATTATTACGATTTTTTATTCAACTTCGTGTTTAGGGCGTTCGAACGCTGGCGTGAAAATGAACGACAAACTTATGTAAGTGTATATCTCTATTTTTTCATCACATGTTTTTTAGGGAGAAAAGTGCTTATTTTTGCCTTTTTTTTTTAAGGTGCTCAATTCCGAATCATGCACAAGTAAATCATGAAGCCACTTTGGCACAGAGTTTCATAAAGTTCCCTGCACCCTTCTTGCGCCCTTGGTGTAAAATGCATGCTGTTGTTATTCTCTGATTGGTAGTTGATACTCTTTTTGCGCCTTTTGTGTGATTTGCATCCTGGTAATATCATCTGATTGGTAGTTGTCACCCTTCCTGTGGTATTTGCATGCCGTTTATCATCTAACTGGTAGCTGTTGATAAATCCTCAATCTGTATGACATACCACTTAACTTATTTTTTCGTACTCCGAAGTTGATTATTTAACTTGATGGGCTGTCAAATTAATAAAACTTTATACTCTATATCTGAGTTTATTTTCTCTGGGCTTTACAAATTTATTGTTTTGTCCTGGTTAGTTGGAATGTTGGTACCGCATGCCCGATAAAAATCTCTTCGGACCAATGCTATACGGCAATATTTTCTTGACGGATGCTCTAACGGTTTTCGGTGACCGTACGCTGACGAAGACAGAATCGGGACAGCTTTGTGTTTTTCCTGTAAAGGAAGCAGTGTTCAATAGACCTTTTCATGAATTACGTCACAGCATCCATAGCGTTGTTTTCAATATGAATAATGTCGCGTCGTTTAAAAAAGGAAACGATACCTCAGGGAAAGATTTTTTTACGATGATAAAAATCATGCTTAATTATAAACATTGAAAATGATCGGTGGATGTTGTGACGTAATTTATTTAAATGTCTAGTTTCTGTAAATGCTAGTTACAGGTCCCTGGTTACTAAACTCCCGGGCACACGTATGTACGTCCAATATTGCATGCTTTGATCAACCCTGGTAAGTGTTTAAATACGCCTTTCCCTGAAGTTTGTTTAAACGCCGATTTTTAGCCGAACTGTGGTTACAAGCCTTTTCTGAAATTGTTTCATGACCAAGCGAATATACGACATATAAACAAAGAAATTCGGGGAAATATATTTTTCCTCTCAGGGTCAGGTGTTTTCAAAACTGCGAAGTTCGATAAAATGAAAGCGTGATTATCCAAGGAAAAAATTCCATTACCTCTGAGTTGACATTTAAGCCAATCACGTGTTGTCTATCGTCACGGGTCAGTTTGCTATGGTAACCCTCTTCCGCATGGAACTGCCGATCATACGCGGATCCCAAGCAATGCTACCAAGTATACATGAAAGAAAAGAGTTTCCAATAAACCTTTTTTCGGAATATATTTCGTTCTGTACATCACTTGCCACGTTCAGTCGGATAGTGACTATTAATTGCATGACAAAGGCGTAATAGGACCATAACATTTTGTGATTTCTACTACGCATAAAAACGCCATTATTATTCTAATTTGAAACGAGGCAAGTGATGTAAAAAGCGAAAGTGTGAAATAATAATGAAAAGTTCTCAAAGTTCCAACTTGAAAAATACAACAATATGGAATTCCATTTGCACTACAGCTTCAAACAACAAAACTTGAAAGTAACCTAATTTCCTTAACCTAATCCTCTCTTGAATATAATTAAGTTCATCAACTTTTATTATCTTGTAAACAGGGAACGGGAAAACGTAGCAAACAACAAGACCCAATCAAGAAGAACTATTTTTCAGTACCGTGAAAGCCAACCCTAACAATTGCACCCATTTTACATTAGTATTCATCTTCTGTACTATACGGATTTTTTGGTAGATAAATGAGGTTTTATCTTTTTTATATAAAAAAACATTCAGATTTCGTGTCACTTTTTTAACACCCTCTCCGTAAAGTTCCGATATGAACGTAGAACGCCCTGGGATCAACGCCACCAGCGAACTGCCATAGGGTTTTTCTCTCGTGTATCCATAGTCTCCGTTCTTGTTCATATTAAAAGCAAAGAGGCGCCCAGGCGCCGAAAACTCGCTATTTTTGAACCCCAAAGAAATTTTACATGGAGCTCTACAGAAGTTGTTAGAAACTTAAATCAAAGAAAAATTTGAAGGAAATTTAAAATCGATTTGTGCCAACCTCGTTTCTAGGTTTTTTTTGACAAAACTAACAGCAAGAGCGATAACAAAATAACCTGAAAGGTGTTTTACATGGCTGCAAAGAAAGCCGAATTTATAAATCTGAATTTATCACAACTCAAGTGCAGTTTGAAAATAGATTTTACGACAGCCTAGAGTCCAGTCTTCGATACTTACCTCCTTATTATTGTTAAAGTACGAAGTTGATCCGATTTCACCCCGTTTTACTTGTTCGATCATTTGCCGTTCATTGCTTGCACAAGCGTGATTTCTGTTGATAACGTCTTGTTTCTAAATTTAAAACAAAATTTATTGCTTAAGAATATCCCAGGAAACTAGATTATTGTTGCCATGGTTCTAGTATACATAACCCTGAGTTATCTCTTGCTTAAGCAATACTTGAGACGGGTGAAAATTCATTGGATTGATCTCCACATTGATCTCCTCCACTGATCCTCCAGACTTTGTAACAACTCACAAGTTGAAAACACTCCACATTCACGGTCAAAAAAACTTACCTTCTTTAACCAAACAAAAGTAAGAGACTTTCCTACCAAAAAAACAATGAAGACCTATGAAGTTGTTTGATCTTTAGAATATTGCTCAAAAGATTTAGGTTGTTCCCTATCTCTCTTTAGCATAGTTCAACACCTTTAAACTAAGAAGCCCTGGAGACGAGGTGGCTGTAAACCTCCCCCACGGATGCCATATGGCAACAATTCCACAGCCGCCTGCAAAAAGACGTCACAGCGACAAGACGGAACCAAGTATTGTTTTTTAAGAAGAGTATATGTTCTACTTGAAAATTTCACGACGAATGAAAGACATAAGTGATCTGTGTGACCGCTTAAAGATTGGTTCAACATGGAAGAATTTGAAAAAGCGGTAGAGAAACTGTTAAACTATAAAAGGAAAAAATACCTTGGTTCAACCCCCAAAACTATCATAGCAAGATTTTAAAATTTTCAAGCTGTATACACGCAAGTAAAATATGTCTTCCTTTTTGTTCTTTCTGTTTTAGTGTTAGGTTTTGTTCTCAGTTTTTTTGTTTTTTGTTCCTTTCCCTTGTTGGGCACATCCAGTTGGGCCTGGGCTATTGCTCAGCAGCTGCTTCGCTTTTTTTGACAGATTTGTGCCTCATGTTTCTTAACAAAGAAAACTCGTGTACTATCATACATTCATTGCAATATGAAACTTCTCCTGTAAATATCCGATATAGAAATACACATTACCTTAACATATTCTTTCCATTGGTTTTTGGTTTCTTCAGGAGAATAGGTCTTTAAACCATAATTTGATTTCGGTATCTCCTCATACTCCCTAGGCATGATTTCGAACAGTTTTATTCTTATCTGCGCTCACTTGGAATGAAAATTATTGTGATTTTAATATTTGACGTCAAATGGTCGAAAAAACTTATTATCATTTTCCCAACATTTGGGAATACCAAGCACTTTTACGCATATGACGTCAATTGAGTTTCTTAAGCTTACTTTATTATTATTATTATTATTATTATTATTATTATTATTATTATTATTATTATTATTATTATTATTATTATTATTATTATTATTATTATTATTATTATTATTATTATTAATCAATCTTTATACAGGATAAAAACATATATAAAAGCAAAACTGCTATCCTTGTTTGTCCTGTTTCGAGGCTAATAAAATAAATAAGTGTAAAAATATAACAAAATCTTACAATCAAAATTAAAATTTAAAATCAGAGAGAAGAGATCGAAACTTAAAATCATTTGTTGATCTAATTTCTAGTGGGAGGCTATTAACTAACTTAGCTCCTCCAAAATAAAAACTTTGTTTTGCAGTCTCCAATTTCACTGCTGGCAGTTTTAAGAAATACTTATTGTTTCTGGTGTTCTTCGCATGAGACAATATCGTGAAATATTCTTCATACACCGTGCTGTTAGTTTGTTTGTCGATACATTTTTTCACAAGAATGTAGTTCTGCCTTTGGATGACGTCATTTATGTTGTGTATTTCCATGTTTCGCGTAATACGCTGCCCTTTATTTGTTAAAGAAGTCAGCTGGTTTCTTTGAGTACGAGTATACATTAACTTGACTGGACCAAGGTATAATAGAATTGGCAGGATCATCATATTGTAAATTTTTGTCGCTGTGTCAGCGTTAAGATATTCTCTAACGTTTTGAAGTAGCCTAAGGCGGTTGCATGCTCGTTTATATGCCCGATCGAAGTTGGAACTGAGGGTAAGTGTATTATCGGTAACGTTTCCTAGGTACACGTACTCCTTGACAAATGACACTGATGTACCTTTATAAGAGATGTGGAGATCTTTACCATGTTGCTTTAAACGTTTCGCCGTTCCAAACAACATTGCTTCTGTTTTACCCTTTTTAAGGTTTAACAGAAGTTCATTGTTGCTACAGTAATGACCTATCGCTTCCATTTCCAGGTCTAGTCTCTTTTCAATAACAGCAGCGTTTCTATCAGCAAAATATATGACCGTATCGTCAGCGTACTTAATGACACGGCAATTAATATTCTCTGTAATATCGTTAAAGAAAACTATGAATAATAGAGGCCCCAAAATTGACCCCTGGGGAACTCCGCAGTAGATTGGCTCAGGTTTTGACCGGATGTTGTCAATTTGAACAATCTGCGTTCTATTAAATAAATAGTCCGTGAACCAATCTAATTCTTTCCCACTCACTCCATACGCAGACAACTTGTTCAGCAGAATCCCATGGCCTATCGTATCAGATGCTTTTGATAAATCAAGATACACGGCTCCTACCATATTACCGTTATTCATCTCTTTACGAATGTCCTCACACAAAAGTGCTGCTGCTAATTTCGTGGAACGATGTTTTCGAAATCCAAATTGGGATTCAGTTAAGAGTTTATTGGTTTCTAAGAATTCGAGGAACTGGTGGTGAACTGCTTTCTCGATAATCTTTGATACAACCGGTAATACTGATATTGGTCTGTAGTTTTCTGGTAGTTCGTGGTCACCAGTTTCAAATATCGGTGTCACTTTAGCAGTTTTCCATAAGTTTGGTACGGTACTACTTTTTATGGACAGGTTCATGATGTAACAGAGCGGTTACGAAATGAATGCGCAGTCTTTCAACATTCCCGGGGGTGGTTCATCTAGTCCCGGTGCTTTACTTCGTTTTAGAGATCGAAGTTCCCTTTCGATAAAGGCTTTTGAGATGTAATTGATAGTAAACTTCTTATTCGTTCTCCTCGCAGGTGTTTTGGTATATCGCCATTTAAAATTTTTTAGTGGCATTGCTATCAGTTTTAGTGATGCAATAGCGTTCTTGTAATAGTTACTAAATTTATTGACTTTTTGCTGGCGATGGGCTTGGTCCATGATTGTATTGTGCGATTTGACACTTTTTGATGGAAAAATGGTCTTTATAGTAGCCCAGAAGTTTCGTGGATTGTCGGTATTTTCGTTCAGCAAAGTTCGATGGTACCGACATTTTGCCGACGTTTTGCAATTTCGTAATCGTCTATATGCAGTCCAGTCAGCTTCCTGTTTACTTTTTCTTGCTTTATTTAGGAGCTTGTCCCGGTCGCTCATGGAACTTTTAACTTCACGAGTTAACCACGGACTCTTTTTACCTTTGACCCTTTTAACTGTAATGGGGGCGTGAGTATCGAAAACAGTTCTTAATTTATTTGAGAAGTATTGTAGTGCGCTGGTTACATCAGTGGTATTGTAAATAGGTTGCCAATTGATTCTAGAAATGTCCTCATTTAGTTTATTTACATCATAGTTAGCATAGTTTCGGCATCTGATAGTTTTTGGTTCTTGTTTGTGAGAGTTTCTTTTTCTTATACAAGCAATCATGTCATGATCACTAAGCGATGTCGATACAACATCATTGAACAATATTGTTGATGGTTTATTGATCAGGATTAAATCGATAAGTGTTGATGACGTACTAGTGATTCGCGTAGACTTCTTTATTACTTGTTTAAATCCGTGTTGACTAATTGATGATTTAAATTTAACATTCTCGCCCGGCTCGTTATACAGTGCGTCCCAGAATGTTAGCTTCAGTAACTTTATTCTCAATTTTCTAAAAAATGAATAATGGTATAATAATGAAATATATACCATTAGAAAGCTGAGTTTCTTGGCTTTCTATTGATGTGGTACCCATTAACTGGTTTTTTATATTTAGCTTATAATCCAAGAAAAAAACAAGTGTTTTAATCTAAAAATTCTTAACGATCAATTAAAACTCAGTTAACAATAAAAATATTAAACAGCAAAAGTTATAACACAAGTAAAAAATTATCATTACAATAAAAACGTTTAAAAAAAGAACAATAAGAAAGTTGTACTTTAAGGTTCTTCTACATGTTCACCATTTCTTTGAATGCAAAGTTGAGCTCTTCTTTGCATTTCTCGAAGTGAGTTACGAATAAATTGTTGATTTTGCCTCAAAATATCGAATGTTATCACAATTCTTCCTCTAAGTTCATTTAAACTTTGTGGTGGGGATGTAAACACCTTTTGTTTTGCGTAGCCCCCCCCAAAAAAAAAAAGTCACAAGGTGTCAAATCTGGAGATCGTGCTGGCCATTCAGGAGCGAATCCCCGAGCAACAACTCTTTGATTGAACACTGCTGCTAATCTGCGTCTTACTGTTAAAGCATAATGAGCAGGTGCCCCATCTTGGAACCACCACAGATTGTCAAAAATATTTTGGCCTGGCAATGCAGGATAATTTTGGGCCAATGCCGGAAACACTGAATTGTTTAATAAATCAAGATAACTATTTCCGTTTACATTGTTTTGAAAAAAGAAGGGACCGACCAGAGTACCATTTCCACAGATACCGCCCCAAACAGTTACTTTTTGACGACTCTGATTTACATCAAAATTGAGAATAAAGTTACTGAAGAGTAAAAATTCTTAACGATCAATTAACACCTCGTTTAATGAGCAAAATATTCATTGTTGTTTATAATTATGGTATTGATTTTTTACAAACCATTTGAGAATTCTCAAAAATTGTTACCAAAAATAAAAAAAATGTTAACATAACATTAAAAGGTAGTTTTACACGATAAAAAGCTCATAGCGTTTTGATAAGAAAAATAATAATAAAAAATGAACAGAAATTTATCAGTAGATCAGCGAACATTTCTTGTACAACATTATTTGGAAACCAAAGACTGCGAAGAAGTGTTAAGAAGGTTTCAACAAGTCTATCCTAATAGACCCGTTCCAAGTAAATCAACCATAAACAGAAACGTTAGAAAATACTTAGCTACTGGCACAAGTCGAAATCTCCATAAAGAGAGGTGTGGAAGAAGAAGAACAGGAAGATCTAATCAAAATATTAATGATGTCAGACAAGTTTTACAACAGAATGGAGGTAATATCACCTGCCGAAGAAATACTCTTGGTTTATCGAGGTCAACATTTAACAGGATTGCCAGATTAGATCTTAATTATCATCCATACAAAATTCATATGCGTCATCAACTGCTACCAGCAGACTTTCCAAGAAGAGTGCGGTTTTGTAACTGGTTTTTGAGAAACTGTAATAATCCAAGGTTTCTACACAATATAGTGATTGGGGATGAGGCTACATTTGGTATGGATGGAGAGGTTTCTACACAAAACGTTCGTATGTATGCTCCTAAAGGTAACCCTCCTCCTTTCAATTTTGATGTAAATCAGAGTCGTCAAAAAGTAACTGTTTGGGGCGGTATCTGTGGAAATGGTACTCTGGTCGGTCCCTTCTTTTTTCAAAACAATGTAAACGGAAATAGTTATCTTGATTTATTAAACAATTCAGTGTTTCCGGCATTGGCCCAAAATTATCCTGCATTGCCAGGCCAAAATATTTTTGACAATCTGTGGTGGTTCCAAGATGGGGCACCTGCTCATTATGCTTTAACAGTAAGACGCAGATTAGCAGCAGTGTTCAATCAAAGAGTTGTTGCTCGGGGATTCGCTCCTGAATGGCCAGCACGATCTCCAGATTTGACACATTGTGACTTTTTTTTTGGGGGGGGGGCTACGCAAAACAAAAGGTGTTTACATCCCCACCACAAAGTTTAAATGAACTTAGAGGAAGAATTGTGATAACATTCGAAATTTTGAGGCAAAATCAACAATTTATTCGTAACTCACTTCGAGAAATGCAAAGAAGAGCTTAACTTTGCATTCAAAGAAATGGTGAACATGTAGAAGAACCTTAAAGTACAACTTTCTTATTGTTCTTTTTTTAAACGTTTTTATTGTAATGATAATTTTTTACTTGTGTTATAACTTTTGCTGTTTAATATTTTTATTGTTAACTGAGTTTTAATTGATCGTTAAGAATTTTTAGATTAAAACACTTGTTTTTTTCTTGGATTATAAGCTAAATATAAAAAACCAGTTAATGGGTACCACATCAATAGAAAGCCAAGAAACTCAGCTTTCCAATGGTATATATTTCATTATTATACCATTATTCATTTTTTAGAAAATTGAGAATAAAGTTACTGAAGCTAACATTCTGGGACGCACTGTAGTTTTTCGGTAAATACTTTGAAGTCTCTGGAGGACGATAAAAACAGCCTACAAGAAAAGATTTTGAATGTTTCATAGTTATTTCAATCCATAAACACTCATTGAGAGTTTTTTCTAAATCATCCCGTCGCTTGAAAGTTATATTTTCTTTTACATACATAGCAATTCCGCCGCCTTGTCCTTGCTCACGGTTTCGATAGATAAAATTATAACCACTTAACTCATAACGACTGTTGCAACTTGCCTCCGAGAGATGCGTTTCAGATAACATAACAATATCGAGTTTTGCGTGTGATTCTATAAATTCTTGTAGCATGTCAAAATTGCATCCGATTCCTCTGATGTTTTGGTGAACAAGTTTTATACCTTCTCTTGATAGAAACCTTTCAAATTGATCTCTCGAAAGCGATTCTTTCCATTAGGTGGTTAAAGTCCGCATTACGTGCGATAGTAAAAAAGCTTTCAAACTTTAAGCAACCTTCGCAGACGCTCTTAAAGGGCCGATACAAAAATCAAAGCATTCAATTTTTTTTCATTCTGTGCGTGCGCATTAGTGCGCATTTTGTCGTTATAAATCGATTAAGTTTTTTAAAAATTTAAATGTTATATCCTTCAATGAAGATTAAGTATATGGAAAGCAATCTCGAGTTTTGGATGTTTCAGTGTTCAGCCGCCACGCCAATAAGAAATTCAATTCGTCAAACGTTTTCGACTATTCTCATCCATTTTGACAGTTTTTGTTTTATTAATTGACATATACAAAATGGCGGACTTCTGAAGAGATGAAATCTAATAATTCTAATGAGCTTCAAATGAAGGACTTGGACTCTTTGACTCCGATTCGACTCTTCACTGTCACCCGTTTGGATTAACAGTAAACAAGAAATTCCTATTGTTTTGGTTTTGATATTTTTCCTTCGAAAACATTTAGAGAATCTACAGAAAACATGCACGCTCCGTGAAGTTTTCAGTAAGTATCCATGTGTTTAAAGAATCGACAGCTTGAACTGGCGGGGAAATTGGTTTCCTTGTCCTATTGTGGCGTGATTAATGTCACGTCACCGATTAATGAAGGAGCGCTAATACTGACATCAACTTCATTGGCGTTTGGTTTTCAAGAGTAAAACATATCTTCTTGTTTGTGTTACTTCATATTGATTTCCTCTGAGCCATTTTCCTCCCCGGTTTCCTGAACCATTTTCGTCCCTAGTTTCCCGTAGAACTACAATTAGCAAGTATTTGACGTCCAGACCAAAATAGGCTCTAAACAGATTCGATAAATATTTGTTATTCGTGTATAGAGGTATGCTGCCAGAATAATTGATCTGGTCTGTGGATTGTCAGTCATATCTTGCTTTACGCTTCTTTTAGATTCAAAATGAGATTTCTACAACGAAACATTTGCTGTTCGTTTTGAGCAGATGTATATGCAGTCTAATAGATCATGTCTCCTTCCATGTTTAAATCTACTCGAATTTTCGTGTATAAAGGCTCGTATAAAATTTCTACCATTTTATATTGCAAAGAGGACAAACCATCTGTTTGAAACTCTTGATGGGCGTTGTCTAGTTTGTCCATTCTGTTGGGTGGTTTTTCGTTAGACTCCTCGTGCCTGATCATTTTATAGCGCCCTTCTTGCATATTGGGTCGGGTTAATGTGAAGCCGTGCTCGGAAATTCGTTTATACAAATCGTCATCTTCAGCGCCCCATCCCCAATAGAAATTCGGGAATCCGTTTACTTTTTCAAAATGTTCGTTGATAAACATTTCTACTCCACCGAATATACCTGGATATGGCAGAATGTAGTCAAATTTATCAACCGCACAGCTCAAGTGACGTGGCGACGTTGGACAACCGTAGTCATTTAAATCATTTTCCGGTATAAGGTCGACGTCGTGAAACACAAAACAAGTAAATGGAAATAACTTCAGAGCTTCCCTATATCCGACATTCATGAGTTTACCTCGATTGAACGGATATTCGTCAACTTGCTCAACGACAAGTATACGATACATCAACTCTTGACGTCGGAGAATACCGTGCAGTTGACGTATCAAAATTGATAAGTGTTCTTCTCTGTCGCGAAATGGAACGACGACGGCAACCTTTTGTCTTGGAATGCAGCTCGAGGGCTTCCACCAACCCCCTGATCGAACGAAATTTAACGTTTTTTCTAACTCCTGCATGTTGATTGGATGAAAATCAACCAACAGCGGACCAATTATTTCCTTCGATGGAAATTGACACACATGATCAAGACTGTAACCCAGTACAAACTTAAAACATGTCTTTCGAATGATTTTTTCAATTTCTTCAAAAGAATAGCCACGAAAGCGAAGAGAGTTTTCACGAAACTGATGTTTCAAACACGAAGAGTACTTTTGTATAATGTGATAAATGTTGTCTTCTTCCGATCGGATTAGATGCCCTGCAGTCGGATGAATTCGGAAAGTACTAGACGTTACAACAGCATTATCGTTTTCACTAACTTTATTAGATTCATCTCTTAACGAAGATTGTCTAAGATTTCTAGAACTTAATCTTTCAAAATCAACATCTTCCGTGATTTTATTCGCCATGTCTAACTTTGAATCCGTCAGCGTTTTTAGCTTTTCTTCCTTTACGATTCGTAGAACCCTAACAGTGTCTCTTGTAGAATTAACATCAAATACTTCAGCAGTTGTTGTTGAATGTAAAATTACCTCTTCAGTTTTGATGTGTTTCTTAAAATTTTGCGTCTCCCCAAACACCATAAATACCTTCGATAGTTTATCAATTATAACACAAGAAATTATAAACAATGCTATCCCAAAAACCATCTTTATCAAACGCCTTTTTCTTTTAAAAACATTTGAAAATATCTTTTTGGAAGTTGTCTTCATTTTTACAAACGAGTTAGAAAAAATTCTAAATGAATTTCTACTTCCATTATTTCAATGTTTCTATTTTTCTATTTTTTCAACACACGTGTTATAAAATGCATCAACAATTTTTGTTTTAGTTTCTTTGTTTGGGTTTTTCAGGGTTTTTTTGTTGCTAAGCGACGTGTTTTTTAACAATCAAGAATTCGTGGCGTTGAGTTTATTTCTGTTCTTCAAGGGTCTCTCCTCCATGGTGTATGAAAACCTTCTTTAGATGAATTGCTAATGAATGTCTCTGGTAATAACTCCAATGGAGGAGATGTATTCCATGGTCGTTCAATGTATTGAATATCATCACCTAACCATCTAGTGGCAAGTACAATACGCTTTTCCGGGTTTTCGGACTTTTCGGTACCGTGTATGGTTTTCATGTGGAATGCAATACAGTCACCAGGCTAAAGAAAATATCGGATAATCAAGACCTGGTGGGGAAAAGTCGAATTGGTATGGTGTTGCCTCCTTTGCCCAAACATATTTTACAAAGTTGATGTCAGAAAGTGGATGATTTACAACAGCAGAACTGCGACCTTAAAACTCAATAAAGAAAAATAGCTTTCCCGTTATAATCATTTCTGTTTCTTCTGTATCAAGAAAAAGTGAATAGAAACGAAGATTTGAAAAAAATCCTAAATTTATGAAATTGTTAAATTGTATATACCTCCAGTTCCCATTGCATAATTTGCTGATTTTCTACTGATCCCGTTATTGTCTCGATGTCCACAAAGCTTTCTCCCGTCATGGTATGGTCTTCGATTTTGTAGTTCTTGTGCGTTTCAAATTTTCTTGGGACGAAGGTCTTACCAAACGAATGAGATCCTTTTATAAACTTTAAGCTGGAATGTTTCTGTACTCGTGTAACGGGCATCCAAATCGAACAGTTCTAAATACGCCAATCAGAATGCACAATCAGAACTTACGTATACGCCTTGGACCAATCACCACCCTTACTTCCCTTCGCCCCTTCTCACACTATGCCCAAAAACATAAATAAACAAACAAACAAACATATAAAACAATGAATAAATAAATAAGTAAATAAATATATAAAATGCATAACATTGGATTTTCCCACATCAACCCTTGTAGATCTTCTAGATTATGGCATTCAGGCATGTCTCGAGACTTGAAAACGTGTCTTTGCGAAAATTGATGACAAAACTGTCTTATATAGATAGACATTTACCTTCTTTTCTCTCCCTCTCCTTCTCTACTTACCATCAAGTCTCCATCATATGCTGTTCCCGTTATTCAATTATCTCTCTTATACATAATACAATAAACCACAATGCAAACATGTAAATACTCACTTTGTGGTTTGTTTAAACATGTATCTGTAAATGTCAGTCATAATACAGTCTATCGTTTCATAATTCAACTGAAACAATTTTAGGGATTTCTTTGCATTGCAATACGGTCAATTCTCATTGTCAACAAAAAAGGAACTCAAATACCTGCATGCCAGTGATTGGATAGTAAGCTTGGTCGTGATGCCAAGGAGTTTCCCTAACGCTGCCACCATCTTTGTAAAACACATGATCGTGGAAAAATATACTTCTCTATAATAATGGAGAGAGGAATGCGTTCGTCTAACAAAATGCAATCATAACAGAGGTGGAGGAGAGTAAGGTCAACACTTAAGTTTTAAGAGAAAAGTACTCCTCCACTTTTTTTAACTCTAGGTTCGCCACTGCATAAAACTTTTTGGTTAAAGTCTCTTATATTTGTTAAAAAGAACGAGGCATTACGTTTCAATGTTCTCGTTAACCCAGACAAAAACAATAGAGTTTTAACCGTGGACTGTTGATGATCAAGTCTTGTTAAACCAACTTATAGTAAGGAAATTAAAAATATCCGTTGATATGGATGGGGCGTAAAATCGGGCGCACTTCTGCGAATATTTAAATCCACCAGCGGCGGATCTAGAGGTATGTCAAAATTTGTGGATGAGAATGTTTAGCTATTAAAGTATAAAAGAAAAACGTGTAAATAATCCCATTGGCGATTCAGAAATTATGTTGAATGTCCACAATAAGGTGGATCCAGGTCCACAGGTGCACCTGGATCCACTGCTGACCATGGTGTGAAATATAACGGCGAATTGGCGAAAAAGAATCATTGGTCTGTATATTACATCATAAAAAACAACTCACTGAGCTCCTCATCAGCAAACCCGCAATACCGGCAGCCGGTGATTTGACGACATATTCCCAATATTCTGGTATCCTCTTATAATTGTAATAATCATTGAAAAATAATTGGTTCGTTTCCTTATCCATCAACCAATCGGAATATCTACTCGGTTCACGTACATTTTTCTGAATCCCTTTCTGCACTAACGATAACCAATGTCTATCAAAGATGCCACGCAAACAAACAGCGCCATTTTTCTGATATTCGTCAATGACGTCTTCCGTGACATGCTTGCTCAATAAACGACGGGCGATTTTCGTTAATAACGTCGCATTGACCACCATGCGTTGGTATTGCCATTTTAATAACGTCATTGAATGTTGAAACGTTTTCTTACAAGCATTTCTCCAACAAGAATCAACACATGATATGAGTTACAGAGTATCATGAAAAAAATAATAGTTCGCAAAGTGAATTTCACCAACTTTGTCTCCAGTGTTTTTAATTATCAATTGAAAGGTTTTCATAAAAAATGCCTTTGTCTCCAGTGCCCTCGTATAAATAGTGGTATTTGAAACATTCACATAACGGTATTCAAAGTACTTAGGCATGTATTATTTATCAAACATAATATTATTCCATTCATTTTGACAGCTCTATCGTCAAAACGAAACTTCTGATTTATGAAATGAAGTACTTTTAACTTAAGAATGTGTTAAGCTTATGCGATCATAAATTTTTTTGGTTGAAAGTCTTTTTGTTTGGAAGAAAGAGACATTACATTATCTCGTTTAATCTAGACAGAAACAACATGTTTTTCACGGCAAACGAATAATGATCCCATTTTGTGACAGTAACCTATAGTTTACATTCCAGAAGGAAGATTATAATGTTAAGAACCCATTATGCAATATTTTCACGCGAATGCAATTCAATTTATTAATTATTGCAGGTAAAAAATATCACAGTATGTCAGGAAAATATGTTGTTTTCCGCTGCCATCTTGGAAATAATATAGTTGATGAAAGAGTTTTAAACTCGTTTTGATTGGTGGAAATTCATGCGCGTGCAATGCAGCACTTTGCATTTCATGCACACGAAAACTCGCACAGTGGGTTCTTTACAGGTAAAGGAAATTCATAGAAGCTGTAAAGTTTTTCCCTGCTCATAATGAATGAAAGGAAGTAAGTAAATACCGACCTCCATTAATGGTACCGAGAGCTATGTACATTATGTTTTACCCGATGTTGTCATGTATTTTCATAAACTTATCAGGGATAAAAAAAAAACGGGTTTAAATTTATTCGGGAAAAAATTAAACCTGGGGAAAAATTTAGGCCAATTTTTCGTTTTAGTTACTTTTCCCCATCTAATTTCATCAGCCGGTCGATACATGCAAATACACGACCTGCATGGATCATTCCTATATCGCATATGGCATTTTCAGTTTTCTAGTTATACTTGTTTGTTTGTTCGTTTTTATTTGTATTTGACATGAAAGTAAGAAGAAAACACCCAAGCTACAGTCAAGCCGAGCTACATTAGACCGGGAATTATTTTCTCTCGTGAAAAGAGTCAGCCAAAAATCTAAAATATTTGTTGGGAAAAAATAGTCGGGGAAAAATATCTGTCGTGAAAAAATACCCGATTTTTTTATCCCCGATAAAAACGATGCCGTATTTCAGAACCAGAACTCCTCCTCATAGACTTTTTGAAAATATTGCCCACTGGGTTTCTTTTTCTTCCCCTTCTGTCTCTATTTCCCATCATGACAGATATACCATATTGACTATGTTTAAATAACAAACCCAACAAAAAAAACGGTTAAAAACGGAGTTGAAGCATTTTAGAAAATTCAAAAAGGGACCCGGATTTAAGCCGATGACCTTTAAAAAAATTCCCCAATTTGATAAAAGGTCCAAGAGGAAATGGACTTGAAGTTCCTGGACTGTATTAGAGTAAAAGGACTCCACAGAGAAAGGACATTATTTCAAGACTGTTGAAGAAGGAATCAATACACCTGCAATGATTGTATTTTCTCATATGCTGAAACTGGGCCCGTACTTAAGTAAATTGGACCTAAATCCGAGTTTAAGGTGATGGGTTTAAATTTGAAATTTGAAGGCATAAAAACGGGGGAATAGGGTACATATTTTGTTAAAAACGTTTGGCAAAACATCGGCGTTTAAACAGAATTCTGGAAAGACGTACTTGTTTCAAAGCTCGAATGTTTTACAGAGGATCAAATGATATAGATTTACCTCTGTCAAGACAGATTAAATTGACGTCATTGTTGAAAGTAATATTTCAAATAGATGGAATTCTTGTCTGCTACCATATACCTTTGGTGGATGGATAACTACAAATGTTGCAGTTGATTATTTCAAGAGATTATACTGCCCTCTGTTCTCTATCTAGAGTTTCACTTTGTAATGTGATTGTATAATTGTTTTTCCCAAGATTAAAGCGAGTCATAACCCCCTTGAAAAGAGATCCTGCGGTATTTCTAAATCTCATTGTCCAGTTGGACATGGTTAAATATCGAATGAACTTGAAGGCATTGGTAAAAATTCCTCACTTTAATAGACCTTTTCATTAAATACACCGCTCTCATTTTTTACAAACATTAGCCCAAGTCACACTAAGATTAGTTCAGATTAGTTCAGGTTATTCATAGGGCGTTTCTCGATTTTGGCCAATATATTATTCACATAAATACTTTTTTGAGAGAGTAAAAAAATCTCTTTCATATTACCGAATAAAAAAAATCCGAAATAAGGTCGAAGAAAAAACAGTTGCATTTTATAAAGTGTCCAAATTACGGACGTTCACTTACTTTATCGGTCCAAACTTTGCCGGTCGAAATTTGCGTCGGTACTAATTTTCGTCACCAAAATTTCGACACTAGGGCCGACGAAAAACTTAGACTGGCAAATAATGCGTATAGCATTGTTCTAACTTGCGCGAAGGCCAGTGTGCAGTCAGTCAATGGCTCCAAATGGGCGGATACGCTGCTTTCAAAGCGCATCGGAGTGAAGTATCGGAGACTGAGAATCGAGCACGGGCCTCAGCGGTCGCTCTCGAAGGTACTTTCTACTACACCATCATTTCACAATTATCAAAACTGCTGCCAGAAACCAACGTTTCTTCGATGCCATCCCCAGTCGAAACTCAGCAATGTATTGTGTGTTAAACATAGAGTAGAGCGGTATGTTACAACTTTAAATATGCTTCTGACCGGAAACAGGGACATGAAATTACTCGTTGCATCATTGAATCATGACGTATTAATCGTTTCATCACAGATCTGAATTTTCCCTCGAGTAACACATCTGCAGCCAAATAACAAGTTGGCAAATCATAAAAACGTACTTGTGAAGATACGTCATTTAAAAAATAGATACGTTCGCCGCTTATCTTTGTCGACAAACGTAATTAATGAAAAGTTCTCGAGGTATAAGGTCCTTCAGCTGGAAATATTGGTCTGTTGGTTAGTCAGTTGAAATAAGAACATTCGCCTTTAATGTTAAATGGTGAATATAGAAACGACGAACATATTATGTTCCCGACTTAACTCGACGTCTTAACGTCCGAAAATATAACTTATATAACGTTCCCACCGCATGACAGATGCTTAAAGGTTGGTTTCCACTAGGCGCGCATTAGCGTTGATCAACATTTATTTAATATTCATTTAACGGTTAACGTTTCAGTTGATTTGATTCTTCATTAAGGTTTATGTTTGTATATTCCCAAACGATTCATGAACAAAATTTTGTTACTTTTACACTGGAAAGATTTATGTTCTGTCCCCATTGGCTTTTGAGCATAAAAATTATTTATAAACACCAATGAACGTGAACTAACGGTGGAAGCGCCAATTCAAGTGTCATTGTAATTGCAAATCCCTAGTGAGTAACAAAGCCATTGTTTTGAAATAACGTAGACAATGTCAACGTTACTAACAAGGGAAAAACTTTCACACGCTTTTTAATATGACAACTGGGAAGGCTTTGCTGCGTATTTCGTGGCAACTGGATGTTGACATGTAATTCTTTTATTTTTCTTCTGTTTGTGAGGTTTGACGGCGATAAGTAAACAAAACCTTCTCAGATGTCTTCATGTTTTGCAGGGGAAAGTCAACGTGTTTGCATATGTGACATTCTATACATTTCAAGTAACAAATACATTTTTTTTTCATTAGTCAAGTGATTGATTATCAAAATAATGAATTTTCAAAATTCAAAGCAGTTAACCAGTTGTATTTGCTGAAACCACGCTTTCCAGGAATCACTAGAGTAACAAAATAAACCCCAAACAGAGGCAGATCTAGAGGGTATGTCGAAATGTGTGGAGGAGAATGTTTAGCTATTAAAGCATAAAAGAAAAATGTGCAAATAAGCCTATTTAGTGATGCAGACTGAAACCAGAAATTATGTTAATGTGGTCCTCCACAATTTTCGGTACTTCTGCCGCTGTCAAAATATTTTCCCTTATGTAGGACCAATTCTTAACGATTAACAAGAACGTTCTTTTGAAAAGATCAGTCTTATTTAGGGCTTAAACTGTATATATTCGCCACGCGTTTACATTAACTGAGAGTATTCAATGCACATACATACAGATGTTATTGTGCTTGTGTTTGTGTTTAAGTTTTCAGATAATCGTTAATTTACATTATAACATTAAATCTTCTCACCTCATTAGAAAAAAATGACCTACTTATCTTAAGAAAATGTAAAAAAAACACACTCTTGCAATATTTACGCAAAGCTTTGTTTATTTAACTTAATGTATTTGATAATATCAAAAGGAAACATAATCTAGGTTGCCTTAGTTACTAAAAAAACTTGTTTGAAGCAACGTTTCTTTTATTTGTTCATCAAAGCAAATTATTTACCTCTTCCTTAATACGAAATTAAAATTCGTGCAAACTTAGTGCCCATTCTTCGTTTGTTAAAGCCATTAAAGTATTTCAAAAAAATCACACACAAATTATATATGCACGTTTTTTAAAATATTCCTTAACAGATACATTTTCACTGTTTTGACCTTTAAATTGGCCCTTAAGACTCCACCAACGCCCCATTCCCAACGGCCATCCCCACTCCAAACATTAGGTTCTTTACATCCACATGGCATTGTTCATATACCTGAAAAGTGACGTTAAAAAAGGTGTAAGAATAATCTGCAGAAATGTTTTATTTATTTATTTATTTTGAGACCTAGAAATGAAATTCTAGAGTAATCGTCCGTAGGAGTATCAAAAAGTCAACAAAACTGTCATAAAGGTAAGTTAATCCATCCATGTTATATAAATATATGTGCAAATGATTTAACTCCGTGTATATTGTAAGATAAGAGTTCTGGCTGGCCAGTGACATCTTACTGAAAAATACAAAATTGTTTTGTGGATTTCGTCTTAAGATTTCAATTATATTAAAAGAACAAACCGTATTCTAGTGATTCGCAGGACGAATTTTAGAACACAACAGTCTTCTTTGGCGTTTACATAAGCGTTGAATTATTTCTGAAGAAAAGACAAGCAAGATATAGTTATTGGAAACAGAGACGATCAAACATTTAGTTACAGAAAGAAATTGGTTTTCGTATAAACAGGTGGCTGTTGAAAACATGGCGAGGAAATTTTCATTATCAGAAAAATATATCCTTCTTGCTCTTTTACTGGGTAGTTTTGTTGTATCAGAATGCAAAATTCTAGATCCTGTAAGTAACTCCATTTTGTTGTTGTTTAAGAGAGGTACCATTTCATTTGATACCTTAAATGATCTTTTTACAATTACGATAACATTAAAATGAAAATAGGAAAGTTTATTTGTCAGCTATTTCCCAACCCCAGTTTTTTTCGGGCTGTACTGTAAAGTCTGATACACACTGAGGAGAGGTTTCCTGATCGTTTCCGTCATCTGACAGATTTTTAAAAATGCTGATATTTTGTTCAAAATTTAAATCAGAAAAAAAACCTTTGCAGAAACGTTTGAGATAGTTACGTTTCTGTGCGTTTCCTGGTATGATATTGGAGACATGAAAACCTCAAAATTTCGTTGCGTACAGTATACTCCAATTACCCGGGACTCTCAAGAGACCGAAGAAATCTGACCCATTTAACGAATGTCTTACTTAAGTGAATCGCTCGTTTAGTGGGTGTTTCATGGAATGAATTCCAAGGGACCAGCTGATTCCGTCTCACTTAACGGGAGTATAAAATATTGTGCATAGAGGCACGTTGATAAACAGAGTCCGTTGCTTTGATCTTCATCCTGGGATTAATTAAAAAAATTGTAAAGGTGAGATTTCCGAGCATAGATTTCAAGCACTAACTGGTGTTAAAGCATATTGAGTCGGTAATGTTTGCTGAGATACCTCGACATTTTTTCATTAATTTAGTGGTACTTTATTGGGGGAAAATCAGGGGGGGAACGTCGGGGGAAGTAAGTAAGTAAGTAGGGAGCTATTTATAAGAGAAACGGGCCAGCCCATTTGCCGGGCTAGCTAGCTTGCTTATTATTAGTGAGATCTCAGCTTTGTCCTTTATTTAACTAAAAAAACTATTTTCGTTTATATGAAAAAGCGGGCTAGCCCGACAAGTGAAATCTCGCTAGTTATTGCTGAGATCTTGGCAAACGGGCTGAGTATTTTCTCATATAAACACTGAATAGCGGGCTAGCCCGGCAAACGGGTCAGCTCTTCTCCATATAAAAATCAGCCTCTAAGTAAGAAATACATTTATTTAATGTTAAAAGTAACTAATATAAAACAACAAGAAAATTTAAGTCGCGGAATTATGTCGGGGAAACAAATAATATTAGTCACCTTTCCCCGACTGAAATTTCATAAGCCCGCAGTGAAGTTTATAAAAAATAAAGTATAGTCCGGTATAAAGAAATCGGGGGAAATTCGCTAAGTCGGTGGAAAATTTTTTTCTCCGATTTTTTCCAAGGGTTGTCGAAAGCGAGAGAATTTGTCGAAAAATTGATGAAAGATTGCGGAAATTATAATTCAGATTCAATCATTTCCTCGATGTTTTTCCTAGCCAAAGTCCCAGGTCCTGATTTTATTTTCCTTTCCATAATTCCATTTCCCGGAATTGAGATATGTGACGTGAAAGTTTTTTTTCGCGTGGACGTATAAGGTATAGAAAGTTTATAAATGAATTCTGTTTTTTATAATTACAAATCTAAAAGTAAACACTGTAATCAACTTTACAACGAAGATTTTTATTCAAGTAGTTTGAAAAGCCATGCCATCTCAATACTTCTTTTATGTGTTGTAGTTGAAACTTTCACACTTTCCCCTGCAAAGTGATTATACCCTTTGTGTCTTAATATTTTCAGAATCAAGACAATGATTGGTACGCACGGAATTATAAATGTCCTGACGGTAATTGTTTTACTATAAGCGTTTCCACTAGGAACTTGGAATACTTAAGTTAACTTATTATTTTTGAAAAATGTGTTGAAACGTTTGGCTATGGTGTTTGTTTTTTTCTCAGCAATAAATTTGTTGGCTGGATTTCCAAGTTACACGATTCTCTGGATGGAAGAATTATTTTGAAATTTCGATATTTTTGTTGTTTACCTTTTTAAGGATGTTCTTCCATTTTTTCCTTCTGTTTTCTAATTCAATTCTTTAGTAATGAATCAATCTTTTGAAATTTGACATTATGCAATGTTATAACGGTTGGGAAAGACTTTTGAACATTAAATAATTCAATATTTTTATGAAAATTTGAGAAAGAACACATAATGGTTTTCTCCTTCGATCTGTTTGCTTCTAATTTTCCTCGAATTATTTTATTGCACAGGATGGCAACAACGTTGTGAAAAGTGTTATTTGTATGTTGGAGAAGAGAAAACATGGAGCATTGCACAGGCGTATTGTCAGAAGCAAGGTGGAAATTTGGTTACGGTTCAAGACTTCTCTATCAATATGTTTCTCACAAGATATGTGCAACATAAGAGTGCCACAGCTAATACTATATGGACTGGTAAGATATCGTTATCATTGAATTGGTTTATATTTCTCAGATTCACTTTATAGCTTTCTATCGTGTACCCATAGTTCTGTTTGTCATAAGCCTTTTCTACGTATTCTCTAATTGTAAGGTTCTGAATTATATACTCTGTTTTTTTTTCAGGTTTAAATGATCAGGCACTAGAGGGGACCTTTAATTGGGTTGATGGTACTCCATCATTAAAGTACGAATTTCGTTGGCTACCTGATGAACCTCATGATACACCACCAGGTGAAGACTGCGTGGAAATGTTTGTTCGTTCCCATCAATATTTATGGAATGATGCACCTTGTGGAGATGATTTACCATTTGTTTGTCAGGTACATGATTAGGTGTTTGGTTTGGTTTGGTTTTATGAAAACGGTGAAAATATGAGGACAATGAGAGTAAATTTGAATGGGTTTCTATTCGTTGAAATGAAATTAAAATAGAACAAATAACTGGTTAGGAAATTATTTAAAATCAGCATTTTGATATTTTTGTTCACATTTACGATACGCAACGCCTGGGCATAAGACAATAGTTAATGTCAGTCACCTGATAATATTGGTGCAAAAAACTGAGAAAAAGACTTATTAAGACGGTTTTCGTTTATTATTGTTGCAATCTCCTAACCAGTTATTTATTCTATGAAATTTGATAGAAATCAAAAAATAATATTAGAATCACAATGGAGAAGCAAAATGTTACTGGTATTCTTCTTTGATATTTTAATACTCATAATGGTGGTGAGATCTGTTATTTTCTTATTTATATTTATTATAGACTGATGGATGTGTGAATGGTGAGGATTCTTCATTATTATTTTTTTTTTTAATGTTTCAAAAACTACATTTGAAAATACCTCTTCAAACATCATGTTTGGCTAATTCTACGTTTTAAATAAATTCTATGTTTTAAATGGTATTCTTCATAATGGTGTCATAATGAAATGCTTGATTTTTTAACATGCTTCAGGATCACAACGTTGTGATAATGGCAAATGTGTATCCAAAAATACTTTGTGTGATGGTGTAGATAACTGTGGTGATAACTCAGATGAAAGAAACTGCAGTAAGAAACTTTTTGTATGCAATTGGGAAGTAAGGAGTTCAAAGACCGATTCTAAATTTTTAATTGTTATTTTTTTACTTATTTCAAAAAATCTGTCAGATATTGAAGTGATTTATGTAACATTCTTATTTTTGACTTCGGTGTGCAGGTAAGGCCACTGTTAGTTAATAGTTCGTTCATCCTCAAACGCACAAGTCGATAAGTGCTAATAATAGCGCACAAAAGTTTATTATCACACTTTTCCCCCTTGTTTTATTTTTTTGAAAAACATGTTTAAGCAAGATTAAACCAATATATAAAACACAAATTATACTAAAAATGGGATGTTGTTCAATAATAAATAATAAAAATAAAGTTCACACAGCACTATAATACTTCCTACTTCATGACTGTGGCCTAACATAAGATATGAAGGTGTGCATAAAATGCATTCAGTTGTAGTGACAGAATTAAATTAAACTAAGTTGTACAGTACAGCCTGAAAGAAACTTTACTCATTCAGGAAGAAGTGAATTTTTCAAAAGATTTTCGTGTAAAGTTTTATCTGTTACAAGAAGTCATTATGTTTTCAATGTGACTTTTTTGAAATTTCATGTTAGATAAACTAAAGATCATTAACTTCTAAGGATGGTGTCTTCACGAAAGCTCATTATCTTACGGAAACATGTAAAGTTTTTTTCGGCCTGTACTGTAGGTAACATGTATGTATTGACATGGTTTTTCAATTTTTTTTTACACACGCCCAGCAAGCGGATGTGGTGGTTACATGTACGGACTTGGTGGAAATTTTTCCTCACCAGATTTTCCTGGAGAATATGGCGATAGTAGAGATTGTTCCTGGGTTATTGAAGTTCCAAAAGGCTATAGAATTGAGTTACAATTTCATCATTTTGACATGGAAGATGGATTTGATTTTATTGAAGTGTTAGATGGAAACACGTTAACATCAAACTCTCTAGGTCATTATACAGGACCCACAAAACCAAGCATGATAGAGTCAACTTCAAATACAATGAGAGTTTCACTTAAGTCAGATGATTCGGACAGTCTAACTGGATTCTATGCTGAATACAAAGCAGGTATTTATCTTTTTACTAGTGGCTGTACAATGTGTAATATTAGCAGCAGTAGTAGTGATTTATTTGTTAAAGAAGATTTTTCTTATCAGAAATAATTGAAATATGTTACAAGTGAAGTTTATAATTTGTTCCCATTATATACATTAAAATAAAATTGTAAGACTACCCTGTATTGAAGTGAGTAAAATATGTTGCCTAACGATATAAGAAGAGGCACCGTAACCAAAATCTGTAAGACCTTGACCACATAATCTAGAAATGGAAAATGTTAGTAAGTTTTATAGCAGTTATATTAGAGTGGTGTTAATGGGTCAATTATTTTGTTGTTGAGCATATCCTTATTAATTCAGGAATTCTTTCGAGAGTACTTATTTAATGCAATAAGTGGAATGTAAAACGAATCCTCATAATTTTAAGATTTCTATAAAGATTGCCATATCCATCCATAAAATCCTAATTGAATGTTTTTGGCATGTTTTTGTTTAGTAAAAACTGATTGCTTCTACGTCAAAACACTTAAAGATGGTGAGGAATATGTTATCAATACACTGAACTATCCACAAAAGTATCCTGACCTAAAATCATGCCAATGGAAAATTACGAACGTTGACAAAACAAACATTTTAACCATGGTTATTGTTGACATGGATACAGAACAAGATAAAGACTTCATTGAGGTGCGTGACGGTCTTAAAAAGGAAGATCCAATCATTGGCCGTTATTCTGGAAATAAATATCCAACCGTTATCTTTTCAACAAAAGAGCATTTATGGGTAAAGTTCCAATCAAACATAAACACAAATAGCAGAAGAGGCTTCCGTGCAATCATACGATCAGGTAGTTTACTCTTGGCAATGTTTTGAAAGATACATTTCTCATTTTTCCCTATTTTTCTCCTTTTGATTTTTGGATGCAAGTATAGTCTTGAGATTTTGGAATTCCAGCATGGCATAACAATTATTCAAACAAAAGAAAATATTGCTGGTGCAACATAATACACTGTTTATAATACATGATTAGAAAAATTTCCATTCATACCTTCCCTATGTTCATCATAAACTGTATTAAGATAATTTCCCTCTTGGGTTGTGTCAATTAAAATAAATACTGTAAGGCCAAAAATAAACTTTACATGTTAATGTAGGAATGAATTTTTACATGAAAACACAAATGATTTTTGTGTAAAGTCGTTTTAGATTTCTATGGGATGCTTTCTATGGTATTTTTAGGTTGCCGTGTTGAACTAAATGTTAGCTATGGTGTAATCAGTAGTCCCGGGTTTGGTTTCCGTCATTTATATCCAAATTTTCTGAATTGCCTGTGGAAAATAAACGAACCAAATAACCAACCAATTTCTTTTATGTTCCATAAATTCGATACGGAAGCAGATTATGATGTCATGAAAATTGTCACGAAAACTGGTTCATTACTAGCGCAATATTCCGGGGAGAAAACTGAAGGCTGGAAACCTGAAGGATATTCCTGGATACTTAATACGAATCAGTCATATGTGGAAATATCATTCAAGTCAGATGTAACTTATGAATTACAGGGTTTTAACATCACTTTCTCTGTAGGTATGTGAAGCAACATGTAATTATTGTCTGGAAATGTTTGAATCGTTAACCTTTTTGGAAAAAGTATTCTTATCATCTTTAAAATTTGCTTCAACACAAATATTTTTCCTTGACAGAAGGTATCTTGTCTTGTTACTATACTTTAAGATTGCCCCAATTTACAACCAATCCTTGGTGGACAGATCACTGGGAAAAGTCATTATGGCGGAAAAGTTGCGTATGAATGTGATGCATATCATTTGGTTAAAAATGGGAAAGACAGAACATGTTTATATACAGGGAAATGGTCAAAGCAAACCCCATACTGTGAAGGTAAAGAGAAAAGTCAATAGTCTCCTTAATCCAGGAAATAGTCAGAGAAGCACGTGTTCGTCATAACAAATGCCTTATATCATTATAATATTGACCTTTTTGTATCTATATCATCTTTTATTGTTTTCATGTAGTAAAGGAATCAAATAGTTCTGGAATTAATAAAGAAACCACTTCCAATCATTAAAACAGAAAACAGAAACTTGAAAACCCTTTAAATTGACAGCAAAACAGCTTCGAATCATTTAAAAATTATTAATAGGAAAACTCTACCTAACTTTAATCTCATACGACTTTAACTCTAGAGATCAATTGTGGACATCCTGGAAATCTAGCTAATGGTGGATTGCATATAGCATTGAATAAACTAAGCAAGACGTTTATCTTGAACACAACTGTTTTCTATTACTGCAATCCTGGCTTCAGATTGGAAGGAGCTAAACAACGATCATGTCAAAAGAATGGCATCTGGAGTGATTCTCAGCCGAAATGCGTTGGTAAGTATAATTTAAAGCTGCAAGAAATTTGAAACAGGAAATCTTTAATTAAAACACGACTCAATTTGCAGGTATCTTTTGAAATTTTCCAATAAAAAAATAAAAAAAGTGATAATAATCTTATTGGAATGGAGAACAAAAAGTCCAATAATCTGGAGAAATATTTTCATACTACATTATTGCGAGATTAAGATCACACAGCTCTGAAGTGAAGTTGTTCAACACATATACTTGTTGCTTAATAGAACGTTGGCAAGATAATGAAATCTGTTTTCTTCCATAAGTGAATAATAATAATCTTTGTGGATTTAAACCATTTCAAAACTGATTTTGTCAAAAGTTTATGCAATTTCTTAGTCAGTAAGTGTGAAGATCCTGGCATTCCTATGAATGGTATGATTGAAGGAGATGATTTCTTGGTCGGTTCAACAATATCATACTCCTGTATGGAAGGCTTCAAACTTGTTGGCTCAAAAAATATGACATGTAACCAAGATGGTAAATGGAGTAGCAACACACCTACATGTGAAGGTGAGTTTTTATTCATTTCCTCAATATTAAGGTTTTTATTTTATATATTTTTCTCAAAGGTGGAGGATTATTTGCAGCCTAGTATAATTTATAATGATAGATTCCTGTGTCCGGTTCATCTTTACCAATATCATATCTATGTACCAAAAACAATTCTGTTTGAAACTTGCATTCCTGAAAATCTTTTAATGATTTTATTTACAGCTATTTTTTGTCCTGTGCCAATTACTCCTGAAAATGGTACCATTAGTGGCGTCCCAGTTAATGCAACAAAGCTGGCCTATAATACTGAATTGACTGTGACATGTAGTAGAGGCTTCGAAATTGTTGGAAAACATTTGGTCAAATGCTCTGGTATGTAGGCCAATAATTTGTGTAGGGGATGAGTGAATGGATATAAGTCTTTATAAATCTATAAATTTATAAATTTATAAAACCTTTATAAATCTTAAAATGTACAATCATGAATTATGAAATTATGAATTCTTTTACCTGGTATCTTGTATCTTTCCAATGCTTTCACATTCTTTTCACATTTCACTTCACTGACTTCTTCTATCAAAATTATTTAGTTGTTACACGTTTTTGAAAAAACTTTTTTATGTCCCTATATTTTTGGTTAGTTAGTTGGTTCATATATATTTTTTATTCTGTCTAGCGCCTGGAATTTGGCAGCCAGATTTACCAAAGTGTCAAGATGTTAACGAGTGTGTCACCTCTAATCCATGCACTGGCATTGGCAGCAAATGCATAAATTCCATTGGTGGCTATTCATGTATTTGTGAAAATGGATTTGAAAGAGTCAATCGAACATCTTGTAAAGGTGAGTTGACCCAAATTGTGTTTATGTTCACTCATTTTTTTAAATTTTGTAATATTAAAAGAAGAATTCAAAAGTCTGTAACTGTTAATGTAACATTTTGAAGATTTCATTTTCCATCTGCGATAGAACTAATTCTTTCCTTTTCTAATCTTAACAAGATGCTAATTCATCTATGTTTAGATATTGACGAATGTAATGATCGCAATCGTGCAGTGAAGTGCAATCAGAAATGCAGCAATCTGTTAGGAGGATATAAATGCAGTTGTGAGGATGGCTTCTTCTTGTACAATGGTGACAACAGCACATTGGAAAAGTATGAATTAAAATATGCAATTGTGAATCATACATGTTTCGGTAAGCTTATATTATGAATGTTAAGAAATGTTCTAGTTTTAAATATTGATTAAGACATAAGATCTAGTGGTTCATAATCTGGTCAAGCAGCAATACCAGTGTTAATTGTCAAGTGGTTCAAATTATTTTTCTTACACAGGACCCTCATTGATAACGGTTTTCTCAAAATTGAAATACATTTATTTCAAATTGAACCCAGAATAATTATAATGATATAATTAATACACAATATTTGTTTTAAACAATGCTTTATGTCTGCAGGTGTAAATTGCTCGTTCCCCAAAATCCCTCCGTATGGTGTGGTGATCAATTTTGGCAATCGTTATCCAGTGGTTTTGGACTATCGCTGTGAAGAAGGATACATATTGAAAGGAAGTCGCTTCGTCAAGTGTTTGAAAAATCAAAAATGGGACAAGGAATTCCCAAAATGCATTGGTAAATTTTTTCTTATCTTGAAGTTTTTGAAATTCAATGAACAAAATTATTCATTATTATTTTGCTCAACATTTTACATATAAAAAGTTTTAAACTGTTAACAGGATTTTCTTAATAAGAAAAAAACATTTTTTAGTTGCTAGTTGTCCTGAACCAACAAAAATTGACAACGGCGTTTATTCTATAAATGGAACAAAGTTTGCCAACAGTTCCGATTATAAATTGCAATCTGTTGTTACGTACACCTGCAACCGAGGATACACTTTAGCTTCTGGAAATCTTCAACGTGAATGTATAGAGAACAAAACACACTCTTTCTGGACTGGTGAAACTCCTAAGTGTGAGAGTAAGTTTTATATCTGTGTAAATTTTATTAAAAACATCCTTTTATTATTTCTTCACGTTTCTTCAAGATCTTGATGATTTTATTTCAAACTAATTCAACCAATGCCATTTTATTTAATTTTGGTTAGCGACAATTCACTTCATTCACAAAATAAGTAAATAAACACAGATGTGTGATGGATTTATCTACGTTATTAAAAAAAACAAAAAACATTTACAGAATTTTTGTCTTTTCACTTTTGTCAGACAAATTATTTTGACTAATGAAAATTTTGCAATCTAGCAGAATGTGATAACTGATATAGTACTCCTTTTTTTTAGTTAAATATGTTATTTACAACAACAAACTTTAATCGTTTTTACTTATGATAGGAAAATCATGTGGGGGACTGCGTAACCCAAAAAATGGTAGAGTTGACATCACTGGTGAGTTGTTTGAAGATACTGCCACTTATACTTGTAATGGCGGTTACGAAATCATTGGTAACAACAAGAGCAAATGCAAAGCTGATGGAAAATGGAGTGGGAGCTCGCCAGTGTGTGCAGGTTTGTTTTCATAGAGTTTTGTTTGGAGTTGATTTCATTATCACACTCATGGTTTGTTGATTTACAAAGGATTCTTTCATTTCTGGTAAACCTATCATTAGAAGCAACGTTTTTTGTAAGCAACACAATGCAATCAGCATCTATTCTTGCATTATTCAAAGTTTTGGCTGAAAAAAGGCTTTGAGGAGTTTCCAAATGAATAATTATGTCAAAATCAAACACAATTGTAGATTATTTACTGGATGCATTGTTATTTATCACTATCATATCATTTTAGCTTCACCATGTCCTGATCCAGGTGTTCCGTTACGGGGTTGGAGATCAGGTAATGTGGCTTTAGGAGAAACCATAACATACGGATGCACTGTTGCAGGATATGTTCTTCAGGGCAATCAAAATCGAACTTGTGTTTATGTAAAGGCCGAAGGGAACCAATGGACAGGAAGCCTCCCTAAATGCATTGGTAAGCTGTGTTTATTTACTGTGTTTATTTACTATAGATATCTTTGTAATTAGTGAAGATTTAAGCTAATATGAGGATTTGTTGTTTCTTGATATTATCTTCTACCTCAAAACAGGTTGGAGATGGCATTTCTCTTAAAAAATTTGATCATAATTATTGATAATTATTGTAGACAGGACCCTCATTGATAACAGTTCCATCAGAACTTAAGAAGCTATCCTGGGTGAACATTAATAAATAAATAAATAAATAAATACTCACCTTTACCGTTTTGTGCATTAGATATCATGGCACCTAATATGACTTGCCCACCAGCAAAGCATTATACCTTGCCCCGTGGTGAAACTAAAATGTTTGTGGAATGGAATCTTCCCAATGTAACTGACAACAGTGGCTTTCCAGTCAAGATATCTATATCACCACAAGTTTCTTCACCGACATACTTACCTTTTGGTGCGAATAAAATAGTTTACACTGCAATGGATCGAATGGGAAACAAGGCTAGTTGTGATGTTATTGTCAACATCAAAGGTAAAGACTTGGTTAAATTGTAATACAATTAGAATAGTGCTAACAGATAGGATTTTTGAAAATATAGTAGAATCTCGATATAACAGACACTGAAGGAGAGTAGAAATCAGTTTGTTATTTTATCGAGAGATATTTTGAGAGAGTTCCTTAATGGAGGGGAAAGATATTTCAGGGGGTGGGTCATGATATCGAGATTTTGGGGGTTGATGATATCAAGTTTTGTTTTTCAAGATGAAAATGAAGATGAAGTGTGTCTGTACTTAAAATATATGTTGAAATTTCTTCCAAATCGATGTAACATTGTAACGATGTTAATATTATACATTATTTATTCATTTATACATTATCCTCATTAATAATTTTATACAATCTGAATTTTAGATGTTGAAAAACCTCGTATTAAATGTCCTGACAATATTGTCATTGACAGTCATGTTTCAATTGCAGGTAACTTGGAAAGATATAATTCCAGCTGATAATACAAAAATCAAGAGTGTTGTCTATGACCCACCAAGTGGCTCAGTTTTCACTTCAAATAAATATCATCAAGTCAAACTTACTGTATCTGATCTAAGTGGAAATATTGACACCTGTGTCTTCGAAGTATATGTAAGAGGTAATATATAACAAACATTTTTATTTGTTATGGTAATATTTTTAGACAATCCCAAGAGTTTAAGTAGCCTTTTACATATTAATGTTAATGGTCCAGCTGCAGGAATAGTGTTTCATCATTATTTAAAAACGATGGGAATATTAGAGAGGCCGAATTATTTTTTCAATGTATAACAACATTGTTAAAAGTGACTTTTAAATTTGTCTTAGAAATCTGAGTTACAAAAAATATGGTATATCTGTTTTGAAACTTCTGGTGTGGTCTATTTACATCATAATGATTTGTTAACATTTGTTTACATTTGTTTACATCTAACTAGGCTGTGGTTGTACACAAAGAACTTGTCCTGATTACATTCCATACAATGGAACACAAAAATGCGTTATTCAACAGTTCCCTGGTTTAGGACATATTATCTCCTGTAATGTGGGTTGCCAAAAGAACTTATCATTTGTTGACAAACATTTTATTGGTGTAAACAAAAAATGTGATCCGAAGACTGGATGGATTGATAAACCTCTCCCCGGTTGTGCTGGTAGGTAATTACTGTAATTCAAGCCCCCAATATGAAAGATTATAATGGATTTTAATATTGTATTCAATGGTTATAGACCTTTTCATAAATTAAGTCATTACATCTATTGCCTTGTTTTTGCCCTGAACATTAACGACGCTTGGGTGGTTTACAAAGAGAAATGATACTTCAAGGATGAAATGTGATTTGAGATAGCGAGAGGTTTTGTAAGGCAACGAAACACTCAAGGGATCTGTCTCATCTTAAAGTAAAAACATTTTTGACACTTTTGTGTCAATAATGATATGTGAAGATTTGACCTACGCTATAATTCATTATTCCTTGAAGTTATGTTAAAGCTATAAGATTTATAATTGAGATCCTATTTTCTTTTCAGCAAAAACCAAAGCTTATGGTTGTTACAATGCCGAGTTAAACATAAAATACGATGGTTCAATTGGGAAAAAAATTGATTTCAATGCTCTGCATGGACATATGAAGCCAGTACTGGATCAACTTGCTGAACAAGCCCAAGATTGTGATCTTCATCCTCAGAAATACAAAATTATTAACGATGTTATAACAGCAGAATTCAGGATTCATGTTAAAGGTGCTATACTGAGAAAATATGTGAAACAAGCACTTTCTGGTTGCAAACAGAAGATTGACGACAAGATTGAAAAAGACAAAACAAATTTACTAACTGCAGCAAGCAGCACAAAGCTTAATTTGGTTGGAGTCGGTGTTGAAATCTCCATGGAAAGTTGTTGTAATAACACAGAGGGATGGTGTTGTCCAAAAGGTTCGGTCATAAGAAGCCATGGAATGACTTTGGTTGAAGCTGATTGCTGTGAGTTTGATTAATATGCTCTACAAGAAATGTATAAAAAGAAATCATTGTAGTTGATTATTTAGAGTAATTATTATGATATATGGTTTGTACGAAAAACAATTTACTGTTAAATTTCTATATGTTATAAACGAGTTACCCATAAATTTCTGTTAGCTAGCTATTTTTTATTGCTTGCTTCTATGAATAAACTATACTTTTGTTTTTAACTAGTGGCTTGCTCACCTGGTATGTATCATAACGGTACATCAAACCGATGCTTGAGTTGTCCGGTTGGTACATATACCCCAAGTGCTGGTTATGATCAATGTTTGACTTGTCCTGCTGGAACTGGTACTTTAGCAGTTCAGTCCAGTAAATGCACAGGTAAAATTTTAGATTTTTATTTATGTATACTATTCTTTTCTAGTAACGCCCATTATTTGCAGAAGTTTTCAAAACATTTTTGATCATAAGGTGGTGATCTGTTGGCATCTATTATATTTCTTATTTTTTCTATTTTTTTAATTATTTTTTTATATACATCAACAAGATGTGTTTTGATATTTGCACAGTTATATGTGAACTATGTTCATATATTGTGATTGTTGAATTTCAATGCTGCCACTAGTGAAAGAGAGGAGAAATCTGAGAATAGACACATGTACTGCAGAATATATTGTGTTTGACGAAAAGTATCACGAATGGCTAAAAAAAAGAACTATGATGCACTGCTTGATATAATATAACTAACAAGAAGTTTAACTTTTGTTGTTTTCTATAGATTTGTGTGATCCTGGAACCTATTCATCTACTGGTAGAAAACCTGTTTGTCGTAAATGTGATTACGGTCATTACCAACCTGACACAGGCATGAAAAAATGTTTGAAGTGCCCTGATGGAACGACAACAGCAGAACGCGGTGCTGATAATCTAAGCCAGTGCAGGGGTGTGTTATTTGAGTACAAATTAAGCTTCACATGTAATACTCAATGATTGAATCAGAAATGTTTTCATGGAATTTTATAAAGCTTTTTGATTATTTATTTCATCTTATTTTGATTTTAAGTGATTTGTGTTTAATTTTATGAAACTTCATGTTACAGTTACTCATTGAATATTATATAACCTCAATAGAAACTTGGTAAATTTCTCTTTCCTAAGAAACACATACATATGACTCTTCTTTTACAACTACTTTGTATGCACAATTGAATGTTTAGGATCATGTCCTAAAGGACAGATTTCGTCCACTGGATTGCTTCCTTGTTCAAACTGTACCCTTAAGACGTACCAAGATGAAGAAGGCCGATCTGTGTGTAAACAATGTCCGAAAGGTGGATTGTATGGAGGAAAACCAGGAGCAACTGGTGTTGATGAATGTCCAAGTAGGTCTTCAAGATAAAGTTGTTATTTCACAGCTTGATTCTGCAACCAATTCTTAGGCATTTTAAGTTATCTTTTGTTTTCCATGGATTTCTGACGGGTGCCCCTCTACAGCTCAAAACAATCTTGCACAATCCTTTAGTATATTTTGTTAACGCTTTTTGGAGCTGTCCAACTATTAAGTTAATCAAGACAATTTGTCTTATATACATACAATGACTATCAAAGTATGTCTGTCTTACATGTTGGTCAACACTTGTTGGATTGGACTGAACCGTAGATTTAAGTTTTTAGTGAATTGGAGGTGGTCTGGATATTTAATTACTATTGGCCCTTATTACAGCTCTACAAACCATAATCATGTTATGTTTGCATTCATAGCAAGTGACCCGTGTGACCAAAATCTGTGCAAGAATGCTGCTTCATGTATTCCTGGAAATTACACGTTCGTATGTGTTTGTGCACCTGGTTGGACAGGAAAGTATTGTGAAAAGGAAATTGATGAATGCGAATCGTCTCCATGTGGAAATCATGGGAATTGTATGGATTTACTGAATAATTACAACTGCACTTGTATCCAAGGAATAACTGGCAGAAACTGTGAGACTAATGTTAATGACTGTCGTAATGATACTTGTCAAAATTTTGGTGTGTGTCTTGATTTGATCAATGACTTCAAATGTTTCTGCCCTCCTGGATATGATGGAAAAAGGTAAGAATAATCTTGACACTAACAACAATAAAAAGCATCAAGTTCAAATTTCGAGAACAAAGCTTAATCATTATGTTATTATTTTGATATTATTAGATGTGAAATAGATATCAACGAATGCAATTCATCTCCATGTCTGCATAATTCAACTTGTGAGGATATGATCAATGACTTTAAGTGCAATTGTACTCCTGGTTATGAAGGAAAGCGATGTGAAATCGACATTGATGAGTGTCGTACAAATCAATGCTTCAACAATGCCACTTGTGTTGATCTGATTAATGATTTTGGTTGCATTTGTAAGCCTGGATTTAAAGGAAGATACTGTTCTAAGAACATTGATGAATGTGCTCCAAAACCATGTCAAAACAATGGAACTTGTGTCGATTTGATAAATGACTATCGATGTGAATGCAAACCAGGTATTTACGAGCTACCATTACATATATTTACATGTTTTCATTCTTTTTGACACAAGATGGCTTATTTTTTAAACAGGCCATTTTTACATGTACATTATCTGAAATTATCTGAGTGCGTAAATTTCAACGATAGGATCACAAAACAAAAGGAGTTCTGACCTTTAACAAATTTGTTGGAAAGTATTGACTGATTGTCCATAGGACCATTGAAAGTTTAATTTTCATGCTGTAGAAGTTGAGTTAGATAGCTCAGTCTTAATTTTCGGGTCATCTGTTTTCAGTACAGTACAGCCCAAAAGAAACTTTACACAACCGGAAAGGAATGAATTTTTACAAGAAAACACAAAAGATTTTCTTGTAGAGTTTTATCTGTTACATGAAGTCATTATGTTTTCAACGTGATTTTTTGGAATCCTCGCGTTAGAATGTTAACTTCTAAAGATGGTGACTTTTCACGAAAGCTAATTGTCTTACGCGGAAACGTAAAGTTTCTTGCGGGCTGAACTGTACACCATGACCTTCAAAGGTATATTGTCCTAACAAGCTGATAAGATAAGATTTGTATCGTATAGATAATCTGGTATAGATTTCATCTTGATATTATTCAATCAATTATTGTGATTTACCATATCTCTTATTATCGTTCTTACAGGCTTCACAGGAGCTAATTGTTCAACAGAAATTGATGAATGCAAACCTAATCCATGTCTACGAAATTCAACATGTATCGACTTGATCAACAAATTTCAGTGTCAATGTGTACCTGGTTTCTACGGCGATCGGTGTGAATTTGAAAAAAATGAATGTGAAAGTCTTCCATGTAAAAATAATGCTACATGTCTCGATAAAGTAAGTTAATTGTATTGGTTAAAAAGAATCCTAATTATTCACTTAATAATATTAAATTTGGTAAATGCTGAAAAACACAAAGGATTGAACGCATCATTATGTCAACGATTTTGATTACATGAAACCTGCATGATGCTATAAGTTTCTTTGCATAAGTTCAAGTTCATGTGATGAAGACGATCCTTTAGAACAAAAAGCATTTTTAAAAGGATATTATTATGTTTTATATTTACTTAATTTTTTTTCCTATTTTTTTTTCTGTAAAAAAATATCTCCCATTTTTGTTGTAGGTGAATGATTACCAATGTGTTTGTCCGTTTGGTTACACAGGTAAACAATGTGATATAAATATCGATGAATGCTCACCGGATCCTTGTATCAATGGGAATTGTACAGACCTTATTGGAGACTACAGGTAATACTTCTATACGATCTGGAGAAACACAATAATTTGGATAGTTATTAGAAGATAAACAGCTTTTCTGCTTTTGATGCCTGGGTTGTTGTCCTAAGCATTCTGTAACATAGATAAGAGGCATGCTTTTGAAAGATTTGAATTGAAATTTTGATGGATTTCCAAACAGACAATGCTAGAAATGGTTCATAACTGTGTGTGTATAATGCATGCATGGCGTTTTTTAGAGATTTATCAAGGTGAGGTGATTTGTTTATCTTGCGTAAAAATTTTGCTTTTCATTTTCAAGATGTAACTGTCACGAAGGATATAAAGGACGCAGATGTGAAGTCATCATTGACAACTGTGCTAGTGCGCCATGTGTGAATAACGGCACATGTGTGAACAGAATTGCTGACTACAACTGCTCTTGTAATGCTGGCTATGAAGGCAAAAATTGTGAAGTGAATACGAATGATTGCGATCCTGATCCATGTAACGGACATGCTATAAAGTGTAAAGATCTTATCAACGATTATATGTGTTATTGTAAGCCACAGTACAGGTACGTAGCATATCAATGGTAGTCTGAAGATATTATGACCTTTTTATCTGTTCTCAGATGACTTATTGATCTTGAAAATACCTTCTTATTGTTTATTCCTCTAAACAACAATTTGTTTTATTTCCATTATCCACCTGTCGTTCGTAATGACTTGCCATTGGCGGGTGTAGCATTAGGCAAAAATATTGAAGAAGTACAGTGTCATGAAATTTCTTAAGTGTTGAAAAGGTTACTTGCAAGTTTTTTGTTTCTCCTCTAAATAACCAAACTCTCTTCCATGTATTTTCCCTATAGCTCTAGATCCTCCTATGTTAAAGACTGATCTGTAGAGAAAGAAAAGACAGAAATTCTAAATGCATCAAAAATGTTTCATTATCATCGTTAATATATAACATTATCATTATATTTCAACAGCACTGATCATTATTATATATCAAAAAGCTTCTGCTAGATCTTAACCATTTCCTTGCACATTATTTTTGTGTCTATTCTTTCTTCACATTATATTAAAGACAATGTGTTGTTATAAATACCGCTTGAGATACCACCTCCAGCTGACATCATCATTACCGATGCAGACCTTCAGTTACTTCTATAAAGGTTATCATTAAAAGCAACAAAAATAGTAGCTTATATTTATGACCAATGACAATTTAAAACTTTTATGAAGATCAAACAATACAACAATTCCTTTTCTTGTCTCTCACCTGTTGTTATTGTTCATGCTTATGTGCTGAGATCATCAGGATGTCAGATTTTGCTATATTTATAACAACACTGTGTCTATTCTTTCTCCGCATTATATATTTTCCTGACATTATGTATTTTTCCCGGCCTTTCTTAATGTTTTTTTGTTTGTTTGTTGTTTTGTTTGTTTGTGTCTATATCAATGGCAAACTATTCCTGTGACTTATTGATCTGTTTGTTTCAACAGGGGGAAAAATTGTTCAGAAATCATCGACAACTGTAATCCACAACCATGTCTCCATAATTCAACATGTAAAAATATTTACCAGAAAAATGACTTCTCCTGTAACTGCACGAAGGGATACAAAGAGAAGCGTTGTGAAGTAGAAATAGATGAATGTCAAACACAACCATGTCAGAATAATGCGAATTGCACAGACCTTGTAAGTGTGAGGTGTATTATTTACAATAAGCCCTTGAGGAAAGTTAAAATAAAAAAATATAAAGATACAGGCCTATCCTGAATTCAGGTTTTTCATGTTGCACTTAGACATGGTTATCATAGGCGACAGGCCTTGTTTCTGTGTTGATAATTACTTAAAATGATTTGTAGTTTATCAAATGTATAACCAGATAATTTCTGTGAAACAATGTAACACATCAAAATGAGGTCCATATGGACAATAAGTCAAAATACGATGTTAAAACTTGGGATAGGTTCAATTTGATTAGAGAGATTAGACAATTATTTGGTTTTACTGGTTCGGTTCATGTAAGACTTGAATCTTGTTTGTGAAGATTTAGCTATGCTTTCTTGCCATGACTAGATTGGAGATTATCGTTGTTCGTGCCCAACTGGTTTCACTGGTAAAAATTGTGAAGTAAATATTGACGATTGTAAGAATGTCACTTGTCACAATGGTGGTGTATGTAAGGATTTATTAAACAACTACGTATGTGCATGTCCAGTCACACACAAGGGAAGACACTGTGAGAAAAGTAAGATTATGTTTGTTTATGTTTATGTCCAACAGGATGTACACAGGAGATCTTTTTGAGGTGTATGCTAAAGAGAATTTCTTTCAAATTAGATATAAGCTGTTTTGCTGGGAAGTCACTGATTGAATTTTCCAGTGCTAGGTTAATACAAAAATAGAGCCATTTTTCTTCCTTCCTTTCTATGATTTTTAGAGGATAAGATGCTCCTAAAACAAGGACTTCTTCTTTAGCAAGTAATCCTTAGTCCAGTGGCGGATCTAGGGTTAGGGAAAGAAAGTGGAGGAGTACAAAGTCGTGAAACTTAAGTGTTCATTAGGTTATTTGTGTGTTTTTCTTTTATACTCAAAATGCTCTCCTCCATAAAGTTTGCATTAGTATACTTTTAGATGTGCCTATGTAGTCTGTTTGTCTGTCGAGGAAAGATAAGGAATGGTATTTCATAAGTTCACTTTCTGATTATTCTTAAGAAATCCCTAATGAAGTTGATATCAAATTGAAAGGTGGTAAAAACTCTTTCATACAACATTCAAATGTCAGCACCGTGGAAGAATTCTCCTTATCACTTTGGTTCCGTTACACCAGCAGTATGGTAAAGGGAACATTCCTGACTCTGTTAAATGCTAAGAAACCAAACCCTACAAAGATTCTAGAAGTGAATGAAGCTGCAGTGCATTTACATGTTGGATTGAGCGTAGAAAAGATTTCATTCCAAAAAGAGGCAAACAAATATTGGCATCATTTGTTTATCTTTATGTCCGGCAAAACCTCCAAAGTATTGGTTGCCCTTGATGGAAAAACTATTGGCAACTTCACCAATGCTCGTTTGACTAACCAAACCTTTTTCCAACCAAATGGTTTGATTGTCCTTGGCAAATATGTAAATAAAACTGGTGCTCTAATTGACGATGGCTTTGTTGGTGAAGTAAGCCAGTTTGCCATATGGGAAGAAGATTATACTGGTGAAGAAAGGCTTAGCTTGGCAAAAAATTGCACTGTCAATTTGAATGGTAAGAAGATTCTTTGTAGAGTAATCCTTCTGTAGAATATTTATCTTGACCAGCATGATTCCAAGCATATTTGAAAGCATAAAATTTTTTTTAATGAGTGAAGCGAGTATGCAACCCACAAGGCCCCAACTCTGGACCAAGCCCTTGCTGTTTTTGTTATACTAAGATCTCAATATTATCATTCCAGAGTTTCACAAAGTCTAGTGATTAAAGTATAACATTTATGATACTCCATGAAACCTTTGCACACATACCTTTCTTATGATGGAAACTTTTTAACTATTCTTAACAATAAAATAGCTTTAGTAACAATGCAATAGTTAAATTAGGAACATGAAAATATCGATTTTTAGCGGTATCAGACAAAACTTTCTCAATTTCATCTTCTTTTGATTTTGATTTTCTTTTCATTTGATTGCATAATTTTTGATTTTTCTCCCTAAACAGTTTTTTCCACATAGACTTTATATGGATATAGATTTCTAAGCTCAATTCAACATTCAATTCTTTAAGCACTTAAGTGACATTAAGCGCTTGGTAACCTTGGTAACCTGCTTGGTAATCTAACAAATAACTATTCAGATTATGTCAGTAGAATTTTCAAAAGTTCTAAACCCACCCCTTTCCAACCGGATTATTTTAAGCTATTTTTAGTTTGAAAAACATTATTTTTTAGATTCCATTATACCTTGGGTTGGTTTATTGAATGGAGCTGGTCAAAACGTATCCTTACTTGAGAAATGGAGTTGCGGAAAGAACACATGTCCGGCTGAATTTACAGGCCGGTTTTGTGAAACTGAAATTGGTGCGTTGTTTTCATGTCTTCTATAGCAACTCATCCCAGCTATAAAGGATTTTACTGTGCCCTAACGCGCAAATAATTTAGACAGAATAATAGAGACCGTTTTTGTATCATTTCCAGACCAGCTAACTACTCCAGTAAAAGTGTTTTAAAGCGCGATGGCTTACCCTCGCTGACCAAAACATATTTTATAACGTTTTTACACCACGAGCGTTGGTGACAGGAAAATAAAACGTTGAATATATGTTTACGACATCGGTTTTGTTATCTTTATGGCATCTTCTGTTTAAGATAAAATACCTCCAGTCGTTGTTCGCTGTCCACCATCCAAAAAAGTAATAACCGCTAATGCGACGACCAGAGTGACATGGGAAGAGCCGAAATTTTCAGACGACAAGGGTGTGGTTGAAGTAATACGATCACACACACCAGGACAGATTTTTGGTTGGGGTGACTACATCATCACTTACATAGCAAAAGATGCTTTTGACAACTCCGCCGTATGCACCTTCGAATTGTTTGTAACACGTAAGCTAACTACATGTTTGTTTGTTTTTTTCAATTACCCCGCGGTCACACTCACACAAGTTCTGATTGAAGTTTTCGTTCAGTACCTAGTATCAATATTGTTATGCATTCGTTTAGAAGAGAGAAAATATGAAATTAATTTTACCATTTATTAGAACAACGGGTGATTCCAACATTCTTTTTGATGCACCCTTGATATATGACTTTTAGTTGTTGCTAGGAATGAACGTATCCATATTCCAATTTTATTTTCTATGATTTTAGCTTATAACTGTTCTGAACTGAAATCATCGCCGAATTCTATTGATGCATGTGGGACGTGGAAATGGGGTAGATTCTGTGATTTTCAATGTATGGCGAACTTTTCGCTAGCAGTACTCAAACCGCCATTTTATTCATGTGGTAGAATGGGACATTGGAGTCATGGTCCACCTACATATCCAGAAAATCCCCAGAACCTTCTACCAGCATGCTCTGGTAAGTGTAACCTTTTTTTTCGATAACAGTTCGAATTTTTGGGGCATCTTGAGGAAATTTAGAGTACTGAAGTAACAGACCTCGTAATGGATGGCGCCTTGATTCTCAACGTTTTCCGCACTGTGAGGTCATTAACACAGCTGGTAAAATTGTTGCGAACCACAAACTGTGGGCGCAATCACTTTTAAAAACAAGTTAAAATTGAAAACTGAACATCTTCGAAGCAGAACTGTATGTAAATATTAATAAAGGACTCAATATAAGGTAAACAAAAGACTCGAGGTAAGGTAAACAAAAGACTCGAGGTAAGGTAAACAAAAGACTCGAGGTAAGGGGAAAAAGAATGACATAGAACTACCAAAAAAACAAGATAGTCAAAAAGTAATCTGGCTCAATTTTTTAAAAGTTTTTTTTTTTTGTCGAAATTTATCGGATTTACAAGTCAGAATTTCTTCTAACATTCCCTCCTTAAGAAATGATAAAAATGACAATGAAAAAAACAAACCTTTCGGGTTGCTTGAAAATCGAGCACCATCATACCTCTATTCTCCTCGTACTAAACTGCGATATTGTATGCGTTTGTATGCGTTTTGTAGCAACACAAGACCCTGTCAACACTGGTTCGAATCAATTCGTATACCAGTCAACAAAATGCGACGACCAATTCAAGGAAAAATTCATCGCAAAATTCAAAAAGCTAATCGAAAGTGTTCACGAAACATGGCAAATATGCGGTGATGAATGCAACTTCGACTTCATACGAATGCGATGCAACAAAGCAGCTAGAGTGCGTCGAGATGTCGCTTACGCATACACACACACTTTGGAAGTCTCTTTCGATACACAATTCACAAACTTATTGTCCAAAGAACAGAAGGTTGAGTTACAACGAGGCATTAAGAACGGTACTATCGACATGACCCTTAATATTGACGGTCAAGGGGTACCACTCCAGAAATCAGAAGCGAGAGTGGCAGAAACAGAAAAAAAATGTCTGAACGGAAGTGTATTGAAGAAGGACAAGTGTGGTAAGTGTTAAATCATTTAATTAGAAACAGGTTTTGGTTTCAGATGTTTTTTTAACAATTAACATTTTAATCGAATCCTTTGAAGTCCTGTTCCAATTCCTATGAAATAATCCGCTTACGTAATCCTTATAACTAGCTATGGACATGTCTCAATTATCACAAATACTTGGTTAAAACTTCTTTAAAGATGGATAAACAAGCGAGGAAGATTGCTCTATTTTAGAAGATTGCTCTATTTTAGTGTTTCTCCCCTCTTTTCCATTTAGTGTTATGTCCTGTTGGTACATTCAAAAGCAACAACACCAACATGTGTGATCCCTGTCCTATCGGTTCATATGCAACAAAATCAGGTTCCATGAAATGCCAGTCATGTCCGACCAACCAATCAACAGTAGGGGTTGGTTCAACATCAAGCAACCAGTGTGTAGGTAGGCTGCTAACATCATGTTTACAAAATAAATAGGGTTCCTGCGTTGCATTATTTTTGCATTATGCTGTTCTGAATACCAGTTTATTTAATTCCCAACAAAGAAAACGTTTGCTTCCCATAGTAGATCGCTTTGTTACTTTGTTTTCCGTATAAACAAGAAAGTGTCAACTTGAAGTGCATGTAACATTAAAGCACAACTCTCTACAGAGCGTTGTCTGAGCAGGATAATGTTGACTAACATCTCCCTATTTGACATTTCAGAGGAGTGTCCAGCTGGCCATTATTTTGACAACGTCAAACCGAATTGTAAGGCATGTCCAATGGGATTCTACAAAGAAAACACCGGCTTTGGCGAGTGTAACACGTGCCCGCTGGGTAGGACAACCAAAATCACTGGCGCCGCTACTGCAGATGCCTGCACGGTCACCTGCCCGCTCGGAACGGAAATGTTGAATTCCAAGTGTTCTCCCTGTATGCATGGTTACTATAGAAACAATGTGAACCAACCAGAATGTGTTGCTTGTCCATACGGAAAGACTACGTACGAGAGAGGAAGAACTGACAGCGTATGTGAATGTGAGTTCTCTATGTTTATTTATTTTTGTTTGTTTGTTTGTTTGTTTGTTTGTTTGTTTGTTTGTTTATTAGTTTATTATTTCACTTTTTTCTTTTTTTCCTTTAATTTATTTAACGAACAAAGTACATTAAATTGAATTAGCTGGGCTGGATTAGCTATTTATATATGCTAATGGTGTATTTATAAAAATAATTATAATATCAGACTTTTAATAAATTAAACAATATCATCATGAGATAGATTTTTGAGAGCTATGGATATAAAAGTGAAAGTAGCACGTGGTCGAACTTCAGCTTGGAGGGAAAATTTTGTAAATAATTCGTAAACTTACGCTTTACGTCGCTCCACAATGATTATATTAAAAATAGGAAAAATAAGTTTAAACGCGCCTGGTACTTGACAAAGTACAACCAAGTAATCTCTATAGAAGTACTTTTTCAAAACGCTTTTCTGGTTACCAGATCATTTTTCTTTTCTGAAGACTTCTCGGAAAAACTCACCTATGTCTCGTTCGTGGTACGAGGTCGAAAATGAATGAATTTTGTCTTCTGAAGTTGTGATGTTAATTAACTTCTGAAGTTAATTGGATCGATTCTTCCAAAATCAAATCCTTTAATTTTTTTTTCGTTTTTCTAGTACAATGTGAAGCTGGCTATGAACTGTCATCCAACGGTTCCCAATGCATTCCCTGCGATTCCGGTCATTACAGACAATCGTTGAAATCGAGGACATGCACGAAATGTTTGGATAATCAAGTCACAAAAGGATATGGTTCAGCGAGAAAAGATGCCTGCTTCAGTAAGATAACCCTAAATTAATCAAGCTGTAATATTCTTACGACGCAAAATGTTTGGCTTAACTCAATTAATTGTTCGAGAAAAAAAATATCTGATGCTTTCACGACTGATCGATGTTACAGACATCATCATAGTCAATAGAAAATTCCCTGGTCTAAAACCTAGTCTCGAAAACATTTTTTTTTTAATTTTTTCAACAGGCTATTTTTATCGTACTTTGATCACATGACAAATTACAACCAATAGTTTAATTCGACCATCATGTGACCAAAGGACCGTTCAAGTTAAAAATACCGACCAGAGAATTTTCTAACGACTATGATAGAACAGGTGATGGCATTATTGTGACAAATAATTAACCTGGTCAGTAATTTGTACGTTGTAGAGCCTGCGTCTTCTACTCTTTATGATGCTTCCATGACCTTCACTTCCCTCACGTGGAACGAAAACCTGCAAGATGAAGGAAATCCCGAATTTAGGAAACTGGCTTATCGGATCACGAATGCGGTAAACAACTTTCTCTCCGTATTTTAAACGAAGTAACCCAGTGGGTAAAATCTTCAAAAAGTCTATGAGGAGGAGTGTTTTCTATAGGAATGTCCAGCGATATCGCCTGTTTCAATAAAGTACACTCCACCACAGAGATATTTTGAAGATTTTGCCCACTGGGAAGAGTATGTTTTCCGGACAATTTCTCCTCCTAAACAGTGAAAAGTATTACTAGAATATTTGAAAGAACGAGGCATAACCTCACTCTAACCTCACTCACCCAGACAAAGTTTATAAGGTTTTCACCATAAATTTAGGTGAGGAGAAATGGTTTGAAATCGTTGCAAAGGGGGGAGGGTGTTAACAATGCAACATATCTGCTGTTTGTTTATTTATTTATGTATTTATTGGTTTAGATATTAAGTGTATACAGAAACGAAAAAAGACTGAATTCCATCAAGATAAATCGAATGTCGTAAGTTATTTTCTGCATAATTAATGAAGATTTACAGAACAAATTGGTACAGGTCGCATTTAAAAGAAAGACTGTTATGTAAAGTACTATAGTCTAACTTTTCTCTGCGGACACAGTAAACATTTGTAAGAACGGACACATGTTCTTCCCAGTAAGCACATCACACTGAAGAAGAACAAGCTTAATCTAGTGTGCAGTCATAACCATAGTTTTTCACTTTTGTTTTCAGACCTGGAAGTGTTGTCTCTTCTTTGACATTTTCATTTGTTAATAATTTCAATGATCCTTTCCAACAATTGCGAGATGAAATCAGCAAAGACAACCTGGACGGCTTAGCTGTGAACGCTTCAGCTTTTGCAACTGGTAAAATCATTTTTTATGTGAATCTTTAGGATTCAGTTTCTTTAGCTGGATTTAAGAAACTCAGGTTAAAATAACTCTTAAAATAACTTTCAAAAATTCGCATCGGCTTTTGACCAATGCCCACGAAACTGTTGTATTTGAGTCTAGCACATTGTGGCGCCCTTGAAATTGTGGCGTTTATAATGAACGCTTTTTGTTTTAAGTCTTTTTGGTTGAAAGCTTCTTATTTTCGTTGAAAGAGCGAGGCATTACACAACACTGTTCTCGTGAATCCAGTGAGAAATAACAAAGTTTTAACTAGTGATGATCGCATCTGGAATTTCTCTGGAATTTTTACTTTCTATAGCCTTTCGAATAGCCAACCACTACGGATGGAACCCAAAGGACTTAAAACTCCCCGTTACTTACTTACTTACTTACTTACTTACTTACTTTTGTTTTGAATCATATCTACCACTCAGACTTAGGGATTCACGTCAAATATTTCCACTAAACAACCTCATTCTGCTTTTACAGATCGATGTATTCATTTCACTTGCCCTGTCGACCAGTTCTGTTGGTATAACGCTACAGGAGCTGGCTGTTCTTGTAACGAAGGTTTCTACATGAGTAACGATGGACAGAAATGTTTTGGTAAGCTCCAAAGCGCTTCAAACGTTTCATCTTCTAGCCCTCCTTTTTTGTTATCAGTAACTTGTTTTGTATATGCAGTATATTTTGTTGTTTCTTTCCAGCGAATTGTGAGGTTGGTTACTGTTTGAACGATGGAGTGTGTCGCGCAACTGAATCTGGTCGTTCATGCACGTAAGTAGCCTCTTCTAGTTTCCAGGTCTCAAACTAATGCTATGTCTTTGTCTGTCTGAATTGATTGTTCATGTTCTCCATCGTAGATGTCCGAGTGAATACAAAGGTGTCAGATGTGAAGATGAAGACGGGGGTCCCAATGTAGCGTTAATTATTGGACTAATTGTTGCAGCCTTGGTTCTGATCCTTATAATCTTCCTCTGTTGTAGAAGTAAGTCGTCTTTCAAAGCATTACGTCTATACACTAGAAGTCATAAGTGATTTTCCTAGCTGCGTCATGATACCTCGAGGACTAACATTTTTACTTTTCCCTAATTTAACTGATTTAACTTTTCCCCGATTTTTTCCCCGATTACGTATAATCTTCGAAAATATTAATTGACTTTTATCCGAAAAACCAAAACGAAAACCGCGAGCAAAATCTATACTTTATCCAATTATAAACTCGAAATAATATATTATTGAAATATGCTATTATACGATTCAAAAGTGAATTCGCATCACACGAGTTCTCCTCCTATACACACTCCTCCTTTTTGCTTATAATTAGCTACAGGTAAATCATTCAATTTTTCACAGTTTTTTCCTGATATTTGACATTTTCTGATCCAAAAAACACCTTTCCCAGATGTTTTTAAACGTCAATATTTTGCCAAACTATTATTTTACTTTGATGCAATATTTTGATAAAATTATCACAAATTTATAATCAAGTCATTAGATACAAACAATACAACGCATCAAAACGAGGCGGGTAGGATTGTTTCACAAAACATTGGCGTTAAAACTAAAATGGTGTATTTTTCATTCAAATATTTCTGTCTGTATCCTTTAGGGCGTAAAAGAAGCTCGCAACATTCCATTCTGAAAAACTCTGAACACTTTAGTTCTGACAACGTCAAATCAACTCCCATCGTTGTTCGAATCGAGCCCAAGAAATCATCGGTTAAAGATTCTCCATCGTCGTTTAAAAACAAAGCGGCTGAGTTGAGCGATGAAGGAGGTGAAAGCAAAGTAGATCATGAAAGCAACAAAGTCACGGTATACTTGTCAAACAATAACAAATCCAACGATCTTGAAATGGATGTTGTAACGTCACCAGGAGCGGACAAATCTGTGACTTCGGATCAAAACAATGCGCATATGTCATTCATATAAACCGCCATTCTCGAATTCATTTGTATTAAGAAGAAAACTTGTTAGAATTACACGTTTTAAAGAACAGCTTTTATTTTAAAGAACAGTTTTTATTTTTCACTGTGCAGTTTTTTTCCTTCTTTCTTTTTGAAATTTCTCGTTTTCAGTTTCACAGATCATTTTACGTGACTCTGCTAAGCTTGTCCAATACTAAAACTCTTGTTTTGATTTTCAACAGCTTAGCAAGAGCTCTATTGAAACATTCAAAGTTGTCGTTGATGCATCATATTTTCGTCCCGAAATAAATCGTCACGTTGAAAATTACGAGGGATTGTCTCCCGTTACCCCTTCCAGTTTTTTTAAAATCTTATTTGGAATCTGTGGAAGAATAAATTTGAATTTTTTTTTAAATGAGAAATTTCAATGCAATTCATGCTGTAATTGATTATATATATATAAAAAAGAATGTGTCAGTTTAATTGTTGTGATTCCTGGAATGTTTACCTTATTGGCTGTTTTACGCCCTTAATGGGGTTAATTTTCATGACTCAGCGTTGAAAGGGCAGGTGTTAGATATTTGTCTGTGGTGAAGGGTTGACAGTGGACTTTTCATAAATAACACCAAAAAAGAACGACCGTAAAATGGGCGATAAGTTAATCCAATTATCTCCACTCAACGTGCAATCTCATTTCAATGGATCTGTTCTTTCCATTCGAAGTTCTCGTGGCGCCCTACCGTGAAAATCCATTTGTTTGTCAACGCGCCCTCCATCTTAAACGCCCTCTCACAAGAATGCTGTATCAAAGAAACGTAACAATATGACGTGTAAGTTGGTGGATTTAATCAAACAAATGCTTCTTCTTATTCAAATGTTTTTAATAAACACCATGGGCGTCAAAATTCACCACAGTCTATTTGACGTTAAGCCTCCTCCCTTCTTCAAGAGCTCCTCCTTCAGGAACAAAAAAATACAAACAATTAAATTCCTATAAGACAAAATAAAATAACGCCCCAATACATATCACAAGATTGTACGAGAGTAAAGGAATTTCATGTTAGAGGGGCGCTTTAACCTCGACCACAAGTTATGGGAGAGCGGGGTAAAGTAACAAGAAATATATTGACCACTAGATAACTCTATTTTGATGAACGTTAAATGAGGCGTCAAATGAGTCGTTAAAGACACCAAATATTCCAGGTATGAAGAAGTCGGTATACCACGGGCGTACGCAGCAGGTACTGATTATAGAGAATCGTAAGATGGCGTTAAGAACCTACTTTCTTTGTTGTTTTTGTTGTTACCAAAATATTTTAAGTATTTCTAAAAGAACATTTTGGTGATGAGATTTCAAATTTCTGATTTTGGAATGCAAAGTTTGGTACGCCCACGGTATACTCCGGAAGAATTCGTATTAAAAATTGGTTCAGATCAATCTGTAAGAAACGAAAAATATATAATCAAATTTCGAAAATACGTTTCTACTTTAAAACAATTAATATTCCTTTCTCCTTCAACTACACACACTGCTTTTCACAAACCATTTTCGCCCTTATACATTGTGCTAAAACTCTCAGGATAAATTTCATTTGGTTTTGTAATTTAGTTTTTCCATGTCCAATTTTTATTGGGGCGGAATAAATTCAGCATTTCTTTAATATGGAATTAAGTAATATTCGTTCGGCAAATGCACATCAAAGAATATATTTCCCCAAAATGATGCCCAGCATGAGTGCAATGAAGATTCCAACAACAAAACTCATCTGCAGGTGGACATTATCACTTGTGGCGTATTCTGGTGGTAAGTTACTCAAGTTCTGCTTCGGCTTCTCCACCTGACGAAAACAATACAAAATCTGCACATTAGAGGAATGATTAAATGTTTGTGATCACTCAAAATATATAGATACAAAACACCTGTAAGTTAAATTTAAAGATTTGATTCCAGAACTTCATAGCACAACTAAAAGGTGCTGAACTTGTAATGAAATCACGTGAACTGACAGCCAAGTATTATTTATTAAGTTATTGAAAAATACCTTTTTCGTTTCTTCAACTGGTTTCACTGCAGGTTTAACTGTACTTGTAGGCTAAAATACAGTAACAATAAAATCAGAGTACTGCCATGTCTTTTGCCAGCTGTGTGCATGAAACCTCTTTGGCCAAATTAGATGTCACTTTATTAGGTGTAAGGTGTTTTTCCTTTGACAAACTGATCAATCAAATATATAATATGACTACAGTAGAGAATGAAGAATACAGTAGAACCCGGATATAACGAACTCTGAAGGGATCGAAGCAAATAGTTCGTTCGATATAACAGGTTTTAGTTTACAACAGTGAAAACAGCAACCCAGTGGGCAAAATGTTCAAAAAGTCTCTGTGGAGGAATGTTTTTTTTAAAGAAACAGCAGGTGATTTTGCTTGCCATTCCTATAGAAAACACTCCTCCATAGATACTTTTTGAACATTTTGCCCACTGGGAAGATTTGAAGTTTGGACGTGTTTATCTAACTATAGATCTAATCTCAACAGTAACGATAATTTCAATTGGTTTGATAGAATTTTATATTTATAAACAACCACCACGGTAAATAAATACCTCATTTTTTCCTTAAGCACACATCTGTAACAATTTCAAGTACGTACCTCTCTTGTCACCTGTTTCAAAGGCTTACTTTCATTGGAAGTTACTTCAGGCGTTGTTCTACTCTCACTACCAATGGTCTGTTTCGTTGAGTTAGTATTTGAAGATGGAGAAGTTTGCGTCGATTCTTTAGTTTGTGAACTAGGGGTTGTAATTTTATCACTGGTACTAGCAGAATTGTCGGTCTGAAATGATCAACATTACATTTTAAGGAACAAGACAAATGTATAATTCGATCTAAGAAAAGATTCGGTTAAAACTGCTCAAATTATTTACTCATGAAAACAATATTAGATACATACCTCATCAGCATTAGAGTCTGTGTTTGGTTGCTCAAATACACATTTAAGTTTGGAATCCATTACTACAAAGTCTTTCGGTAAATCCTTCCACTAGGAAAACAGAATAACAATTTAATTGTACTAATTTATGTGAGTTTAATTTTCACGAATTTAGCTTATTTTGGTCTATTATTAATACTCCTGAAATAACAGTATTGTTGCTTGTTCAATTAAGTAGTACTTGCAAAAAATGTTTTGTTAATTTTTACGTTGGCATGAAGTAGAAATTTTGTACAAAATTAACGAAGTCTCTTGATGGCTGATCTTAAAGGCAATAAACGAATATAAGTATCTCAAAAAAATGATGACTCAACAATTAAGTGCCCAAATAAGAAGAAAATGCAACCCTTGTAAATGTAGCTGCCCAAATAAGCAAAAAAATGTAACCGTTTGCGATCCCTTCCTGTGGCTGCTGAGTCAGCACAGTACTGGCAGTCTCTGCTTATATACTCATTTATTGCCTTTATCTGACTTCGTTATTTTTGAAGATTTTTTTTTTCAATATTAGATTTTTTTTGCATTTTTAAATCTAAAGAGGGAGAATATTGATTAGTTTTTAATTAATATGGCAATAAATTTTCTTCAAATAGCAACTTTAAAACTGTATATAAAATATGCTGTTCTTTCCATGAAAACTTCTGATAATGAAATATTTTACTTACCAATGCTTCCACATCTTCAGGAGCAACTTCAGAAGTCGGTATGGCGGATTGTACAAGAAACTTATGGCGTTTATTTTCTGCTGAGTCCTTGTAGTCAAAAGGTTGTAACATAACTGAAATAAATAGGAAAACACTAATTTTTATGTGACTTCTTTGAAATCAAATGACCCCAAGTAGTTTGACAGGCAAAAAACATTTTTTTAAGGACCTTCCTAAACTTTCATTATATATCTATAATATTAAATTTTTAATGTTTACCTTGTTTCTAAAAGAAATGGCCCAAATTAGAAGCAAAAAGAATTTCTTTGGTTAATTGCAAAGAGCAATTATTTCTTCTGGGAAGTTAGGGCTCAGGGCTTTGTCTTGTGGTGGAAGCAAAACAAATGTTGTACTCTTGCACAACATCAGTGAAACTATTACATGGTGTACCCAAAAAGATCAATTATCTCAATAAACTAAATTCCCAAATTGGGCTCTAAAGTCTGTCTCAAAAGTTTGTGCACCTATCAGCACTGTCTTGATGAATTTCAACAAATTTATGATATTTCAAAGTGGAAGAATATGCTTCCGTAATTTGAAAAGTATAAAATAGAAGAAGAAAAATGAAGAAGAAAAAAATGATTTTTTTTCTACATAACCTGTGTAACTCATTTTTGTTATGCTAAAAGTTCCATCTTCCCTGACTGTTAAAGTTAAGGGCTCAAAAAAACCTATGAAAAATCGCCCCAAAACAGTGATAAAAAAGACAGAGATTTTCTTGTGTTACGCTTATGATTTTGAATTTAATAGCAAACAAATTGTCTGGATGCCTGGTGGTTTTTCATCCACGGGAAGACACCAATAAAACAGTTTTGTCATAACAGTAACATTTAGTATAAAGATGATACTGTGATATAGAGCTTCCATATTGTTCCCCTTGGTTGATAAATGCAAAAAGATTATCTAAAAACAAAAACTTACCAGCAACATTGACTGACTCATCAGGTGCGATTATTCCACAATTTGGACGTACACAATACCTTTTTGGTGCAGTAGTTTTCACTTTGAAGCATACTTTATTCTTTGATGGATTAGTTAGCTTCAGTATGGTTGTCACTACATCTTTAAAAGGACCTAAGATGTAAAATTATTTTTTTATTTTTGATGATATCATCTACTATCATAGAAGTTTGGTCCCATTACTATGTTCTGACTCGTTCTTTTCAGGACAAGATAATCGTTACGGGGCTCAACTGCAACTAAGCCCTAAAAATTTTCACTACGATCACTAGCCGTCTTAAATTAATTTTTTTATAACTGTTTACAGTTACTTTCTAAAAAAGATGCAATATGCACGAAAAGAGATGTATTATAGGAATGTCTCTTGTGTTTTAGCTACAGTACAGTCTGAAAGAAACTTTTTAGGCGATTCCCAGAAAAATCCTTGGTTCACGTCCTTTTCTGCTCCTCTAAATTGAGTCAGTTGGACGGTTTGTATCAAAAATGGGAATTTTTTTTCTTACAACTCAACAGTGGTCAAATTTAAGGTTTCAAACTCAACAGAGGTCAAATTTAAGATTGTGTGGTTGCACAGATCTCCTATGAGAGTTGTGTTTTAGTTGACGGCACCGAAATACGACATAAGCTTCGGAATTTTCATGATTGTGTATAAAGATAAAATGTGAAATCAGACACAACGTTAACTGTGCTGAGGTAGTAAGGTTTCTTTCGCAACTTAACTGAATTGCTGAATATAAATTTTTAAAAAATTTTGAGATTTACAGCAGTCGGTCAGAGGACGCGAACCGGGTATTTTTCTGGGAACTGCCTAGCCTTTCACGATAAATAGCTTTCAAGTCCTTCTTAGACTTTTATAGAAAGTTAACAGTGAAAATCTTTGTGCTTTTATGTAAAATATCATTCCTTCATGAATGTGTAAAGTTTCTTTCTGTACTGTATGTTGACCCCTGCATTGGACAGTTTTTAAGAGATATATCATAAATATTAGTTAAGAGGCAGGAACAAAATAGCTAAAAAATACAAAAAAAAACAAGGAAAAAACAAAACACATATCAGAAGCTACACTGTTTCTCAGTTTCGCAACTCACCTCTAAATGTTAATTCTGACTCTGGTTCAATTGTCAATATTTGTGATACCTTATCTGGTTTGGGGGGCGGTAGTGCAGCACTCATTTTTAGTTTTTTTTTCGGAACATATATATCCAACTGGAATCACACTAGACTACCATTTTGAATATGACGACACAGCCAACAGACTGTTTGATCGAGAAGAATCAAGCAAGAACGATCTGAAAACGATGGGATTCAAATTGTATTTTACAGATTGCATTTTATGTTATATCACACAGTCAATTTGGAAAGCACGGCTTATTTATATTTACAGTGTGACAACTTATGACAAACATATGTGGAACTATTTGTAGTATCAGTACTTGTGACGCCAGTTTTTTTGTTTTAAAACAATTTAGGTACACTTACTTTGGTCTGTAAATTTACTAACTGAGGTCGCGGGAAATCTATCGTTCAATCTGTCTAGTTTCTTCGCCAATGGCGGTATAGTTTTTGGATCCTACTCGGCACGAGTGGAAGATATCTATCAATATTTTTTGCATCAGGTGGTTTACGAGATGAAGCTTGTTAGGTAAAAATATAATTACTATATATTGCCTTCTACTTTGCACTTTTTTTAATAGGAAAAGGTTTTCAAAGGAGAAAACATTCGAAAAGCATGGAATTAACAAGTTTGCAAATTCTGTATTGAATGCTGTCTTTATTTAGATAAAAAATATAAAGTAGAAGTTGAAATCACAGAAGTGTGCTCTCTAGTAGAGTCTCTGTAGGACAAAAAAAATGATTAGCTATAATTTATTTGGCAATTTTAGCCAACATCCAGCAGTTCATAATGCATTTGCCACAACATTGACACACCTTGTGGAATATTTTACTGGATTTCTTATAAAGAATTCTATAAGGGAATCTATTCTTGATCTATAAACTTCAGTGTCCAATAAGTGAAAAAGGAGGGGAAACCTAATCCTTGTGTTCAAAATGATGTAAGATATGAAATACAATATTTGAACAACATTAGTAATAAATATAAAAAAAATTCTTTCCTTTGAATATTAGATATATAAACAGAGGGGGAAAAGAACAACTGGAAAATCTATTCTTGACATGAAAAATTTCCCTTGAAGCTGCTTGTAACATTTTCATAATTATTACGATGCAAACAAACTCTAATAATCAGCTGGTTATTAAGCATGACGAGAATATATATGGTAAAGTCCCATGGCCTATCTTTCCATTCCACTAGTAAACAAGATGTGGCAACAACTGCACACATGAATATCAATAACTTCATTTCATTCGTGTTTTTTGTGTTTGGATTTGCTTAAAGGAGTTCGAGGACTCCTCTTGAATCTACCCCAATTATTAAGTGATATTTCAAATTTAAACTAATCGACAATTATTAACTTACTGTAAGCTTTCATTTTAAATGTTTTTCAATTTTTTTCATTGTTTTTTGCAAGGATTAATTTTCGTGGGTATCAGCATTTTTATTAGAAATTTTTACCAACTAAATATTTGACTGATAATAATAATTATACCTACCGTTGAAAAGCACCAACTGTACTTTTGTTTTTGTTTTAAATAACTGTTTCCCTTTCAAATTTCTTTTTTTCTTTCATAACTTGGATTTTCTAGAATTTTCTTACAGATTAATTTTTGCTGGTTGAAAAAAATGGATTTTTCGCACAGAAATGTTTTCACGGACAACTCAACGGAAAATTGCGAAATCTGTGAAGTTTATTGAGCAAAGAACGTGAATATTTGAAAATAATACGTCACTTTGAAAGTCGTCTATGAGAAAGGAACTGTAAACTAGATAAAATAAAAATATATATAAAAAAATGAAAGTAGTAAAAATTTATAAAAGTCAAAAAATTAGAACAAAATAAAAATATATTCTGGTGACCCAAACTGATAAGACCATTTTTAGGGTAATTTCTGAATGGATGTATTACTTATAACGAAAAGCTTATAACTTGGTATTGAAAATGAATTTTATTTTTCCATATTTCAGGTTTTTGATGAAGTTGAGTCATGAAACTGTTACCATCGAATTGAAGAATGGTACTGTTTGTCATGGCACCATTACTGGTATGTATCTCGTTTATTTTTTCATTTATTCTTTTTTTTCACTGTATTCATAGTCATTAGAAAATTTCATTGTCTGGGAGCTGATTGTCAAGTTCTATTATCAATATTTTAAACGTAAATTGTTGAAGTTTTGTGTTCACTTTGATCACATGACATTTAATAAGTATTATGCATTTGTAATATGTCGTGATGTGATCTAAGTCACTGGAGAGTGGATGATAAAATGGCCTGTTGAAAGAACAATAATAAGTTGTTATACTAGGATTCAATTTTCTAAATGACTATGCTTATTGTATTAAGAACTGAATGCGTGCATGAATAAATATTTTGACAAAAATTCTTTAAATATTTTGATATAATTATGCTTAGGATTCCCTAAATATATCTTCCACTTTGTTGACATTTTTTTAATCATTCATGAACAGAACTGTTTTTCCGAAATTTCATCATAGAATTTATGGAAACACAAATTTTGGACATGGTTTTTCATCAAGTAATTATTCACCATGTTTATAGATTTGAAAAAAAGAAGACTCATTAAAAAAAAAAGAAGGCTTTACATACACGCACAGTCAATCCACTCTAAAGAGGACACCATCTGGGCCAAATATATGTGTTCGTTATAAGGAGAGTAGAGGTTTGGGCTTCAAGGACAAAAGTGTCTGTTATAAGGTGCAAATTATGCGGGATGTCCACTATACAGGTTTTACTGTATGTGTACAATTCGAACATGTTTTTGAAACAGTACCAAATGAGGCACAACAGGATGACTTTTTTCTTTATGCCAATCCTTCAAGTACTTCTGTTGATAAAGAGATGACTTTCTCATTTCATTGACTGAAAATTCTACAAGAAATGTATATAAATAATATAAACCATAATAAAAATTTAGGTTTTCAATTCTAATATTTTTGATTTGGTCAAAAAAAATTATTGATACGATGTTTGAGTAGTATTGAAGTTAGTATTGAAGTTATTTTCCTGCTTGGCGATTTCTGACGGAAATGTTTGGTTTTATTTAGGTGTCGACATGAGCATGAATACTCATTTAAAAGCCGTTAAAATGACGTTGAAAGGGAAAGATCCTGTACAATTAGAAACGCTTAGTATTCGAGGCAACAACATCCGCTATTTCATTCTTCCCGAAAGTTTGCCGTTAGATACACTCCTTGTAGATGACGAACCGAAAGCCAAAGCCCGTGCCGATCGGTCTGCCGGTATACGTGGTAGAGGACGTGGTGGTCCTAGGGGACGTGGTAGAGGTCGAGGTCGCGGTGGACCACGTGGACGTGGCGGACCTCCAGGGCGAAGATAGGAGGTACGGAGAAAGAGAACATAATCTTTGTTAGACAACAATGCGTTGCGTCATTCGAGCTGCACATTGGCAATGCAGAGTAATTCTTTTATTGAGTATTCTCATTGTTTTGTTGGAAAACTTCAGAGATCGTAATTTTTAATTGAACGAATAGGAGTAAAACCAAACCTAACTTGTGATGTATGTATATATGCAGAAACCTTTTTTTCTTTAAGATCAACTTGTCGACACGACTGTTCATTGACGTCATTTTTCCAACTGTGTGATATTCGTTAGTTCTGTATGACCTTATCCCCGCACTTCCTGTTTTCCCTTCTTTTTTCTTTTTTCTTTTTTCTTTTTTCTTTTTTCTTTTTTCTTTTTTCTTTTTTCTTTTTTCTTTTTTTGTAAAGAATTTGATCAGTTTTGACATTTCTCGAGGGCGAATAGCTTTCTTTACAAATTAACGAGATATTCATGCTTGACCCTTTATGGGTAAAAGTTACAATGAATCTGGTTAGGCTTAATACTAAAAATACCTCAAGAAGAATCTGTTCGGCTGCACAACTGGGAGAAAGAGCAGCGATAAATTTATGCTGATTGATGAAAAACTGGTCTCTTGATATATAAACGAAGCACAGTTGCAGTCACGTTCTGTTGACTCACAAATTAAATCCCACGCACACAAAATTTTGAAAACATTTCGGACAGTTAAATCGGAAAATAAAAATGAACTGATGTCCAGGGTTGGTCGTGGGGAAGAAATCCACTCTTTTTGAGTGTGCAATATTTGTCGTAAAGTAGAGATTTAAGAGCATACACTTCTATGTAATTTTACCTGTTGTACATTAAAATTAATTTCGGGATAAAATACTGCTTTTAAAAATATATGCACATCCCAGATTTCCAATATTATCCATATATTTGCTATAAAATCATAAGCAATATAAAAGGACATTCTGTCGGTTAACAACAAACTTCCAAAAGCGCAAATTCAGTGTTCTAGATCAAAAGGTTTATAATTTATACAATGTATATGACAAGTATTTTTAAGCATCAGTTCAGTCTTTTCTGTGTTGGTGGATGTTTGTGCTCGTAATTTTCTACTTTTTAGACTAACATTTAAACACAGTTTCATATTAGAATTATTATGTCATATTTTTTCTCTGAAGTGTTCTTCAAGATTGTAAACGAATTATCAACATTTGATAACAACTCTTGACTGCATCTATGATGTTTCACTGTTTAGCTTTCATTACACATAGGGTTCAGCAGGGAACAAAGATTATGTTTCTTCTTTTGTGGAGCACAAAATTATACACAATCATACAAATTCATAAACCATCATAAAAAATTATATGCCAAAAGACTCATTTTTAATGGCCAAAAGGACGCTTACAGAACATATTTTCGAGGTTGGCCTAATGATTGCTAAAGGTCCCAGTTCGATTAAACCGCCAGGCTGAAAATAAATTTTGCGAAATAAGTTCCCCTAAGTTCCTCTTAAAGATAAATCTGCAGGGGGAATTATTTTTATTATATTAAATTTTTTTCCAGTTTTTAGCAACTTTAGTCAATTGTTTTGTGTTATCCTAAGATGTGCTTAAAACCACCCTTCTTTCTTAATGTCACATAATATTTAGGTAATGCAGTGAATACAATATTATTATGTTATTCATATGTTAATAAACCTCTACTACAAAAAAAGAGAGAACTCGTAATTTTTTCAATCAATGCTAACTGTGGGTAAAACGATAAGTGAGTAACCCCTAAAGGCATCTGCTTTAGCTAAGTAAAGGTTGGCAAAATGTACTTCTTTCAGTGAACAGCAAAATCCCGTTTTCGAGGAAATTAAATTTTGCCTCTCTGAAGCATATAAATCGTGGGCGAAATAGTGCACTATTCCCAACCAGACACACCTTCACACTGTTCTTTGTTTCTTCGTTCTGTATAACTTCCCTGCTGTTGAAGAGTCAACTTAGATAAAAAAAATAAAAATATGGCGGATGGGTTCGATAACATATATTGTCGAACTCTCTTCTTTTTTACCTTTACTTCAACAACAAACTCAGATAGAAATCTTTATTTGCACATGATTTTATTATTTTGAGAAATACCTTGATGGAGAATTTATTCTTCTTCAAGGCTTAAAAATGAATCTGTCGTGAAAACATTGTGCATTCGAGAATAAACAAGCAAGGAACGATTTACAATCTTTTTTCGTATGAACTTGTTCTCACGCAGCTCAAAAATTCCAGGCGCGATAGTAACGTTCGCGAACAAAAATGCTGTGTTTCTCTAAGAAAATGTTACAACAAGTGTGACCAAGACACGAGGCATAAGGTATCACAATACTCTGCGAAATTCGCGGAAAACCACAAATTGTCAAATCTTAAGCGGACAGGAACACCAAAAAGTCGCAGTCACAGTCATTCAGGAACTAGAACAAAACCTACATGAAAAAAAGTGACGGACTGGATTTAGAAACTGGTTTTCTCCCAGTTAATAAGTAAGAGAGAGTGTGGACGACGAAATATTGACATACTTCAAATTATGGGAAATTTTTGTTTTATGAATCAAGACCTTTTCATAAATAGCGTTAAGCTGTCAATCGTCTCGTTTTCAAGCTATGTTACTCTTAGTGAGGGCCTGTAAGCACTTATATTTCTAATTTTGATAAAGAAATGAAACTTTGCACAAATGTCACCCTTGATATAAAATTTTGTTGCTGAAATTCACGTGATTGCTGATGCAAGCACTTTTTTAGTTCGTTTCGTTTTCATGTGTACTTCGAATGTACTCTTGGTCAGTAACCTACTGTAAACTTGTGTTACAGACATATCCTGGTGTAGCGCGTCATGTGTTTGCGGAATGTTTCTACTGGTCTTCCCGTTGTTTTAAAGAGCAGCAGTGACGCTATTTTTCATCACTATTTTCTGTTTGTCCCAAATTATGACGTCACAGACTCGATTATCCAGAATTATTTTATTGACAACCTTGTAACCACAGATTATTCACAGAACTGCTGATACGATGAGCTAAAATGACAGCTCTGTATTGACGTCAAATTCAGTTGCAAAAACTTCTCGAGATGGATAAGGTGTGTGGCGTGGATGTCACGAACATGTGAACCAGTTCCTTTATACGACATCCAAACATCCACACCTCTGTTGCAACAACATCGTTTACTAATGCTTTCAAACAAATACTGCAGTTGGTTTTAAAATGAACCCATCTTCATGGAGAATTCTTCTCGGTGGATTAACAACATACGTAGCTGTAAGAATTATAAAGGTAAGAACGTCTTTCTAAATAACAACAATATGTGATGAGGAGATCTTAAAAATGCTGCAGTATTCATCACCACCAGTTAAGACTGCGATTTAAGAATCGTGTTTATAGTTATCAATAAACCGATGACGCTGAAATAGCCTTTTTTTTTACGGTTTGGATTCCTTTCTTTTGTTTTCTCTGCGTGGACAGAAAAAAAGTTGAATTAACATTCGCTCGACTTTTATCAACAGCCAATCCGAATGTAGAGATTTTGAAAATCAGCCTTTCCGAAATTGAGTTTATCTCTTCAACCAGACACGTGACACGTGAAGAAATGGTTATCAACTAATAAATTCGTGTGTTTATTACATGGGAAAACAACACGCAAAAGCATAATTTTGTGACTTTTGTTAAGAATCAAAACGAAGAAAATACTCTTTCCAATACTTTAGCAGAACAAATGTTTTTTTTGCTTTCCATGAAATAAACGCCAGGTTGAACTTAATTTTTAAGATTTCAAGCGTTAAGGACAGCTTCTTTGTCTAAAAAGACTCAATCATCAATTAGTTTGAGGTCAAAACTTTTTTTGTCTCTGTCTGGGTAAACGAGAACATTGTTGCGTATTGCCTCGCTCTTTCAAACGAAAATAAGAGCCGTTCAACCAAAATGTTTTATAATCGCATCTTGTTACATAAACACACTCAACCACTCACAGGATGAGGACAGAATTAATTTTCTTTATTTTTATACTCTAGATGAAAAACGAAAGTAACATGAAAGTGACCACCCAAACGATATTCAACGAAATGGATTCGATAGAAATTTCTTTGCTGCTTGGTTGTTATTGAAAATGAGAATAACAGAAGCAAACCATCATATTGTTCTTTATTTGAAGTCTGTGGAAAAAGACGTATGGGGATATTTTTACAAGAACGTGGTGGGGGAGAGGGGGCTCGAGTAGTAATTCAGTTTCGCTTCGCCCGAAGGTGATGAAGCATGAAATTTCATGTTAAACAGGCGATTTCCGTACCGCTAGTTCATTTTGTGTCCATGTTGTTAATCTAATTCCTGAACAGCACCATAGCAATATATTTTGGATTGAAAGGCCCACCCACACCAGACCTGGGTCCGTCTGGAAAGTTTAGTACGTAAGAAAGCCTAATAAGACACCGTTCACCGAAATCCGAAATCCGTTCTCGTTGAAATTGAAGACAGCCATCCTCAATATATATATCTCATAATATGTGAAGAATTTCTATTATGAAGGGCATAGTATAAACTCCAAAGGCTGAAGAAAGAACTTTATATTTCAGAAAGTTTCAACACTTTTATCTTTCCATTTCATAATGATTTACTTAGAAGAGTAAATACAATATTTCCTTTGGTACGTTGGACGTGGTTTGTTAAAAAAACAACTGTAACCTTGGTCATTTAAGAATTGCAATACTTATTTTTCGTATTTGACTACAGGATCGCGTACCAAAACGCACGCATTTAAAATAAAGTGTCTGTATGGCCGGCAGTGAGCCATTCAAACATTTTTGTCGTTCTTTTAGAGCAAGAATAAAAGAATAAAAGGCGCAGAAAACAAAAGATACTGCCAGTCATGCAGACACAATGCATTTAAAACTTTTACGTTTCCATCATCTTTGATGCTACTTTGATGCTGTATTTCCGCTACCTACCACCTTCTTTTATCTCTCTAATTTTCAACTAGTTGGTAGTTTCAGGAATATTTACATGATGTCCAATTCATTCATTCTCTTTTAGATTATTCCAATTTGTTATTAACTGATTTTCAATAACGCCCTTCTTTTACAACGCCCATGGCCATATGGAGAATAAAAGAGGTATTCCTACAAATTAGTCGGGTAGAAGCATTGAAATGGTAGCTTCTCAGAATTTCATCAAGACTCACTCATTCGGCAAAATCTGAGGAGGAGTGCTTTCTATAGTAATGGCAAGCGATATCGGCTGCTGTTTTAATAAAAAAAGTCTCCTCCAAAGATATTTTTGAAGATTTTGCACACTCGGCAGTATTATACCTTAAACTCTCATCATAGAAAATCCCGTACATCTCTTGTCTTGCAATCTTTTCCTAACTTTCAAATATCGATCATCCCTAGTTTGAGGTGAAAACTTTGTATTTTGTGCTTGAGTAAAAGGGAAATAAAGTTTCAGCCGAAAAGCTTCGTAAATAGTATGCCTTTTCTATGTACTGTCTTTTGCACGTTGGAGTAAATATTTGGTTTGATGTTAACGTTACGCACTTGAGATTTCGAGAGTGTGAAATGGCTCTTCACATTTTGAAAGACAGCGTCAGAAATCAGCATAGCCAATAGGTTTTAGTGCAGACTTGATATACGCAAGCGATTTTATCATAAACCTTTTTACTCAGATTGTGTTTACGAGTTAATATCGGTATAACGCTTATCCCTATCCCAGTGGGTAAAATCTTCAAAAAGTCTCTGTGGAGGAGTGCTTTTTTATTGAAACTGCAGGCGATATTGCTTGCCATTACTATAGAAAGCACTCCTCCTCATAGACTTGCCATTCATATAGAATGTTTACTTCCTTATAACATTTAAAGGTTTTTAAGACTTTCCAACGACTTAGCTCTCGTGTAGCCTCTTGGGCTGTCTTTGCAGTTTTGTTCCATTTTGAGGAAATGAAATTGATGTCAGTATAACTCTCCTACCAATCTACCGGACAGTTCTGAGATTTCAGATCGAGATCTAGTTTTATCAAACCACACATACACAATAAACAGAAAATTATACCGGATGACAAGACAGCTAAAATGATACGGTACGAAACAACCGTGTAAACTGTGTAAACGAAGGCACCACGGGTAGGAGTGTCCGGTCTTAAGTCAACACCCGCTTTGATCTTGTGACAAAGTGTCTCCTTCCTGAACCTTAAATGGTGATGCTGATTGGTTCCAAAAAAGGGAATTTGTAAAACAAGGACTGCTTCAGTTAGGCGAATATTCAATATTTGTGTTTTCTCATAACGATTTACTGAGAAGGGTAAGTACAATCTTTTCCTTGGTACGTTGGGCGTGGTTTGTTAAAAAACCAGTTGTAACCTTGGTTCTTTAAGAATTCCAATACTTCTTTTTCGTATTTGGTTTTGAAGTCTACAGGATCACGTGCCAAAACCCACACTAAAAATTTTCTCGGAGTTGAAACGACACTGTATTCATACAAGCCGTCTTTACCGTGAGTTGGTGGACCAAGTTTTACAACCAGATCTGAAAAATATGAAGCAATGAAAGTTGGAAATGTCCCTTCATCTTCTGGCAGAAGAAATAGCTGTCATGTAATATAGTCTGATTCCCCGCCGTTTTTATGGAAATCAAACGACCGAGCATATGCTTCAGAAATGGGATGAATGGGGAAAGAGTATGTGAGTGATGGTGTGGATGTGGGGGATGTGGTTGTGGGGTTCCACTTCGATATTTCAAAGGTATTTCTACTCGTTGATACAAATTTTGAACGCAAAATAATTCTGAAAAAAATTTAGGCTTGTAGTAAAAATTTGTTTTATATACTACCAGCAGTTTGAGTTCTGATCTTATCCGATTCTGATCCGATTTTTTTTACTATATGAAGAGATGAGATGAACTAGACTTACAGTTGGGAGTTGTTGTCTTCGGTGCGGATGGAAAGTTGACTATAAACGCACCAGCTTTCGATGTTGGCTGTGCAGTGCCTATGATACTGTTCTCTTTGCCAGTTGGAGACTTTAACCGTCCTGAATTTAAAACTTTCACGTTTCCGTCATCCTTGAGAGTATCTGAAATATATTGATGATTCTGATCATTGTTTAAAATAAAATTTGAAACTGTCGGTTAGTTAATATGAAATTCGATTTTATAGATATTAACCTGTGTAAAACGAGGACGTTATATGTACAACTATGGAGCAGTTAATGGAATGGATTAGGGTGCAGTACTCTGAGGCATTTTCAAAGGTCTTAGAGTAACCATTTTTCTATAATTCGGAAACAAAGGTTTATGCTCAAATGTTGGTACAATATGAAACCAATCCTGAATGTAAAACAGTTCAGAATATCTAGGGGATAAGTGGAAGCGAACAATCACTGGAGCCACTGATGCTACTTACAAGTTGCACTGATGCTACTTACAAGTTGCACTGATGCTACTTACAAGTTGCACTGATGCTACTTACAAGTTGCACTGGTACAATATGAGTTTCTTTGAAATGTTGATCTTTGGATTAAACTGCTGTATACCTAAATCAACATCAGTAAAATTTAAAAAAGTCTTTCTCTCTTTCTCTCTTATTACTCGATTATATTGCAGCACCAAAAACATCCTTACCTCGTAAAACCTTCCTAAGTATCGCTTCAATTCCAGTTTGTCTACTGTCTTGACTTTTGGGAAAAAAAACCCTTCCGATTGACAAATGATAAATGCCACTAACAAAACAGCAGACTTCATCATGGTATATGTGACCTTATCGAAAACTTATTGCTTCTATTCAACTTCGATGTTGATTATCAATTTCTACTCAACTGTCAGTGTTGAAGCGTTTGAAATGTGATGCTTTTTATAACGCTTAGCTAGAGTTACGCAAGTTAAGATTGAATAGAACATTCGCACGGCTGTGCAAAACTTTTCACCACTGTTAAAACAAATAAACCATGTGTTTAATGGAAATAGTAATGTTCGCTTGTGGATTGTTATGTTACATAATTTATGAGTTTTGAATTTAGATTTTACGCCAATACAATACGATTTCAAAAAAGACGCCAGAACACTTTCAAGGATACCATACATTAAACAAAATGTCCGAATACGTTTCCTTCCGAACTTTTTCACTGTCCGATGTTTTTTCCGCCGAAACTTTTCGTGTTTTATATAATTCTAGGAAAACTGAGGGTGGGAGGTATACGCGTTCCAGTCGGTCTCTTTGGAACCAGAATATCCATTCGCTGAGCTTGACGAACATTATATTATACGAAACATTTTTTCTGTTATCATGTTTCGTTCGTTTTGTTTTTGATAAAATAATGAAAACCGATTTACATTCCTTTATTAAAAAGATTTCACCGAGTTTCTAAAGAGAAAGTGAACAGATATTGTTTGAAAATTTCTCTGAAAATCGTTTCGTCGAGATAAAGTTAACTAAAGAAAAATATGGCCATTTCTTAACCATTTCCAGTTTTTCATTTACTGATTTGAAAAATAACTTTGTAAGCAACCCCTTCTTTTTAGCACCCCTAAGCGTCCAAAAAATTTTAATGAGCGCCCGGGCGCTTAAAAGAGAAAATTCAGTATCGTTTTTTCAACCTTGTAAACTCAAAATTCTTATGTAACTTTGCGTTATTATGAAGAAGTATTCAGTTTACGCAGCCATTGCAGAATGCTTTATCATCGAAGTAAATATTTGCTTGAAGAAAATGTTTGTAGGCTTAAAGTAGACGAAGAAGTGCAGAGATTAGCAAAAAATATCTATAACATTTTCAAATGTCTTCAAAAAGCTATACATATTTGAATATTCGTAAACATCTATCAATTTTCTAGATCTACATATATACATTAGCAAAAATAGAACACTGCAAACTTCACACCACTCCCCTACACACAAAGAAAGGCATAACATATTTACAAGCACTCCGGTACAACATGATTACTTCCAACGACACACACCTAGAAGAAGACCTATATCCACTCACACGCACACCCGTTAACTATTCTCTTGACGTCATCAACGAACAAGTCTTAAAGGCACTCAACTTTAGCCAATCAACAGAAATCCACAAACGGAACAACAACACTACCGTTCATCACCACCTACACAACCACAGGTGAAAAACCTGTTGAAATATGTGACGCTCACTTTCGGATCGGTGGCTGTATTGTGTTCATTTATTAATCTTATTAATGTATTATGTTAGCGCACGTGGCTTTATATCACGTATGTGTAGTTCTTCGTTTTGTTGTATTTTGTAAGAGAGAAAAACGTACTCGTTGAGTAAGGAACTCTGTGTGTCTGTTTTTATCAGGTTATGGGCCCAGACACTTTTTAATGTTATATCGAGTATTGAATTAGTTTGATTTGTTGAATTTGATTTTATGATGGCGACTGAAGACGTAACTTTTAAAATTGAGAAGCTAACTGCTGAAAATTATCATTCCTGGAAGTTCAATATGAAAATGTATTTAATTGGAAAAGATCTCTGGGAGATCGTAACCGGTGATGAAATTATAGAGGATGATATGCAAGAGACTGAAAAACGTCGAATCAAAAAACGCGAAAACCAGGCGTTTGCCGCCATTTGTTTGGGAATTTCAACAAACTTACAAATCTACGTTCGTTCCACGAAATCGGCTAAGGAGGCGTGGGAGAATCTGGAGAAACATTTCCAGCAGAAAACACTATCGAAAAAGATTTTCTACAGAAGGAAGTTATATTCTGCGAAGATGGACAAAGGACAAAATATGATAGAACACATTAATTATATTAAGACTTTGTCGGAACATCTTGAAGACATTGATGATGCCATCGCAGAAAAAGATCTCGTGATTCTCCTGATTAGTAGTTTGCCCGATGATTACAACTATTTGATAACCGCGCTAGAGACTATAGCTGAGGACAACCTCACGTGGGATTACGTTCGTGATAGACTTGTTCACGAGAGCGAAAAGAGAAAGCTTGTTGAAGCTGAGAATTCTGGTGATGCCCTTTTCACGTCAAAGCCTAACAACAAGAAAACTGGTAAATGTCATTACTGTAGGAAACCAGGACATTATGCTCGTGACTGTATTAAAAAGAAAAAGGACCAGAAGAAGGAAAACGCAAATCTCGGTAACGGTGATCACGACAGTAGTGAACTAGCTCTGAAATCCTCTAACGTAAACGAGGATGAGTGGTGGATAGACTCTGGTGCTTCTTCTCACATGACCCATGATATAAAAAGCCTAAGAAACTATTCCAGTTTTGAAACGCCGATAAAGGTAAAACTCGCCGATGACTACGAGCTGAATGCTTTCGGTAAAGGAAATGTACACTTGACTATTTTGAGCAAGAATGAAAAAGTCAAAATTGTGCTACACGACGTACTTTACGTCCCGAAGATCCAAAACAAACTGTTTTCTCTATCTTACCTAACAGATAAGAGAATTGATGTGCAGTTCAAAGGCAAGGATTGCGATATCACCAAGGAGGGGAAGCAGTATACCATTGGACACAAGTACGGCAAACTTTACAAACTGAACACGATAAAGCCAGGAAACGACGAAACGTGCTGTATCGGGAACACAAACAAACAGGATTCGATCGAGCTGTGGCACCAACGATATGGTCATCTAGGGTACGACAACCTAAAACTCTTGAACGAAAAAGAGATGGTGAATGGCCTGAATATCGACACTAAGGAAGCCTTCGATCGAAACTGCGAAGGATGTGCTATGGGGAAACAGAATCGTCAACCGTTTGCAAAAAAATCGCAAAGCACTACAACCAAATTGCTCGAGCTGATTCACAGTGACGTGTGTGGACCGATGGATGTGCCTTCAGTGGGAGGTTCCAGGTACTTCGTGACCTTTATAGACGATTTCTCAAGGTACACTACTGTCTACATGATGAAGCAAAAGTCTGAAGTGCTTGAAAAATTTGGGCTGTTTGTAAACCTTGTTGAAAATCGCACTGGATTGAAAGTGAAACGATTTCACATGGAGAACGAGACTGTAAAACGCTTACGAACAGATAATGGTGGTGAATACTTTTCAAAGGACTTTGACGAATTCTGCAACAGTCGTGGAATCCAACGTGAACCAACCATTCCATATTCTCCACAACAAAACGGAGTTGCTGAACGCATGAACCGTACCCTCTTGGAAGCTGCACGATCGATGTTGCACCATGCAGAGAAACCCCTCAACCTGTGGGCTGAAGCTGTATCTACTGCATCCTACACACGGAATCGAAGCCCTACCGCTGTACTGAAGGGAGTAACGCCTTACGAACTTTGGCATGGTAAAAAACCTGATGTTAGTGCCCTGAAAGTGTTTGGCTGCAAAGCATACGTACATGTTCCTGATGCAAAACGTAAGGGGAAACTCCAGAAGAAATCGTTTCCATGCGTCATTGTTGGATACCCTGCCAACGAAAACGGGTATAAGCTGTACAATCCTGAAACGAGACAAATGCTTCGAAGTCGTGATGTTATATTCATGGAGAACGCTTTTGACATTGAAAAATCGGACGACGTGAGCCACGAATTCTTCACTGGAACATTTGGAGAAGCTGAGGCAGACGCTGAGATGGAACATCCAGGGAACAACGTAGGTGAACCGCAAGTTGCTGTTGAAGGAAATGCCAGACCGCGACGAGCAAGGAGACCACCTGACAGACTGAACGTTCTGACAGGTGATTGGTGGAACCTGATGGAGGCTGCATCGATCGCAGCTGTGGATACTGAAGAACCAACGACCATTGAAGAAGCTTTAAGCGGTGTGAACTCAAAGCTATGGTCTGAAGCACTTCGTAGTGAATTCGATTCGCTGAAGCAAAACCAAACCTGGGATCTGGTTGACTTACCCACTGGTAAAAACGTTGTTGGCAGTAAATGGGTCTTCAAGCACAAACGTGGTTCTGAAGGCGAAATCACACGGTGTAAGGCTCGTCTTGTTGCACAGGGATACTCTAAAAAAAAACTGGTGTCGACTACGATGAAGTTTTTTCACCTGTCGCAAAGTATAGTTCTATTCGTACTGTACTAGCAATCACCAATCAACTTGATTTACACCTTCACCAAATGGATGTCAAAACAGCATTCCTGAATGGAAATCTCGAGGAAGAAATCTTCGTAAAGCAGCCGGAAGGCTTCGTCGACAAAGAACATCCAGCCAAAGTTTGTCGATTGCGAAAGAGTCTCTATGGCTTAAAACAAGCAGCACGTTGCTGGAACATGACCCTCGACAAATACCTTAAGCGGTCGGGATACGTGCAAAACGATGCTGACCCCTGTATCTACCTCAAGCGATTCATCAAGGAAGGACAGGAAGTCATCCTCCTTGTTGCTGTATACGTCGACGACTTGCTGATTGCTTCAAATAACGACAAAGAACTCCTATCCGAAAAGAAACGGATCGGTGAACGTTTCGAAATGGTTGACGAAGGGGAAGTTCATTACATTCTTGGGATGGCCATCAAACGAAACCATAAGGATGGCGTACTTACAATCGACCAACACGCATTCCTATCATCCATGCTGAAACGTTTTGGAATGGAAGATTGCAAGCCTGTAACTACTCCCCTCGAACCCAACACGAAGTTCGAAAAGCTTCGTCTAGAACTTGGTGTAACCAAACTATGCTGAAATGACTTTCAGTTTGACAATGACGTGACAAAGTGACCGTCAAGTGGGAGTGTTGAAATATGTGACGCTCACTTTCGGATCGGTGGCTGTATTGTGTTCATTTATTAATCTTATTAATGTATTATGTTAGCGCACGTGGCTTTATATCACGTATGTGTAGTTCTTCGTTTTGTTGTATTTTGTAAGAGAGAAAAACGTACTCGTTGAGTAAGGAACTCTGTGTGTCTGTTTTTATCAAAACCAGCACGTCAATCAAATTCAACAACACTGGCTCGCACAAGATCTGGAAGCGTCCACCTTTAAAAGCATTTAAAATCCACCGTCGCTCAAAAACATATTACACACTCCCTCAAGTTCCAATAAAAATCAGCAATACGACACCATCACAAAACACATGACACATATCAACATCGAGTCACCACAACACGTCACTAAACGTTAATCACCCGTAGTTTTAGAAACATGACATTTTCCTTATTACGATATTCCCATACGTCAACAACGGTATTGACGAATCTTCTTTAATACCCTGTTAACGCCCCTCTCTCTCCACCACCACTACGGATTCTTCTTGCAATAAAGTAATGCTTATTCCATTGGGTTGGAAAAAGCAACGATTTTTAACGGCAAATAAAAACAAAATCAAGCAAAACCAAAAAGTCGAACAAAACACGTCCGCTCTCCGTGCTGCCATCTCACACAATAGTGCGCATACAGGTTTCGTGCACTAATTGCAGTAAGATGGTCCGGGGTTTTCACCAGCTAGTAGTATACGATATGTGGAGTCGTGGTTGCTGTAGTTTTGAATCGAAGCACTCAATCTTATCCTAATACTTCTTATGATAGAAGATCTTTACTTACAGATCGGGTGTGTTACTTTTAGTGTTGGCTGTGTTCATGATGAAGGGGGTGATAATAACAGCTAGCAGAAAAGATCTTCGTATATTAACCACATTGAATGGAGGTTCTCAATTTATGTTGTAGAGCTTTGAATTCTTCTTACGCGTACAAAAATCAATTTCGACAAGGTTCCAATTGACTCCTGCCCCAGCCTTAATTGAAGTTGGAAGCGATTGTTTGATTAAATCAGAATTTAATGAATTTTATAAAATATATAGAGGAAATTTAGCAACAGCTCCAAAAAAGCGTCTGTTGCGGGAAGCCTCTACTGTCATTTTAAACTCGTCTTGACGAAAGTTCCGAGCAGTTAGAATTTAAAGTTGTTTACAAATACTTTCTTCATGCGTAGTGTGTGGATAAAAACCTTGCAGTATTTATGTTGAGCTATGTACTGTAAAAATACATTTTAGAGACATTTTATGGTTTAGTTGTGATATTTTTGCCGTTGTAATTTATTGAGCTTGGTGGGTTGTACTTTTAGTAGATGTCGGAAAGTTACTAAATTTTAAAACCGATAACTTTTATTTGTGTAGGTCACCTAATATAAACAAGAGTCGAGAGGCGCGAACACGGTTGCAATAGCCAGTCTGTGCCATTGCATAATTTATGTGAACTTAAAGGGGCTACCACACGGATCACGTGATATTATGAATTATGGTGCTGCACCAAAATTCGATATAAGGCGAGAAGAAATGAACACAGAGATAAGAGAATAAAAATAGCTATATAAACAACAGAATTCTTATTTTTCATAACAAATTAGATTTGTTGAAATAATAATACAAATTGTTACTCATTTTAACATAGAAATCAACAATCCACACGCCACACGTTGTACATGTTGTACAAAAATTTCAAAAATTTGTAAACGTCTTGAAATGTCTTTCGTTTTCTCGTGCTCTAAAACACCATCCTTCATTTTTTGTATAACTTCTGTACTTTCATTTCGTCTTTATTGCTAAAAACAAAATTCAATAAGGCCTTGGAGCTACGAAAACTTCGAAATTCATCTGCAGCATGAGCATCAAAACAAGCCACTTCTTCTTCACGATCATTGAGCAAGGGCAAAATTTGCAGACCAGATCAAGAATAAGGAGACACGTTATTTGGCCAGCTATAACTTGGATAATTATAGCTAATATTATTTGTTTTGCTTTATTTTGCTTTCTTTAATGAAGTAACCTTTACCAACTTACTAGCTCGCAAGCTCGTTCAGTTGGCTCCTCCAGCTGGTCTGCAGATTCGATGAATATTTTAAAATGCGATAACACTACGGCCGCCGGGGAAAAAGTAAACAAAAACACAGAGGTCACGTGGTTCATGTCGTAACCCCTTTAAAGTTTTTTTCTGCCAAAAATACCAAAAATTGCCACGTGTATGAAACAAAAGATACAAAAGAAAAAAACAAACCAATGGAAAGAAAAATTGAATGTTTTGTTTATCTATACATTGTTCTCCACATAACATAACATAACTTATATAACTTATATGTTGTATATTTCATCCGAAAATGGGTGTGGCGCAGTTTGATTTTTTTTTTTTTTTTGTTTGTTTGTTTATCAATAAAATATAAAAGCACTACAAATTGATTGAGATGGTTCAACTATTATATTCAACTATCAATTTTTATAACCATTTTTTCTCTCTTGTATAGATGGGCCAAATTCCCGTTTCGCGCAGGAGTAGTCGGAGAACCCCTATTTTAAAAACGGATTTCCACCTGCGTTGCAACCGTGAAGAAAATTTGTTGTTGCTGTCACTGTTCTTTATTTTGAATGGCGTGCGAATTATATCATTTATTAAAAAATGATGAATGACCCAAATCAATTTTAAAATTTTAACGTCAGTTAGCAGTTATTCAAGTTCCAACTGCAAAACGTCTTCCATTCCGTTTTGTTTATGTTTCCCTGGACTGTTCGTTCGTTATCACATAGATTTTGCACAATCACAATTCCATAAATAAATTTTCCGAACGAACGAAAGGAGTCCCCGTGACAACAAGTTCGTTCGTCAGTCACAGAATTCACATGCGGAAGCTCCCTATAATCAAAAATGTTGAGCTAAAATCCATCCGAATTTCTTCCATCTTCTCTATTTTCATTTTTAACACGAAGAAAAAGCACCGATAACATTTGGTGAAAATAGAGGGTGAAACGAATGTTAGGACTACCAGAGATGAATTTTAGAAAAATTCGTCTTAACAACTATCTAGACAGGACCTCCTACGTCCTTTAATGTCATCCGTTTCTTTCCTCGAATTTACACTGATGAAAATTAACGCCATTAAGGACAGGCGTAAAAAAGGCCAATACGGTAGTTTTACAGTGTGTCTTAAATCTTTTAAATGACATCATGACACAAAAATGTTAACACCTACAAATCAGTATGTTTTACGTTGACACAAGCAAATAAGTTAAAAACGCATCATTATAAACACGGTGATCATAACACGAAGCAAAAGACTAACGAAAACAGTGTCTGAAAAGATCATTATTCAATCGATATAGACTGTGCAGAATTAGTTATTGACGTAAAAGTGGTTTTGATAATGACGTTTTTCTTTCTAGATTTCTTAAAAGGTTTTTTCTTAATCCGTGTTGAGGATTTAGATTCTACTGTTCTTGTGTAATATACTCCACCACAGTATTTTTGTCAGAAAGACAATATTTTACTTTTTTGTGTCTGAAAATAACATGCTATATATATCGCACGAGTTTCTAATAAAATGCTAGTTACATAAATGAGTAGTACAGTTAAGAAAAAAAAAAATCTTTTGTTCTGAGAAAGAATGAAGCACATTGTATATTTTGGACTTGTACTTTTCGCCATTCTGATAATCGTTGGTGCAGCTCCAAGACCGAAAGGTAAGTTCAATTCTACAAGTTTCAAGGTTAAGGCTGTAGGAGTTCCTAATGAATCAGAGTTTAAAAATTGACAACAAAATAAACTGAATATGTTGAACAACATTTCTGGTTGGTTGTTTAACTTTTAGAAGCCAATAAAAGCATGTATTTTTAACTGTGCATGTGCGAGCTTTAAATATGTCTTTGTAAAATTTTAATAAACTAACACGCTTTGAATAGATCGATAAAAGCCATCGGCGGATAAAGGCTTAGCCAAAAAGTGGAGAAGTAGTGTCATGAATTTTCTATAAGAGGTTATGTGCTGATTAGGTTATTAATGACCTCACTCTCCTCCATAAATTTGGGTTAGGTTCTAGATCAGCCTGTATAGCTGTAACTCCTTCTCATATACGTCCATGGATACAGTGAATCACGTATCTGTCAAAGAAACATTTTTACCAGTGAAGTGATGGAGGTAATGACAATATTGAGTTATAAAGTTATGAAATTAATCAAAAGTTCATTTTTCTTAGGATGTCCAAATCCAGTTTTGTGCTATAGGAATCCATGTGATGAAACCCCTTGTGAGATATATGGGAAAACCTGTGTTCCAGATTATTGTCATGGACGTTGCGATTTCTCATGTTTAGGTAAATAATTTAAGTGAAGTCTTATCGAATAGGATGTCCAATAGGGACTTGACGAGGACATTGAAAGGACGTCCCTTTGGCCAAAAGACGTCTAGAGGACGTCTACAATTGTACGTGGACGGGAGGTGGACGAGAGGGCGTCCACAGTCCTTCAGACGGATGCGTGCCTACTGGGTATCCTTGAATGCATATTTGTAAACACAAGAAGCTTCTATATTTTTGGCTGGTTACTTTTTTTAGGCATTGGTAGAAATCATTTTTTGCGTGGTTGATAAACGCAGTCGAACATTCTGGTCAAATGTTTCTATTTATTCAAAATCAAATGAAGAAAATATAGATGAATAGATGGATATGTTAACATAAAGTGATAGACAATTTGATTGTTAGTTAGTATCTACACTTTACCAATTAATATAATTCAACTACACTACCTAATGTTTGTTTCTTTTTAAAATGACAAGCTTTGCTAAACGGAATAAGAAATTCGCGCATCTCTCATTCAAGACTTTGAGAAGCAAGGTTTCCTTATCATGAAAGTTGAAAAGAAAAATATATTGCAAGTTTCTAGCTCTTACAAATAAAGCCCTTAAAATCTGAAAAAACGGTGACCCTAACGGCCGCAGAGCATCATCTTACCGATATATTCTAATATGCAGAATCTAATTCAATACTAGTAATACCCATCTGTATATAGTTTTCAACATTTGTCTATCATGACATCATTCACCGACAAGCTTCCACAACAAATCCTCCTTCCCCCTAAAATCTTGGTCTGTTATACGAAAGTTGGATGGCCTTCTGGCATTATCCACTAACTGTAAAAACACTCTCTTTGAATTTTTGGGGGCGACCTTGCTGTGCAAAAATACAAGAAATAGAGAGTTTCGGATATTATTGATGAATTTAGCTACTTGTTACACGTGTAAATCATTATTTATATATTTATAGAAAAACCTAAATAGAATATTTGTACATATATGTAGCGTGTATGTAGCGTGTAGTAGCGTGTACCCTTGTAAAACTTACATACTCCACGTGTTTGCATTCAGGCTTTGAATACGACTTTTCGTAACTAATTCAAATCAAAGTTTGCCAGTTCAGTTATGCATGCTTCTTATTGGTTGGGAGAGTTTGAGAGACTGAAGTTTGAGAGACTAATGAAGATATTTGCTTGTTTGGTAGTTTGATTATAGAGTTTTCCAATTGATACCAACCTTTAACGGTGCACACTCCAGAAACTTCAAGTCCATTTCCTCTCGAATTTTGGTTTTCTACCATACCGGGGAATTTTGCCTAGTCCATGTGCTTATATCAGGAATTTATGGAGTTCCCCAAAATTCTCCTTAGGCAGCTGCTGTAGTTGCCGTAGTCTGGGTGGATCCGCTTCTGAACACATCAATGAAAAATTCCCCCGCATATAAGGGTTGGCCTTTCATTAAAGTCAATGGGCTACCAAAGAAAAACACAACATACGAATGCTTCAAATTTAAAAGTAGCAAAGAAAGAAGAAAAGAAAGAAGAAAAGAAAGAAGAAAAGAAAGAAGAAAAGGAAGAATCCAATTACCGTGTATATTTCTCGTCTCAAATCGTCTGCTCTTCGTGTTTACACTTACAATCTGACTACGCTAACCTAGCGCCAGACTCTTTTTATCAAACTAAACGCGGACTGTTGAATTGGTGTATTGGCCCTTTTACACGGTTAATGTTTTATGACTTTTCATTTTTTTTAAAAGGGCTGGCGTTTGTTTGATGTTGTCTGCGAAAGTTTTACCGTTAAATGTTTCAAAACCAAGAGCCACAAATAAGGTGATAAAACAACCAATAAGATCAGTCACCTTAAAATGGCGAAAAAAACAACAAAATTTGACAAAAAAACAGCGTATTCACTTAAGCATCCTTTTCCATTGTTTTTTGGCTGTGTCTGCATACACGGCAGTTTGTGTTGTTTTCAAATCGAAGTTTTGTAAAATTTGTTACCAAACCGTGGCACTCACGTCGAAGGCTTGGAGCTTGGGAGGTCTTTTTTAAAGAATAACATTTTTGAATAGTACATTGCTGTGTACGAAAAACAGCGGGACTTGAATATTGTTTGTTTATTTTAAAGTTCGGTTAATATAAACAAGAACGTTATGGCTTGAAGGGGAGCGGTTCCTCCATTGACTGGTAAACGTGTCAATATTTCTTTGCAATCTTCTGCTGTCAAAGATCACTTATTGTTTTGTGAATATGAAGCCAGTCTCGATGATTTTAGTATTCTCGCCTACTGTGATAATAATTTTTGTTTGAACTTAAAGAAAGCCTTTTTATTTTAAGAGACAGCCCTATATTGAATCGTAAAGTACCATTACTATTATTCAACTAGTATCTAGGGATATCAGAAGCGCACGTTTTTACGCGCTAGTTAATTCTTCATTGTTTTAAAAGTAAAATTTTTGATTACACGATAGATGTAAATATACTTGTAACTTAGAGTCAATGTTAGCTTGACTCAGATGAGGGTGAAACGTCGCGAATAACATGATTTGTCGCTGTAACACGTCGTTTTTCTTTTTCTCCTGAATCTTATCTGGATTGTCGGCTTTTGCTATGAATAAAATGAGTGTAACACGCAACTAAAGTTTCTAATTTGACAAATTAAATTAGATAAATTTGATCGTGTATCGCCCACTTTAGTAATTACCTCTATCACTAAATCTCAGTAGAATGGATATCTAAAACGAGATTGGATGTGCTTTAAATAACTACTTTTAAGGAAAGGTTAAAAAAGGGATATCGTATTGAAAACAGGGTGAAGAGAGATACAACACCGAGTTGGACAATTTTTTTCTCGAAAAAGGTCTCTCACTTTCTGATGATCAGAAATTTCCAAGTTTTATTTTTTCAGAAAATTTAATGTTTTCGTCATATCTGTTAAACATAAAACCCAGTATTTTCGCACCTGCGAAATAATGAAATAATGCTAACAATAACAATCGCTTGGAAATATTATCTAAAGGCCATAATTATGAAGTTAGATACATGTTAAATTGAAAGATTCACTTATCAAAATCAAATCACGAATTTTGTCATGTATCTAACTTCATACATAATACACTATATGATTAATCATATATAATTTGTAATATATGATTAATCACAGTGTGTATTTCAGAAAAACATATGTTTTTTTACCTGTATGATTTGTAATATATGATTTTTAAAAAGTCGCACGGTGTTCTACTTTCTATGATTAATCATAGACTTTTAACAATAGAATCTATTGTTGTTCGTCATGCAGCCAATGCGCGAGAAAGATTTCTTTTTACGCAAAAATTTTCAGTGCAGCTGACTGTATACAGAGAGAGTAGTTTACGATAAAAACATGGATAAGTCCAAGAAAATTGAAAAAACAGAAGAATTTACTGCAGAGTATGAATTCGAAGTGTGTTTATGGGATGTCCGCAACCCAGAATATAAAAACAGGGACCTGAAGCAAGCAGCAATTCAAAGATTAGCTGTAAAGTTTCAAATCTCAGGTACATAAGCTTTTTTCCTAGTTTTAGAAAATATCATATATACCATATCAATGTACATGAAAATAGCGAAGGTCCTTTTTCAAAATTTTACTTTTAGAAAGTGATGTAAAGTCGAAAATCATCAACCTTAGGGCATACTACTCTAGAGAGCTAGCAAAGGAAAAGTCTAGCAAGAAAAGTGGCGCAGGATCAAGTGAAGTTTTCAAATCAAAATGGCCTCATTTTCAATCACTAATGTTCTTAAGAGATGTCATTACTCCAAGAAAAACTCAAGATAATCTTCCAGATAATTTTGTAAGTCCACTGCTATCTATATACACGAGTCCTGCCAGGATACTGTCCCATTGGAGTTGAAATAGTCGCAATATTCATCACGAATTTGTTTTGCCTCTCTTGAATAGAAGTTGGAACCTTGATGCAAAATCGGATTCAAACTTTGTTCATTGCGCCATTGTCCATCAACGAGAGCCCCATCATCTTCCACTCTGTCTAAATATCCTGGTGGGGTATAACGTGCACGAGCATTTGTTATGAGATAATTGTGGAGAGCACAACTTGCCACAACAATTTTTTTAACGCTTTCAGGACTTAGGTTAATAGTTGTCAAAAAAACACGAAATCTGTTAGCTAGAATACCAAAAGCGTTCTCCACAACGCGCCGAGCCCTTGATAATCTGTAATTAAAGATTCTTTTTTCTCGAGAAAGATGCTGGTGAGGATAAGGCTTCATCAAATAGGGCTTGAGAGGGAAAGCATCATCCCCAACAATAACATATGGCGACTGTCTTCCATCATTTGGCAACTCACCATTACTAGGAATATTAAGAGAATTTCTTTCAAGCGCTTTCGAAAGATGGCAATTGCGGAAAACACCACCATCACTTATCCTCCCGTTGCATCCTATATCTATGTATATAAATTTATACTCAGCGTCTGCTAACCCCATCAGTACAATACTGAATGTTCCTTTATAGTTAAAATAGTATGATCCAGAGTTCTTTGGACACCTTAGGTTTATGTGCTTGCCGTCCAAGGAGCCGATGCAATTAGGAAAATTCCAAGTTTCTTGAAAATTTTCAGCAACAATTTTCCACTGCTCTTCGGAAGTCGGCATCTAAAATAAGTTTTATGCTTTTAAGGAAAGTACAATGGATGAATCAGCAACACAGGTCGAAGGGGCGGATGAAAATGAAATCACAATAGAACAGGAAAGAGAAGTAGAAGAAAGAGATGAAGAGATTGTAGCATCACGATCGACCAAACGACCATTAGAGAAGAAACCCAAACGAGGAAGTGATTCAAAGGAGGAAATACTACAAAAAACACTTGCAATCCTCGAAAAGACTGGAGAACAGACCACTCGATCTGAAGACGAACACGATGCTTTTGGTCGACATATAGCCTGTCAATTGCGAAAGATGACAGAGAGGGAACGGGAACTGGCACATTTTAAGATACAAGAAGTTATTTTCAACATAAAGTTTTCAAATGTGCAACAGCCGGCACCTTTTCCCGCCCATGTACCTTCTGAAGCCGTATCTCCTCATAATACTTTACCTAACAACCTGTACACCCCTGTGACATCACAAAGAACAATGTCTGCTGATATGACATCATCGGGAAATATACCTCATAGTTTTGTGAGATATTTACAATCAAAAGATATGTAGTTTGTAATAGGAATAACGTTTACCTGAAAATAATCATCTTTTAATCTTCGATATATTGCCTCACATACTTCTGGAACGAACTTACCGATTGTTGATTGGTGTACTCGAAAACACATTGAAAGGTCTTGAAAAGTAGCCCCCGTAGCTAAGAACCGAATCGTGACAGCAAGTTTGATTTCTGGAGGAATAGGTTCACGCATTGGCGTATCTTTCTTGGTAATATCATCTCTAATCAATTCCAAAATTTCATCGAAATTTTCTGGCTTCATGCGTAAATAATTCTTATAGATTTCAACTTCTTCTAAGCGTAACTCGCGGAGAATTTGGGAATAAAATCCATGTGTATTCCTCCGCTGTAGCCAAGGCTTTACCCATTCTTTTCTTTTCCGTTTCTTAGTTGTTTTTTTGTCATCTGCGCAAAAAAGCACAACCACTATCGCTGCAGCAGCTATTTTTACTGTTTCATTCACGTCCATTTACTTTAACTTTTTTTTAACACTATGATTTTTAACATAGTGTGTATTTTCTCTTTATGCTATGATTTTTTTCATTCAGCAAGTGCGTATTACAAATCATATATGATTAATCATATAGTGTATTATGGCCTTAAAACATCATGTTTTCGTTATTCTGGAAACTAATAACATAATGTTATCGTAATCAAGAAAACTCGTAAACCTTACATTTCGTGCAGTGCATTGTGCTTTTAAACAAACTATCTAACAGCAGTATTGTGAAATACAAACATTGCTGATTTTGGGTCAGGAATTTATAAGCTCACAGGATTAATGTTTTTCACACAAAAAACTGTATTAGACTACCCCTTTAAAGATATCAGATTTAAGTTATTGTAGAGATTGTATACGTTTTGCAGATTTCCCTAAATTAAATAGTTCTATGCAGAAATTCACTGTCAACGTAATCCATCACAATCCATCTGAACATTTTTATGCCTGTAAAAGATTTATTGGAATGCACTTTTATCGAGAACGTAATAGAGAAAGTTGTTGGACTCGTATTCCAGGTTATATATTACAGTATTTCTGGATTCTCGGTACTTCGTAAGATGAGAATGTTCCTTCGGTTGTCAAACGAAAACGATCTAGATATATATATATATATTCGATTTCAGGTAAAAATGCAACGAACAAAGGGTTTTGACAGAAATTTTAAACGACATTTTGTTTTGAAACAACACTGATTTGCAGAAATAAGTTTTTGACGTACATTGTTGTTGAAATAATACATTTTTTTGTTTATACATTTTGATTGACAGGTTTAGAAAAGAATCACTTCCGTCACGTACTGCCCTCGCAAGCTCGGGATTTACTATGACGTCAGTCAATATTCTCCGGTAATGCCCGTGTTTGTGTTCCTTCAAAATTATAAAAATAGAAAAAATGCAATGCAATGAGTTCCTTAACTGTTTCAGTTATTATTTGTCCCTACAATGTCTTTTCTATCTATCTATCTATGTTTTTTCTGTGTTTGTTTACATTCATGCCTCTTATTTTATAAAAAATATTGCTGCCATGACACTTCAGCGGGCTATACCAGTGAGTATAGATCGGAGTGACGTCACATTTAAGCGTAATTGACCAATAGGATCGCGCGAATTTTTTGTATCGAATACGGTAATAAATTGCAATATAACATTACTGACTGTGTTATAACTGTCACAGCAGCTTAAAATGCATGGTCCGACGTGCTTTTGGCTGCAAAAAAACTGTTTATATACATTTTCCTAAACAGATTCGTAGCAAAATATAATCAGAATTTTTTATTTTGAACGGTGATTCAGTTTTAATTAAAGAATGAATTCATGTAGACAAACATTTGAAAAACACAAACTGTTTGTAACTTTCACAAAAATAGGCATACAAGGTTCTATTCTCCTCCAATCGAGGGTAGTCACTCAATTGGGAGGAAAAAAATACCTCCGGAACAGGCGAATTCCTTCAGCTTTTGAATTTGAAATTGAATGGAATATATGTGCTGGTAAAGAGAAGAAGAGGGGTGTGGTGGGTGGTTGGTAGTGTGGCGGTGTCACATGTATGGGCGCTTAAAGCAAAATTCAAAGCTAATGCTTTGTTTGGCACCTTAAACTCAGTCATTCGACATAGTCATTTGGTACTGCCTATGAATCGAGTTTTCATAATGCAAATTTCCTCACCTTAGTGTTAGGAATTCACTAACCAATATTTGATGCTATCTTGTTAGAAATGCATATAATGAAAATTAAGGCCGACGTATGAGGATTTTACGTTCAAAATGTTGAATTTAAAGCCGCACTCACAATAATTAAAATGTTTAAACTATCAAGGAGTGGACCATCCATAAATCAGCCACGGTTGAAAAACAGCCTAGCTATTGTAGCTTAATGCGGAATCAGTCTACACCTGCGGACAAATTTTTTTTTGGAATAACGGACGTACAAAAAATATCCTTTGTTCCTACATGCAGATATTTCATTTATATAAGGGCTCAGTTTCATATTGTTTTCTCATAAATAATTTGAACAGACATAGTAAAATAGAAATCTCCAACTGCAGGTGAGATAAATCCTATTCCCCTCAATTCCATTCCAAAACAATTCTATTAATGTATACAAAATCCACCCTGCATGTTATGTAATGTTTTTCATGTAATGTTCAATCAATTCGATACTTATTATCACATATAAAACCTTTATATGTTCTATCTTAAAAATTAATAAAATACATCTGAATTTGAATACTTGAAGTACTTGAGTTTAACATGTCGTTCTCAAATCTTACTAAGACGATTTCTTCAAACCTAAATAAATATGGGAACGGATCATGTTGGGACAGAGATTTACAAGTTCCAAAAACTTTACCGATTGGTTGTGTACTTTTAATGGGAATATTCATCATAGAAATCCTGTTAATTTTGGTACTAAACACTGCTTTAATAAACAAATTGAGAAAGAACTTGCAAAGCAAAGTAAGCAGATACTTGATCGTGTTAAGTGTTTCTGATATTGGTGTTGGTATCTTCAGCTTACCTTTATTGACGATGAAATATTTATATTACCTTTCCAACACTGAATTACATTGTATACTTAATGCACTTCAGTCAGTTTTCAAGTACTCTCCTGCCATTTTTTCATGGGGAATGACTTTACTTGTAACTGCTGACCGCTATTTTGCTATAGTTCAACCAGTGTGGCATGGTAAAAATATATACAAGCGTTTTGTAAATGCCTATATCTTCCTAGCATTGTTAGTAACTGTTGCATTGTCTTCGTATGGTCTTCAATCATCATTAACTGAGAAAGATAAAGAATTGGAAACAGTGGTTTTTTCAAGTCAACTTTTTGTTGAAGTTGTTGTCCTCTCATCGTTAACTCTATTTCACATCCACATGGTTTATTTTGTTAAGAAGAGTTCAAAACAATTCAAAAATACAAAACACACCAAAGTCGACACCAGTAAAAGAATATTTGTAACCATGGCAATTGTGCTTACTTGTCTGTTATTGACAGGATTTGTTCATCTTTTATCGTTTGGATACCTGATATATGGTGAATATACATTTCAACATGCCAGTTATTTGAGCTATTTATCCTTTGTAATTATCTCCTCCAATTCTTTCCTTAATGGTGCTATAATATTAAAGAGAAGTTCAAATTTAATTGAACCGAAGAAGTAGTTGTTTAGTTGATGTCTCTTCGATCCTCCACAACATTGTCAAAATATGCTTGAAAAAAACCCAAATAAATTCTCCCCTAATGATGGCACCGTAATAAACAACGACACCAAGAATCTGGAGACAATTTCGGCTAACATTAAGCGGAAACGAGCTATGACGTATCTGTGTACAAGTATTCCATCCAAACTCGCACGACTCTAAGAAAGCAGACGGGATATATGTTTTTGGTCAGCGCGGAAAGCAGCTGATCTTTCATTAGCGTTTACATACAGTTCGTATCACAAATCCTGCACAGTCTATATATAGAATATTGCATCACACCGACATGCGAAAGCGAGGGATATTGTAAATGGCAGTAAACATATGAGCAGAAAAGCATGCGAGAATGATGTATGGAGGACAGAATGGTCAAGGAGAACAGAAAAAGAAACACAATACAGGTCGAAATTTTGCTTTATTTGTTCATTTATTTACACTGGTTCCAAGCCCCTTCCTTCCACGTCCTGTTACTTTTCTTTTTCACACGTGCTCATAGTTGGAAAATTAAAAAGGAAGAATAGAGCTCCAAAACACACACGACACACATCATAATACTGATACATGGGAAACAAAATTTAATATCTATCCTCTTCTGATAACTTATCCTCAGTTTGTTGTCTTTTCTTTGTTATAATCTCCATAAAATTGTGTTGTTCTTAAGTGGTATTTCGAAGAACTGAATAATTAAGGAACCCAATTTCATGTTTCTTTTGTATTTTGTATGTATTATTATTTGAGTAATATACAGTCAGAGAATACTGATGCCTCAACTCAAAAAAATCCTGTTGCAATGTAGTGTGTCTAGGCGATCATGACAGCTACAAAAACACTGGTGCTGCTGTGTGTACAAACAAAATTTTTGGGTAACAAGCTCCACGCAGTAAAGGAGAAAATTTTGTGTTTGTGTCTTTGCAAAGATAAGACGGTATTGTCACGCATTTGCCTGAAAGGCAGGCTGTTTTGAACTCAACATATCTTGTATGATATCCAGATAAAGGAATTTTTTTCATCTTAATTAGGAGAATATTTTAAGACGCTGATAATATCCTAGCTTGTAGTACTCCCTGACTGTAGTAGTATCCTTGTACAAATCCTCTTTTATGAGATCTCCTTTTGTTTTCTATTTGTGAAAGTTTATATCTTATACATGATGGATGATTTGCTGGTCCAAATGTATTCCCTGATGGAAGATGATATGATTATGGATGAAGATGATCAACTACACTCTTTTTTTTTTATAAGAAACTTGTTTAACTACCGAGATCTCAAAGTTTCTTAAAAGTTTCTTAATTTTTGGAAGAATAATTCTTACAGACTGATAAGACTTTAACGTAAATAAACATAAATTCATTGCCTAATCGGTAAGTTAGGCTCAATAATCAAAAATTAAAGGAATTGGTTGAACTCTTTTTGAGAAAAATTATTACAATCATGATAATAAAATAATGTCCATGCCGTTGATTTCATCTTCACCGATGTAGTCATCCGTATCATCTTCTGCAAAACAGACCCTCAATTTGTTCATTCGCGTGTTAATCCACATAATTTTGCCGATGAACCAATCTCCCAGATCATCATAAAAGATTTTAATGCTACATCCGACCAGGTTGTGTTTCATGTCATGATCCGTTTCCCTGTCATAATCAATGTCGTCATCCATATCCTCTAGAACTACTTCAGCCTGATTGTTGTCATCATCACGTAATTCGACGTCAATTGGAATGTCACCCACGATCATGGTATCGTCAGGTATTGGTTCAGCAGGAGGAACAACTTGCTCGAAGGGGTCATCCGCAGAAGGAATTGCCAGTGGTGGTGGAACAATGTATTCTGGCATATTCTTTGGCTTGACCTTTTCATCGCCACTTCCATCAGCAGTGAGAAGACATCCGGTCCTTTCAAAACATCTCCAACGGGCATGATCGTATTTTGAGTCTTTGAGCTTCTTCCAAGCCTGACCAACCCAATGAGTGATAAGGATTCTTCTATCCTTTGCCGTGAATCTATCTCCTTGACCCAACCATTTATCCATATTCTCGTCATGTTCAAGCCATTCCGTCTGCTCTGCAAATGCAAGTGATTTGACAAGGCGCCCGAAACCAGAATCAACTGGCTGCCAAGCATCTGTTTCACCTGGCGGACCATACTTGACAATACCACCCAGACTCGAAACTGCCTTACGGAACTCCTCGCAGCTCTGACCATCAAGATTATCGCAAAAGAGCACAAAATGCTGCAGGTCTTTTACTGCTGGAGCAAGCGTCTTCTCAACCCAATCAACAGACACTTTTCGGTCGACCCAAGCGCATTTCTGGAAGTAAATATCCACACCCTGATGTTAGGCTGCTATCTCGTCAGGAGATATACGACCTTTCCCACGAAATATAATGGCAATTCTGCATTGGTCCTTCACCGGCGAGAAACATATCTGCAGCGAACATTGCCGCTTTTCAAGGCCACTACCTGGGTTTGCTACCCATACCCTGTGGTCTTTTCTGTTCTCCTTTTCCACCGGCTCCTCGTAAGTTGTTTTGCGATCGATTGCAAATTCCATCGGGACTTGATCCACATTCCATCGTTGATCTGGTTTGTAGCGTCCCCACTTCAAATCGTAACAAGCAAGTTTGGATCCCGTTTTGATCAGACCCTCTCTCAACTCGTTATGCCAATTCATGAGAGTTTGAGTATACATGGCCTTCGCCTTCTGCTTCTTCCGTTGCACACGACGAAGTCTTATACCGTATCTTTTGATGAATGAGACAGCAACAGATTTTGACAGACGTTTGGCATCTGGGTGAAGGTCCTTGTTTATCACGCAAGCATTGATATATATCCAATTGAAAGATACTTTACCACCAATGGAACGAGTTTTCCTGAATTTCTCGATTAATTTCTTAAACATTGCGTTATGCTTCGTCGATCTACGGTTTTTCTTTAAAAGTTTACGGTGTTGAAGCGCAGCTGCGTTATAGATGGATTTCCTGTCCTTGTACCATTTCGACACAATTGATTTAGATACGTTATTTCGAGCGGTAATATCAACCGCCAGAGCATTTCCCTCCTCCAATTGCCGGATAACGTCTACCTTAAAAATCCTATCATATGATTTACGCTCGCTAGCACCCTTCCGTTTCTTCGCATTTTGTTTCTTTTCCTCGTCTTTTTCATCCCGGATTCGTTTTTTTTCGATGTCAGAACACACACAACGCCACTGCAATTTCACTTTCTCCGCAACACTCATGCTCTTTTTCGAACTAGAAGAGAGAGCAGCATCGATTGTCTGCTCCGCATTCCGTTTCAAAGTCAACTGATGAGACCATTTATCATGCATCGACAATACTTGTGTTGATTTGAACTTCTCGGGACATTTTTCGCATTTTACAAGCAAAGTTGGGTCACCTTCAACAAATTTACCAAATCGTTCACCAACGTCGATTCTTTCACCTCGATGAACAATAGTCTTGGTGAAACCTTTGTTGAACAAAGTAGTTTGTCTCTTTTTTTTCTCAGCAGGCCGTTTCCCAGACATCTTTACAGTATCTTGATACGTGTAGACGCAAAACCAAAAACAAAATAAATACAAATTGCAACCGACTTTCTCTTCAAAGCACAAAAACATCTGATTATTTGAAGAATTCGATGAAGCCATTGCAATGCACAAAAACATTTGATTACTTGAAGAATTCGATGAAGTCATTACAATGCCAAACAAATCCAAACGTCGATTTTTTTTTTATGCGTATTTTCAAGGTACTGACGCTGGCAAATCACAGGACGATACCCCTGCCTGCTAGTGTAAACCAATGGTGATATAATTGTGCACTTTTAGCTAAAAGCATGAAATTTTGCACATTGCTTCTTCAGGCTACAAAATTCGATTTTAGTCCGGGACCCAAAAAAAATTTGGATTTTTTGCTGACATAGGCACTTTTTTTGCCTAAAAAATCAATTTTGCCATAACTGGACATATCATACATCATTGGATCGGAAATTTTATGTAGATTCCAAAAAGGGCTATCTCGTGTCATAAAAATTAATGTACAAAGAGTTATTGATGCTCAAAGTGAGCACTATGACGTCATACACATAAAAAGTATCGAGTTAATCTCTTAGAAGTCGGTAAATTGGAAAGTAAATAACCTTAAGCAATGGTTATTTAAGATCCTAATAAAAATACTTAAACAGCTGTCATAAATAAAACTCAATGTTCGATTTAATCACGTTCACATTCTCCTCTGCATTTACAAAGTTCCGTGCAAAAGAAATCAGATTTAACACATTTGCAACGTCCCTTACAACCTATTTCGGGATTACATGAACATTTAATCAGTTGTCTACAGGCAACAGTGGCATCAGGTAGGTCAGTCCAATGTGGGATGAAACTTCCATCGACAATTTTCCACCCCCATTCTTCCGGATGAGGTAGAACCTGATTAGCGATAATTGATTGGCCCCAAACATAACCAGCGATGTATGAGGATCGCAGAACATGCTTTGATAAAGCTGCGCTTGTTGGTGGAATGGAATCAATGGAACGTCCTTTGCAGAACAAATCTTTGCGACACTCGTTAGTGGTAAGGCAATTCGATGTTCTGTTGTACAGTAGCACTGTAAACCTTTCGATTATTGGTAGCAATTCTTCCACGTCAAAATGCGATGGTTGACAGCTTAACCTTTCAAAAACAGGGGTGATGTCATCAAATAAATCCCAAGTCTTCCAAGCTGAACCCTTTGAAACTTGTGATAAATACGATACTTGATCACACCCTGTGAAGGCATGGAAAAATGGAAGCCCTAGAGCTTTTGACTGCCCTAAATTGCCGAAAATGACGTGTATTGGGAAGAACTGACGATGTTTTCCCGTTCCGAAATCGATCCACAGTTCTTCAATTTGTTCTTTTAATCGAGCAAATACGGAGACTGCTATCACCAGAACATCTGTATCCACGGTGCGGATTGTGATCTTACTATGGCCTTGTAGTGACATATCATTAACGTGTAAAAATACCCTTGTGTCTGCCTCCTCGTGGTTGCAGGGTGAAATAAATGAAGATGCCATCTGACCGCTATTGGTGATGCAATTTGTAGCATAGGCACACGTTAAAACTATTTGGTGATCACTGCTAAGTATTAACTCCATCGAAAGGTAGGCAAATAATTCCGTTTTGTTTTGATCCAAACGAAGAAATCCATGCCAATTTGAGGGCGCAATCGAATCATCGTGTACCTTTCTACGTATGCCTTTTCCTCGCTTCGTTCTTGTTGTTGCTTTCAGGCTAAGACTTTTGTAAGTGTCAAACACCACATCTACTCGCTGCGATTGGTATTCTCGGTAGTATTTTTCCACCTGTGGGTAAAAACTTTCTGCGGCATAATTTTTGAAATTCTGATTTTTCTTTGGCTTCGTCATGTTTACAATCACGGATCCCTTTAAAATGGCTGCGTTCACCACAGGCGTAGTAGATTTGGCTTCTGACGGATGAACACATTTTGCAAAATCAGATTTGTTTCCTGAACGCATTTGACCACTTTTTGATAACGCAGGAGGGTATGGGAGTGTCTCGTGACAAAAGAAATCATCTAGATCTCCACCTCTGACTTGTGTTGCTATGTACATTTGGGAAAACAGTCTGATGTGCATCTTTAACTCTTTCGTTTCGGCTTTGCTTGATTTCCCCTTCGTGCAGGGTGTTTTGAAAACTGACACGTTGTTCTTCTTTATGGGTGTGTCGATCGCACTTGTTTTCGTAAAAATCCTTGTGTTTCGGAATTCTTCATACTGTGTCTTTCCAAGCTCCTCAATTCTCAAGACAATTTTCGCAGCATCTTCGCCCATCACATCTTTAGTTCCCAATTGAACAAGTTCCGTTGAGTCACCAGAACAGGTAAAAGGGTTTCCCAGTTGTGTTATTTCAGCCGAAAGCTTGTCAACGTGTTGATTGAATCTTTGTTGAAAGGTAGGTGAGTGTTCATGGTGGTTGTAAATTGAATGCTCATTTTTCTTGAGAATTATCAAATCTTCAAACTCAGAAACCGCTCGTGCTACTTCAGGACTACAGATTTGCCAACGTCGAAACTTGTCTTCATCCTCAGTTAAACCGACAAAACCACCTTTTCCTAAAAGTTAAAATGTTAAATGCCCTGAACAAAAATTGATACAATGAACCATAGTGAATAAACAAACTCTCCGTTTTTAGAATTTTTATTTGGAATTTAAATCGAATGAATTAAATGCTATATTAAACATGAATGTAAAAAGCTGCACGACTCTAGCATCACGTTTAAGAAACTGATTTTTAATTTTGAACCTTTTACGTCTTTGTTAAGTTGTTCATGACGTTGGTCCAGTGCCATGCTTGAGAAACGATTTCGTGTTCTATTCACAGTGAAGTTTCCATTCTTTTTGAATTCATGATAAATTGCGGGATTGGTTTCATTCAAGATCTCCATGTCATAATGATGAATGGTAAGCCAACGAGCATAATGTACGTAGTCAAACACAAAGATCCATGGCAAAAGCCTTGCGATTGACGAGACATACAGCCCAAAATTTGATGAACGGATCGATTTCAGGAACATCAAATAACTCATCTCCATCTTCAAAGCAATCGACCAAAAAGTAAACTGAGGATTCGTTTTTTCCATATCGGCACGCCAACTGTCAAAGCTCTTCTCGTTTTTAAGTTGGCTGTTGTCATACGCAGTTTTCATTAGTTGGTGTAGTGCCATCGCAGTGACTTGATGAGCATACTTTGTTTTGGCAACATCATGACCTGTGAGCAGCGAATCGTTCCCAGATGACGTAACTCCGCTATTGGAAAGGGCGATCGTCCAACCACTGTCTTGTAACCAATCTCCTATGCAACTCAGCATCACCATTTCTATGTGTAGCGCACCAAGCATTACCACCAGCTTTTTTTCGCCGTACAAAGATGGTAAATGCCATTGAATCCTCTTTGCAAGGGCATACAATGGTTGGTCGAGACCTATCACAGCTGCCTGGCCTGGATTCAAAAAGTTGATGGACTGCATCAGAATATTCAACAAATGCTTAATAGATGATAGTGGAGTTGATAGAAAGAGATTGAGAGAAAAGACATAATTCTATCTATTGCTTCTTTCATATGATCAGTAGAGATCGAATAGGCAATCCTCCGAAGTCGAAACTTTACGTCATCAGCAATGTTAAAAACTTCATTTTTACTTTTGTTAACCTGATAAAGATAATAACTAAAGATAAACACCTACATAACTGATAAAGAAACTAAGATGATAAATTCATTGAGTGTATCAGTTCATGATAGTTGCAACATTTTTACCTGTTCCATGCTTTTGTTAACTAAGGTTATTTACTTTCCAATTTACCGACTTCTAAGAGATTAACTCGATACTTTTTATGTGTATGACGTCATAGTGCTCACTTTGAGCATCAATAACTCTTTGTACATTAATTTTTATGACACGAGATAGCCCTTTTTGGAATCTACATAAAATTTCCGATCCAATGATGTATGATATGTCCAGTTATGGCAAAATTGATTTTTTAGGCAAAAAAAGTGCCTATGTCAGCAAAAAATCCAAATTTTTTTTGGGTCCCGGACTAAAATCGAATTTTGTAGCCTGAAGAAGCAATGTGCAAAATTTCATGCTTTTAGCTAAAAGTGCACAATTCGACTAAAATCGCACACGGTTGGTTTACACTATGCGGCAACTCGCCATTCTGGGCAGGGGCCATTACGGAGCTTGGGATTATTTAAAGCTTGTCGCTCAGCAAGCTACACGGAAGTTATGCTTGACCTCATAGATATTTTACAAGGTCAACCACAACTTCATGCTGAGAATTCCATTCCTGTTTGTTTACAAACAGAAACGAAATTCTCAACTGTGCTTCACGTGGTCTCGAACCTGGGACCTTTCACACGGAAAGCCAACACTTAGTCCACTCGACCACGCGCCCATGAACGTCGATTTCGGCGTGTGTTTTCCTTCCAGTGATAATTTGAAAATCTGTTTTGAAAGCGAAAGTGAAAAATAGTTCAAGATAACCAAACTGATATGACGACATCAGTTACTTCTACATTTGGAAGTTTCTTAGGTCACCAGATTCCAGCTCTCGAGTTTCTTAATTTTTTGGCCATCTGAGTTCTAGTTTCTTATAAACGGGTTTCTTTTTAAGTGCACAAATAGTGGTGATTCTCCATTTGTCAGCCGTTATTTTGAGTATGGATCTTTTGCTGGATTTCAAAGTTCACATGCTGAAAAAATTAGAGAACTGACATCAAATGAAAAGTTTAACCCTATTAATATCTATACTGCTGATGATGTGATTGCCCAAAAACAAAGAAATGAAGAACTGTTTGTTCAACGGAAAACATCTGGTTAGTATGAAAACCCATTTGAAGTTGCCTGTGATGGAAAATTTGACTTTTAATATGTCATTTTTTTCATTTTTAGATAAAGTCAACTACAACCTTTATACAATATGTTTGTACAGCAATAAAAAATCTGTTGCTAAGTCATTGCAAAAATTATTAAATGTGAACCAAGATAGTACTCACTCTATAATAAACCATGTGTTTGTCCTTGTTCTCCATAAAAATCAGGAGTGGGAAGAAAAAACAGAACATAAAGAACAAGGAAGTCATAGGTTAGTTTTTGAATTATGAAATCACTGATCAATTATTCATCCCCAATTTACAACATTTTCATGTTCATAAACATTTTCACAATTTTAAATTTTGGTTTGTTTTTTTGTAGATATTGTTTTTGTTATCCTGATACTATTCAACATAATATAGAGGAGGCACTAATGATACATCGGTCCAATCCAGCTGAAGTGGAATCACTAACCATTTGGAGCATTGGTTGTGAGTTGCCAGTATTTAAGCAATTTGAGGTGTTGAACTCTATCCCAAATTTTCACAAATGGAAATGGACAGACACTGTTGTGAACTTGTGTTTCCTGGTTCACCTCGACATAGAATAATTCAAGCAATACAGTTTCGGTCTAATCCAGCTTCTATTTTGCATGGATGTCTTCAGAATATTGCCGGATACAAAATGCCTGTTGTTTATAGCAAAAGGAAGAAAAGGCATGAAATAAACATGGTATGTGTAAATCAGTCACTGGTATTAATTACACTAAGTTGTTTGGATACTACACATTTAATTTTTAATTTTAATATTTACATAGCTTAGTTATTCTGTTCCAGTGTCATAGATATAGATAAAGATTAATGGAGATTACATTATTCCATGATTAAGGTCTGATAATATTCATTGAGAAAATAAGTTCCATATAAGAAAACAAGACCATTTAAAAAATGAGACTAAAATATCTGTGTTAATGTTTAAAAACATTTTCAGGTTCAAGGAGCAGGTGAGATTTACCTTGATGGCCGCAAAGAAGACACTGGAAGTCATGAAACTTATGAAACAGTGGGTGATGGTGATCACAATGATGTTAATGATATGGATCTTAATAGTGATGTCTGTGAAAATGTAAACTGTGAGGTAAATGCATTAAAGAATGTTTTCTTGCTTTGAAAACTGGGAAATAAAAGTTACCTGTTAAAAGACCATTGTCCATTGAAATTTTAGGATATCCAAGATCAAGATCAAACGAATTTAAATGAAAGAGAATTAATTTATCCTACTCAGGATATTATGGTAATTACAAATTCAGTTATAGTTTTAGAATTAAGCACTTTTTATTAGGGTGCGTTTAATGGTGATTTTTTTTAAATTCTCTCTTATTTTTTCTAATTCCTTTTATTTTAGCATAAACAAAAGGCTGTATGTCTATTTGATTACTTTTGTGGTGAACTGTTTCGACGTGGAGTCATATGTTGGAGGGTGCTCACTGAATTAAAGCAAGTGATAGTGATGAACAGCTATTGCTCCGAAACCGGAAATTTTATGGTGAGTCCAAAACGTCTTTATGACTTTGTTTAACAACTGTAAAAGTACATTTTGGAAAAGCTTTACTCTATTTGTTTTGTCCAGGAAAAACAGTTTGTTCATGTTAGTGTTGACTTTGGTGATGGAAAGCCATCCTTCCGATGTAGCTGTGAAAGTTATAACGTTCTGGTGACATCGTTGGATGACGTGAAGACTTGTTGTCATATTCGTCTGTTAAGAAGTCTGCTAAAATATATGCCATATGTCTGTAATGATCAAGATGAAGTCAACAGTTTTATAAATGTTGTGAAGGTTTTTTTCGGCAATCCAGTCTCACAAGGCAAACGTTGTTAGTTTACCCTGTAGAACTGGCGTGGAAAGATTTTCTGTTGTTTCTGGTATCTCTTCCTCAATTATTACCGTGTTTAAGGTTGCGAAAACTTGCAGAAAAGTAGTCAAATGTCACTCCTCGATTTGTCAGGTCAACCAAGTAGCGACACGGAGCGTAACATCTCTAGACAGTCAAAATGTATGTCAGCACCTAAAGGAATTCAGTTCATATTACAAACTTGTAGAAAATATACCTGACAATATTGATTCGGAAGATTCAGATTCAGATGACGGTGGTGATGACATTACTGAAAGTTGCAATGATAGCGATGGCACTAATGAAGTAAATTTACCTCGCGAAAAGGTGCTTAACCATATTTCTACAGATTGTTTTTTTGTTGTTGTTGTTTGTTTTAATGTTCCTATTTTTATGAAATAACAGCAAGGGTCTAGCTCGTTTAGACAGAATTTTGTGTCAATATCTATTGATCATTTCTTTTACATTTTAGTGGGGAAATGTGTTTGATGCTGAGACTGGATCATGGACATTTGGTAAAAATGCACCCAGCAAAAGAGTTGTAGACTGTAATCCTTTCAGCGAGAAATTGTTAGATGATATTGCATTGCGACAAGACATCAACGTTAGGAATTTCTCTGGGGATCTGGATTTTGTTCCTGATCTTCCTCAGGAATGTTGCCCGTGTGGGGTAATGTATCTACCCATTTCATTTCATTGCATTATAATAGAAAACCACATATGTAACTTTTCTGCGTTCATCTGCAAGCAAGATGTACACAGTTTGATATTTTATTCAGGTTGGATGGTGCAGTGACACTCACCCAAATGGTTTGTTACGTTTCAGTCACTATTAATTTATACCTTGATCGTGGTTGTATTGAATGTAAAGTCTTCTTTCAGAAATGTACTGATGATAGTTGTTTGAAAACTTGGGATGGAGCCGAAAATTCTATCTTTTGTTTGTCTCGTTCTACTTGGGCAGGTTATGAAATTGGTGAGTTCTGTTTGAACAGGCCTATAAAATTAAGTGGTGATGGGACACATTAACGTGGTATTCTGGTATTTTTAGGTTGGGAATTCGTGGATACAGTTATGACAAGCAAACAAACGTTTCGTGGTTTTGTTGCTTGCATCAATAATCGCTATCGTCGTTCAAATCCAAAAGGTCCTTCTTTTATGTCAACACAGACTTTTATTGAGTGTTTTTTTGCTTGGTCCTCCCATATGAAGATCGAATTTCGACAACAATGCCGTTGGTGCAAAGACCAACCTCAGGTTGTGGCTTGCGACGGAACAAAGATTGGGACTGGGTTCAGAAATGCATTTGTTGAACCCATCGAAACTGCTTTTGGTGATGAAGTTGTAACAACTCCTAATCGGCGTTTTGATCGAACATTCATCTCCAACCTAGATCCAAAAAAAGTGGATTATTTAAAGAAGCTCGATCTTTGCTGAAGGATATATGCAATAATATCATACATCCTACCTCGAAGCCTAATGTTACTTCCACTTTCGTCGATGCACTACTTGATGTTTTGCCAGAACCGTCCAGCATTCGAACGAATGTTTTCTGATGGCTATTCTTCCGTACAAGTAAAGCTATCGTATGCCAGAGTTTTTAAATTACTGTCAGAGGATGCAAGTGTGGACACTTTGATACCGCTAGTAGCTGCTGATGAATGTGTGGTGTTTTGCAGAAAATGTTTTAATGGTGAAATGACCGAGGATGAATATCTTTTATTCTGCGAGAGAATTTATACTTTCTGTCCGGAGTTTGCCGAACTTTTACGTCAAGAGTACATCTCAACAAATACCATTAGAAGCAGCGCGGTTTCTTTACTGCACTATTGCGCTTTGTATGTTGAAGATGTCCATCAAAATGATGTCAAATTCCACCATCACTGCATTGGCATCTACAGCTCCCAGCCTCAAACCAGATCCCTGCGTTCAAACACGCGTCGAGCAGTTTTTCACCGCTTCTGGACACGCAGAGCCAAACTATGTGACAACTGCGCCCGAATCTTGCAGACAAGCATTAACAAGGGAGAATACGACAAGTGTGGCTCCTACAAGGACTTCCAATTTATTACCAACCCTCGGTGGTGGAAGCATAGCCTTACCTACGTGGCTTGCAAGACCCAACAAATATTGCTACGTCCACGTCCATTATAAATGCTGTAGAAAGGAAGGAACAAGCCGAACTTTAACAAATACAGAAGATTGGGTTATCGAAAAGGAAAAAACTACAGAGAGCTCCGCCAAGACTTTGTACGAGAAATACATCGACATTGTATCATAAATTCGACCATGTGCTAGCAACCCAGTCAACCTTAAGAACGCTCCGAAACGAGATTCGTCCAAGAGAACTAGAATATCTCAAGAAGATGACGACAATCTACTTGGAGCTAAAAGACAGCTGGTGTCCCAGTTATGAGCTGTCGATCAGTGATACGAAAGACAAGAACATTCGTGTGGTCACTTATTGGCTTAAACTTATTACGGACGAGAACTCTATTATTTTAGACGATTTGTTTAGTAGTTTATCTATATGGTTTTTTAATGAGCATCCTAAGAAATAGGGACTTATATTATATGGATCTAATACTGGAAAGAGTTTATTTCTCGACTTCTTGGTGTAATCGATCCTCCTCATATAGGATATTTGTCTTCCCCCCTGGGGCGATCAGTTTCTCAGTTTTGGTTGCAACAACACTGTGATACTTTTATTTATAGATGTTTCGAGTTTGTTTTTGAAGACGTCTCTGTATTACAAGCTAAATGGAAGGCTCCAGGAGTTTGACAACTGATAAGAAGTATAGAGATTCAGTTACTGTACATCCTCGGCCAGTATGTCTCTTGTAATGCTACTTCTATTGTTAACCTATTTAAATGGCATAGGTGTTTAGAGGTTCATGCAATGAAGAACCGTTGTCTCTTCTTAAAATTTAAAACGATTTTGACGGATTTATTTACTAGTGATGAGTTGTCTTATTTACACAACTTAAGTGGAACAATGTACTACAGTATAACCCCGTTAAGTCGGACTCTCAGGGGACCGAAATAATCGGTCTGACTTATCGGGAGTCCGACCTATCCGAACTTCGTCTTAAGTCAGACTCTACTTATTTAGTCCGACTTATCGGGAATATTCTGAAAAGTGACAACATGAAATAAAACAAATATATTGACACAAAACCTTTCTTTCAGCAACCTCGAACCCAGGACCCTTTCGCTCTTGTTAAGCTTGTAATAGGAAACTTGCGCGGAACCTGCGCAAAACCGATGAGCGAATAGAAGGCGTGTGAAATCGCCGCTGATTGGATGTTTCTGACTTCATCCAGAACATGACACCATCTATTTTCCGGATGACGACAGAAACATCCAATGAGTAGCCGATTTCAGTCGCAGTCCGTCCGCTCATTGGTTTTGCGCAAGTTCACTAGTGTCCGTGGCATTAAAATCTTTTCAAGCAAAATGGTCCTGGGTTCGAGGTTGTTTTTTCTGTTTCGATTAAAAAAAATCAGTTATTTTCTTTTGTTTTTTTTCTTTTTAAATTTTCGTTCTCCACCATTGACGACATTTTTGCAGCTAAGTTGCCGATTTCTCCACTATTTGTAAACATTGAGTAATCCATAAGAGTTTCAATCGCTTGAAAAACTGCTTGACTACTAGGTTTGGTTGGTATGTCTTCACGCATTTCTCAAAATGGAGAACACAAGTTGTAAAGTTGTAATTACAAGCGATAAAGCTGTTAATTTTGGGAATGAGAATACCATGTGCACTAATTTTTAAAGGACAAAGTCAGTTTGTTGACATATTAGAGCAAGAGTTATGTAAACATAAATAACAGATACAGTACTTACCAGAAATAGCTTTAAAAGAAATATTGAATCTTTTCTTCCACCTATCGATCCATCCATTCGACGCCTGGAAGTTGTTTACACGCAATTCCTTTGCAAAATACAAAGATTTAGCTTTGATTATAAGCCACGATACGGGGATGTTTTGATGACGAGCATTTACGAACCATTTATAGCAGGCCTTGTCCAAATCTTCAAAAGAAGCAGTCCTCAGTCTCTGCCGCTTGTTTGCAACACGACTAGCTTCAACCTCTTCGTAAATTTTATTTTTGTCTTTCATCCAGCCATACAGGGTTTGCTTGGGTATATTGTATTCACGGATAGCAGCAGCACATTTCTTTCCGTTGTCGATTTCTTTGAGTATTTCATATTTTTCGGTTATTGTTCGCATTTGCAGCTTTCGCTTTGACGCCATTTTTGAAATAAAGTTTTAAACTTGAGCCCACTACAATGCCGCTTCGAACGTTCGAATCTTAGCCTGCCTGGTAGACAAAACCTCGCAAGAAAATCGGAGGACGGCTGGGCGGGCATACAAGGTAGGCTATCGAATCTTTGACGCTCGAAATTCAGAAAAGTCCGACTTAAACGGTGTTTTCTAACTGAAGGGACCGAAGAAAACAGTCCGACTTAACGAGAGGTCCGACTTAAACGGTGTCCGACTTAAGCGGACCATTTTGGCTTGAATTAGGTAGGCAAATCCAAGGGGGACAAGGTTTTAGTCCGACTTAAAGAAAAGTCTGACTTAAACCGTGTCCGACTTAACGGGGTTATACTGTATTTATTATTGAAGGATCGGAAACAAGTTGTATTGAAAGCTATTGATTTTTCCCGATTTACAGACGGAGCCCGTTGACTCGTATATAGCCCACCTGTTCTAAAATTTACTATTTCGTAATAGTGACAAAATCTATACTATTTTTTGCCATTGAAACAATTGCATTATGACTGTGCAAGGCCCACGCAAGGAATTTGAAAGTGATGGGCTAATAAAATTCATTTGCTGATGAGAAGTTAATGATTATTAGTTTTCCTACAAATTGACACCGTGGCCACCCCAGTAGCTGAGTTATGTGTTATCCCCTTTGATTAATAGGTTGGTTCTACCCCGGTATTAGTAAACGTTTGCCCCTTTAAATTGGTACCAGGCCCTTTTATCATAGATTTGATTACTCTCCTGAGGAAAATAAAAGCTGGATCCTAATTAGGATTCACTAAGGTTAATGTAACAAGATGCAATCATCACTAGTTTGCGGCGAAAGCCATGTTATTTCTGTGCGGGTTAAACGAGGTAATGGTTATGTAATGCCTCGTTCTTCCAAACAAAAACTAACTACATGTTCAATACTATTGGTCGCAAGTTCATTTGACAACACGCTATAGCCAATCTGGAAGCGAAGCCACTAGCGCGGTTTTTTTTAAATTCCAATGTATAGAAAGCTAGTTATCTTCAAAATTGTTGTTTTCTGCCTTATTTGGTGTGATTCAACCTGTTAAGCTCTGGGTTCTTTTTCATGGGTGAAGAAAAAAACTTTGTTCTTTCTGTCTGTGTTAAACAAGGTAATGGTTATGTATGTTCTTTCAAATGAAAAGAGAGACTTTCAGCCAAAATGTTTAATGATGACATCTTGTTAGGTTAACACACTTTCAAGTTGGGAAAACATAATGGCAGATGATTATGTGAAATTGGGGTATATGTTTTATATAACAGAACTCTGCATAAGCCAACCAAAGTCTGCATAACCCAACCAATTCACTGATATAATCGGCGGGTAATACAGAATCAAATTTTTCGAATAAAATAAATTCATCGAGAATTGTCAACAATTCAATTTTGACAAAGTGAAACCAATGTATCATTAAACTTTCAAAATAAGGTGGATTCGATTAATTCGATTCAAAAAAATTGATCATGTGGTCTTCCCCTCACCTTAAACTGCCATTCCATCTAACATAGTTCTGACTGAGGTGAATGGAGATGATGGTAATGCGCAGGAACAAAGTTTAAGCATCATACAACAACAACGCCTTTGCCATCCTTCGAAAGTACGTCTAGGACATTCAAACATTTTTTATTTTATTATCATTATTATTATTATTTTGGAAAGGAATCGCTAGAATTGACGGATACGGCTCACTTATACATGTCATCTGACTGCAGAACCTCTTCATTCGGGTGAATAACATCTGAATTTTTTTATTTTATTATCATTATTATTTTGGAAAGGAATCGCTAGAATTGACGGATACGGCTCACTTATACATGTCATCTGACTGCGGAACCTCTTCATTCGGGTGAAAAACGTAAAACAATAATCTTAACAATCGCTTAACACAGGTTTTGGATATTGAACTAATGATACAGCCTAGTTATACTTGTCATCTCATTTAGGTACAACAGTATTTATTGCCTCAAACAAGAAAAATCCAGCTGCTCCTTTCAGGCCCATTTCTTATTGTTCAAATGAGGGATTCCAACTGATGACATCAGCACACTGCAACCCTCAGTTCTATATGTAACAGTTCAATACAATGAAGGGAGTGGTGGCATATTTATTATCTGTATATCATCGATCCTAACCAACCTGGAAACTTAAAACTTGTTATCTAATAATTTGTTATCTAAACAAATTGCAACATAAATACACAATTGACAATTTCATTTCCAAATGACAAATTAAACATTTTCCCTGCAGCTTTCACATGGTGTCCTCCAATATCTAAACTCCCCCATTTGTGAGCCTGAGCCTCCATTTGCCTGAGTCCCCTCGTGGCCACATAATACTAAAGACATTCGATTAGCGTTTGACAATGTTCGATAATTGAACAGTAATACACCTTTCCTGAGTTTCTGTTTAAACACCATGTTTTGACCTAGTTAGTACATCTAACCTCGTTTTTATGAAATTTATTGTTTCAATGTTTTAACTTTATTACTTAGTAATTATCTCTATTACTAAAACTCCCAGTAGAATGATTAGAGGCAATTTTGATATCTAAAACAAGGCCAGATGTACTTACTAGTCAAAAACACGGCGTTTAAACAGAAATTCGGGAAAGGTGTATTGTTCGATTATGATTTAATAAGTGTTTGATTTGGCAATCGAAACAAATTGTTTGATTACCATTTTTCATTTGATTATGTTCGATTGGTCATGTTTAGTTCATCTTAAAAATTATTGGTTCGCGTCCTTGACTTCTCTTCTAAATTGAGTCGGCCGACCAGTCGGTATCCAAAATGGTCATTTTATCTCTTTTGCAACTCCATAGGGGTAAAAATTAAGCTTCCAATTTTTCCAGGGTTTTTAGAACGGGTATATAGCTATGTATATAATGAAGCCTAATGCATTCTTCACCTTAACTGTGCATGTTGTCAATGAAAAGGTTTGATGGGTGATTGCCGATTACAATTCTATTTGAAATGGAAATGAAATTTTCATTATTGTGTGAAATGACATTACTGAGAGCTGACTGAAATTTTTGAATTTTTTTAAGATTAAGAGCAGTCGGTCGGAGAACGCGAACCGAGAATTTTTCAAGGAACTGCCTAGCTAAATGAATCAAACCTCAATTTTTGTACCATCCATGATCCTAATTCTGAAAGGCTTCCTAATTCCGAACCCATATTCCAATTGTCTGTAAATTAAAAACATTGCACATCCCGCACTGCCAATCAAACTAAAAGACAAACAAAAACTTTTGGTTATACCCAGTGGGCAAAATCTTCAAAAACTCTCTGTGGAGGATTGTTTTTTTTTATAGAAACAGCAGGAGATATTGTTTGCCATTCCTATAGAAAACACTCACTCATTAACACTGAGTGGTTATTAACGCGAATGGACTTTTTTTCGCATTAATAAAAACACTCTTTAATTTTTGTATCGCATTAATTTATTCTCCATTAGTTTCTGTGGTTTGTTATTAAAAAACATGCTTTTTAATACATTCTAACCCTAACATTTTTTAAAAACTTTTTTACGGTAAAAAAATGGACAATCATGAGGCAGACAATTACTTCTGGGTGCTGAGCTGGATTCGAAACTGCGTTCAATGATTATTATATTATTAATGATTATTATATCTCTTTGGACAGCTGAGGCTGGAATTAACGTACACGTTATTAGAGGGGTGTGCTGGGATTAGTCCAGTCAAACACCGAAAAGTTTGGCAAATATCTTAAATTTAACGTATCTTGTACCTGGGTTAGATCTCTGTTTGTATTGTATTAGATACGAAATATTTGCGCGATCCTTTTGGTCAATTGCGCTTAAATGTGACGTCACTCCGGTCAATACTCACCGGTACAGCCCGCTGAAGTGTCATTTTTTATAAAATAAGAGGCATGAATGTAAACAAACACAGAAAAAACATAGATAGATAGACAGTAAAAAAACATTGTTAGGACAAAATAATAAGGGAACTCATTGCATTGCATTTTTTCTATTTTCAATAACAAATCGAATGTCACACAAAAATGGGACAAAAAGCTTGTTTATAAATTTTTTGGTATACAAAGTAATTTTGAAAAATCAAACTCAAACGCGGGTAATAACCCATATACTAACTGTTTATTCCGGGCACTACCTTCGAATATTGACTTCCGTCACGTACTGACTATGACGTCAGTCAATATTCTCCGGTAATGCGCTCATAACCAGTTAGTATAGGGTTAATGAAATTTTCTCACGGGCCAATACCATCAATTTAAACCCGTTTTCTTAGGAAATTATTTGTGATCAGAAATATAAAACATCTGATGAGAATTTTTATATTTTTGTCCACACGTATACACATTTTGAAAGTTTATGTGGTAATTAACATGAGTACAACCAATTCCCAGTCAAAAGTTTAGGTCGACAAAAGTTCATGTTAATTTATGACCGCATAAATTTGGGTCGCGCTAAATACAACCATGTATTAATTTGGTGGTGTGCAATAAGGTGATTTTGGTGATTATGGATGTATATTTTTGTGACCAGAAGGCCATTCAGAATTAGGAACATTGGCAGTATATAATCCATAGTTAAACATATTCCACAAACTAACAACAACACCATAACGATATTCCCCTCTCCTATCAGATGTGTGGTGAAGAGGGGAGAAGAGAGACATCCACACATGGTGTGTGTTGGTCTCTCCTAGACCCAGGCCAAGCAGCAACACCCCACGCAACCCCTACGCTTGGAGGCCCTACCATACCCAAACAACTGGCTCTGCATGCAGCGCACCTCACTACACCACTCTCCAGAGTGTGCGAGGAGGAGCGCACCAGGCAGGAGCGACAGACAAACTAAACAGCCAGCTCACGAGTTTGTTTGTTGGACAAAATTTGTTAAACTTTATCCCTACTCACCTACTCAACCCCCACATCTCACCAACATCTCACGTCAACTCATAACTACGGTACCATTTATAAGGCCATGTATCTTAAATGATGTAATGTTCCATATTTACACTGTGCAGGAAATGTGAGACGAATGTTTGAACGACCAGAAAACTGCGATTCTTCTGCTGATATCAGAACAGCAGAAACTCGTGGAGAAATTACAATCAATGGCAAAAGAGTTGTCCTTCAAAGTTGATCTGACTGACGTCACAGCTGATAACAACCTTGGAGAGCTTCAAATTGGTCAATTATCAAATAATCAGTCAGAGAACCAGGCAGATCGTTTAATATAAATCCAGATTTATCAAATGAAAAGTATTCCACAGTTTCATGCAATATACATAACGAAAGAGTGGCTGGTAAGTAAATTTTCTTTTATGTTTGTGCATTCCCCATCACTGATCATTTTCTGTGTAAAAGATCTGGTGTAAGGAAAAGGTTATTTAGACAGTGAGAAATACCTATATATTAGAAACTTTTGTAGAGGAAGGAAATTTCTCAGTTTCGAGTTTTTTTAATGGGTGGAGACTCCTAGCTGCAGAATATAATTCTGTGAATTTCTATTTTTCCAATTTGCAGATACGCGTCTATTGGTACTAAATTTTGACAAGTTTCTTGCATCCGACTAATACAAATGTTGAGTAGACATTTTCTTAAGATCTACTTACAAAATGATATTTCTGACTTATTTTTTAACCCATGAAATAGGAAACTTGAATTCTATATGAATGCAAAATTAAGTTGTGCAAATTTCACTTTGATTCTTCAAGTGTGAAATTTAATCCCCTCGAAATGGCAAAAAATTCTAACGTAAAGGTACAATTTAAGTACAATTTTATGACCAATTTACCTTGTGTTTCTAGAAACGATTCTGGCAGGTGATCTCAGGTACGTCAATCAACTTGTATTATACTGTTTTATAATAAATGTCTATACTCAAATCAAACCAAAGAAATAAACAATTATAGCTTAGTTAACACAAGTTATCCAGCTTCTCAAGTAGTCTTTTCCGAATATTAATCTGTGACTATGATATATTTTAAATGTAATCTTAAGGCAACTGTGAAGTCTTTGAGCATGGATTATTTAAATCCTGGTAACTTTCCTAAATTTTGCTGAAATTCTTTGATTATCTCCAAATTCAAAATTTAATGAGCAGTGAAATTTCTGGATGCTCCTTTATTATCAAACTCCGTTTACAAAACTAAAGAACTTTGCCATATAATTTTTGTTTTTCTGTAATGTTTTTTATTTCTATTTTTGCTGTTGTGATTACTAGACGTCTGCATTTATTGCCGTGAGGGAAATTGGCGGACAGGTAAGCGGAGAGTTAAACAAAGAGGCAAAACCTGTATCAAATTTCCAAAATGCTTCAATTTTCACGAATATTTTCATGTAGAACAATTCAATGGTGCTGGTTTCAAATTTCTGAATCGTTATTCATATTTTTGGCAAAAAAGGGTAATTTGGACAAAATTTCCAAATGGCTTCAATTTCCATGAAAATTTGCCCTTGGAGCAATTCAATGGTGCTGGTTCCAAATTTTCGAATCGTTTTTCACATTTTCACCAATATTTGGGCAAAATTTAATTAAAGTAGTGTGCAACGTTCCTAAAACATGTGTGGAATATTAAGATGAAGTTTTCCTTATTATGGTAGTTTGGTTACACTTAGCTCACTTGCAGAAAGCTTTATGCCTGCTCAGGCTCTAGTTTTTTTATAAATCTGCCCGGAAAACGAGTTCTTTTAGCTTTGATGCTAAAAATAAACAAACAGCTTTAAGTCTCCCCTTAAGTTTCAGTATTAGCTCACTCTCCATTCTTAAAGTCTTCCAGTTTTGTAAATAGGACTAGAATCATTGGCTGGTAAGCTTAAAAAAATCAACGCCAAGAAAAATTGTTTTTTAAAAAGATCTCGAAGAATGTGCCAATTATGATGAAAAAAAAGTGTTTACATTATGCATCATATTATAATCATCCGAATGTAGATTTGTTTTGCTTCCATGGTGGCATTTTTAATGGAGATATATACCGTATTTCCTCTAATAAACGCCGCGGTGTTTATTACAAATGGCAGATTTTAGATGCGGCGTTTAATAGAGGGCGGCGTTCTTTAGAGGGCAGCGTTTATTTCAAAATGAAAAAATGACATAAAAATAGACTTTAAACCACAATGTTTTCTTTTCCTAAAAAGCGTAACAAAAGATAAAAATGTTTTATACAAAAAATGTTAAGAAAGAATATCAACATCACTGTCGCCGTCAGAATCCTCTTCTATGATATGAAAGCTTTCATAGCTTTCGCTAATGTCAGAATCCAAAATTTGAAATGGATTTTCAGCAGATCGATCTTCATCCAATGCTTTCATTGCCTGCTTCAATAAATCAGCTCCAGTTGAACAAGACGAATCTTTTTTGAAACAATAGATTTGCTCATCTTCTGATCCATCCGTAGCTAAGTTTAAAGCACATGACTTGAAAGACTTGATAATTATCTGACTGCTCAATCCATTCCACGCTTCTAAGACCCATTGTACAAGTTTTCGTCGGGGTGGGGGTTTCTGATTTCCCCCTTTTGTAAACTGCTGTACGCCTTCCACCATCCATTCATTATAAAGATCTATCATCCGACTCTTGAAGGGCTTGTTCCATGATACATCTGGCGCCTGTATGTATTTTGTGCAACCCCCTGGAATTATGACATTTTCAATTTTTCCTTTCGACAATACTCGCTTAACAGAGTCCATGATGTGGCACTCAAAAGAATCCCAAACCAAAAGTCGCCGGTTGAAAGAAAATGTGCCCAAAATTGTTTCAACAAAGTGTAATGTGAGTTCCTCATTCATCCATGCATTTTTTGATGACACAACAACACATTTATTTCTAAATTCAGTGTTAAGTTCTTTACATTCTCGCTTTGCACCACCAAAGACAATAAATGGTTTCAATTTAGTCCCATCAGCTTTTGGTGTCAAACAAACAGAAATTCTGACTTTTTCATGGCCAGTTGACTTCAGCATTACTTCCCGTTCACCACGTCGCTCTACAGTTGTTGGTGCAGCCATATCCGCCCATACAGCTGTTTCATCCATTGCAATTATAGAGCTTGCATTGAATTTGTACTTTCTTGACATTCGCCGGACATGGATCACATATTGTACTAGTCTATCAACAAGGAATGCTGGATCTTTTTGGATTGTTGTTCTGCGCCGCAATGAAAGGCAATTTCGTTTCATAAACTTCTCTAACCAGCCACGGCTAGCCTGGAAACTATCTTTTGCAACATTATCCTCCCCAACACTTTCATCATGGATGGCCTTCGCTTTTCTCATAATTAGTTTTCGAGAAACACGTAAAGAATTTGCTCTTCGTTCATGTATCCATTCGAGTAGGTCTTCCTCTAAGTCGACATTTTTGATTTTACATCCTCCTCCTTCCAGTTTCATTCCTTTTGCTCCTCCTTGTTTCAGCTTATCCGCATTAGCTTTCCATTCTCTCACTCTCTTTTCATCAACCCTGTATTTTCTTGCTGCTTCACGATTATTATAACGCTCTGCGTAATCAATAACTGTGGACTTAAACTCAAAAGAAGTAAAACTTCGCCTTTTTTCCCCTTTATGGGATATAGATTGTTTGTGCACTTCTTCGTTTGGCATTTTTTCTGCTCCGTCACCACACAACTCTGATGAAATAAACTATGAAGACAAAATCTGTCCGTGTATGAGACAAGCTGCAGCTGGCTTTGTTCACACCTTATGATGAAAATTTATCACACCTTCATTCCTTTAAAATTGAATAACCAATTAAAGAAGTTTCAGAGTTCAAAGAACGGTTTTCCTTTCGGTTTTCATTTCATGCACATCATTCTTAATTAAATCACGTTTTCCGAAGCGCTTTCACTCAAATAAGAAACGTTTTTTAGCAGATTACGAAGAGTGATTTCAGTAAAAATGGCTCGAGCGATTCCAGTACAATTTGAAGTGTATTTCAATGTAAGATTTTTTTCCAATATCCGTGGCCATCATGTTTACAAAAATGTATGGACACCTGAAATTGGAGAGTCTTTGGTTTGTAAACGCGATGAGCGGTTGGAGGCCAAAGAGTTGGATGAGTATGCGATTGGAACGTACAAGAAGATATCAGACGAGGAAATTTTAGTCGGACATGTACCAATAGAACTGTCCAAACTAATAGCATTTTTTATTGAAGCTGATGATAATAACGTGTGCGCAATCGTAAATGGTAAAAGGATACGAGAAGTTGGCTTGAGTGTTCCTGCACAATTCAACTGTTACACATCAAGTAAAGTTCATGCAAAAATTCTTCATGAGGAACTGTTGAAGAGGAAAAAACAATATTCGTTTTTATCTTTAGTTGTGGAAGAATTTGTCGATAGAAAACAAGTCAAACTCATATAAACTGTTTGTTATTGCTTTTTTAGTCAGTTTTCTAATAAACGCCGCTTTCTAAGGTGCGGCGTTTATTAGAGGGCGGCGTTCTTTAGAGGGTGGCGTTTATTACGAATGTTGAAATACAGGTGCGGCGTTTGTTAGAGGGCGGCGTTTATCAGAGGGCAGCGTTTATTAGAGGAAATACGGTATTCGTTTTTATCTTTAGTTGTGGAAGAATTTGTCGATAGAAAACAAGTCAAACTCATATAAACTGTTTGTTATTGCTTTTATAGTCAGTTTTCTAATAAACGCCGCTTTCTAAGGTGCTGCGTTTATTAGAGGGCGGCGTTCTTTTGAGGGTGGCGTTTATTAAGAATGTTGAAATACAGGTGCGGCGTTTGTTAGAGGGCGGCGTTTATCAGAGGGCGGCGTTTATTAGAGGAAATACGGTATTTAGAAAAATATGGAAATGTGCAAATTCAATTCCCAATGGGAGTTAAAACTTTATTGTCATTTGTTCATTGTTCATTCATTGTTATTCATCTGACAAATTTCTGCCGAGAAAATATCCTTATAACTAACAAAATTTTGTAAAAGTTACAGAAGGTATTGATTTTCAAATCCTTTTTACTGGTTTTATCAAAGGTCTTATTAGTAAGAAACATTCATTTCTTACAATGTTACAAAGGAGCAGGTTTTTATGATGTCACATTAATTCCCTCTGCTATTTTATTTGCCAAATAGATTGCAAAAGTAAGTCTGCTTACGATGCAAAATTTTAAGTCATAAAACCTTTTGGTTCATTCGTTATTTGAGGAAGGAGTGAATATTTTTGTACAAAAATATTCAGTTGTCTGTTTGTTTTGCCATCAAATTTCTTGTATGAATTTATCAATGTATTTATCAATGAATTTATCAATTTATCAAAATCAATACATTCCGTAAAATTTCTTTAGTTATAAGTATACTAATTTAAAAAAATTTAATAACCTGTGAAAATTAAAATGTGTTAACAATAAAATTGTATAGTTTCAAAAGCAATGTCTTATGACATCAGAAACTCATTTATACAAATCAGTGTTGGTTAAAAAACGGAATTTTGTTCAAGGTACATATTTAATTGCAATCGTTCGTTCATTTAACATTCTCGTGTTATGAAAAAAGTGCAGAGAATGGAGAAAAACTGGAATAACATGGAAAATAAGTTTTTCCAGCAACCTTCCTTATTATGGTAGATAAAATATATTCCAATAAACAAATGAGTGGCCCAGCCCCTTATAAAACTAGTGGATGTCCAGATTTATGTCAACCATGTTCGAACGTGGTAATTCATGAAAAATGTTTGTTTAATGAATTTTCTAGAAAATATGTTATTTTCAAGGTGTAAGGATTTTTTCAACATGTTCCTCGCCTTTAAATTATTTTCAGTGAAATCTTTTTATTGTCTAACTGAAATTCAATAGTTGAAAAATATTCCATTATAGGGAAGTTGCTAGATAGAAATCATCGTTACTGTTTTGACCAAAAGTAGAAAATGAGTCTGAAATTCTAAAAGCTGCTGCTGAAGGAAACCAATCGAAATTGTTGAAAGTAATACTGGAATGCACAAATGTTGATATCAATACTAAGTATACCAAATCAAGGGGTCAATCACCATTGATGATGGCTGCAAGGAGTGGATATTATGATTGTATGAAATTATTGATTGAACATAATTGCAATATTGATATGAAGAGTGATATGAAGGGAATCACTGCACTTATGTGTGCATCTCATTTTGGACATTCTAAATGTGTGGAATTATTAGCAGAGAATAAGTGTGATGTTAATCTGTGTGATAATGATAAATATACGGCCCTTCATCGTGCATCCAGTGCTGGTCATAGTGAATGTATGAAATTATTAGTTGAACATAATTGCAATATCAATGTGATGACTAACTCGGGAAGAACTGCACTTATGTTTGCATCTAAAGGTGGACATTGTGAATGTGTTAAATTATTACTTGAGGGTAATTGCAATATTGATGTGAAAGATAATGAAGGAAACACTTCACTTATTCTTGCATCTTCCGGTGGACATACTGAATGTGTCAAATTGCTAGTGGAGCATAATAGTAGTATTGATGTGAAGAGTAACTGCGGCTATACTGCACTTATGTGGGCAGCTAGACATGGAGATAGTGAATGTTTGAAATTATTGCTTGCACGTAATTGCAATATTAATATGAAGGATAATGAAGGAAACACTTCACTTATTTATGCATGTGGAGTCGGACATGGTGAATGTGTGAAATTATTACTAGAACATAATTGCAACATAAATATGAAGAACGAAGTCGGAAAAACAGCGCTTATTATTGCTACTTATGGTGGACATAGCGAATGTGTGAAATTATTGCTTGAACACAATTGCAATATTGATTTGGAGGATAAAAATGGAAACACTGGACTTATATGGACATCTGATAGTGAATGTTTGACTTTACTAAAACAATATGCGAAATGAATTATATACAAAGCAGTGGACTTTCAGTTTTATCAATTATGTTTATGTTTTTGACTATATGTTGGGCAATATTAGATTGACCTTTGTTCTGATTACGTTAACTGCTATAGCTATACCTGGTATCGTTCTAATAATCAAATAACATGAGGGAAGAATTCAATTGAGACTTGATTTTTGGTGTAGGTGTGGTTGCAATAATGTGGAATTAATGTTTGTGATTTTACATAGAATTTTCTAGCCATTCCATTCATTTAATTTGTGTTTAGTCACATTTCTAGTGTTGTGTATCTAGCATTACAAATTACATTCTTTAGATTTTATATTATAATTTCTAACTGATTTATTTGAAATCCTTGATTAATAACTTTTGAAAAAATGAAACAAAAGTTTGTGATTGACATTACAAGTCAAAGTCACTATGTTTCGCATTCTTTGGGGAACTGAGGGCAAAAAAAGAACTTCTCCTAAAATGTTCTTCTTATCTTTATGATGTCTGGTTCATTCTAAAAATCTAAAAAATTATCTAAAAAACTCTGTGTTTTTTTTTTCAGGCACACGACAAGGGTTGTGACATCATTGACAACATTGTATTGCGAATATATTTATTAATAAGTGTATAATGGGCTCCTCTGACGAAGGCAGTGTGTCATGAAATGTTTCTGATATTGATGTTAGTTAAAGTTAAAATTTTGGAATAAGTATGGTTTTCTTCTTTTATACTTTGTAGTTTATACTTTTAGTTGAAGGAGAAGAACCACAATAGTTCTTGGAAAACAAATATGTTTCTAGCAGATTTTCAATGGCTACATTTTTAAGATTTAACTTATGAAACCAAAAAAATTGAAATGCACACTTATTCTGTTAAGGGATTTATGCTTGTCCTTTATGCTTAGTGATTTTCTTTTTAGTATATCACTGTTTCGTTTTTCTTTTCATCACTATCCAAATTTTACTATTAAATTTTTTTCTTGTGGTGTTTTTGTGGCTGGAGATTCCTCGAAACAAAGAAATTTTTCTTTGCTAAGAAAAGGTTTCTAAATGTTATAACCAAGATACTTTTTATGTATATCTTTTATCTTCATTTTGTTATTTAAGAGGAAATATACGTTATGTTCAACATTTTTACCTACTACATCTCCATTGACTTACAAAACCTCAGGAAGAAAAATATTTGTTTCCCTTACATGTATTTGCATTTCGGGTTAAATTGAGGGGAAACTGATGGGATATATGCCAGAATCTTGTAGAAATTTTTACAAACTTTTTCTGAACCCATATCTCTACACTGAACCCTGTTATTGAAAAGAATAAATAGTAGTTATTCAACTTTTTCAGGTTGTTAAGTTAAGTTGAAATTAAAACTCACAATGTTCATTTTGATGTATATAGAAAAAGAAATTGATATACTATGGAAGTGAGTTCAGAAGATTTTGAATGCTCCATTTGCATGGAAAGACTATTTGACTCCAAAATTCTACCATGTGGTCACTCGTTCTGCAAGGAGTGTAAGCAAAACTTGCTGCAGTTTGAAGATGATGGAAGTGCTACTTTGAACTGCCCAAGGAACTGTTCACAGATTACCACCATTCAAAAGGATCAGATTATAGATGATGTTCTGCCAACAGTATTTGCATTTGAAGAAGCTTTTGGTAAAATCAAGGGCCGATTGGAACAGTAAGTAATCAACTATTTCATTCGAATATAATTATGTTTATTTGTTGAATTTTATAAGAAAGATTGTTCATTAAAATTAATGATTTCTTGAAGTGGACTCAAAATGAATAAGAATATATATATTTTAATTTCGACTTAACAATTTCTACTTTCGATAAGACGTCTGATAAGAACTTAAACTTGGCTGATCCTTGTATTATTGCATCCATCAGTTCGTTTCCAAAGCCATTAACAGACATCATTTCGTCTCTGTTTCAATGATTGATCATTGACAACATGGAGAGATCATTGTAATTTATAACATTATCCCATGTGACTATTTTTTGAGAAAGAGAGAAATTTTTGTGTGGATTTATTTTGCGAATTGGTTCTCTGGGGATATTGCACAAGGATTTATTTTTGCAGATTAGTCCATGTATAGTTTATTTAACCCGTTTAGGGTAACTTTTTCCTTTTTACCCTTTTTTAGATGGGTTTACCAGAGGGGAACTCTCAGATGTCTGTTGAGTGTGTATGTGGATGTGAATAAATTTATTGATCAAAGTCAGCTAAGATTAAAGGGAATAATTAAAATGAAAAGATTCATGATTTTTTCACTTTTTCCTTTTTTAGTATACTAATGCAAAGGAACGATAATTTTTATATATTTTTTGTGTGGATTTCTTTTTGTGGATTTCTTCCTGTGGTTTCTGTTTATAATTCTTCAACGATTTTTACATCATTACTGCTGGTTGTTGTACAAGCATTTCCGCTGCTGTTGAATTAAGGTGAAAAACACGATGGACCTACATTAAAGGTTTCCTAGGGTTAAATTAATTAGGGGATAGACCGAAATTGTCGTCACATGATTTTTCACTTAAAAAAATTAGGGTAAAAAGCAAGGTAAAAAATTTGGAGGAAATTTTTGTCAATCCACTAGCAAAATTGTTAGTCACTTTTCCTGGTTATTTCCCTGATAAGTACGTTGTGTTGTCAAATTTGAGTAGAATTAATTTTTGGGCACCTCCAAGTGCATAATTAAGGACCGTTAAAGGACGGTCCAGGCATACTGACTATTGTTGAGGAGATAAATATTCTGATTTATATAAAGTCAGATTAAGGAAGGAGTCTTTTGAAAAGTCTCTAATAAAAACGAATTGTGCGAAGTTATAGTTCATAATCTTCAATCTCCTTCGGTATGGAAGATATCTTATGTGGTTCCATGTAATGGTTGTTGACCAATTACTTCATTTTAAGAAAGACCTCATTAGATGCATCTTCTTGCAAAATTACAAGCTTGATTGGAATTTCAAGACCGTGGCAAAGGTGTTTTTCGAAATTTGTGGGATGTAACATTTGCAATCAGTTGTGGGTTTACTTTCTAGAACAAATTGAGGAAAAAGTCATAGGCATGATTAAAAATATGCGTACCACCGGAGTTGTTGTAAATTGTGATATCACCATTTCAATTGCTTAGGGCCTTACTTTAGCCAATGATAGAACTTTGTTAAAAGAGCACGGTGGTCACATTGATCTCACTACATCATGGGCACACTCAATCCATCAAAGAATGGGATTTGTTTGTCGAAAGTTTACAACATGTAAACAACAAGTTGGTTTATTAAAAGAGGTTGGATTCTTGCTTTATCAACAAATTTATCACCTTGTGTCTGCATTTGATATTCCGTACAACTTAATCATTAATTTAGATCAGATGTCACTACCATTTTATATTGTGTCAAACTATACCATTCTCTCTTGTGTCAAACTGGGGCTGAAGGGAGTCAAGTCAGTTTCAATAGCCAATCGTACTGATTATCTTCCCATTCAATTAATTTATCAAGGTAAAAATGAGTGCTGCCATATGAAATACTCCTTTCCAGATGGCATTGGCTTTTTTTTGTGTAAAACTCTTTTTCAGGATGCGCGAATATCTCTATTTTTGATGCGTGGATTTAACATGTGTGAATTCGAGAAAAAGAGACACCTAAAAATTTGTGCTGCGCGAATTCAACAACACTTAAGGTAAACGTTTTTGCACACTTATTAAAACTGCTATTAGCTATAAATGTAACTTTAAACTCAGTAAAAGTGAAGGATTAATGTATAAAATCTCATCAGCATTAAAACATCATATTTGCCAAAGTTAGGTCTTTTTAGCTATCCTATATAATACATACTTTAAGTAAACATAAATTAATATAATTGTGTGCAGATTAAATACTTTGAGTAGATTTCACTAAATCGTGAGGAAAAAAGTATATATAATTATACCTTATTCGTACAAATTTTAGCGAGTTGAAAATTTGGCGCAATTGAATTTGAAATTAAATTCACCAAATTTAAGAAAATTGACTGTTCATGCCAAATTAAGTCCACACAAAATAATAAAAATAATAAAATAAAATATAATATAATAAAATAAAAATAGTAATAAAAATAAAAATAATAAAATAAAATAATAAAAATCACCAATGGGAAAATTACCATCATCATTTTTGCAATTTCACATTTTTGCCGCTAGTGTGAAGAAAACCTTTTTCGTATATTAGGGCATCTAGTTTCTTTTATGTTATGATGCAGTTTGAAAACGAATAAATAGATATTTTTTATTTTAATTACTCTATTATTTTTTTTGTTACCTGCCAGATTAAATGCGCTCCCAAAAAGTCAGTTTGTCAAATAAAATCCATGCCAAAAATACAATTTTGTGTCAATCGTCAAATTAAATACCCATCAAATTTGGTACAAATAAGGTAGAAATTCACTGCACACAAAGTAGAATCTGTCGAAATTATCAGAAAATCGGAATAACAATATTACAGATATAGCCTTCTCACATAATTAAAAAGCATTGTAATATACTTTAAAGTTAAGAAATTTTCATGACATGAAATTTTCACCATTTCCCAGATTGGTTCTAAAATCTGCGAAATTAAAATACCACAAATAAACTTTAAAATTCACATGCGACAATAAAAAGCTGGGTTTACCATGTAAAAAGTTTACAGCAAACCTTGTATTTTGGTCTTGTATTTTTATTGAAATTCCTAAAGTACCGCCAACCCACTTAAATGTTAAATGGTTCATAACGTCAGTCAAACTGCAAAATTAGTGTGAGATATTGAATTCTTATCTAATCACGAAATTAAAATGCTCCAAAATTTCATCCTACAACGATTTCTTTTCCTTCAGGTATTGTAAAATAATTTTTTTTTTTGATAGACATACTAAAATGTAATATTGAAATAAAATTTAGTATTTCAGCCTTAGTTCCGCTGAACAAATCCATGTACATTATAAATGCAAACTGTTGGACAGATGGATGGATGACGTGATCAATTATTAGTATATGCATGTGTCCATGACTGAATTCAAGCATCAAAGCATCAAGGTCATCAAAATTAGTGTAAAAACAAACCAAATCCAGAACTGCCAGAAAATATTTGTTTTAGCTAGCTTTATGTAGTTTTTCTCAGATTCACCTAAGCACAATATATATATATTGGAATGGAAATAAGTTTAAAAAATTATGATGAATGTATAAAATAATATGAAAAATTAGTTAACACATGAAATTAAACAATTTTTTACCCTCTTCTTCTGGTGATGAAGAGCTGTGCTACACCGTCACTTTTATATCCAGAGCTCTCAAACATCTATCCCCGTCTTCCATCACAAAGTATAAACAAAAAACTTACTTATATAATGTCTTAAAAATTATATTAGCATTTTCCTTGATTAAACGGACAAGAAAGGACACCGATATTTTGGATATTATATTATATTATATTTTTTTTATTCTGCTGCCTTGTCAGTTTTAAGTTGTGTTTTTAGTGCCTACTTTTTATTCAAAATTGAGAAGAACAAACACAAAGTTGAGCTGAGACTGAGAAATTATGCGGCTTTTGGGTGGGGACACATTGGGGCTCAATAATTTTAGGCCACTAAGATCAGAATTTCGTATCTTCAAAGATATAGATAATTTTAAGATAACTATATGTGCAATTTGAATCTATGAAATACTTTGCTGAATGTTTTAGGGAACTTGCAAGCTGTCCAGAAGAACATCCTGAGAATACGATGTTGTGCTCTCGTTATTGTCAAAGCTGTCGCCAGACGTTTTGCAAGTCGTGTTCGGAAAACCATGCTTGTGAATGTAGCAGTTACAACAGCATTGCATTTGATCAACTGCAAAAATCATTTCAACCGATTTGTGATAAACACAAGTCGTTTGCAAGACACCTCTGTAGAGAATGTGATGATGCAATGATTTGTATCTATTGTAAAAACAGAAGGCATAAAGGTCATGATGTCATAACCCTAGATGTTCACATAGGAAAAATAAGAGAAGAATTGACAACTGTGTTGAAAATTGCAGAAAGATCTGTTCGAAATTTCAAAATGCCAAACCATGAGAAGGTTTTTGGGGAGTTCAGGAAGAAACTAAGTGAAGAATTAGTGGTTCGAAAAATCATTCAAGTCAACAAATACATTACTCGACTGAATGAAGAAGAATCCAAAATATTGGAAGAGTTTGATTATCACACAGAAGCATTTTCTTCAAAAGTGGCAGAAATGACGAATGCACTTGATGAAGTGGAGAAATGTTTGAACGACCAGAAAACTGCGATTCTTCTGCTGATATCAGAACAGCAGAAACTCGTAGAGAAATTGCAATCAATGGCAAAAGAGTTGTCCTTCAAAGTTGATCTGACTGACGTCACAGCTGATAACAACCTTGGAGAGCTTCAAATTGGTCAATTATCAAATAATCAGTCAGAGGAGCAGGCTGCCCGTAATTCTAATATAAATCCAGATTTATCAAATGAAAAGTATTCCACAGTTTCATGCAATATACATAACGAAAGAGTGGCTGGTAAGTAAATTTTCTTGACATGTGACACTAGTTTATTGAAAGAAAGTCTTGCCAAGATAATCCGTTTTAATTAAAGATTTGTTTGAATGTATGTTTGTGCATTCCCCCATCACTGATCATTTTCTGTGTAAAAGATCTGGTGTAAGGAAAAGGTTATTTAGACAGTGAGAAATACCTATATATTAGAAACTTTTGTAGAGGAAGGAAATTTCTCCGTTTCGAGTTTTTTTAATGGGTGGAGACTCCTAGCTGCAGAATATAATTCTGTGAATTTCTATTTTTTTCCAATTTGCAGATACGCGTCTATTGGTACTAAATTTTGACAAGTTTCTTGCATCCGACTAATACAAATATTGAGTAGACATTTTCTTAAGATCTACTTACAAAATGATATTTCTGACTTATTTTTTTACCCACGAAATAGGAAACTTGAATTCCATATGAATGCGAAATTTAGTTCTACAAATTTCACTTTGATTCTTCAAGTGTGAAAATTAATCCCCCGAAATGGCAAAAAATTCTAACGTAAAGGTACAGTTTCAGTACAATTTTATGACCAATTTACCTTGTGTTTCTAGAAACGATTCTGGCAGGTGATCTCAGGTACGTCAATCAACTTGTATTATACTGTTTTATAATAAATGTCTATACTCAAATCAAACCAAAGAAATAAACAATTATAGCTTAATTAACACAAGTTATCCAGCTTCTCAAGTAGTCTTTTCCGAATATTAATCTGTGACTATGATATATTTTAAATGTAATCTTAAGGCAACTGTGAAGTCTTTGAGCATGGATTATTTAAATCCTGGTAACTTTCCTAAATTTTGCTGAAATTCTTTGATTATCTCCAAATTCAAAATTTAATGAGCAGTGAAATTTCTGGATGCTCCTTTATTATCAAACTCCGTTTACAAAACTAAAGAACTTTGCCATATAATTTTTGTTTTTCTGTAATGTTTTTTATTTCTATTTTTGCTGTCGTGATTACTAGACGTCTGCATTTATTGCCGTGAGGGAAATTGGCGGACCTGTATCAAATTTCCAAAATGCTTCAATTTTCACAAATATTTTCATGTAGAACAATTCAATGGTGCTGGTTTCAAATTTCTGAATCGTTATTCATATTTTTGGCAAAAAAGGGTAATTTGGACAAAATTTCCAAATGGCTTCAATTTCCATGAAAATTTGCCCTTGGAGCAATTCAATGGTGCTGGTTCCAAATTTTCGAATCGTTTTTCACATTTTCGAATCGTTTTTCACATTTTCACCAATATTTGGGCAAAATTTAATTAAAGCAGTGTGCAACGTTCCTAAAACATGTGTGGAATATTAAGATGAAGTTTTCCTTATTATGGTAGTTTGGTTACACTTAGCTCACTTGCAGAAAGCTTTATGCCTGCTCAGGCTCTAGTTTTTTTATAAATCTGCCCGGAAAACGAGTTCTTTTAGCTTTGATGCTAAAAATAAACAAACAGCTTTAAGTCTCCCCTTAAGTTTCAGTATTAGCTCACTCTCCATTCTTAAAGTCTTCCAGTTTTGTAAATAGGACTAGAATCATTGGCTGGTAAGCTTAAAAAAATCAACGCCAAGAAAAATTGTTTTTTAAAAAGATCTCGAAGAATGTGCCAATTATGACGAAAAAAAGTGTTTACATTATGCATCATATTATAATCATCCGAATGTAGATTTGTTTTGCTTCCATGGTGGCATTTTTAATGGAGATATGATATATATTTAGAAAAATATGAAAATGTGCAAATTCAATTCCCAATGGGAAACTGGAAAAATGGAAAACTTCATTGTCAAGAATCTGACAAAGTTTCTGCCGAGAAAATATCCAAATAACTAAAGAAATTTTGTGAAAGTTACGGAAGGTTTTGATTTTTAAATACTTCTTACTGGTTTTATCAAAGGTCTTATTAGTAAAAAACATTCATTTCTTACAATGTTACAAAGGTGCAGGTTTTTATGATGTCACACTAATTCCCTCTGCTATTTTATTTGTCGAATAGATTCCAAAAGTTAAGTCTGCTTACCATGCAAAATTTTAAGTCATAAAACCTTTTGGTTCATTCGTTATTTGAGAAAGGAGTGAATGAAACTTGTGTGTTTGTTTTGCAATCAAATTTCTTGTATGAATTTCCAACATAAACGTTATTATACTAATTAAAAAAAAATTGAATAATCTACCAATGAAAATGTGTGAACAATAAAAATGTGTTGTTTAAACAGCAATGTCTTATGACATCAGAAACTCATTTATACAAATCAGTGTTGTTTAAAAAACGGAATTTTGTTCAAGGTGCATATTTAATCGCAATCGTTCATTCATTTAACAACCGAATGATCATTCTCGTGTTATGAAAGAAGTCCGGAGAATCCAGAAAAACTGGAATAACCTGGAAAATAAGTCTTTCCAGCAACTTTCCTTATTATGTTAGATAAAAATACATTCCAATAAACAAATCAGCGGTCCAACCCCTTAAAAAACTAGCGGATGTCCAAATATATGTCAACCATTTTCTAACGTGCTAATTCATGGAAACTTTTGTTTATCGAATTTTCTAGAAAATATGTAATTTCATGCTGTAACCATTTTTTTCCAACATGTTCCTCGCCTTTAAATTATTGTCAGTGAAATCTTTTTATTGTCTAACTGAAATTCAATAGTTGAAAAATATATTCCATTATAGGGAAGTTGTTAGATTGAAATCATCGTTGCTATTTGTGCCAAAAGTAGAAAATGAATCTGAACTCCTAAAAGCTGCTGTTGAAGGAAACCAATCGAAATTGTTGAAAGTGATACTGGAATGTACAAATGTTGATATCGATACTAAGTACACCGAAAATGAGGGTATGACATCATTGATGATTGCTGCAAGAGAGGGATATTATGATTGTATGAAATTATTGATTGAACATAATTGTAATATTAATATGAAGGATGACAAGGGATTGACTGCACTTATTAATTCATCTATATTTGGACACAGTGAATGTGTGAAATTATTGATCGAACGTAATTGTGATATTGATATGAAGAATGATACCAATGGAGGCACTGCTGTTATGTACGCATCTAAAAGTGGACAAACTGAATGCTTGAAACTATTACTTGAACATAATTGCAGTGTGAATTTGCAGAGTTACACTGGACAGACTGCCGTTATTTGTGCATGTCAATTTGGACGTAGTGAATGTTTGAAATTATTACTTAAACATAATTGCGATATCAATATAAGGAAACGCGATGGAGGCACGGCACTTATTATTGCATCTTCTGGTGGATATACTGAATGTGTCAAATTGCTACTGGAACATAATAATTGCAATATTGATATGAAAAATTGCAATGGGTATACTGCACTCATTTGGGCATCTATACGTGGAAATAGTGAATCTGTGAAATATTTACTTGCACGTAATTGCAATATTGATATGAAAGATAATGAAGGAAACACTTCACTTATTTGTGCATGTGGAGCCGGACATAGTGAATGTGTCAAATTATTACTTAAAGAGAACTGCAACATAAATATGAAAAACGAAGTCGGAAAAACAGCGCTTATTATTGCTACTTATGGTGGACATACGGAATGTGTAAAATTATTGCTTGAACACAATTGCGATGTTGATTTGAAGGATAGATATGGAAACACTGCACTTATGTGGGCATCTAAAAGTGAATGTTTGACTTTATTGAAGCAATATGCTAAATGACAAAACAATGGAATCTTCGTTTTATTAATCAGTTTTACGTTTTTGACTAAATGTTTGGCAATGGTAGATTGCTTTGTTTTTCTTATTATGACTGCAATCATCGTGTTTAGTATCATTCCATCACTTTTTTGTCAGAACCTTTCTCGAAAAGAAAATTCTTTTATTAAAATCGTGAAATTAAATTCCAGCTAATTCACAATTTTCCGACAACCGCAATATTTTAGTCAGCAAAATTCCATTCATCAAATTTACAGAAACAGGGTTCTTGCAACTAAATTTGATGTGGAATCTCAGGAAAGAAGTTTTGTTAAACATTTGTTAAACATAGTTTACAGAGAAAAATAAACAACTATATATATATTTGAGATATCTTCTGTTTTTACGAGAGACTGGTAACTACATTGCTCGTCAGTAATAACGTTAAAATCCGGACTGAACAGGTACCTGTTGTTGCTCAAATAGTACTAAAGCGAATGAGGGAGGAGGGTTATTCTCCATCGACATGGAAAAAATGTAGTTGACAGAGAAAGTATAAAATGAATAGAGATAGTAGTAACTGTCTGTTAATTCTAAATCGGAATCAGAGTCAGAATAGGCGTTGTTTCGAAAAATCATTAAAAGGAACAGCAACTCATTGCAATGAGGATATCTCTGTGTTCTGTCACTAACTCTGACACTTGTGAGTGGCAAGTTTAGCTTACGGTATAGTGGTGCCGGCGGTTTAACAAATTTAAATTGCAAATCCTTTACAGGTGTGATGCCAGTAACATATGCCTTTATTGGTGTTATTTGTCTATCGTAACCCTCCAAAAGGATTTTATTGTAAGCCTCACACTTGATTTGAATTTGCTTATATTCAAATTCAGCTTCAGTTATCTGTAACTATTGTATGCTAGCTCTGCGATTGATCTCGATATCAAGTTTAGTGTCGTCGGGAAAATTCGCTTTCTTCTTGTATTGACTAAGTTTGGTGATTTAGTTGACATGGGTTTCCGCAAAACATCAGCAGTATCTATGCGATATGACACACCTTGATGATGATTCTCTTTTGTTTGCAAGGTAAAATTAAAGTAATCTATTTGTTTACGACCAGCCACTTTTTTGCTTTTTTCATGGGGCATGTGTTATGTACATATACCACTAATGGTTCTGGAAAAAAATAATATTAAGAGATTGTTAACATAAAATTTATATAAACACTAAAGGAAGAAAAATTTGCAGTTGATAAAACTATTTTTGCCTCCATGTAGACTTTTTTTTTAGTATTTTTATTTTCTATTTTTATGGTAAGCTTCTAGCTATTACTATTTCATTGTATAGGAATATATAATTTTGAATGTAGGTAGCGCACTCGAGCATTCTCAAAAACATTTATTAATATTAGTTACTCATGGGGTGCATCTGCACTTCTTTTTCAAAAATGAAAATTTTGTGGATTTAAGCCCAGGAATACGTAATTTCAGCAAAGCAGTGAAATTGTTAAATTTGATTCTATTAGGCTAATTAAGCTTGGTGCATTTCTGAAAATACGATTAGCTAACGATTGCAGCATTTTAAGGTGAGTTTTTTTCTGTTTATTTCAATAATAAATTTCAAAAATAATAAAAATCAAAAAAATATAAAAATCAAGCGCAAGTATTGAAAATGGCGGCCAAAAAAAAACCCCCAAAAAACTAAATAAAAATTATCCAAGTCTCTTTCTTTTTTGGTTTTTCTTACCCAAAATCGCCTTTTTTGTTTACTTTTTTCCATCGCCTTAAATCAGTTTCAAACTCGATATTTTCCATGGCTCCTTTTAATTTTTTGCTGTGATTTTTTAACTAACGAAATTGTAATGATTAAAAATAAATTCAAGTGGGCACATCAACAGGTAATTGCGATGCATTGATCTCATCATGTTGAAAATGCTAATCGTTATTTCTGAGAAAAACATAATCGTACTTTTTGATCCAAGTGGGCACCAAATTTTAAAGGGGAAAAATCAAACAATACACATTTTTTTTCCTTCCGTATAAGCAACAGCCCAGCCTGAAGTGGATTTGCCCATTAAGCCAAAATAAAAGAAAGGAAAAATACAATTAATTCCTCTTCAGATAAGTAGAATCTTATCAGGCCCTAATTTTAATGTCCAATGTTTGAACGCTAAATGTTTATGAAATAAAGAAAATATTCGAGGAAGAAGAAAAACAAAGTTATGTTTAAATTAGTTCAGTATCTTTTCTGAAGATTTTAAATGTAAGTAATACAAAGCATTTTTAAACTTTAGGCCCTCAAAACATATAACTGGCATTAGAGGCAAACATTGGACTCTAATTTAAAAGTTCAGAAACAGTATCTTCTAGTGGATGCTCCCCTCAATTTTTAGATTAGAGTCTGCTTATTCTTGTGAGCTATCTTTAAAAACTTTTAAATTAGTCTTCTCATGTAAATAGTCAAAAAGTAACAATAAATAAGTGGACCTAAATCGTCTATAAATAGAAAAACCTCTTTGGCATCGGATACTGGCGGATACGATATGCTTTATGCCGTAATATACGACATCGCATACTGTCAGATTTTATACACGAAAAGCAGCGTATACGATATCGGATTTTTAGTATAACACCTTATGCGATACCGGATACGAAGACAGTATACCATATTGTATATTGTGGGGGTTAAAAAGTACATTTGCGACATGGATACTGTTGGGTAAGATATGTTGCATAGCGCGGTATACGTACGTACACCCGTACATATCCGATAAAAAGCGTGCAGTAACTATGCAGAAACAGAAAAAATGTATGATTAAGAAACGCATTAGTGTAAGTCAATATTCATTCTTAAATGAATAGCACGAATCGAATTTTTATCAAACAGAACATTCAACATTCGTAGATCGAAATATTTGCAGAAAATTTACTCAAAATCGAAGAATTCAATGTGTGTAGAGCCATCTATACAATGTAATTTTCTAACCGTCGTTCAACGTAGGATCAATATCTTTTCTTTTTTTCCCCACGTTTTCGTACGCAGTAAAGTTTTCTAAATCAACCTCCTCTTCTCTGATGATGGTACAAGGAAAGAGTTGACCATTTATTTATTTCATGAATATTTATAAAGGATAGGAACATCAGTTTTCATACACAAAATATACAATAAAATCTGCTATCAATGTCTGTCCTGTTTTTATATTACAATCTCTAAAGTTAGTTAAAATCAAAATGAAATATATTTACAAAAATTAAATCTTAAAATCAGACAGAGAGAGGCTATAGGACACAAAATTAAAAAAATGAGAAAGTGCTTAAATCCTTATCGTAGGCAATGGCATTGCGACAATTGCATACTGCACCAAGTAGATACCGTCCAATTTAAACAGTCCACAGTTGTTCGTCGGAACAACACCGAGCGTATCGGGTGTTTTCCAACGGACAACCGCAGGCTGTGTCGTAGGACAACATCATCATTCGTGGTATGATCAATGGATTTTAATTTAGCTAACACGGCTCTATCGCCTTCGTGGATGATAATTCAAGATTGTTTCTTGTATTGTTAGCAAATTAGACGTAATGTTTTCTGCGATGAAGTACATCAATTGTTTTATTTGAACAGGGGTGTCATGTAATATCTTGTTACAGTTATAAACAGAGGAAGTTGTTTCTTTTTTAAAATCAATTTACTGAAAACAATTTCTGAATAAACTTTAAAAGATGTAGATCATTTAGAAACTCTGTAGTTATTTTCGATCAATTTGAAATCGCTTTTTAACACCCTGACTACCGATAACATTATTTGAAGTGTCTGAACCAAATGTTTGCTTACATACAGATTTATACTCTTCATCACAAAGAGATCTCTTAAAACACTAATTAGGGTGTGATTACATGATCACTTTTCATCCCGGCCACCGGGCTGAAAGTACAGAGAAATATTTTTCAGCCCGGTATTATTATGTTTAAAAAACATTGTAACATGAGATGAAAAAGGCGGTGTGAAAAGAATACATATAATAGCACTTGTAAAAACAACAGAATCAATTAAACAAAGTGAGCTGGCCCGTTAACCGAAATGTCACGGTAACCGAAATGGCTCGCTAACCGAAATGTCACGGTAATCCGGGATGAAAAGTGATCATGTAATCAGCCCCTTAGAAGGTTAGAGGTTCAGGTCTTTGCCATGATCCGTATTTTTTATTCAGCACCATAATAGCGGATTCAAGAGGATTAACAATAAAGTTAAAGTTTTTCCTGGGAAAGTCCCTTCAGTATGTTTGGAAAATCGAGACAAATGTTTCCGAGCGTTTGGCTGTTTCTCTTAAAACGAAGTCTGAAAATCAGGGTCAGGGGTAGCTGTAAGTTTTATTCAGGGGAGATGAAAAGGTAGATGACATTTAATTTAAGAGCAACAAATTTGATCAAATCTTCTGATTCAATAATCTTTTAATGATACTTTACATTCATTTTTTTTTTTTGACCATGCACCAAAATTGTGAAATAAGCAATGGAAGCATATAACCATTAATAATAGTCACTTAATCGATCGTTGCAGAGAATTATGCTTGTTGGCATTTATAGTGTAGGGTAATTCCGTCACTGTTAGCGATACTTTCATTGGTACAATAATTTTTTCTCACGTTTAGTGAAGTAAGAATCTCTTTAAATCTGAAAATTATAAATAATAACTTTGAGAAAGATCAGGTACAAGAACTAACATAGTGACTTAAAAAAAGTTTTTCGCTACAATATTTTGGATGAGTGAGCATGGAAGAAATTATAAGAACGACTTTCAACCCATCTCACTGTGGTTGAAACACCTGTTTTATCCTATGGCCCTAATTCCCTTGGCTTTAACATTTGTAAGAAGAAAAAACAGAACCAAATTGAATGAAGCTAAATTAAATTCTTACCTGAGTTTGAAAATGAAGGCAGGTTGTTGACTATTCCATTTTTTCCCATCAGTAGCCTGGTCACGTATGAATGGTATCTAAGAAAGTCTGAATAGAATAAAAATTATGTGGTTTGAATCGTAAAAACAGTAATTCATTCGCACATTCTTCTCGCATATTAAATAAGAAAGCTGAAGGTGAGAATATATTCTCTGCACAATCACGAAGGAAGCTAGATGGTATATTAGCCAACCCTGTACTTATCTTTTAGCGATCTTAACTCACGGTATGCCTCTTTCAGCGTTGTTCGTGACAGTTTAAAAACTTGGTTGATCCTCTTTGTTGATTTTTTTGGCTTCCACCAAATCGAATCACTAAAAGTGAACATGTTTTTCTTGAGTACACCAACAGAAATTGTAGAGTAGAACGTACAAAATTTATTTGATATCGTTGATGGGTCATTAGTTGTTTTCCCATCAACATCAAACGTAGTCCCGTTTTTCGATTTTGACTTTGTAGGAAATATGCGTTTTATTGCACTCCAAAATTTCCTAGAATCATCAGAGTTGTTTTCTAATAAAGTGTTTCCATAATTGTTTTTGGCTTTATTTACTGAACAGTTCACTTCGTTCCTTTTTTTCCTATAATCTTCTTAATCAAACACAGATTGTGACTTTCTATATTTGCAAAGAAGATGGTCTCGAGAGGAGTATTCATTAAAGATTTAATATACGTCGTGAGCCATGGACAAGCGCGGCCCCGCAACATTTTCGTTACTAGCGGGGCACTTTGATCTAGTATTGACGATAAGATCAGACCACTGTATCGATAAACAGACTCTCACTTCGGGGAGCAGTGTTTACATGGAAATTTCAAACCGGTTTTGACCTACACCCGAAGTGAGTTTCACTTCGCCCGAAGTCATGTAAACAGTAATAAGAATTGCATCATGCATCAAAGTGAAGTTTTTCATTTCAAACCGGTTTGAGTTCACTTCGGGTCTCATGTAAACGGCCTCTATGTTTGATATAATTTACATTGATGCCTCCCGTGAGGATGATTTCTGATTTTGTAGAGTTCGATGCATTTAGTAACATGTCGTTAAATATCTTAACAAAATCCCGATGAAGATATTTCGATCCATCAGGGGGTCTGTATGTAGTACATATCAAGAACGATTTCGTTTTGGGTGGCATAATCTCAACCTATACTGATTCAATCGAGTCTTATTCCAAGTCGGAAGTGAAGTGACGTCTTTTCCAATTAATATTGCTAGAGATATATAACCCAACACCGTGACATATTCCGTTTGCTCTTGGTTTACTAATAAAATCAAAACCATCAATTTCATACAAACCCCCTGTATCATCACTGATATGAGTTTCGGTAAGAGCGAAGATGTGAACTTTTGTAAAACTTTTAAGGAACCCTCTAACCAATTCTAATTTACTCCATAGTCCTCTCACATTTTGGTGAAATATTTTCATTGCTCTTCGCTTGAGTAGTGATTCTGCTTTAGAATTCCTTCCATTTGGACCAGGACAAGTCTTAATATCGCCACTCAAAAGTAATAACATCTGTAAAGACACTTTGGTTCCGAGCTCCATGCCATTTTGTAACTTGTATTACCAGAGAGATTCATAAACAAGTAAATTTTCAATTTCAACTACTACATGGCGATTAAAAGAGCAGCAAACTGATTCGCAAGAAATAAAAGAAGGTTTCTTTACAAGTAAAAGTAAAACCATAAGCATAGCTCGGAGAACAACCGTACTCGCCGCCATCATTAATGTTGTGAAAGATTTAAAGTGATTGATTAACCATTTATTATGGCTGAATTTTAAATTCTTGAAAGTCAAAGCATCCCTTCACCAAACTTGTACTTAACGTCCATTATCGAATTTAACCCATACCACTCGATGTCTTATCGAATTTAACCCATACCACTCGATGTCTTATTGAATACATTATGTTTGATTCCAATTATCCAGTGTCCATTATTTTTAAATCTAATTTTCTATTATATCATTACACAATTAACAATTATTCAATTTCCGCGCGCGTTAGCGAAGATAATTGTTTGATATACACATTCTATCTATCGATCCTGTAACAGTTTCTCGTCGTTATCGGATGCTAGCTTTCGGAGTTCCGGTATTTTCTATTGTAAACTACAGACTTAAAAATATGTCATGTTAGTAACGGGAAAAAACAAAAAGATAATGTTTAAATATAAAACCCATATTAAAATGTAAAGCTAGCTTTGTGGGTGTTATATATTTTGATATATATTTTCTTTATTGAAAATTTAACCTAAAAACGAGATGGTGTATAAAGGTAATATGTATTCTTCTTTTATAAGTATATAAAACCATTTATTTATTTTAAAAAGTGTGCATAAGCATTGCAGTGAAAAGGTTTTGTGTTTCCAGTCTTATCAAATAAAGTTGTGTTCATGTCTCCGACAGACTAATTTTCAGAAAAATAAATCTCACTCGCGGTTAGGCCGCCATAAAAAATATATTGTGTGTTGGCGTCCTCCGACCGACTTGTTTCGAAGTTGAAAAGTTAAGTCGGTGAGTTGCGGCAAAGTGCACGAAACTACCTCGCAACATAATCACATAGGACACTAACACAACATATTTTCAAAATTTTTGGAGGAGAGTTTAGTCATTTAAAGTAGAAAAGGAAAACGTGCAAGTAACCTAATCGATTCTTAAGACTGAAAAGAAATGTCATAACGTTGGACTTCTCCACTTTTTTTGACAGACCCTGAATACGCCTATGCCAGCTTATCTTGCTTACTCATTTATTTTTATTCTAAAGAACGACAAAAATGTTTGAATAGTATACTGCCAGCCATGCACACTTTGCTCCAAATTTCTTCTAAGAGGCCTGCGTTTAGGTCATTGATGTGGTTATCTTACAGTTCATGTTGTATTTTAAGGCCGGAATGGCAGATATCTACAATTTTGTGCGCTATCTAATTTCTGAAGAATGCCTTTTTCTGAAAAATAAATACAGCTCTCATTCGTTCGTTGCATATTTATCTGCAATCGTTCGTTCGTTCGACAACCGCATGATCATTCTCGGCTTACGAACAAAGTGGGGAGAATCAAGAAAAACTGGAATAACCTGAAACATAAGTCTTTCCAGGAACATTCCTTATAACTGCCGATAAAAGTTCCAAGATTTACTTAGTTTGTGCGTATTTATTGTACAATCAAGAAATTTAGACTCCGAATGCCTCCATTTTTGAAATGTTTGACTGAATGAGGCATAACCAAAAAATGTTTTTCTTATCTTTATCTTATTTATTTCTGAATAAATAAATATTTGTGTGGCACTTAATCAAACAGCAGCCAAAATTTTATTCTTAATTTTGCGGATGGAACAATATTATTTAATACGCCATGGCGTATAAATATGTCCACGATACGCCTTTCTCTAGTGCAAAAGTGACTTTTACGAATTTGTCAATACTCGAGGTAGAAACGACCAGAAATTTTTGAAAATTCCTACACAGGGTTGCCACTCATAATCTTGAATAAAATTTTAGGACTTTTTAGGACATTTTAGGACAATTAAGGCTGTTTTTTTAGGATAAATCGGGAAAATTGGCCCGAATTTCCCGCTTAATTTTAGGACAAAGGTCCGAATTTTTAGGACACTTTGAGTTTTGGCACTCAAATCAAAAAAGTAAAATATCGAAATATAAGGGTTAACTAATCTATGAAAGTATACTTTTAAAAGTGAAACAGAATGTGAACGCTTTTATTGAAAAGTAAAACGAAACTTTGAAAACACAAGTAAAAAATAAAATTAAAATAACTAACGACTTGTTATTATCAGAAAATCCCTATTTTCCGTAGAACGTAGAACTGAACAATGGACTAGTAAAGGTACAAGGTCCAACTTAAATGTTTGGAGAAAAAGATTACTTGTTCTATACAGTTCGATAATTAATATACTAATAATCCAAAACCAAACTCCTAATTATTTCTTCGATTTTGGGTGATTTAACTTTGGTTAATTTCCACCTTAAGAGTTAATATTGAAGATAAGAGCAATTTGTAATCTTTGTGATGTAACCACTCATCTTTGAAACGACATTTTCTATTCTTATTTTTGGTTGACATTTTACTACTCTAAAACAATAGAAAGAGCATTTCACTAATAATAACCAAAATACTAAGGAAATACGGATAGAAACTTGACAATGATTTTTAGTAACTGGGTCATAAATACACTTGATATATCTCATTCTGTATACAGAGAAACATTGATCAGAACAAGTGCTGAACGCAAGTTCCGACCTCAGAACCTGAGCTTCAAAATGCCATTCTAACTAAGGAAAGCTTCCTCAATAATAAGTGAAAATGGAAACAAAGAAATCAAATACGAAACTTAACATAACCCTATATAACACTAAAATATAATGTATATGTAATGCAATGTATAGTTTGATGTAAGTTGAAAAATGTGCAGAATAAAAAGGAAGAGAAATCTTCTGTTTGCTGAAAACATAAAAACAGAAAATATTTATTTAGGACATTTTAGGAAAATACTCATTTTTAAAAAAATATTTAGGACAATTTAGGACATTTTAGGACATTGACAAAAATTTAGGCTTTTTTAGTTTTTTTAGGACCGGTGGCAACCCTGCTACAGAGTCAAAGTGTGGAAAAAGAAGATTAAAAATTGAAATGATCGAGACACACATAAGACCCACGTTTTGGATATTTTTAATGATATTTCCGCTTAAAAAACATTTACAACATTATCTGAGACTATCGCAGACGAGAAAAAAATTGTCGTAAAAACAAAGATTGCCCCAGTTATATATTCCCATAAGTTACAAAAATCCCAGATAGCCTCATTACAGACAATTGCCCTCTCCGAATACCCTTTTGGGTGAAAGAACATTCCCACAGACAGCTGTGCTGTGCAAGTTGGAGCAGGAGCAGGTAAGACCCAACAGAAACATTGGAAACAGCGAGGAAGAGCCATGGAAAAGTAAGAGTTGCAGATAGTTAATGGGGCGCCGCATTATTGGACGATATCCTGTATTTGTGACATATTTGACTAAACGCATGAAAGTATGGAACTAATCAAAGCAATTGGATTTATTTCATATTATCATGATACAAAAATTAATAATACAAATCGTTGAATCAAAAATGGAGAAACCTAATGTAAAAGGTCTATCACAAAAACCATCTGTTACCAGATCTATACACCTTTTCCGAATTTCCGTTTAAACGCCGTGTTTTCGTCTAGTAACTACACCCAGCCTCGTTTCAGATATCACAATTGCATCTAATTATTCCACTGGGAGTTTTAGTAATAGATATAATTACTAAGTAAGTTAAAACATTATTGAAACAATTAATTTCATAAAAACGAGGTTGGATGTACTGACTAGGTCAAAACACGGTGTTTAAATCTATATTAGGGAAAATGTATTAGAAGTCAGTTCCGAACAACTCGGATCAAAATATTGGATAACGAATGGTTTAAAAGGGCTAACCCGCTCATTTCTTATTGACTTATAAGATATATTAGAATGCACTTACACCGGAAGTTATTATTATTATTATTATTATTATTATTATTATTATTATTATTATTATTATTATTATTATTATTATTATTATTATAATTATAATAATAATAATAATAATCATGGCGAAATTTTTTACAGGATAACAAAAAATATTCACTTCTTTCTCAAATAACGAAATGAACCAAAAAGCTTTATGACTTGCCATTTTTCATGGTTAGCTCACGGAATCTATTCGACAAATTGAACAATGAGCGGGTCAGCCCCTTTAAAGAATTTAATACGCTCTCAAAAATTATTTTTTGATGCATTAACAATCAGTTTTACAAATTTTTCACGATCTATCGATGTGTGATAATTTATGAAAGTTGTCACAATTATAATCAGTTTTTCTCTGTTGGACAAACTACTATCTTAGCTCAGTTGTTTCCAGAACAGTGCAATTGCATTACGACAAAAACAGAACAAGAACTACAAGGGTGAAATCTCACTTTTTCAAATGCAGCTAACTCTGGAATCTACATTTTGAAACAGCGAAATTAAATAAATTATGATAGCACAGGGTTCAAAAGATATCAATGAAACATTTGGGCGTATCTGTTGGGCGAAGTCAGATAATTTTCCTTGATTTTCACTGATCGTCTGAACCCTGTAAGAAAACGTCAGTTTTTTTCATCATCACCAACTTCTACCAATCAGACAAAAATACTGACCCAACCCTTCTCCATATTAAAAAAATAAAAAATGTTCAAACCGGCACCGTGAAGGGATCCACCAGCATTGCCACTTTTTTCAAAAAAACTCGCAATGGATAGTGGGTTTAACAGAAGTACGAAAAAAATAAATTATGTACACGAATCTATATATATGTATATTATTATTATTTTGTCTCATTCGTTCGAAAATAAATATATTAGGAAATGTTGACTATCTTACGACTGGCTGGGCGAGAGAAGAAGATATGAAACCCATCACATGATACAACACGCTCTGCACTGTTCATTACATTACACTACACGCCCTGCTCCCATCATTAACTTTCACGTCATCTGTTTTGATTTTTCCGCCATTGGCAACAGCTCCTGGCTGATTTTTCAAATACTAAAAAAGCAAGAAAAAAACAGTATTACGATGTTGTTGTTTTTTATTTCCATTTCGTTAGATCGAGAGCTCGCAGAAAAAAAACCGTAACAACAGATTACCGATTGCAGGAGATTGACTTTGTATTTTAACCTTCCCCTCTCGTAAAAAGCAGCCGCTTGCATTGCTCGATGGAAACCGTCGAAGTCCTTTTCCGGCTTTTTACCCCATTCTGTAACTAGATTCTACAAAAGGGAAAACAGATAAACACTCATGATTACATATTCAGATGGACATGAATGAATAGAGGTCGCAATTATTACATGAATGCCAATCTGAAAAAGTCAGCGCAATTTCAAATAATTCGCGTAAGCTATCAACTTCTGCGCGTAAATTTATAAATTGAGCACGTAGCTAAATTTTCAACTTTTCGGGGTAAACTTTGAAGTGGATAACTGAACTGACAAAACAAAAATGAACAAAACAAAAGAATTACTTGTATGCGTTTCTCTTTTTCAAGCATTCGTTCATATCGTCGTTTGTATAAAATAACTTCGGATTTCAGCTGACCCATTTCTCCAATACTTTTATCACGAAATGTAGCTTGTCGTGCGGCCATTTTATTATTCTGCAGTTGCTCTTTTTGTCTCAATTCCTACAGAATCAATGCAGGTCAATACAGTTAAAACTGAAGCCAACTCAAAAGGTTTCTTGTTCAGAATACCAACATCCAGTACGCAAGTGACGATGGCTGAGATCAGGAGAGAGGAGATCATTGAAATCAAGAGGAAGTTCATTCAAACCAAGAGGAAAAGGGGAGTTGATACGTAACATAAAAGGGTGACTGGATAGTTGGGCTAAGTAATTTATCGAAAACCATTTTAAGATATAACCACCCTCCTAGATATACCTTTCTACTTTTATTACAATGCAATTACAACTCGGCGAGTCAACTCAAAAACAACTCGGCGAGTCAACTCAATTACAACTCGGCGAGTCAACTCAATTACAACTCGGCGAGTCAACTCAAAAACAACTCGGCGAGTCAACTCAATTACAACTCGGCGAGTCAACTCAAAAACAACTCGGCGAGTCAACTCAATTACAACTCGGCGAGTCAACTCAAAAACAACTCGGGGAGTCAACTCAATTACAAGAGGCAAGTCGACTCAGCAATTCTTCTCCCACTTAATCGTAACAAAGCACTCACGCTTGTGTACACAATGCTCTGAAAATAAATTCTAGGAACTGGAATGATACGATCGCAAAGCACCTCCCATACACTTTTGATGATGTAAAATCAAACTGTCTCATTTAACCATGTGAAGAGCCGAAGTGAAGGTGGGAAGAAGAGTTGGTTAAACCCGATGTTTACAAAAAAAACCCACAAAAACAACAAAAACAACAAAAACAAAAAATAAACAAATAAGCAAACAAACCTTAGTAGTCATCTTTGCTAACCTTTGGTCGGAGATCTTATCATTTTGCTTGCCATACAAATTAAATGATAGACAACCCATATCGAACCATTGCAAATGTTCCTCTGTTACCGCTGGAAACGAAAACACCTTCGAGAAGTTGAATTCCGGTGAAAGAGTATTAGATTTCACCGGAGTTTCGCACGGCTTCTCCTCATTGAAACTTTGGAATTTCACGTACAGCCCGTTGTTGTATTTCGTCTTTTGAACTTCGGCATTGCGAATGCTTACCTGAAGATAATGAAATAATATATTCCGTCAAACATTCTGTTCTTTTCAATAACATAAAAACTATCCTAATTTTAGCATACTAAAATGCTCCTAATCCAACTTGCACAGCAGTTGTCTGCGAATGGTCTTTCGCCCCAAAAGGGTGCATTCCAAGGGCGCAAGCGTGATTGCATATAATTTATGGTAAAACTAAAAGTGATTAACGGAAACTACGACAGGTTCCGAAAAAATGAGGGTCCCGTCACGGACCTCTAAAAATGAAATACCTTGAAATACAAAAGGGCAACACGGGTACGATTGAAAGGTCTTACCTTAAAGTGATACGGCTTTCCCATCAAATCTTTGGGATCGTCAACAAAATAATCTTCGTCTAGTGATTTCCCTTGTTGTGTACATGGTGCAACGTTGATAACTAAACTACCTTGTTCAGTGCCCTGTAAACAAAATAATAAAGATGGTATTGCATGATGTCAGTGTTCAATCAAACATGGGGGATAAAGGAACAAGACTAAAATTCAGTCGCGATATTTTAGAGAGAGAAGGGAACTTTGCATTTATTTTATCGAGGCTGGTTGCTCTGAGAGCGGCTGCAACACCTAGCTGATGTGGGCCTCCATTGACCATTCAGTTTCAAAGTCGGGAAATTCTGTGACGTTTTCCCAAAATCTGAACGGCTTGTACAGACCGCACCTGCCTGCAGTCTTAGCAGCAAGAAACTTGAATTTCTGAGTCATCACTTTAGCTACTAAAATAAACTGCTGCAGGTCAAGACTTGATTCCCAACGTTTTCTCCGTTGTAGTATCGTTTGTCATGCAGGGAGAATGGGGGGAGGGGTGGCCACTGTAAGCGTCGTTATAAGGTTAAATAAATTTCTGCAAACACATTCGTTTAAAGAATGTTGATACTTGAATGGAAATCAATAAACGAAATTTCTTTTCTTGCTTTACTCTACCAGCAAATTCATAAAATTTCGTTTCAGATTTAGATTTTAAGCACAGTTGAATCCTCTCAAGGGGGATATAAAAAGATATAAGACCCTTGACATAGGGGAAAGGTTCAACAGCCCGACTTAGTGAGTGTTCAACTCATTCAGGGTATGACTTAAAGGAATGTAAATGTATATGGAAAAAAAAATTTCTTAGCAACAAGAGCCACTAATCCGATCGGATAACGCTCTCGTCAACTCCCTTTATATCATTTTTACCTTGTAATCTGTAACAGCTAACTTATCGTCGAAATCCAACGCATAAGACAAACTTTGTAGAAAAACGTTTGCTGTTCCTATCAGCACGTCTTCTGGTGGCTCCCAAAACGGATCTTCCTCTTTCTTCATCTTCTTCAGATCTTCATCACCATCCAAGAAGCGTTGGTATAAGTCCTAAAGGAGAAATGTTTGCTGGATACTATATGGTATTGCTTTGGTGTTTTATAAAAATTGCAGATAAATTTACTTAGTGGCACTTTATACTCATGACAACACAAATAATTGTTATAGCCACAGAGTAATATTAAACAGTATTGCCAAAATGAGCAGTCAGTGGAACTATTAACTGTTTGGAGCTGTTTTGGAACCGACATTTACATGAGAAAACATGTAGAATACCTGCATAAGATATCGCCTGTTCGTAAACTTTCCACGATCCCACAGCCAAACATTTTCATTAAGCAGATTCTTCATTTTGACACAAACCCTAAAGACACACACAGATAATCAATTAGTATATAATTTTTTTTGGACCATTATTTTTCATATTTTCATGCAAAACTTCCTGATGAAGTGTTACCAGTCGATTACCACAAAGATTTACTTCACAATTGACTTTGAGTATATCCTTGATGGATGTTTTTAGATATATGTTATATAACAGTTATCATTCCATAAGGAAACAGTGAGGGAAATTAATCACAAGGACTGCAACTTTATACCAATGACACAGTAAGTACTTCGCATGAACAATGAGCACTATGGCATATACTGTTTGTTGTCTCCTCAGTGACCACTTGAAAATACGGATTACAAATAATAATGTCAACAGTCAAACCTCTATAGCAGACACCATTAAGACCAGAAAAATGTGTCTGCTATATGGAGGTGTATGTTGAAGTAGAGGTTTGGACTTCAAGGAGAAAAGGCTTCTTGCAAAACGTTGTCCGCTATAGAACCAAATCAGACATGAAGCAAATAACTGTTGAATTCTAGAACTATAATTCATGTTGTGAGTTAAGATTCACTTCTTACTTGGTTCCTTTATCTCCACCTCCTCCTTGTGCAGCACCAGATATAAGAACCACTTCAAATGACCTATAGTAAATAATGTGAACCAAGCATTATACATCTCTGTAAAGACAAAACAATTACTTCGCTTTCTACAATGTTTTTCCAGGGGCAGTTATATGATTTGACAGTTCTTGAGACTTTTCATGTGTTTATGTTAAAAAGACCTTTTAACAGATTAATTTATGTGGCTTACATTTTCTTGTCAAGTTCTTCACTTACAGCATTCACTTCACTGACCATAGGTAACAGCTCTAAAACTTGTTCTTGTGCCAGTGCTTGATCTAGAAAAAAATTTGTATCATTTGATTTATAAGCCGACTGATAATACCATACAATCATACACTTTGATTGGTTCTTAAAATATTTACTACAAGTATTATGTAAACATGGGAGAACCTTTTGATAAGCCAGCACTTCCACCAGTTGAAAAGCCTTTGGCTTGGGCAATTTCTTTATTGGCAAACTCCCAATCTACAGTATCTGGCGAACCTTCACCCTTCTCCGCGTTCAATGGGTTGATAAAGAAATACATGTGATTTGAGCCTGAAATAGTTACGGAGAAATAATTATAAATTGATAAGGTAGTGTGTGTTAACCATGTTTGCATAAAATTTGAATAAACCAAAAGTAAGGCAGATTTCCATTCCCGAGCGGGTATCAAACAATGAAGTAAATTTCACATCTCACTGTTACAATTCTCAGCCAGCAGACAAAGAAATTACTGTTTCATCTCATAGGAATGCTTATGAGTGTTAAACAACACAGCACAAAAACTACTACTAAGTATTTATTCCATATTTTTATTTTTTATTTTCTGCCTTTAGTCTTCATAATTTTATAATGACTCTGAATTAACCATCAACAGAAATTTTGGAAATGTTCCTGCTTGAATAGGAATCAACTTACCGAACAGAACACGATCGTTATGCTTTAGTACTTGCTCGCCAGTAATTGGAACACCATTGACTTTCGTCTTTGCACCAGGGCTTGCCGGTTTAACAGTAACCTCATTTCCTTTGCGTGTGATTATTGCATGTTCACTGCTTATACTGCAGGGGAAAAAATGAAAGACCATAACTTAACTGTTTCAGCCTGTATTTTTAAAGCATTTGAATCGAACAGTTAATTGTGTAGAAAGAAACCTTATATCGACAGTGAACATTCGAACTTCCCTGAAGAACTTTCTTGTTTCGTCTTCAATTTTACAATTGATGGCTATGGCTTTGTAAAGAATTTACCTTAAACCTGTCATGGGAATGTCGGGACTGGAGTCCTTTCGTCCAATTCGAATTTGACCTATATGAAAAAAAATACAAAAACATTAAGGTTACTGTAAAGGAAAAACTGTTTTTCTTTATCACTCGATATTTCATTAAATCTTAAATAATGGAATAAAACTTTTTTATCTAAAAGAAACTTTTTTGGAAAATTGAGCTCAATATATAAAGCTACTATTTTCACTCATCGATATCCTTTCACACAACCATAAATGTTTTTGATTTGAAAATTTCTTCTTTCAGAAGTTGCTTACGAAAATCGCGTGTCACCGTTTTTTAAAGAAAAGATGCATTCATTTTTTCGTTACTCAAATAAATTTCTTCAACCATTATGCTTTATTGTAAAATAAGTTTTGAAGGGTGAGATGCATACTATATAGAAAGATGCATACTATTGTGATATTTTGAGATTTTTCTATTTTTTCCTTTACAGTAACCTTAATATAGTTCCAAAACCAATTTTAGTGTTGATATTCATCTAAGTGAAAGACAGAGTGTTCCGAAAAGTAATTCATTGAAATGGAAGTAGAAATTCAACTGACCTTCCTTAAAGAAATGTTTGATAACACAAGATAACATGGGGTCTTCATTAAGATTCACGAGGTGTGGTGTTGTTTTAGCTTGTTGTTCCTTCTTATCAACTTCTACTATCTCACTACGAGAAACTTTCAACTGAAAAAACAACAACAGAGTCATGTATAGTAGTTCCAAAGTTTATTTAGGAGTCTAGTATTTTTGATCCATTTTGAAGTGCAAAACATATTGATAGAATTTCCTTATTACTTTATTGGTCCAGTGTTAGAGTGTGTTTATACGATAGCCGGCAAGAAAAGGCGACATGAAATTTTCATTACAGCATGAAATGGTGTTTTGTTTACATTTAATTTCATGTCGCTTCAAAACTCAAAATGCCTGGGTGGCTGTACAGATGACAACCCATCAGATTTTCACAAGAAATCGTTTTTTTATTGTGAGCATGAGTAGTTTACAAAATTTGAAATTTTGACACCCGAACTGAGATTTCATGTCTTTCTTTTTGATCGACATGAAAATCAACCTCTTACAAGTAAACAGTATAAAGGTTTTAAAAAGAAACAGATTTTTGAAAAATCTCATGTCACTCGACATGAAACCTCATGTAAACAGCCTCTAATAATACTGCAAAGACCATGATCCTAGACATGAAGGATTATTTCATTAAAATTTTTCAATTTTAAATCTAAATGTTGTTAGTTGAACATGTACCCTTGAAACTCCAGATCAATTCTAGATCCATAAAAAGAAAGCTGATTGGCTAAACTACAGACTTGTAAGATGAAACAAGATTTGCTTGATTATTAATTTTGGGGTTGAAATACCTTATCATCCCAGTTCATCATGGCATCTGCATTTGCATCTAGTTGTGCTCTAATTTCCTCTTCCATTTGCTTCCTCATAGCAGCTTTTTCTAAAATCAGATATATAATCATCAACTGTACAAAATTACACGGATCTGATTGACTTCGACAGGATCTGAAGGGTACAATAAATCGTTAATCGTACTCTATAGAGTACAAATGACATTTTAAAATACATTATGCAGACTAGTTTTCTTGAGGAAGCAATCTAAACTTAAATCTGTTTTACTGAATGGTTGCAGGGAGAGTTTTGTTTTCCTTCTTTTAGATAATTGTCTTGTCTTTTGAATCGCTAAACTTCTCTGCATAAATAAAAAGCAACCATTGCTTATAAAATTAATTAATAATAATTTATGGATTTATCCTTGCTACTTGTCATTTATTGTTAATTGTATTCCAAAACATGGGATTACTAGTATTAATCATTTCAGTTTACAACATAACAAGAAAAGGATCCATAGTATCAAACTAACTTATGCCATAAATTTGTTACTTGAATAACTGCAAACAGAAAAACACCTTTTTTATACTGAATTTATGAGAAATAAACTTCTCATAATATCATTTTTATCTGAAATCTTCAAAACTTTTCGAAACTTGTGTCATTGTTAGATCTATTATTCAAATACAATTTTATGGAGGTGATGAACAAATCTGAATGCTTTCTTAAACTTTTAATAAAAATGAATACCTTCTTCAGACATGGCACCACCTCCACCACCTCCACCACCTCCACCCGCACCAGCCATGAGTGCGGAAAGGTCACCACTCTGCATAGCTTTTTTTAATTTCTCATTCTCTTCTCTCAATTCGCGAATCAACTTGTCCATAGGATTTTCGTTAACAACAGCTTTATTTTTGATCTTCTTAGCACGATCAGCATACCTGAAAATAAGTGAACATTATATAAATAGTATTGTCCGACAATAAAGGAATAACAAAACTTAATCTGTAAAGAATTTGCTAGAATATATTAGAGTCCAGTGATCCTTAAACACTAACAAAGTGGTTCTCAGGATAAAACTCACAAACCAAACTGATGTATTTACCTCAAGGTGCCGAGTGTCTCATCGTAATTGATGTCGGCAGGGGAAAGGGCAGCAATCATAATTGTTTTACTGTTTCCACCCAAAGCATTTTGTAACAATTTAGTCAACACAGAATCACGATACGGCACCAATACCTTTTTTTTACCCATGGATAGGTCTGCAAGTGCAGATATGACATTTCCAAGAGCTGACAAAGATTTGTTGATGTTGGCACCTTCCTTTAGACGATCACCAGTGGCCCCTGTTGAATCCGCACGTTCAGAACCTTAACGAAAAAAATATTTTAAAAATTAATATTTAATGATTGTAAGCAAAATGAGATGCCCTAGTGTGCAGAAGGATTTCTGGATTGCTGCAGATAACATACATGAGCTCCCCTTTAAAACCAAAACGTGTTTAACCTGGAAAGATTAGTTGGTGTATTCACTTTTCTCATTTTTTTTTATAGAAAAGCAAAATCAAATAAAGTTTAAAGACCTTAGAAATGTCCGAGAAATAAAACAGAAGCGTTTCAAAAACATTTATTCAACATGCAGAAATATCTTACTCATAAATAATAGGAGAAAGAATACTTAAACATTTAATTTTCATGCAATTTAAATTATCAAGGGGGTATTTGCAACAGTCGATATGTTAATAAGTTATCTTATAGCAACTGAAAAGAAATTTTTCTGAATTTTCTGAATTTTTCAGGCTGTACGATAGCACACTCTTGTAGATTTTTTGAAAATCGCTCTAAGTTTTGACAGTATTAAAAACAAGATGCACCAGTGAAATTTCTGATAATCCAGCTGTAAAGATTCAGAAATGCCTTTGAAAAATAAAGCTATGTTTAAAACACAAGCATAAGCTAAAATATGAACCTAAATCTGACGAAATACATTAATAATAATTGTAGTCACAACGAAACAATGGAGGAAGCTGTGCCTAATCCAGAGTTCAACATCACCAGAACATACACACTAATCATTAAAATCTGTTTAACGGAACCTCTTAACCTATAGAATTATCTTATAGATTTCCACACTGCACCGGAGTGATCAAAATTAGGATCAAAAATATTTTAATTTTCATTCCAGAACAATGTCATTTCGATTTCCATATCGGATTCAAATGAAAAGATTGGATCGAAAGACCAAATGGCAACAAAAATCGCTCCTGAATGAATTCAAACTGTTAAATTTCTCTCCAAGTCTCTTAATTTTTTCGGAATAAGCATTTAAAGAATTGTAAATGTTTGATTATCAAAACTAAACACAATATGGAATATATAAAATATGAACAAAATGCCAGTTGAAATATATTTCTTGCTTTCGCAAAAATCCAAAAAAAATGTGTATTTAAAAAAATTAAATAAATAAAAATTGATTTGGTATGATTAATGAATGTTTTTTGTGTCACAAAAGAAAGAAAAGGAAGGACTTCTTACCTGCTAAATCAACTAAATTTATTACACTACTTTTCTTGGTTTCCTGTCCCATATCGTTCTTTTCAATTTGATCAAATTGTATTGTAACTACAGTATGTGCACGCGAGCTGGTGGCGTTCATTTGGGTAGAAGCCACTGTTCTGTTTGCAGTACCTGCATAAAAATAACGACGTTTGTCATCAATCATTTATGGAGACTTATATCCAGGGAGATATCATGGTTCTACAATTTGTGATGGCAATTCAAAAATTGTCATTTTCTGAGAAAAAATAAGGTGAATAAAACAAACAAAAAGTAGGTTAAATTGAATTAAAATAAAATAAAAAAAAGCAACTCCTTATAGGAAAGCATAGACCTGGAAGAATATCTAAAGTTTTCCGTTCTATAAATTTTGGCGATAACAACAAAAATAATGAGGGTGGCAGATTTCCTAACATAGTCATTTTTTCCTGTACCTTCTTCTGTTCTTGCTTCTATTTCTTTGTAGCTACCAACAGCAACAAACTTCAGGCCTTGTACATAAAACGCACCAATCTTTGGATTCTGACGGACCTAAACAGACCCAAAACACAACAACTGAGGTGAAAAAATATGTTGCCGGTTTCACTACGATAGATATGTTTTTTAAACCAAAGAAATAGAACTCACCTGCAAACCTCCTTTCGGGTTGTCTTTTGTAAGTAAATCACGAACTTGTTCATTATAAATTTCCAACATACTAAACGTCACCTGGTATTTCTAAAGTAGTAGATGAAACAGTTAGAAGGTTTGAAAAATTACAGGGTTTGTTTGAGTTGAAGCATTAGACTTACAATTCCAGATGTATTTCCTTCGATGATTTTAAATAACTCATCACAAGTAATTGGAACAATACCCCTTAAATAAATATGGTAAAAAATTCATCAAAGATTTTAAAAGATATCTATAGCAGTACAAAGGGCCTTTTACACATAGCAATAGCAAATAACATACAAATACTTACACAATGTACTTATGTATTATGTGTAACAGCTAACATGATACATTGTGTATAAACTTGTAGCAGAATTTTTGCAAGTTTAAATGACATATAGCAAATAAACAAAAGAAATTAATCTGTATCAGGTGTTCACAGATCAATGATTTCAGGTCTTTTGGTTTCACATTAAAATTAAGCAATTAAATGTTACCTTTTCATAAATCCAAGTTAAAGTGATGTTGATTTTTTTTTTCAAACATACAGAAGAAAAATTTTGTGATAAATGGGAAGACAATGAAGAAATGCAAAACAAATTTGAAAGAAAGTCTGATTGGTAGACCGATGCTATGGTTAACTCTTCGATTACCAAATGGCAAATGCATGATTGCTTATTTAATTAAAAGTGAAATTTGGCATTGGAACAAATTTTTACTGAATCGCAACTTCCCATCATGAAGATTTAAAAGAAAATTGGGACTACAATTTTATAATGGACAAGAACTTTTATCTAAAAAAAAAAGCAGTGCTGGATCTGACGAGATTTTCACTACTCCGCTGTGCGCATTTTTGATGATTGTGGACAGGTTTTTATATAGTATCCAATATTTATGTTGTAACCTTAGCTTGGCCTGTTTAAGAACCATGGTGTCACTCAGAAGAGTTTTCTTTTTTCCTTCTTTATCCACTACTTTGTTTTGCTTTTATAGCAAGGGGGAGTGATAAAATTGCAATTACATCTTCCTCTTCGCAAGCCATTTTTAAAATGAGCGTGCAAAACTTATAAACAAAATGAAAACTTGCGTAAGTATTTGTATGTTGCAAATTTTGCTACATGTAAAGAGGCCCTTAATAAACATAATTGGAAAAAAACTATATAACATAATTAACATAATTAAAGGCAACACACATAGCAGTTTGGAAATATACATTGACATACATAATACGAAAATTGTTTACCTAGACCAGAATAAGATGAATAAAAGGACTTACTTGTTTGGTCCATAACCGACCATGGAGTAGCTTTTCCCTGCACCAGTTTGTCCATATGCAAACAAAGAACAATTAAATCCTGTAAAAAAACCAAAAAAACATCAGAAGTATGCAGAAAAAACTGAATAGCCATGAATCTGTTCTACTTTGAGAGGCAAAAAGCAATTTCCAGTGGAACAAAAGTGGCTCCGTTATACTTGGCACTTGAACACGAGTTTGAAGTGTTTCAATCTTATTATACTATAATATGATAAGTTTGCAGCCTGGTTGTATGCCTCATATTTAGTGTAGCCACTGAAATTGTTTTGCAGAATAAGTTTTTCTTTCCATATTAGTATAGAGGAACATCAGGAGCAGTTTTTTGCTTATCCTCATGTAGCTAGGCAAGTTCATTGTAAGGTGTTTGATTTTATTTTTCTATTTTGTTTCAGATTAGAAAATTGCAATGAGAATATATTAACTTCAAAAATTTTTGAACGTTTTCTATTCAACACTGCGTGAGTCTAAAAATTATAACGGCTGAAACTTTTGTAATCCAAAATTTTTACTACGGTAAAAATTCAAAAATGAAAGAGGGTTTCACAGTCATGGAGCTAAAAACAAGATTGATCACATTATTTGTTTGTATCTGTCATCATTAATGAAAATCACTTTGTCCATCTCTGAAAGATCTTTGCTCTTTTTTTCCAAATGTTCTTCCATTATATGATAATATATAACACTAGCTGCCCAGGTAAATCATTTTTACCAATTCAATCTTGGTAGAAGTTGCAGTCTACATGGCCGGCATATTAAAAAAAGAACTTCTGAATAAAAAAACCCCACCTAAATGTCACTACTTCTGAAATAACTTTATTAGTCTTGTCACAGAGATAAACCTTCATAGTAAAACTGAAGCAAAAATATAATCATACCTTGTCTATTTGTATGACACACCACACTTATACAGTTATTATTAACAACTTTTAACTAACTACTTTATCATATGTTCTTGACTATCTTTCTTTTCTTATATTGTGAACCAACGAAAATGTAAACATTTGACGTAATACAATGGTTTCCCCTATACTAATACGAATACAGATGCAGAAACCGTTGGCACATTTATCTATTCAACAAATATGACGTTTTTTTGTTTTTTCCCTTTTTTCCTAAGAACTTACAACCAGGGTTAAAACTCTAAAAGTATTAATGTAGACTATCTGCCGAGGCAATGTCGCTCTCGCCCATGAAAACTTTCAGTGTGCGTTCTCCCAGATGAGGAAAAAATAAAATTTCGTAAAGCTGTTTGAAAGTACTACCAACTTATAGAACTCGAAATGCTGATCAAACAAACAAACAAACAAAGAATCGGATATTAATATATAAGATATCATATATATGAAATATATGTTTAAAATGAACTAATTTTGCTTTTTTATAAGCCTGTGTCTTGTCCAAAAGTTTTGAAGAATTTGTCTGCAAATAGGGTCAAAATATTTCTGAAATTAGTCCTAAAATACTTTGTTCAAAATTTTTCAGTTTAGTTTTCGAAAAGGTTTTCGAAGTTAAATGAAAATGGCTTGTGAATGTGTAAAACATGGTTTTGTATCATAAAATACACAAGTAGAATTTGAGTTTCAGAAGATTTGAAGAAATTGAAGAATAAATATTAGTTTGAAAGACAGAAATGTCAGAAGGTATGATGTTTTTGTTCGGTTCAGTAAAATAGGTTGTAAGTAAAAAATCAACTTTAAAAACTCACGTTTTTTTCTTAATACTCATGAATTAAACTGAAATTGCACTTGCATCCATGTGATTACTAGTATGTAATAAATTTAAGCCGAATCAATTGTAGTACCCAGGTGGGAAGAAAAGGTTCTCTAATTTTAGTTAACACTTATTATCAAAAAGTAGTATAGGGTGTAAAAATATATCATGGAGGCAAAACGTAAATTATTTTTACACACTGTACTAGTATGCAACTACTATCTTTATTAGCAGCACAAACACACACACACAACATTTTAAGTATTGATTGAAATATTTGCAGTAAACAATGAAACAAACTTTCGAGTTATTTTTGTATCGAAGCTACAATATGGTAACCCACACTTACCTAGTATGCTTCAATCAGATGTTATGGATGTTATGGATGTGAACTTTCTAAACTGGATTAAGCTGTTACCTCCTGTCTGTTCAAGAACTAAACTGAAGTCTTTACATAATTCAGTTACTTTGCATTCAAACATCAACCAACCACTGTTTTTATTCCAAATGAATGACGAATTCTGTTCTTTACCTCAACAGAAATGAAAAAGAAATAACTGACACAATAATATTCATCATGGTTACAAACCTTGAACCGCATTGTTTAGCACACCCTGACCAAGATCATCAAAGACGTTTCTTTGATCTGCATATTTTGGAGAGTCACCTACAAAGTTGCCTGCATCATCGGTATGAAACTGGTCATGTGACCTAAGAATGAAGTAAACTGAATGAAGATCATAGTAATCATCATGGATGTATAATGTGTAATAACAATTTTTTAAATTTTCATATAAAGGTTTATAAAAGTGGAAACAAACTTACCAATATGAAAAATCGAATGAAAACTGAAAAGATAAAGAACAGAAATTAGAATGGAATGTTATTAAATGATAACAATAATATATTAGAACTATATAATAACTATATAAGCACAAAAAAATCAATCAATCAAGTCTTACCTCTTTTGGTGGTTGAGCTATAATACAAAATCAAAAACGTTAATTTAAGCCTATTATAATATTTTATTTTCTATTTCTCAACTATCATAAATGTATCCAAACATCTAAACGATATATTTTTCTGATTAAAAACTAATCAGTCTTTATTTTGCTGATATTTCTCTTACAGCCATCACTTGATTGCCATCTCCCTTAATTGCTCCACGCTATGAATGAAACTAAGTCTTACTTGGGTTGTCTGGATCTGTGATGCGAGTCATCGCGCCCACCATATCGATACAACATTTTGATCCTCTTTCTTTTTCCCTAGATACCAGGAAAATAAACGTCAATGTAATCAATTATCACAAACATGACTTGACATCCAGGGTTCAAGTATTTATATTTTTAAATGTTTTTGGCTCAGAGATTATAAATCTTATTGACCGTATCTAATATTTTGTAAGAAATACTCTAATATTCGCAAGTTATTTTTTCTTCAGTTTAAAACCATTAATGGAAACCAGCGAGTGCAATTTTGGGGGATTTTTTCCCGAATGAAAACAATATTAAAAATGAATTTATATTACAAAAAAACCCTGAAAAAGAGATCATTTTTCTGCAGTGCTGGTGCAATGGATAATTCCTTTGAGTGCGACTACTGAGACCCATGGTCCCAGTCTCAGTCATGTCATATCTTGATACTTCACTACGATGCGCTTTAAAAGCAGCGTATCAGTCCATTTGGAGCCATTGACTGACTGCACACTGGCTTTCGGGCAATTTGGAGCAATGTTATACGTATCTCTGGCAGTAAATCAACTTCCTAGTTGCAAGTCGGCAGGCAGAACAGCCAACCACTACAGATGGAAGCCCTATGACTTAAAACTCAGGGTTATTTACTTACTTACATCATCAAATTAAGCAGAAAATACAAAAATGCAGATAAAGCGAGGTAAGGAAAAAGAATAATATATTCGTGAGACAGGAAGCAAAAAAAGAAGACAAGAAGACATGTGCTGTCTAATCACAAGCCCCTTTCATTGAGCTTGTACACGTGTTTGAAAATCTATTTCATACTAATAATATTATTTGTGACATTTAATGGAAAGGAGAAAGAAAAAGAAAGAAAAAATAAGAAAACATCAAAATCAAAATCAAGTGGTTTTTAAATCACGATACTTTTAAAGTTGTCTGATTAATATTCCTTGAATGGTAATCAATAACAACAACAGTAAACAATGGATTATGTTTGACAAATGCAAATCTCATTAAAATATAAAACCAAATACATTTTGTGACTATTAATCCAGGATTAATTTGAATTCTTTCTTGAGAGGTGGTTTGTATTTTTACTGCAATACAAAAGTGGAAAACCTGATTATAAATTTGAAAGAAGAAATTTTTTAAACCCATACTATTCATTAATTTCATATTTCATGTTTGTGTTAAATGATTGAAATATGGAGAACGTTTGGCAGTATTTCATGACGTCTTGACTGTACAATGATTATATTAAGACAAGGACATTGTATCTGTGTTAAATGTGACATTAGGTGTAGTTTCAGTGTTTTCCAAAAAACTTTGTAGTGACATAATTTTTACAATCTAAGACCATTAAAACCAACTTAACTTTTTTTTATTCTGTTGCATTGTAAACAAACTCACTACAAAATGGCAAAACTAATAACGAACATTAAATAAAAATAATGGATAGAAATGATAATGAAATAAGAATAAATAAAGTTAGGAAACATAAAAAAAAACTTGTTTTGAATTTTTTATCAGCCATATAATACGTGATAGTAATGCATAATTTACAAAGTTTACTTGATTTATTTCGAAGAACAGTTAAAAATAGAATTGCAAAATAATGAAAGTGTGATTCTAATGTTTTATATCACAAAACCACAATGTGTTAAATTTTTAATTCAAATTCTTTCCCCTAGTGTTAAAGAGGTTAAATTGTCTTTTGTCTGATTAAGCAAACGTGCAAATATATATGCTAAACAGTATAACATTTTATTTAATATGTTTATATTTTATGAAACTAGGGAAACTGGCTTGAAAAACAATCACAAAATCAAAGTTATCAATTAATACACTTTTACAGAATTTCTGTTGAAACCATTGTGTTTTTGTGTAGTCAGTATAATAAACCCTTGCGTTTTATGTATAAATTTATTGTTTCACTGGTTTTTTGACTTTGTTAATTAGCAATAACCTCTATTATTCCAACTCCCACTTGAATGATAGGTTAGCCTTTTTTGTAAAAAATAGCTTTAAAGAAAATGTTTAGGTGAACATTGTAAAATTCTCACAGTAGGGACATTTATTTTTACCATTCATAAATTGCATGCCAATGCTTGAGTTTTAGCGTACTACTAACCACAACTTACTGCCTTAAGAGATTCTTAGAAAATCATAGCAAAAATTGTTTGAAGTACATGTAATGTATACTGGCATATTTGACTCAAAACCGGTAGAAAATGTTTATGTTTTTAATAAGAAGTGGTCGATTTGCCAGTCAAAGGTAACAAATTCTATTCTTTTGACAGGAAGGTCACTTCAGGCAGTTTTCCAGGATAAATGTAAACATTTTTCTACCTCTTGATTTAATTCAATGAGGAATGGCAGCATTTTGATTGACATTTCAACGCTCATTGAAAGACAGATATGTCATAGACAGAAATTATTTCTATTCTCAATAAATTTATTTATTTTTAATATTTTTTTATCTTTTACATCACAAATAACTTTAGCCACACATAACAGATGGGTTAAATATAACAGATGGGTTAAAGCTTACCTGCCATTGAACGGCCTAACACGAACTGCAACTTTTACTCTGAAAGAAATAAAGGATAATTAATAATGTCATTTAACAGAGATCACTGCAAAACAAATGAAATTGCCAAAATATTTGACTTGATTTGAAGATATCTAAAGGCAGGACTACTGATACTAATGTTATTTTCACTAGACTTCGTTGTAGGTTTCAATTTGACTCGTCAAAATACAGGATAAGATTTTTTGGTCCATTAATTTCTTCTAGTTGTCTTTTCCATTTTAACAAAAATTAATATCTTAATTTTATGATGAAATCAGTTACAAATTCAAACATCTTGTAAACATTTGATTAGGATTCAAATGTCATACTCCTTGTAGGCAGCAACATATGTGTGATATCGTTATTTTTCACCAATGATTATTTTTAAATTCAAGTCCATTTGATTTTGAATGAAATTTTCCTGAAAGACAGCATTTTACTGAAAATATTTTTGACAAATTGCAAAGTTTTGTTTTGTCCTGATAAAAAGTTTAAAAAATTGAAGAAATCGTGTGACACGTGTGGGGTAAAATATGGTTTTGGTGGTGGTGTTTTATAGCTAGCTAAAAGAGTAATCACAGCACTTGCAAAAACATATAAAAAGAATAACTTTAAATGAAGTTAAAATCTAACTTACGATTCTGCCATATTGAAATTAGCTTGACCGATACAAAATTACATCATATGAGTCTCACAATTCAAAAGTCTTTAGATTTATAAAAGTTAAAATTATTGCATTCCCAGACTACTCCGAAGTTATTTTGTTGCCATCTAAATATAAACTTTCGATTTCAAAAGCTAGCACTTCAAACTGCAAATCGTATAACACAAAACATCAGCCTTGTCTAAATGTTTTGGTTTGTAAGACAACTTTACTAGTTCTCATATGGGTAGCTATTTTGCAAAATATTATTTTCAACTCATCAGTACAGTTATTGTAATAAAACAATTGATGTTTATTTAAGTAAAAATGATCTAAACAGTTTTCAGCGTTAATAATGCTGTGTATTCGAAGTGCGTACGGAATTCCTCCGTCTCTATGCATTCAAAGCTCCAGAAAGTTCAATAATTATTATGAATAAATCTACTTTGCTACAGATATTGTGTGATAACCAAGATGGCTACTTTCGATGAAGCTTTATTACTTCTTAAGTCGCAAAAAGATGACCGATTGGAATGCATAAATTCGGCGGTGGAAGTTGCTAACAGTGCAGGTCGAGTTAGTATCTAATTAGGATTTTAAGTATATGCTTTTTTTGTTGAATGAAAACTGTTTTCTCATAATTTTGACTTGGATCAAATCTGAATTTCTCCAAAAATATCAGCTTACGTAAAGCTAGCAGCTGTACCTAACAGCCGTACTTTAGCCGTACCTTACTAGATATGCGTATTTACAATAGATGAGTGTATTTGTTGCAAAACAAGTAAATAATTCCAGATAATGAAGATGTCCTAGCCGGTTAGGGATCCCCTTACGGCTTAATGGAAATTAAGTATGACTGACCATGGATATAAGTACAGCCTGTCTGAGGGTCTTAAGTACGGCTAGCTGGTAGTGATGACTCAATAATGTAATAGGTATGTTGATCATCAAGAAGAACAAGACAACATATTAAGAAATAAAAAATAAGATATTTCAGTTCAAAAAAACGGACAACAGTTTGTCAATACTCTACATATCAAAATAAAGCTAACTCAAAACAAACAGCATTAGGATTAGGTACGGCTAAGTAAAATAAAGGACGGCTGGCCAATATTCGTTAAGTTAAACCCAAAAATTAAGTACGGCTAGCGAAAATAAAGGACGGCTGGGCAGTATTCCTTAAGTTAAACCCAAAAATTAAGTACGGCTAGCGAAAATAAGGTACGGCTAGGTAAAATAAAGGACAGCTGGGCAGTATTCCTTAAGTTAAACCCAAAAATTAAGTACGGCTAGCGAAATAAGGTACGGCTAGGTAAAATAAAAAATGTCTGGGCAATATTCGTTAAGTTAAACCCAAAAATTAAGTACGGCTAGCATTAACCGAAAAATTAAGGACCGGTATTTAAAATAAGAACGGTTGAATTCAAAATAAACAAAACCAATGGGGTAAGGGAAAATATCGACATTTAAAAAAGTTCGGGAAGGGTGTATTAATAGGTGTATTTAACTAAAAAAATTGGATGTTCGGTATCGTCACTATTTTAAATATCTTCGTCAGACTTGTCAGCATTGTATATCGTTTCCAACTGTCCCACCAAATCAGCAAAAGACATATCCGATCTTAAAGATATGTATCGCAATGCACATAATTCCAGAAGAAAGATGTCGATGTAATCGAATGTGGTAAATAACGAACCGGAGATAACAGGGATATGTACAGGCCAGTTGTGTTCTGAATCAGTCAGTATGACTTTCAATCCTGCATCCAAGACATTTAAAAATGTTGTGGGAAGAAATTTGGTCAAAGCCTGTTTCTTTGAAACAGCTAAATCTATTCTTCCCATTACTTTGCGGCATTTTCGACTTTCCAGGATACGCTTGATACTTTCGTTAGGACTTGTCGCACAACAATGCTTACGTATAAAGGAAGCTTCAGACGAAATAAATTTTAATATGTGTGAACATAGTGAATCTGGAGCTTCACACGACACCTTACTGTTATAGACATGCCTCATTTTTTTAATAACCATTTTTGTGTCTATGTTCTTCGCAAACAGCTGTCCGTCTGATGCAATGAAACATATCAAGTTCGAATTAAGATCTTAATTCTTAATTCGGTTAGCCGTACCTAATTTTCGCCAGCTGTACCTAACTTTCTTCAGCCGTACCTAATTTTCGAGTCAGTCATACATAATAAACACAAGCCGTAGCTTAATTCGGCTAGCCGTACCTAATTTTCGCCAGCCGTACCTAACTTTCGCTAGCCATACCTAATTTTCGAGTCAGCCATACATAATATACACAAGCTGCACCTTAATTTGGTTAGCCCTACCTAATTTTCACCAGCTGTACCTAATTTTCGAGTCAGCCATACATAATAAATTCAAGCCGTAGCTTAATTTGGTTACCTAAACTTTTGTAGTTAAAGGCTCGTCTGAATAAACAAGGCATACCTATATTTTACACACACTAACCCAGATAAATTTAACAAGGTTTACACCACGAACTTAGCTGGTTAAATTTAAAGGGGGATTCCCTTCAAACACTTCGACGATGGAGTACAGCTTTTAGTACCATCGAAGTTCTACCTAAAAGACGAAAGAAAAGTTAATTGTACTCTATCTCTTAATTACTCTATCACTACACTACTCCTTTCAAACTGTTAGAAGCAGGTTTATATCACACAGACTCTCAAATTAACAATTTTCTTAAGTACGGCTAAGGTACGGCTGTTAGGTACGGCTAGCTTTACGTTAGCACAATATCAATTAACACTCTCTACAACACAACACGTCGCTAGAAGAGCTAAAAATTTGTTTGTGGCGAATTTTATAGTTTAGTCCATTTCGGTGCTGTTTCCTGTTTGTACCGCCCTCCCTATTTAATCCATCATTCATTCCCAACAGCAACGTTCTTAAAAACAACATTGTGTGTTCCTTTAACAGAGAGTGTTGCTGTGCCGTTTGGTGGTGTTGTCTGTTTGTTGTTGTGTGTGTTGTGTTGAGAACGTGAGAGAGGATGCCAATATAGACAAGATCCTGTAGCCATTATGATTCTATATATTGTGATTATGATTATTATGTCAGCTGTCAGAAAACCCCACTTAATTCGCTTACTGCGCTGATGAGGGGAAGAGCATATATATGAAAAATTGTTTTTTCTTGACAAAAATCTGTTCTCTCTGGTTAAGCAAAAATATACAAACTCAAATAGAGTGCCTACTCCCCCTTACGGCTATGTGCGTGCACCACTTCTTGCCGCTAACTGTAACTTTGATTGTTCCTTTCGCTCGTTTAAAAACATAACAAATCAAACAAAACTTATTATTATCTGAAAGTATAGACATTCAGCTATCATTATAGAAAGTTTCAGAGTGAATCAATAAATACTTACTAATTTATAGGGTAAACTCTAACATCGAGTTGCGATCATCGTGAAAAAAATATTCAAAATATTCAAAAAATAAACGCTTCCAAATACACAGTGTTATAAATAACGGAACAGATTCTGTAACCATGGGTCCTTTCTCCGTTATTACAACAAACTTTGATTTCAGCTTGATTATTCATACAGTTAAATCTTTCTCACAGACATTCAATTAGCTCCAAATCCAGCGGTGAGTATCGCTCATAGATTCACCATTTAAGAAAACGTGAAACTAGTTTTATAAAACTTGCCAACCAAAGGGCTGGTGGTCATTAACAAACTTTATTTCATAGATGCTTTTAAGCAATGTGTCAAATTCTATAGGTTTAATCTAGCGTGTATCCATCCAGTGACAGATCTCCACCACACTAGTTGGAAAATGCATGGCAAATGGGTGGCAGTGTGGAGATTCTGGTTAAAAGAAGGTAATTTATAAGTTCGTGTAACTAAAGGGGGTAGATCAGTGTGAATGAAAACTTTGTGTGTGAAAAATTGTGACTTTTCCGATTTCTAAATCCGACCTCCGTTTAGATTTTTCGTGGTACTATAATATAAGCGAAATCTTTTATGATGATATCTCAGTCGCTGTTTGTTATCAATGTAGTCCCTTTTTTGTTTTCCATTTCTTCGATTTCAAGCATAGAAATATGAGAAGTGAAAGAATAACAGCGTTCTTTGAGCTATTCAAACTACGTGCAAATGTTGTAATCTCAAGTGAGTTTGATTGTTTTTCTAAAACTAAATTTGATTGGTCGTTGGAAACATATATATAATTTGTCGGTTTGGATAAATAATTAATTTATGTAATAATTATTTCAACTTTAAACACAATAAGCACACGATTTTACTGAGAACCAACAATTCATTATTTGTTTGCTCGTGAAAATAAACATGGAGGATGTATTTTGTAATGATGAGAAAGACGTAGTGGATAAAGGTAGTTTGGAGTACGAGATATGAAAACTATGAGATAGAAACCTCTGATGATTTCACTATCGAAGAAATCAATCAGATACCTTTCGAAAATAGAGAATATATAAATATGAAAATATAGAAATAAATCTAAAGTTAAAAATTACTTTAATGTACATGTAAATAAACATTAATTTTTTTTTAAGTACTAATAGTAGAAGGGCTAATGTAGCAACTGTATCAATCGTGTCAATAATTACTAAAAACTTCAATATATATGGACAGTTACTCAAAGAATACTCCATGCACACTTTGAAAAATTAACAAGTGGAAATAGAATTGTTTTAGACATTACCTCTTTATCATAGTTTTTATTTGTTTTGTTTTATTTACAGGGTATATTATAATATGAAAGTCATCATTAAACACTAAACTAATCAAAAGAAAAGTAATTGCCTCGGAATCTTCATCAATTGAAATGTGAAATTAATTAATTATGTCAGCATAGTCTGCCTTAGATTTAGGATTGGTATAACAGCTATTTTCTTGATGGTACGAACACAGAATCGACATATTGACAATTTTTGACAGTGATTATGTGTTTCTTCTTTCAACCTAAAATCAATAAACATTACTTTTTACATGATCTTTTTACACAACTTCTACCATGTTTAACTTTTGAACAATAAAAATATATGAAGACATAATTTTACAAAAAATCAACTCGAAAACAACCAAAATATTGCTAATACTAAATTACTTCTTTCTTTGGCTAGCCATCGTCCTCAGACTTAAAACTTTGGAAAATCTAAGAAAAATATATAATAAACTTACCAAAAACGAAGATTTGTAAAAGGATGTTTAGTTATTAAAATAACTGTTGTTGATTGATATGCTTCGTATTATATAAACAAATATGGTGGATAACCTTCGACTACACTTTATTTCCAAACTGAATAGAGAACTTGTTAATGTTTTTCTTAATCAGACAGATGTTTAATATGTATCCTTAGCGAATCAAGACGGAGTTATGCCAGGGGAAACCCTAATTATTTGGTAGGGAAAGTCATGCGAATTGTCAGTAACTATCTCGTTTTGATTATATGAGGTGTTTGAAATGCAGACAAATGCGGAAAAAGCATGGAATCTAGGAACACGCGTGGAGTCAATAGTTCTAAAATAACAATAAAAAATTCAAAAAAAAATTTTGGCGATGATATTCTTTCTCTTCTCATATTTCTATGTTTCGAGGCTTACAAATCTACAATTATGCCATACTTTACTATTTGGAATTTTGTCACACGCGAGTGACTCACTGATCCAAAAATAAAGGCATATAATAATTACCAATCGTAGTCATTATTTAGAAAATTTAGTAATGACTGTGCTGTGATAAGTCCTTTTTCATAACTCTCCCTGTACGCTCACAATAGAGAAATTCCCATTACATGTCTAGATTTTTTTCCATTCAAAGTTGACTTGTCGAGACTGCACTATTGTTTCTAAAAAAACTATGCTGATAAAAATATGACTGCCTTCGATTTGTAAATAATAAAGGCATGTATTTTTATAAACCTGTGGTTGTCGTTTATCTGCAGAATCAAAGGGGAAAAGCAGTTACATTGAGAGAAAAGGGAAAACTTTTTGTATGGACATTATATTTTATAAACTTTCATTATCGACAAAGGAGATGGCGTTTTCTGAACTGGATGTTATGTGAGTAGGGAGAGGGGATCTGTAGTCAACTTCGAATTTCGACTGAAATAATTTTCATAATTTCATAATTTTTGTAGTGTTGTGTCCTTTGAATCTAATTCATGATTTCTCATCAAAATTGAATTTATTGGCACTAAGTTTCGTTCAGTTGGATGGTTTTGACTGATGTCCTCCAATTATTTCCAATTTAGATAATATCGGATGCCTATTACAAGTTAAAAAATGTTTCTGGTAAAAGTGAAGTAACAGACCTCGTGACAGCCACTGACGTAGAAGTAGAAAAGTTCATTTTCGACAGCCTTAAAACAAAATTTCCATCTCACAGGTATATTTAAATTTATTTAAATTTATCATAAGATGATTTACTGATGTTCTTAATAGGAATGCATACCTTAGCATTGAAGATGCGAACCAGCACATACTAGACTGATAACTGATGTTAATTTTTCATATTATCCACATTTTATCATCAATCAATATCATTTCATATCGTCAATTAGCCATGCTGTTTACATACATACATTTCATTATTTTCATTGCCGAGATTTGAACCACCATCAGTTATCACTTGAGCATTGCCAGCACAACGCCGTACATCTAAACAAGTGAGCTATACACACCATTCATTTCAAAAAGGCTACTTGTACTTTTCTGTTTAGTTTTATCGGAGAAGAATCAGTAGCAGACGGGGAGTCCTCGAAGCTCACCTCTAATCCAACATGGATTGTTGATCCTATCGATGGTACTGCAAATTTCGTTCACACGTAAGGTCATTTATAGACTGTCGCTTACTACTGAAAATTCTGTCTGCCTTAATACGCTATTCTTAAACCCCCAAAAATAGTGATTAATGATGGATGATGAAAATTCAGTGTATTAGGTAGGGGGATGACATTATATAAACATACGTTGTTTTTCCAATTTTTGCAAAAGGAAAACTACATCAACTTCATTGGAATGATTTATATATCCCCCAAAAATATCCCAGAAAATCTGAAGTCTCTCAGCGCTTCTCAATTACTCACTAAACTCTCAGTTCTGTCTGATGTCCTGAAATCTTTTCCAAAAATTGCTTAGAAATCCACGATAAAACAGAGCATAAATCTGTAGAAGGCAAGGATTCTTCATTAGGAATGGTAATAAAATACACAGAGAAAGATACAAGAAAAAAACTGAAATTACTTTGTCCTGAGATTGGCAAACAGAACTTGAATGTGCCAAGTTCAATCAATCTTATTCTTCTCCAGCTGTATATATTATGTTTCTGTTTAACTTGCATGCCATCCAGGTTTCCATATGTTGCAGTATCAATCGGTCTCGTGATCGATAAAAAGGTAAGATTCAATGATTCGTTGTCCTTTTCAATGACGTTTTGGAACTCATCAGGTCTTATGGAGCAGAGTTCAGTTATTTAGAGTAGAAAAGAAAAAAGTGACCTGCTCAACACTTAACAATGAAAAGAAATTTTCAAGTACAACTTATCCACTTGATCCACCATTGTATTTAGTAAGAAGATTTGAGCTCCTGGTGTCTTATTTCTGATGTTTTCTTTGAATTTTGATGGAACATCAAATGGAAAAGATACTACTTTGCTGTTCCTTTTCACCTTTATAATTTCTAAAAATCCACACATAGATGGGTCAGATGGGTCTCAGTAAAACCACAGTAATCTTTAACGAAATATCTGTAAGGCTAATTCAAAACTGAAATACTGTAATTAAATCGGTGTAATTATTCCTTTTTTTTATTTTTATTTTTCTGTAGAGCGAAGTTGGTGTTGTTTTTGCACCTATTCTGGGAGATCTGTATGTAGCTGTTCGTGGTGTAGGAGCTTTTCTAAATAAGAAACAGTTGAAAATTGAGAATCCTGTCTCATGTGAGTCATGTATATTATAACTTTCATCAACTTCGATAATTTTAGCATTATCTGTTTGTGTTAGTGTTAGACGAGGTTCTGTTTCCCAACTTTCTGACCAAAAAAGTTGAAAAATAAATCGTCGGTGTTCAATGCATGCCGTATACTTCTACAAACAGGTCTATGATCTTTAACCCTTCATTGGTCATTTTCTATTCAGAAATGCGCGAAATTCTTTGACTTTTTCTCATTATTTAAGCAGATGCACAGACCGCTCTGGTGCTCCTTTCATCGTGAATTCAAGATTACAGAGTAGTGCATTTGTTCTTCCAAAAAAGCGATTTGTCTGTCGGAGACTTCCGAATGGTTTTCGCACTGTGTGAAACTGTCCAAAAAAAGTGTTAAAAGAAAAATTATTCTAGTGTTTACAACTGTTGTTTTTGCACCGTTTGTTTTTTCAGCACTTTCTACAGCCTGCGTTGCTAGTGAATGGGGTGCATGTAGAGATCCTGATCGGGTGAATGCAGCAGGAAAAAACATGATTGACATCATCAACAAGCATAAAATACACGCGTATGTATTTCCAGTTTCCTAGTTCAAACTTCCTAGATAAATTAACAAAGGTTTATTTTGTTTTTATTTATAAGAAACACGTGAGATATGCTGAGGACCTTATAAAATGCATTCGGTCGTTCCTGTTATTACGGTAGCAGCGAAAGCGACCGTATTAAAACACCCTTGGACTATTTAAAATATGTATCTATAGTTAATGCTCATGCATGTATATTTCTTTTGTTTTAAACAATAAGTTTCTGGTGTTTCTTAATTAAACCTTGTTCACACTTAATAATCTTTTTTAAATGCACTTGTCCTGTCAGTGTAACTTGGACTTTGGTTTGATATGGCTTTAAAACGTTTTGACGCCTTTGATTAAATTTTTGTTGTGTTTGCTGACTTTGGGTAAATTTTCTAAAACAGTTTCTGTGTTACAAAATGACTGGTGTGCATAGTATAATTACAATTTTAAGTGACATCAAGTACGTCTGCTGCTACCGTTTTGTGCCATCTAGCTCTTGTTCTCTTATACATATAAATATACAAGAAGAGATGAAATGACACTGGTTTACTAGTGGTCCGAAAGTGGGGTACCATGAAGGAAATTAGAAAAACCCTTAAAGAAAAAAAAAAAAAAGAAAAAAAGAAAAAACGCGGGAAACAAAGAACGAGGTTTTTAAATTGAGTTAGATTGAGTTGTGATGCTCATTTAAACGAGCTGTACGTCAGTCTGCAATTTTGTTTCTGTTTCATTCAAGCATGCGCAGTACTGGTTCTGCAGCACTGAACATGTGTCTGGTAGCTCGCAGTTCTATCGATCTTTATTACGAGTGGGGTCCACATTGCTGGGATATGGCTGCAGGATGTTTACTTGTGGAAGAAGCAGGTGGAACGAACGCAACTACGACAGGTGAGATGATTCTGAACGGTGTTGTTTTGAAAGGTTGTTGTTGTTGTTGAAGGCTGTGAATGTGCTTGAATACGATTTCGATTTTTTACTACGAACCGTAAAAACACAAAATGTACACGAGAATGCTATCGATTTTAAGAAGTTCTTTAATGACGCTGTGTTCGTTTTGTGCAGACATGTCTCGTTTCAAATCAGAATAAAAATAATGACGTCCCTCTCCATTATAAGAAGACATAATACCTCGGAACTATAGAACTTTACCATCCCTAAGAACGCCATTATTATTCTGATTTGAAACGAGGCAAGTGATGTACAAAGCGAACGTGTGGAGTAATAATGAAAAGTTCCCAAAATTCTAACTTGAAAAACACAACGACATTTTAATAACATAAGCGTTCTTTGATTTCAAAAAATAATATGGGTACCTAACAAAGTAACGAGGCTGCTTTTTGTATTGATAAACCATTGTCCAATTCCTAATCAACATGGCCCGCCTTGTTTTTATGCAAGTTATTGTTATAACTTAATTAGTCCTTACCGATTCTTATTTTAGGTAAACCTTTTGACCTGATGGGGCGTACTGTCATATGCGCCTCGTCGAGAAAACTAATCGACGAGATATTGCCAACTCTAACACAGATCGAAACGCCACGTGACGATGACGAGTAAACAAATGTTGCTAGGGAAACGAAATTCGAATTTCTTTTGTTGTGGTACTCGTCAAGAACATGCGCAGGAGAGTGATCATGAATAAGAATGTGCTCCTCCCCAATTTTGTGACGGGCGCTTGCTTTAACGAAAGCTCTATTTATGTTAGTGGGAAAAGTTTTTTATATTGAGTCTGAATTGAATTGAATTGAATGGCTGCAATGAAATATAGTTCTGGCAATGCAACCGGTTTTCTATTCCCTTCCCAAAGAAACGAAGCACGACATGTGGTATATAGCATGTTTGTTTGTATTGCCCGTTTGTATTCACGTTTGAGATGTCGCGGACGAATCGTAAATTGGCGAAACGTTACGCCGGATGCGCAAAAAAACCCTGATGTTTTATGTGTGATCGAATGTTCTCGAGAGTTATTTATAAGAGAGTATAAGTTCTGGGATGCTTTTAATAAACAGTTCTAGCTCCACACTTTTCTTGTAAGAGACAAGAGGTTCAAATCTGTCAAAAAAAACCAAGCTGCCCAAGCTCAAATGGATTGGCCCAACAAGAAAACAAAAAGAAAAATGAGACATTTATTTTTTTACATGCTGATGAGAAACTTTTTATAAGTTCCATTGGTTTAAAGAATCCCGCGCTGGCCTACACCTTAGTCGACAAACACGGAAATTTTGTTTTCTCAAGTAAGCAACAAATCAGCCTGTAAAATAGAACAACTTAAGCAACATTGAGCCTCAAAAAAATTTTGTGTTGCTTATAAGAAGGGTTCGAATTCCACCTGCAAACATTACTTCATCGTTCTGAATCACGTACAGACGATCTGGTACGCCGCCTTAAGCTTTGTTGGCCTCATTTTCTATTTTATCAACGACCACAGTGCACGAATCTTTGTATTGATTGGTAACAAACGATAGGAGAGTTTTTGCCGCAGATAATCGATCCTCTAACACTTTGTGTATGTTTATTTTCGGGATGAATCTATTGTAATGTTACATTTCAACGGGGGTGCGCCTCTTCGCTGTAGATTGTAAGAAAGTCAGCTGCATGACACATGCTTTGGCTTAATTCACTAAAGCGATCTACAACAGCTAGAAACAGTGGTCATGTACAGCTTCCAAAGTTTAGCACTAATGGCCTGTTTCCTTTTTGATAGTCCAATAAGCGCTGCGTTTCGTTCGTGGCTAAATTTATCAACGAAACGTTAGGTGCCATACCTCCAACAACCGCATCCTTTGTGGCGTTAAGCAAGGCGTACTTTAGCTTTTCTTTAACAAATTGAAAACCGCCAATCAAACCCATTCGATCGCTTATCCCTAACATGAATGGGATTCTGGCTTCCTTTCTGTTTTTGTCAGCATATTCCACCATTGGATAGCCAGCTTTATCTTCCATCCATTATTCTAACTTTCTTGGATTGGTTTTGTAGAGAACGATATTTCTTACCATCACCACAACGAACAATGGCAACTTCAGTAGATAAACGACCATTAATTGAAAGAATTGTTGATAGTTCAAAGGCATTCTCAGATTGATTGGCATCAACAAGAAACAGCAATGAGACTTTTACCCAATGGGCATGATGGGCGCATTGATACCAAATCTATTTACTTACACATACGGATTATTTTAAACGAGAGAGAGGAAGCAAATAAATATCTAAATGACAGCTCTGTTAGGTCTTTCCATCCAGGTTGTTTATAGAAAAAAATAAATAACAGATGGAGTAATTAAATCATAACTAGAACCCGGGGGGCTTGACGGTCAGCGCATTTAGATGTGTCAAGTTTAAACGATAATTTTCCCATAACTAACGCACCTGCCATGTATCGATGAGTTTTTGGCAACCTAGAGACCACTGTCTGATAACGACCGGACATCGGCAAGGCAAGAAACCCTGGGTTCGAGGCTGGTTACTTAGAGCAGTTTTTTGTAGCGTCAGATGAACTTGAATGTTATTACGGATACTTTTATTCAAATCGCGTATACGCGAGGTGTTTGGAATGCAAAGCGCTCGTCGACTGGACAAAAAAATAGCCTCTATATAAGTACGAACAACTAAAAGCCAGTCTAAAAGAATTAGACTTTGATTATTATTTTGATTATTATGTTCCTCGATACAGAGCTTAGGGTTCTAGGCTAAGCATTCATCAAAGTGACCTTTCACCACTGTGTATCTAACCGTGTATCTGGTGGAACTTTAGATATTTCTGGAATTTAGTTAGTTTCTATCGTTTCTACTTATCTATTATTCTTTTTTATGAAACTGTTAATTCAGAAAAAATGCACAGCATTACCTAACCTAATCAACATTACTCAACACACTCCTTCCAGCACTGTATAATTTTGTTATACATATATTTATATTTATAATAAATATTGGGATGTTATACTTAGTTCAACTGTGTTTTACTCTGATCTTCATTTCTCTGTGTTGAATTTTATTTTATTACTTGTGCATGGTATCGAAAGTAATACAGGTCCAACTTTTTCAAAAGTAGTTCAAGGATCCTTTCATCCAAGGTGCGCCTTGATGAAAATTTGGTGAGACAGCAGGCTTCCAATGCACTGGTAATTATTTTCTTGCCATATGCTTCAGTGCTATTAAGAAAGTATCTAAATGGAAATCATGGGACTTAGACTATATTTTAAATCAAGGTGACACATTGTTTAAGATATTGAAAGCTACAGGACCTCTAGCAGTTGATGAAATGCCTCATAACATAATGATCGAAAGTCAGCTAATTCAAATTTATTTTCTTGGGATCCAAAATAGTCTTTTTTCCAATGATACTGATCTGTTTGAAAACCATAAATGTCTCGCACTCAATGAGATTGGCCATTAAGCGAGGTGAGGTGGCTCTCACAACTGTTAAAGAATATATTGACACATACTTGAACCCAAAGAAGCGAAATATTCTTGATCCTGCAAAAGAAAATTTTGAAAACATTCCATGTATTTCAAAATGTTTAGAGCAAATGCAAGTATCCGAAGCAGATTACTATGATGCACTTAGCATTTCCTGCGACTCAGACTTTCAAATCCATTTAAAACGACCACCAGATTCCTGTTTTGCAAACAATTATTTTAGTGAAGGATTGCAAGCTTGGAAGGCTAACATTGATATTTAACCAGTTTTCAATCATTTCAAGGCCGTAACTTATATGTGTGCTTATTTTTCTAAAGCAGAAGTTGAAACCTCACAGGTTATGAAACAAGCTGCAAAAGAGGCTGTTAGTTCTAATAAAAACCATTTTGCATATACTACAAAACGAGAATGTTCTGTTTAGGAAGATATTTACTTAATTATGCCAGAGTTATGGCTTAGGAAAACTTTTCCAGGTGTAATTTTTGCTAATAACAATCTACCTGAACAACGTTATAGAATATGTAGAAGCAAAGAGGAAATAGATGAGTTGCCTGAAGACTGCACAGAAATATTTCAGCGGAACATGATTGATCGTTATATAGACAGGCCAAATCAATTCTTTCAAAATGGCAAATTTAGAATTCTGGAACACATTTGTTTTGCCCAATTTTTGTCCCATTACTATCTCACCAAGAAAATGTTTCATGAAACTGAAACTGATTTTCAGCCTGTTGTCCTCAATGATGAATTGATGGAATCAAATCATGCAGATTGTGGCTATCCCAAAATGATCCCTCTGATGTCTTCTACAGAAAACCTGCAATGCAGAAAAGTTAAAGCGGTTTTGGATTATCATGTGCCAAACAAAAATAAATATCCAGAGGAATGTGCCCATCATTTGCTCTTTATGTTTTTTCCCTTCCGCAACGAAGATGCATTAAAATCTTGCTAAATGCTAAATGTTTAGTATGAAGGAAATTATCGTACACTTGCTGAATCGAAAAGGACGCTGATTTCTCCCTTCTGTGTCCCTTCAAACGGAAATGCTGTAAGTTCGATTAGGCTTATAAAGTAAGACTTGTTAATAAGAATCAAAAGCTATCCGATAGAGATTTGTTGTATCAGGTTATTTCTTCGCCTCCGATTTATAAGTAAACACCAGATAGGTATTCTAATCCCTTTTTGGTTCTCTTCTCCGAGCGATTTGTAAATATGCACAGCATTTTCTTGTTTACTTTCATATAATAAGAAATTGCTTCAAATGAAAATGCTTTTCAAATTATTATTAATTTCTTGGTGAAATTTGGAACTTAATAATCAGTAGAAGAGTGCGTTTATATGAGAGCCGCATTGAACTCAATCCGGTTTGAGACTTCTTCAAGAACACTTCAAGAACATGTGGATCGCCCTATCAGACGTTTGGACATGAGATAAAAATTAATAACACACATACACCTGAAGGAAGTTTTTAATAATTTTACATCTTCGGCCAGCCATTAACTGTGACTAAGAACTCAAATATTTAGGGTAAATAATTGCACAAACTGAAATGTTATTTTCTTACGAATCTCCAATAGGGGGAACCAGAAATGCTGTAAAACAAAACAATTCAAAGAATTCCAGAACCGGTGGCCACCCTGTGTTAAAGACACCCAAATTATGTAATGCATAATATAACGGATTCATAAAATAGTACTATTAATTATTGATGTACGTAATTTTTGGAATAAAAGACTACTTTTTCTATGTGTTGTTATCAGTTTAGCTGTACAAAATAAAACTGTATACCGTGGGTTCGAAAATTTACTCATGCAGGAGTTGAAGTATTTTGAGGATGAAATGCCCTCGGCTGTACATTAAGGTACCTAAAACAGATGGCTGAAGTGAATGAGGGGACGGAATACAATAATTATTTAAATCTGCATATTTCGTGGCGGAAATACCGCTATTTGAAGTCATTTAAGTTTTTGAATTATTTCGTCTAAATCCCATTGCGACCAAAAACGCAAATTCTTTATAACGAAATAGTAAATGGACCATTAAGCATTGCATGTGCACGGTTTCCCAGCAGATTCATCAAAACGAACATCGCCTTGACAAAATGATCCGCAAGTATTTTGTCAGGAAAAAAGGACCGGGATTCAATCCAATATCGCAGGCTATAATCAAAATCATTCTGACACAATTTTCATATAAAAATCCAGCCTCGATAATACAGTTTTTTCAACGCTAAATTATAAAGGAGAGGTAAAATGTTTGCTAAATGGTTGGAATTGCACAATGAAACAATTAAAGAACATCATATATGGATAAAGACGCAAATACTTGTCTCCAGTCTTGTACATAATCTCAACCAGAAGAAAAATATTTAACTTTAAATACACCTGAAATTGTATCTCTCTGAATTCTAGTAGAAATGGAGACAGTTGTTGATATAATCTTGATTACAAGCTAACAAATAACACTAGCAAAAGTGTCACGATGGAGTTTATAATATTAGTTTCTCTATATTTGTTCATTTAGAAATGAAGAAAACGGAGGAAGGGTTTTAAATAACAAAGTTAAAACACGCAAAGCAAAATCTGTTGGTTCTTAAGGTGTGTAATCTTTGTAAAATCAGCTTTAAAGAAAGTCGAAAAATATAATGAAGGAACTTCTCATATTATTATTACAGGTTTTCATTCAAATGTAAATGTTTTATTTCAAACTGATTGCATAGGCGTATTCAAGGTCAGTCAAAAAAAGTGGAGGAGTTATGACATTTTTATTTCAGTCTTAAGTGTCGATTAGATTTACTTGCACGTTTTCCTTTTCTACTTTAAATGACTAAACTCTCCTCCACAAATTTTTACTGAGCTCTGGTTACGTCTCTGGATTGAAAAGATATTTAAAGACAAACAAACTGGTCAAAAAAGAATAGTATACATTTTTACATGTCCGCCATTTTCTTTCACGGCAATCACTATTCGTTGGAGTGCCATAATTGATATAATAGGCATACTTAACAATTCCGCGTTTCATGCTAGGTTTGGACAGAGAGAAAAGGAAGAAAAAGAAGAAAAACACGAGTGGTTCTATGCTTACGCAGAAATCCCAAAATAGTTTTGTGTCAAGTTGATGTTCATTTTCTTACCTGTAAGATGTGGTTATGAAAAACCGTACTTAGTTGAATCGTAGCCTGGACAACTCGGACTTCCACTAAGGAGACCAATTTTTAATTTCCCTTGGATTCTCCTTCATCATGTCTAATCTCTCATTCTTATGCAATTCATTAGTTTGTCTAATTGACTTGTTTCACCATGGGCTGATACGCTGTTTTTAAAGCGCGTCGGAGTGAAGTATCGAGATACGACATGACTGAGACTCGAACAAGGACCTCTTGATATGTTATAACGAAACAACTTGTTGTTTGACGTTCTGTCTTTTTATCCAACTACTCAAATGAAGGTAAAATGTGATATTACCTCAGCCTGAACCTGTCTGTATAGATCTCGCGAATTAGATGTCAATATTGAGTCGGACTATCCTGCCTCGTTTTGATTATATATTTCGATTAACTGCAAATCGCTGTGGGACAATTATTTGTGACAATTTCATCAATTTATCACATCAAAACGAGGCGGGGTAGGATAGTCAGACACAATATTTAAAAACAATTCGGAAAAGGTCTATTGACATAAATCAGCGAGAAAATGGAGATCGTCTTTATAGCGGACACCTCTCTATACCCAACACTTTTTACGGTACCGATGGTGTCCGCTATAGAGAGGTTTCACTGTGGTCACTCATGATTACAATTCCCGGTAAAATGTTAAAATCAATTTAAACATTTAAAAGCAGGGTTCGACATTGGTTTGACTTGATTTAGCTACAACAATGCTCACAGACACTTTCATACACCTTTTTCAAAACTTTCTCTTAAATCCATATTTTTCTGGTAAATGGTTAACAATAACAGATTTGTGGCGTTTTCGCAGAAAATTTTCAGTCCCATACTAAATCTATGGTGAAAACAGGTTAGTACTTTCTGTTTGTATATTCTCTCCCTTAAATTTTAATTTCGTGCAACCCACGAAATTAATAATAGACCCTGGGTAGTTCGTTATGACTTTAAACAGAAATTCGGGAAATGTATTCCCTTGGTTAAGTTGGATATTAACTCGAACCAATTTCTATCCCCTTTGAGAGTACAAATTTAACTTGGACGTACTGTAATCCCTTTAGGTAGCCAAACGACAGAGATCGTAGTAGTACAGTGTTGTGTTGTGGGGTGATGAAGCTGATAGTTGGAAGTAATACCAACAGATGTGTTCTGGAAGATTTCTTAAAAAATCAAATTTCGTTTTTTTTGTTTTTTTTGTCCTTAAACATGTTCTGACTCTCTTTCTCGTCCTAAGCACGAATGATGAAAGATGATGATTAAGAAAATATATCTTCTTATTCATTTCACAATCTCAAGTTATTTCTTTGCATAGCTGTCAAAACTGTCAAAATATTTGCTCATAGGCGGCAATTACTTTACACGTACTTAGCCAGTGAAAAGAATTCTTGGAAAAATACGTGAAGATAAAATTCATACAAAAACCATACTAAATATAGAAATATGTATTTTTAAAGTTTCAGAAAACAAACCTTAACTGCATATATACATTTCACATATCTTTAATTTTAGTGATATTTTTAAAACAGCTTTATTAAACGCTTGATAGGATAAGAAATGAAATCAGTTAAACTGAAGTCATGTAAAATGATTTAAATCTTCATTCTTCGTTATATTTATATTTCCTTTGGTAACTTTTCTAAGTATCAACAGTAGAAGCATACATAAGAATATTAAATTAGTCACTTCGTGAGATTCAGTTTTTCTAACAAAGCATCAGGCTCAAAATATTTGAAGTTTTCCAAATGTGACAAAGAAATTCGCCTGGGTGGACACAAGGATTTCCGCAAATGCCGAACTTAAAGGCAATACGAACACCCTTTTTAACAGATTAACAAGATTTTTACACGATCAAAGTAGGAAACAGAGTAGAAATTGACTGGGACAAGCTTCCGTGTCTTCAACATCAATGCCAATATCAACAACGCCAGTGAATGATCGAAATTAATGGAGCTAGTGAAATATGGGGTCAATAAGACAACGTTTAAGTCACATGAAAAACTTTAACAAAAGTATAACACAAACTCTTAAATTCAAATAGAAGAAACCGAGATCGAATAACAGCTTTTGTCAATAACAGCTTTTGATTGGGAGGTTTCATATTTCGAGGTTTACTATTTAAGTGTTTTCAATGTTTTTGTATTCTCGGATAGCATTCTTCGTCATTTCTGAACAAGAGTGGTAAGGTAAGTTAATCGAGTTGTTGTTGAAATGAATTTTAGTGAATAATATCTAAAAAATGTTTGAATTAATATTAAACTAAATTCTCTCAGAAGAACATTATACCAAAAACATATATTCCAACTGAACTAACATTTTGGAAGCACTGGAATGTTCTTATTTGTGTTCTTCCGAAGGAAAGTGTGGAACACTTTTTAGAATTGTGTGAAACAATTTTTGTTTGCTTTGGAATGAAATGTTTGTTAGTAATTCTAGCAAATCACTTTATGTTCTCCTTTAAGGATAAGTAAGTATGTTCTTAAGATGTTCATCATTTTTGGCCAAATCGTAAAAAACGTGTAGATCTAGTTGAATACTTACAAGATACTACTTTCAAGTCTTAATTCTGTTTTTGTCAACACGAATACAAAAATTTTATGCATTACTCTAGGATAGCATTTTGAGAAGGGAAGACGATGAGAGTTCTTTGCGTACTGTTCTTCTGCTATTGCTGGATCTTTTGTACACGATGTGACGATACACCTGGCGATAATAGACCTGACAATAAAAGACCTGCTTGGGACAAAGCAGTAAGCGATGTCATGAAAAGTGTTGCTAAAGATAACAGTTGGAGCTGGGATGGTAAAATAAATTTCCATAAATCCCATGCAATGCCTTGGCAACAAATTTCCAAGAAGTTAAGTGACTACAGCAATTCAAAAATCAGTGCTGCAGAAATGCGAAATTTCATCAAAGATTTGTCAACTCCCCACAAAGATGCCGCATTTTTTCAAAACATGAAGACAGAAACCAGGGAGAAATATCTCAAGCTTAACCGAAACATGAAGGAAGGCGCTATGTCAAGTTTTGATGAATTTCAAAGGTCTAAAAATAAACAAAGTAAAACGCAATTAGCGAAATATTTACATAATATGCCTGCTAATGTGTTTCCTGGTGATCCCAGTAAAAATATGGCTGTCGGAAAAAACTTTGATCCCCCAAGAAAAGGTATTCCCACCAAAGACGGCCGATTCATTCGCACAAACGAAGCAACAGATCATTCCAAAGAAATGATGAAAAAGTACAAAATACCAGAATACACCAAGAATAACAAACCAGTCCGTTCAGATCGCCGGGGAGGTTGTTCAGCAAGAAAGCGAAGATCACTTTCTGGAGGATGTGGCAAATCTAAAGATAAAGATACAAAGTCAAAGGCTAAAAGAAAACTTAAAAATATTCTCAAAAAAGGCTCCACAAAGATTCGAAAAGGAATGAAAAAATTTTTTAGAAAGAAAGGGAAAATGAATCTGAAGGTGGGAATGATTGATCTAACAGGGGATTGGATACCTAAGCACAAAGAACACAGTTCTACTAGCGGTATTGACCAACCTAAAGCTGGAATAGATAATAACGACAAAGGATCTACATTACATGCTTCCGCTGGCAGTGTACACGGACACATAGAGTCTGGCTACAGCAAAGCTGGCGGAAAATTAAGAGCAGGTGTTAAAACATATGTTGGTAAAGAAGGAGTCAATGCTGAAGTGAAACTGCCATCCGGTTACGCATCTTCCCATGGTGTTGGAGTTGGTGGTGATTTATCCCTTAAAGCTGAAGCAACTTTTAAAAAAGATAGTGCGAGAGTTGGAGTATCAGGCCCGGGTGGAAATTTTCATTTAGGTCCAATCAGCGGTGGCATTGGCGTTGGTTTGGGTGCAGAAGCATCTGCTGATATAAAGAAAGGCATTGGCGCCAAAATAGATACACCAGCTGGAAGTTACGGTGCAAAAGTCGGATGTGTAACAGAAGTGTGTTTTATTGGATGCTTCAGCGTAAAAATATGTTGAATTTTTGCTGGAACTTAGATTTAAAAACTTAATTTGAGTATGTACTTATTAAAAATCTTGACATTTGAATGAATGAAATATATCAGTTGGTATTTGTTATTTTAATATATAGCGAGAGTCTTCGTTCTGTATCATTTCAAGTTAGTTTCTTTGAGCTCATTCACACGAAGTTTTAAAATGAACACGAATTCTACTGGATAGGGAAAAAAATATTGCACGTTTGTTTTTCACTTTTAGATACATAAATACAGTTTTTATATTGTAATGTAGAACAAGAGGCAGTTAGGACTTAAGGCCAGCGCAAACTAGATGCTCAAAAATCAAGAGAATATAATAAGTTTGCAGATAAGGCATCTGGATTTCTAAAATACAGCAGCATGATAAAAACAATTAATGAAGCATTTTAAGCAGGTTCTTTTACTGTCAATGTCACAATTGCTCTATCTAGATTGCATATGAATTAGTGCGTGGATTTTCCTTTAATTTAATTCTCGAGCCCAGATCACGTGAAATTCTTATTCATTCTATCTTAGCATTTCTTTTTGGTCAACGTGGAAAGCAGCTGATCTTTCATTAGCGTTTGTACGTCCTTCTGTCCGTCCGTCCGTACGTACGTACGTCCGTAATTCCAAGATTTTTTGTCCACAGTTGTAGGCTGATTCCGCAAAACATTGGAATAGAGGCTATCCACAAACCGTGGTTAATGTATGAATAATACACTACAACCTATATAAAGTAATTTAATTATTGTGAGTGCGGCCTAAAATACAGAAAACGTGCAATCCTAATTTGTGTTACAGAGAACGACACAGCACAGGTTTTGATCATGAATTTGGTACTCTTTGCATTACGATTTTTGTGGATATTGCGATAAAAACCATGTGTCAGAACAACGGTGGGACATTATTTTATATTACAGCACTCAAGGTTAGAAAATTCTTACTGCTTTTTTTATAATGACATTGATTTTGTGAGAAACTGTTCGATCCCATTTTCTTCTCCTCTCCCCTTTTTGTGGCTTTTTAAGTGTGTGACACACTTAAAATTTCACAAATTCCCTGTTGATGAAAATACAATTCACTTCACACCCACACCACACACATAATATGGAGTAGAGAGAAACCCTGGTTATGGTGGCAGTTTCTGTACTTTTAAAAATTGTTGGCTGGTGTCCTGTCTTGTGTTAACTTAAGACTTTTTTTATTCTCCTAATTTTATTTTAAAAACAAAAAACACACGAATGAAAATTAACATAGTGGATAATGATGGCTGTTGGGGGATGACAAAAATTAAACTTAAATAGCAGCACCCCTTATACTCTTTTTGGACTAGTATTAACAGTCAAATGAATCAAAGAAAATAATTGATATTGATATGAAACTTGATATTGGGTAATCCCTTTCCCGTGAAGGAGCGTTATCTTTTTTTTTTCTTTTAAGGTTCTTGTTGTTTTGACTATATTGGTGTATTAACCGATTCTTTTATGCTCTAAAAATTCTATTTTTCCCTAATACACTCTTATAAATTTCACCAAAAATATGACACTGTGATGGAGTTTCTATTGAACTTGTCAGAGTAAATCCGAGAATAAAAGACTTTTTATCATTTTATTTTGATAAAAATGATCCAAAAGAAAGAAAGAAACTTTACATTTCCACTTAAGATTGTTAGCTTTCTCTATCAAATCGTGTTGAAGACAATGACTTCGTGTAACAGACTTTACAAATCTTTTGCATTTTTATGTAAAAATTCATTCCTTCACAGGTGCGTCAATTTCTTTCAGGCTTTATTGTATATATACCAAGGAAAGAAAATTTCACTGGGAAAAAATGGATTTCACGTATTCATAAAATTAAATTCTTGTGAAAGGAAAGAATACTTTTTGCCTCAATGTCTGTCAACGTATGCATGGTAATATTTAATTTTTTAAAAATATGAAGACTAATTATTTGCGAAATTAACTCCTGAGAAAAGTTTACTTTATATCAATTCTCAAAATTAAATTTGCACGAAAACTGCTACTATGGATCAGACTATCGACCTATAATGGTTCCAAAGAATGATTCATTATGATTCATTTTCCCAGGAGAAGATAAGCGTTCAAGGAGTGAACTGCAACTAAGCCGAATATTCCTACGACACTTCCTTTTGACCTCAAATTTGTGAATTTTTGCCCATTAACTTTTGGGAGATTATCAAAATATGGGATATTGCAGAAATTCTTTTTAAATTAATGAAATTTCTAAAAATACTTGTGAGAATTAGTGAGAAATTCATCATTAGTGGATCTGAGATTGTATAACAGTTATATAATTTATTTTTTAGGTCCTTTGTTGGTGGCATCATCTATGGTATTATCTCGTATCTGCTGTCAGAACTCCTCCTGAAAACTTGACCTTGTCAGAATTACCTGGACTTGTCCGAAGTCTTATCTGAACTTGACCAGAATTTTTACTTTAAGATATTTCCAAAAACATGATTTCCGTTGCTCAATTTTGTATAGCTATCTTCGTCACATGAGAAGTATATATTCTTCAGTTGTCTTCATATATTCTTCGGTTTTTTACTTTGGCACATATTTTGTCACATTGTACTTAACATTTTTTTTATAATAGATTGAGTTCATAATACATGAACAATTGTATTTAATACTCCAGTATAAGGACTTCAGGTTGAAAATCTACAGTTATAAAGGATATCAAATTCGGAATAGAATGTAGTTCTTGCCGCCGCAGGAGAAAGGTTGTGAAATTTAGCAAATACACGCGGAATGTTATCTGTGTTATAAGTGTTATAGTGTACTACTTTTCTGGTATGCCCAACCGCGCTGACCTTCAGGCCCCAGGGCCTCTTATTTTATTTTATATTTTGGTATTTTATATTTTTACGAATTATGTAGTTGGATTTAATTAGTTTGTCACACAAGCTATGTATATGTCTTTCCAACTTTAAATAAAGATTAAATAAAAATAAAAAAAAAATAAAGGAAATTAAACTCCCATAGTGGAGTGAAGTGGAATTACTGTACGCATGGAGGCAAGAATTTGTGTCATTGACGAATGGCCCGAATGATGAGTGGGTCACTGATCGTATTGTCGATTATGACATTGTAAACGACAGGGCGACCAATCATAGATATTGAAAAATGATTTTCAGAACTGATATGCTGATGGGATGATGTTTACTGATTCTATGCTTTTACCTTTATATTACCTTACCTTAACACTGAATAAAGTCTCAACTGACAGAAACAATCTAAACTAGTTAACTCCCGGTAACTCGAACTCCCACGGGACCCAAGAAAATAGTTCGAGATAACGAATGTTCGAGTTAAGCGGAGCTCCCGTTAAGTCGAAATCAGACAAAAATAAGATAATAGTTCGAGTTATCACGATTTTTTCTTATGTCATCATATCAAACCACAGTACATATTGTAGCATATACATATTAAACACTACTGAAAGAAGTTTCGTATGTCAGTTTGTTTTAGTTTTTCTGTGAGATCACATTCTACGAGTGAACTGATTTGATTGACATGAAATCTAAATTAATTTTTAAAAATCGAGTCTTTTCTGTTTACTCTTTTTCTGAAAGTTCGAGTTATCCGAAGAAATTTGCCTCAGGGGGACAAAAAAAGGGTTCGAGATAACGAATATTCGACTTATCCGAGGTTCGAATTAACCGGATTTTTTTATGAGAAAGTATTAAGGAAATTCCAAGGGACCAGAGAAAATAGTTCGAGATAACGAAAGTTCGAGTTATCCGGTCTTCGAATTACCGAGAGTTCACTGTATAGAGATCCACTGTATTATTCTGTTTGTAACCTCAGCAGAGAAGTACTCTATCCTAACTAGATATCACACGGTATTACGAGAAAGTTGACAAGTTATTTGAATGAACGAGGCAGTTACGAAAGACAGACCTCGTTGTCCCAGATAGAAATGACAAAGTTTTAACATCAAACTATAGTAGTGGTTGCAAATGTTGTGACGTGCCATCAACTTTTTTTTTGTTTAACTTATAAATCACAAAATGTTATTATTGCACATCAAATTTCAGATTTTTAATGAATATTTTTCAATACTGAATACGCGAAGATGTTGACATTTTATTTAAATGCTGGGAAGAAAAGCTCCCATTGTTTCTTTTACTACACCCTTTATTACTTATTATTCGAATTAGTCTAGGCGCAAGTTTTTAAAAGCGTCGTAAAGTTGTTATATTCATGTCAACTGAGAACCATTATATTAAAGCGTACCTTGTCTGGTAATCATCGAAGGAAAGATATCCTGAAAAAGCTAATCCTTCATACAACTCATTCCCTAATGTTTAAATTCCATTGTGTCCAAAAACGCAAAATGTTAATGGCTGAATAGCAGACATACCACAATGCACTACACTGTATACCACAAGAGTTATTTCGCCACGGGATAATGCTTTTAGTATGTCGTCACGGATTATTAATTATAGCCGAGTCGAGTGGTTCTTACGAAATCCAGACATAGTATTTTTGTAGATGCATTTACGTTCAATAAATAAACAAATTTGTTTGACTATCAATCTCTCGTATAACTTTGAGAGAACTGGGAGGATCTTTAATTTTTCTTTTAATTTGATTTTTATACTGACATACTTCGACCAATCATGATTTGAATGGGTTTGAAGAGACTGAAAGCGAAGTTTATTTCGTGTCACTTTGAGTCCAGCAAAGTCGAAAGATTTAAGCCAAGGAGCCGGTCTTGTAGTTTTACATCTTTTGAGGGGCGCATGCTTGTTCAAACATTCTAATATTAATGCGTTCAAAATATGTTACTTGTCATCTACCTTCTCGACCCTATATACAAGACTGAATGGAAGCATATTAAAGTCACGGATGTAGTTATCAAGACAGAATCTCGAGTGTAAACGAATATACTTGTATCGTGGTTCAAAGTTATTTATACGTGCGTTCAGACAAATAAACCGGATATCATGATCACTTACTTCAGGACAAGGAATAACATCAGAATGTTTAACTTTTCCTAGTACATTAGTCGAGATATGATCAATAAGGGTGTAGTTGGTCCTAGTTCGTCTAGTAACTGTCTTAATATGATGATTAAAGTTGAAAGTGGCAAGAACATCTAAACACTTCTGTGTTAATGATGAATCAGTATCTAGATGTTAATGTTCATATCACCTGTTAAAACAACAATGCCACGCCACGCAGAAGTAACTTTTGTTAAAAGAGATTCAAAGAGATTCAAACCAAACATCTTGATTATTTCTATCAAAGTTGGGTTGATAACAATTACCGATCAAAACATGAGAATATTTGTTTTTACCTTCAATCTCGATCTAAATGTGTTCGAAATCTGGCTCAATATTAATGAAATCGGTGCGTATTTTAAACTTTATTGAGTCACGTAGATAAACACCAACACCACGTCTGTCCTTACGATTACTGTGCTCAATCGAATAACCAGGGATGCGAACATAAGCAAGCACATGTTGGTTATCATACAACCAGGTTTCAGATAGTGTAATAACATCAATGGGTATCGATTGATTAAACATTCAAATTCATCAAACGTCGATAACATAGATTGATTCGAACTGGCGGTTGAAAAAGAGGGTAATTCTTGTACAAGACCTACATATCCAATCGTGTGGTGTTGCGGTTAGAATTCTTGCTTGCAGTGATTTCGATAGGGTGGAGCAAAAAACATGAGTTAAACTTAAACATGTTTTACACTCTAATCTTTTACGGTTTGATGCAACACCTTTCTCGCACACATTACATGGAACTGACTTTTTAACAACCTCAGGTTTATAACTGTTCAAATTGGAGCATCCTTGACGGAGAGCAGGTCCAGGGTTGATTTCGATGTCACCACTTAAAACGATTTGAAAAGTAACGCACTGTGATCAGAATAGTAATTTATACGACAATGTGCTCGTTTAACTATATCCCCTTCACTACAGTGTGTCCACAAAAAAGCGGGTCTCTAACTTTTAGGAAGCATATCTTTTGTTCTTTTCGCTTATTTTTTGCGGTTTTTATACCTAATGAAAGATAATTTTTTGCTCTTTCTAATCCTATGTCCCTTTTTTACTTAAAAATATTTTATAGGTATCTGTAACAGATTTTAGCATGAGAACATGCAATTAAATAGATAATGATCAATTAACGCTTGCTTGAATTGGAATTAATGACTCGAGTAATATGAAAAGTCATAAAAAATAAGTGATTGTTGTAAAGTTGTATTTACACTGAAAGCACATACTTTTTTACAAACGTGAAAGACTTCGTTGCTAGAGACCTTTGACAAGAAGAATGATAAGAAGAATAAAGGATAACCTCTGAATAAAAACTAAATATTCAATTACATTCAACGTGTCCGCCGTTTCTTTGAATACAAAGGTTTACCCTGTTTCTCATTTCAGTAAACGAACGTCTTATCATTGGTTGGTTCTGTCTCAATAAATTCACTTCGTCCACAATTCTTCTTCTCAATTCGACTAAATTGGCTGGTGGGGTTGCAAAAACTTTTTGCTTTAGGTAGCCCCAAAGGAAAAAGTCCAACGGGGTTAAATCCGGCGATCCAGGTGGCCATTCAATTGCGTGGTGAAGTGCGACTACACGATTTTGAAATCTTCTTCGGAGCAATCGATGTACTTCAAGGGTCCCATGAGCCGGAGCTCCATCCTGAAACCACCAAATATCGTGGAAAACATTGGCAGCATATTGCCTAAACACATACGCAACACCCGGGAAAGCCACATATTCCAGCATCTCTCTGTATGTTCGCTCATTAACATTTCGATTGAAAAAATGAGGGCCAATAATTTCCCCATTGCCACAAAGGCCAACCCAAACATGAAACTTTTCGCGCGAATTACTCTTCTTAAATTTACAATTTGGAGGAGGCTGACTTTTTGGCACGTAGCAGCGGACGTTTTGTGTGCTGACCGTACCACACATATGGAAAACAGCTTCATCACCGATCACAATATTTGAAACAAAACGAATATCATGTGCTTGCTGCTGAAACCACTGACACAATCGTAATCTTCTTCTAAGATCACCATTTTTAAGCTCCTGTACGATGTGGATTTTGTACGGGTGCCATTTTAAATCTTTATTGACAATATTGTTGAAAGAACTCTTGGACAGTCCAGTCGGGTTGTTCCTGCACGAAACGCTTTTGGTTGTTGTATCATCAGCTGCCTGACTTACTGGATATGTTGTTGTGTTCTAACAGATTTCCTTCTGCCTCTTCTTTCTTTGTTTAGGTTATGACTTGTTCCCTTATTGTCATACTTCTTGACATTTCTCTGAAATGTACTTCTTGAAGGTGGATTTCTGCCAGGAAAACGCTGTCTCCAATAACAGCTATGTAACTTTTTGCTTAGTGAAATTTTCTCACGATGAACACTCTTTGTTGCACTGTTAGCTGCATGATTAAATAAACTTACAAGTTTTCCTGCTTATAAAGAATTTTGACAAGGCGTTGGGAATATGAAATTATTAAAACATAAAAAAGATTTTAAGCCCACTTTACACAATGAATACAAAATTGGTGATCTTTACAGAATTTCGTGCTAAACGTAGCACAGCAGCATCCTGAGCAGTAATTGCAACGAAACAAAAGGTTAATGGCTCATTAAAAGTCCGGTTTATTGATCATTAAGGAGTTAATGACCGTATCGAATGAAAAAGTTCTTCGTATTTTCTTAAGCAAAAAATACCACAAATGAAAAATTATATTTTCAGAATCCTTGAAAAATTTTCTTTCTAACGGTATAAAAATCGCATTGATTTGATAAAGATTTAAAAAGTTATATGCTTTTAAAACTGGGGGCCCGCTTTTTTGTGGACACACTGTACAGTGTAATGGTAAGGTAATGATATATCCATAGAATAAAAATGGTATTGAACGTCATAACGCCCATGATATTTGTAATTAATGTATTGTATCTAAAATTGTTATTAACACCAACAACGAAATAACAGCGTTCTTCATCGTAGATGATAAGTTATTACTTGAAAATTTTGTTCAGTGAACTGATTTATAACAGTATCGATAAAATCATATAATATTCAGAAAATATGTTAGCACGGTCCAAAACTGAATATCTGCCTTGAAGTAAAAAATTGAAAGTTTTATTTAAAGGCGCTATATACGGGCGTAGGGAACTACAACATTACAGACTGACTCACTGACTGACCCGGGGAAATGAAAAATCAACTAGCTCACAGCGCTGAAAAACTGTATTCTTCGTATTAATTTTTTTAACCAAAGCTGCTTTTCGTCACAGTGGTTTGTCACTTTCAACTCGGTTTTCCACGATGATGAATATGAAAGGTCGAGTTTGAGTCACCATTCAAGGTGTGCGTTCGTGACATCTGTTTTCTCGAGAAGAGCATCATCTTAGTCTTTTGTTGATTGAAATTAAGATTGAAATTAAAAATTATTGTTGGAAGACCAGTCGAACAAAGGCTGTCCAGGCGTTGTTTTAGTCGGTTGATGACATTCGATATGACGCTCGGTTTGCAGTGATCGTAGCTAGAAGTATCGTCAGCGAATTGGCAAATCGTACCATGAATCTTGTAGGTCAGCAACGTACATGTTGAACAGAATCGGCCAGAGAACTGATCCCTGTGGTACACCAAACTGTACAATCTCCATTGTTGAGGAACAATCATCGATCTAGACATATGGACATATGGATCATAGCCTTCATAATTCACATCTTAGTATTCGAATTGCATGGGTTCTATTGTTAAAAAAATTTTTTAAAAATTTTTTTATATTTTTTTTTTTTATTCAACACTTACGCATATATTACTGCTTATCTTACGCTATTTCAGTAGAATAGCCAATTATAAATATTTTGGAACTGAAATATAATCCGTTATTATTATTATTATTATTATTATTATTATTATTATTATTATTACTGAGGTCGATTGCTTAGATAAGAAAACATCAATAAAATGACTCAAAAAGATGATGCAGCTTTGTCATAATAGTTTTAAAGTCAACTGTATCAAATGCCTTAGAGTAATCTAAGAACATGGCTAGTGTCACCTCACCCTTCTCCATAGCTTTATGATATCATCACGTATTTTAAGTAGTAATGTTGTAGAAGAGTGATGTTTTCGGAATCCAGACGTAGTGTCCTTGAAAATGTTTTCAGAAGAATTGAATTCTCATATCTGCTTTGCAATACATCTTCCGTATACCTTAGATAAAGTTGGTGAGACTGATACAGGTCGATTTTGATCTGGAGAAGTGGCGTTTTAGCATTTTGGAATTTGAGAAATCTTGCCGATTTTCCACTGCGTATGAAATTTTTGCTCATCAATACCGGAGTTTATACCATGTGTTAAGGGTGAAATTAGATAATATATACGTAATTATCCAGAATATAGTTTTTGTAATCGCGTATATATTTAAAACGAGGCTGAAATCTTGTAAGCCTCGTGTTGATACAATTGTATATCGCATCGTCATCACTTATATCTGGAGTTGGAATGACGTCACAAAATTTTACCTTACACCAGCGCGTTTGTTATAAAATACGGAAGTTTCTCTTCTAGTTTGTTTTGTAACGTGGTGCATTAAATTCTGTGAATCAAGAATATCGGTGTACATTGTCGTAATTTGCGAAGATTCCAATAAATTTATGTTCATGTCACCTGTAATAACAATATGACCTCTCCATTTAGACATAATTTTATCGAGTATAAGATCTGCATTATTAAGCCATTCAGTTTTATTTACATCGGCAACGTTCGGCTGGTAAAAGAACACCGAGAAGAACTTTGCTGTGTTTGTTTCTACTAGAAAGTGGGAACAGCTAATTTTCTGGTTAGATACACTTTATTCTTCCCACACGTTCTTCCAAGAACATAACCCTGATCTTTAGAGTTCTTTTGTTAATCAATGTATCCTATATCCCGCTCCTGTTTGGTTAAGGTGGTAGACTGGTAAAAAATGTCTTAAAAATGGGATTCCTGTTTATGTGCAAGTTAGACTGCCAATCGCCGGATTTCGCAGGCCCTAATCCAGACTTGCTCACGCTACTTACTGCCTAAAAGAAGTTATCATATGATGACCCCTCTGAGCTGCACAGTCATCTAAACGAGTCGAACTGTTTCGGTTACTTGCCTTGATTTGGAATCCCTAAGATATCCATGAGAATATGTTCTTAGTTATATTTTATTACAGAATAGCTGAATAGCATGGCACTAACGAATTCGTCCTCAAGACAACGGAAAAGAATCAAATTATGGGTCTTTCATCACGTATGAGACCACGATATATTAGGGAGGTAATATAGTACAATATATTATAGAGATAATATAGAAATAATATAATATTAATAATATAAAACTATAATGATACTTTGCTGCATTCTTTATGAGGGTTGTATATGAAGGCAGTATTTAAGAACGATTAATATATCGTGGTCTCATACTTGATAATATTCCCCAATTTGATCTTAAGATAACTGTTTTCGGCGACATTACCAGACTCGGAACAGCAAATCCCACGTGGTCCAAAAGAAGAGGGCAAAACATCGGTAAAGGTTTGAACATTGGAAATATAAATCTTTGGAAATTTTTATTTGAATAACCAAATTTCATAGAATTTAAAAAATGTTCAATGATAGTTCACAAATGTTTACGAACATGGCCTTGATGAGAGCCTCAGACATGATCTTCGTTTTAACTTTAAACACAGAAAATATCAATCTTTTAAAAGCAAGAAACTTTCGTTGCCAGACGAGGTAAAAAATACAGCATTTACTTTCACAAATGGCAGTTTGAAGGACGTATTTCGCGGGAAAAAAACGGTCAAAGGATTTTTTTGCCATCAAAAAACTTTCACGAATTTAAAAATTATCACGTGAAAAACTCCTTTCAGGTTTCAAATATTTCGCGGCATGAGCATTCCCAAGACCAAAAATCTCGAGACCACAAAAGTTTCTGCCTGCAATAGTTTTTATCCTTAAAGTAAAAAATCTACAATGTAAAAGGGGGTTCTGGAAGTATTTGCATTGGCAGTTCATTACCCATTTAACTTTCTTCCCAGTGGGCTTGAAGGTTAGTGCTATCTTACACATTATTCATGTATGATTTAAAATTGGATAAACACTGAGGACAATTTTTGCGGCAACATAATTTCTAACGATATGATAGACCCATAGCACGATGGGTCTCAACATGTATTGGATAGATTTCCATTTAACAACAAACTTTCATTTTGCTATCGGGTATACGGGGATTTGAATAAGAACTGAATTCTCACGATGCGACATATTTATTTGATTACCTCGTAAACTAAATTTTCAAATCGATGGGGTCATGAACGATGTTTGCGATAATATTGCTACTTACTTTATTTTTCCTTTCAACTGGGGTCATGAACGATGTTTGCGATAATATTACTACTTACTTTATTTTTCCTTTCAACCGCCCATTTCAACCGCCCAGGTGCTTATTAATCTATTGAAACTTGGATGGGCGGTTAAAGAGGAAGGGGTTTATTAAGAATTTGGAGAATGATTAAAATAAAACATTATTGCGTGTGTTTATATTGCTTTTTCTCATTATCATTCTCTCGCACCTCTGTTATACTTATTATACTTATATGTATATTCATCATCATTATTTTCAAATAAATTTTAATAACCGCCCGGGCGTTCATTTACTAATTTGAAAACATTTTGTATCTAATTACTGCCTAGGTCCTTTTTGGAGGGAGGGAGCGAATATCATTTCAATACTATGTGGGCGGTTATTGAAGAGTCGCTAATAACAGTGGTTGGTGCTTAAAAGTAAGTATAGTATTCCCATTTCTCCATACCAATTCATATAATTTTACACCTTGGACATCAAATTAAAAGGAAACAAAAAAATCATACCCCTATTTCCCCATTAAGCTGATGTTTCAATAGGTTCATTGTGGTTTTCAGGAAAGTGAAAATGTAACAGCTTTATTGCAACATCTATCATTTATTTTTTATACACGCCATGCTGATTTGAGGTCAAACATTTATAGAGTCATATATGTATATAACCAAGATTTTCACATTCTCTTCTTGTATTAAATTCATCTATACTATTCAATTTTCTAATCTAAAACAAAACGGTATCAAAACAATATAATAATGATTTTGCTACATTCGTTTCCCTAATAGCGAGCCATAATAATCCACATGCTACAATGAAATACCAAATAAACTGTTAGCTACACATTTCAGCATAGCAGTTAAAACTAACTGATACAAAAAAAGCTATATTCAAACACATTACAAAATGGACAACGGTAGAAAATGATGAACTGATAAGACGAACACAAACCAGGTCTACATCGACTATCTCGTCGAATAGAATAGTTACTGATACCGATCAATGTTGGTATTCTTTATTACTGAACTTAAAGCGTTCAATAAAAAAATATCAAAAACAAAAACAAAAAATGTTACACACAGCGTCTCCATTCTCAGTAAGAAGCGAACGTTGAGAAAATTTGATGAACTTTCGACGGCAAAAAACATTGTATTGCGTTCTCCTCCGGGGATGACTTTATGATGTCTACATATCCTCTTTTACTTTGTAATCGTAATTCTGATTATAATATAATGGAAGACTCCTTGATTTCAATATTTTGTATATTCCCTAGGCCAATGAACTTTTAAAACTGGTGTCCACTGATCGAAGTGATCAAGTGAAATTGTTTCTGATTGGTTAAATATTTTTCTTTTCGCCGGAGTAGACTTGCTTTCTACTAACAAGCGAACAAAATTTGTTTACCGCGATCAAGTGGACACCAACAAGCCTTAAAGTATATACATCGAAGTGTCAGTGGTTTTTGTTTTCTCTATTGGACGTGACCAGAACATATATACAAGAGTATTGACAAAAATATGGTAATCAAAGCCAACTGTTCGTTAAACAAACAAGTTTTTATAAATAAGATAATTTCAAAATAATTCCCGTAGATTTAACAAAAATTGATAGTGACCACCACACCAAAACATTGTCCTAAATATCAGTGAATTTGTAGCCTATAAATATAGACCCTCGCTGACTCGGTATGGTCTATACACTTCGGTCGGTTTTTTCATATGACCGTGCTATCAAAAAGAGATTGGGAACCATACAAACGGATTGATAATTACGAATGATGAACCAAATGTGCTATCAGATCCTGTCAAAAACCATTGCACTCAAAACGCTGACGAGAAACAATTTATAAGAGCGCCAAAATAAAAGACATCCAACCATGTATTGCGGAGATATAAAAGACATCCAACCATGTATTGCGGAGATATAAAAAGAGATAAAGATACATGGAGGTATAACAAAACAGAAGGAGACAGAACTCTTAATTTTTCTATTATTCAGAGCCTCAGAAAAGTGATTGTTTTGTGGTGCACCTCTGAGAACCTAAATATTTTTACATATTTTTGTGTGTTAAGATGTGAGGAATAACAATCAAAAAAGTTTACATCGCTAACCCCTGCAGTTTTCTCGAAAATCGCCCTTGAAATTTATACTATCGTGTAATTCGTGTGATATCGTGCTTGCTGTTTTCTGTTGTTTTGGATAATTTGTTAAGAGCAAAAATAGTAGTGCTGCATTAATTAGTTAATTAAGGACTATATAAACTATAAAATTAATTAATTTGGTGCAAAGCAGCTTTTTCGTGTAACTCAATCGATTATGAAGTTAATTTATCTATTATCTTCAATCGATTATGAAGTTAATTTATCTATTATCTGCATAATCCATAGCACAACTACAAACAATAAACACAAATACAAGTGAAAAAAGCGTTTTAGTACTTTATAAACAGGAAACAGGAAAGTTGACAGGCTAAAAATCCAGAGGCGGATCTTGAACCTAGGCTAAAAATTATGGAGGAGAGAATAGCCATTAAGAGAATGAAAGGAAAACGCGCAAATTGTTCTGCACCGATTGTAACAAAATTGCCCCAATTTATAATACCTGCCCTGATTTGTAATAATTTGGTATGTAGAAGATTTTCGCAGATATCGTTTCATTTAGACCAAATTTGGTACTGGTGTCGTCATCATGACGTCACAGGATGTTGCAGATAGATTTTGAAACTTGATATACAGGTTAGTGACCTGTATAGAAATTCTTAACCTTGGACTAAATGAGATAATAGTGACGTCATGATGACATCATGGACGGAATTATTGATTGTTAATGTGTGACTGGTTCTTGGTGGGTTTATGTATGTACCGGTCGCTTATGTATGTACCGGTCGCTTATGTATGTACCGGTCGCTGAATAAACACCTGTCTGAAAAATGTTTATAACTCTCCGACACCGAAATGATGAAATGCATAAATATAAATATAAATATACTCCATATAAATACATGAAGAGTACAAGTAGAGCATATGGTCTTATACGTGGCAAGTTTCCGATTTAAAACGTGTTCCATTCCTCCTACCTAAATGCCCCCATCACTCACGCTTCCAATTATTCACTGGAACAGGGTAGAAAAAATGGAATAAAAAAAGAAAGTTTTCACAGACATGCTTAGTGCGCCCGCCAAGAAACGTTGTTGAGCATGTTTGCTTTCATGAGATTGAAAGGGACGCACACTTAATGTGGATCGGGCAAATACGGTGGGAAAATTTTATGTATTTTTAAAACAATACGTTTTAAGATTTATGCATAAATATACAAAATGCTTAAAAAGTTATGACTGTCGTCTTCACTGCGTGTTTTGTGAAATTAACAACGTTTGAAAAAAGAAGAAACGAGCTGCTGTAGTTAAATATTGGAGAGCAAAAGAAATATTTAGGTGTGAAGGAAATATATCAATATACGAGGGAAAGAAGGTATAAAATGAATTACACAAGCCTTAAATAAAAACTTAAATAAAAACAAAAATATATTAATCTTTTTCTTGGGAAACTATCAATCTTTTGAGTCAATACGTAAGTGTGGGTGGTCCACTCATCTCAAAAGCAACTGGATCGAACAGCCTATTATTACGGATATCAAATTTTTGAAGCTCACTAAAAAAACAACAACATGTATTAAGGCGGCGATTTTGCGTTAAGCGTAGTTTCTGTGAGTGACCCTTTCGATACACGGATATATTCACACATGTCTTTTGGACGTGTTGATCAGTTTTAGACTCAAATCTGTTATGTATGATATATGTATGCATTTGCTTCACTTCCTTTTGAACAAGAGAAGCCATAAAGTTGTATTCGTTCCCAAATAATGTATACTGGACATATAAACACGCAACTCGCCGGAAAAAAGCGATGGAACATCTACCCAGAATTTATATTGCTAACGCTGCAAGTATACCAAAGATGAACAATGTCAATAAAATACACGTAATGTTGAAATTTGTGGAGGAGAATGTTAGCTATTAAACCATAAAAGAAAAACGTGCAAGTAATCCTATTGGTGATAAATACTGAAAACAGAAATTAGGTTTATGTGCTCCTCCACAATTTTTGACAAACCCTAGATTCGCCGCTGTAGACCTTCAACGTATGGTAGAAACGTTCGGGTCTAGCGATTTAATCGTTCTGAAATTGAAAAGAATTATACAACCATCCAATTGGAACTTAGCATGGATTAGTTTAATGGCTGATGCACATGGTTGGTTTATTATATTAGACATATTCTGGAAAAGCAGAAAGCATTAAGTATCACGATTTACCGAATTATTATCTGAACAATTTTGGAAAACTCTGCGCAATCAAATCATTTTCGTTTTTTTCTCTTTGAGATACTTCAATCCAATTCCGTTTAGATTCATATTTTTCAGCTGATTGATTGGCAGCCATAACAACCATAACAGTGGCCACTATTTGAATATCATTTTTGCATTCTCTTATATCTCTGGACTACGGTTCGGAATACCTTTTAAAGAAAACACAATTATGTTCAAAGTACATATTACGTTCATTTCTTGTTGTTTACCTAAGTTCTCGTAAAATGTAACGGAAATGAGATTCACATGGAAATTTGCATTCCCCTTAAGACTGTTTTTCATCGCATTTAAAGGATTTTAAATATTTTACAACGCAAAGAATTTTAAGTATTGTCGGTTCCTTTTGAAAATTTTCTATCGCATTTATTAGGCGTTCACAATATTCTAAAAATGCGCAAATTATTACATCTCATTTCTATAGAATTTCCATCGCATTTTACCTTTAGTCAGAACCAACCTTTAGCGTTTTAATATATAACGACGATAGTACCAATCATCCAATAAGGTGATTAGAAGCAATAAGTTGCTATTTCATTATTTTCCTTATTTCCCCATGGGTAACTATCTTCATAATCACAAAGAAGAGTTGTACGCATGATAATGCCCTTTACCCTTCTTGTTACTTACTGGAGCCAAGAAATGTTTTACTGGGAAATATCCGGAAAAAGCTGTTTCAAATATAAGCTGTGACGTCATGATGACGACACCAGTTCCAAATTTGGTCAAACTGAAACGATATTCGCGAAAGTCTTCTACATACCAAATTATTACAAATTGGGGCAAAACAGTTATTTCAAATCGGGGAAGTTTTGGATATTACAAATCGGAGCATAAGTTATTACAAATCAGGGCAGGTCATTTTATTACAAATCGGGGAAGGTGTTACAAATCGGGGCAGAACACAAATAACCTAATCAACACTGAAGTTTTAACAGAAAATTCATGACACTAACTCCTCTACTTTGTTTGACTAACCCTAGATTCCGCCGCTGAAATCGATGTTATTTTAACATTTTCATCACACTCGATATATCGTGCTTTATCATTTTTAAGTAAATAATTGGCTTCAAATTTTTATCAAGACCGTTTAGATAAATTATTTTCGATTGCCACGACTATTATGAAAATCTAACGTTATCACGCTTATCGAATACCCTCCATCCTTTAGAAAAATCATATCTTTAATGGGAAAAGATTGTTCTCATTCACAGCAGCGTACCGAGTATGTTCATGCATACCGTCGCTGTCTTCAAAGTTATTGTTACTGTCCGTTCGATAGTGACAGTGTATTCCGTTTGTTAACACTAGCACAGTTTTGTAAATTTTTTATTTATTTTGGAAATATAATTTTGAGCTCCGTTGATATATTGAAACTAATCCCCAGATCAGTTCACCATGGAAACACGAAAAAAAATCGAGGAAAGGTGGCGAAATTTGATTATGCCTACGGTGCTGTTGTATTAACTTTCAGGAGTGAGCAATTAGATCCCTATCTACTTTATTGGTCAGCGCGGAAAACAGTTGATCTTTCATTAGCGTTTGTACGTCCTTCCGTACGTCCGTGCGTAATTCCAAGATTTTTTGTCCACAGTTGTAGGCTGATTCCGCAAAACATTGGAATAGAGGCTATCCACAAACCGTGGCTAATGTATGAATGACACAAATCAAGCTATTTAAAGTAATTTAATTATTGTGAGTGTGGCCTAGAATGCAGTAAAATGTTCAATCTTAATTTGTGTTCCCCAGAACGGCGCAGTAAAAGCATTCTGCTAAAATTTTCAACCTTATACTGCACAATTATTTCAGAATACTGAACTATTACCAGCCGCTTAATCTCCAGCACCCAAGGTAAGAAAATTCTTACTGATTTTTATAATGAGATTAATTTTTGTGAGAAACTATGTTCGATCCCACTTTCGATTAATTCCTTCACCTACTATCCTTCTTCTGTTCTGTGTAATTTTAGCACTAAAAATTTAAAAATTCAATTTTTCCTAATATATATACTAATATAAATTTCACCCACAAAAATAGACACTGCAATGGAGTTTCTATGGAACTTTGTCATATCCAATCGGATAATAAAAGACTTGTTATCATTTTATTTTGATAAAAATAGTCCAATGATCAATACAGTACAGCCCGAAAGAAACTTTATCTTCCACGTAAGATTATGAGCTTTCGCGATGTGTTGAAAACAATGACATGGAACAGACAAAACTTTCCATGTAAAAATTCATTCCTTCGCAGCGGAGTAAATTTCTTTGGGGCTGTACATTGTATATACCAAATATACTTTAAGGTGGTAAGAAAATTTCACCGGAAAAAAAATGGATACCTTATTGCTTCAAACAAACACCCAGGGTGTTTATTAAATTTTTTTGGGCGTCTATTCGCGAGGGGCGTTTAAAAGAGGGAGGCATTTATTCAATTTTTACAGTTTGGTCTTTTTCGTGAAAAAACATTTTTAATAACATTTTACATTTGATTACATAATGTCTAACTTGATGTCATCATCTTCATCTTCTTCAATTACATTAAAAGAAGGAGCAGCTGCGGCCATATCTACTTCCGATATTTCAAATAGATTTTTGTGTAGATTTTTATCAATTAAGTTTAACATTTGTGTTTTTAATAAAGCTTATCCTACTGCACATTTTTATCTTCCTTAAAACAGGAAATCAAATCATCTTGTGTACCATCAACTGCTAATGCAGGAGTTCACTTATTAAAATTTTGGAGGCATATTACGTTTTGTCTCGAATAATCGCCTCTCTAGAGGGGGAGGGGGGAACATCTATTCGAGGGAAGTTTATTTAAAAAATCATAAAAAGGGGTGGGGGGTATTCGAGGGAGCGTTTAAAAAAAGGAATACGGTATATAATATTCTCAAAATTAAATTCTTGTGAAAAACCAGATTTTACTGAATTCATTTGAAGGAATACTTTTTTCCTCGGTCTTTCAGCGTATGCATGGTAATATTTAACTTTTAAAAAAATGAAGACTAATTATTTGCGCAATTCACGGAATTAAATTCCTGGAGAAAGCTTGTTTTATCTCAATTCGCAAAATTAAATTTTCACGAAAACTACTATTATAGATCAGAATCTTTCGAGCATCGATTTTTCGGGAAAATAACTTTCGTGAATAAATTTATAGCAATTTATGTAACTTAAAAACCTTACACCCAACACTTTCTTTAGTTGTAAGACATCACATATCAAAACAGACACGAGACCTCCAAAATTGGGATTTTAATCTGAGTTTCTTCATGAATATAAACTTTCGCAAGTTAACTAAAAGGTTTTTTAAAAATCAGCTTATGGTATGCACTATCTGATCCTAAAATAGCGGTTAGAGACTATTTGGCTTATTTGCAGTTCACTACAGGAACTATCAACTTGTTTCATAAACCTGTTATTGTTCCAAAGAATGATTCATTATGACTCATTTTTGCAGGGCAAGATAATTGTTCCGGGAGTGAACTGCAACTAGGCTGAATATTTCTACGACACTTCTTTTTGACATAAAGTTTGTGAATTTTTGCCGATTAACTATTAGGAGATTAAAGATTAAATATTGCAGAATTTTTTTTTTATTAATCAATTTTCTCATTTTTTCTCATTTTTTTCAGTTTAAATTGCAAAAAAAAAAAAAAATCTCATTAATTCTTCCTACTAAAATTTCTAAAAATTCTACACTAGTGGACCTGAGATTTTATAACAGTTACATAATTCCCTTTTATTATTAGGTCCTTTGTTGGTGGCATCATCTCTGGTATTACACCATATCTGCTGCCAGAACTCGCCTGTTTCATCAGACATCTAAACGTCAGACGTCAGACTTATCTGGACTTCTCCGAATTTTTGGATTGACAACCTTGTTTGAACTGGACCAAATTTTATTATTCAGATATTTCCAAAAAAATATTTCCATTCCTCAATTTTGCATAGCTATCTTTGGCGCATGAGAAGTACCATATATATTCTTCAGTTTTTACTTTGACACAGTTTTGTTACATTGTACTATTATTGACACTTTTACAATAGATTGAGTTCAGAATACACATTAATAAACATTGTTCAATATTTCAATACTTATGACCTCCACCCACCGAGATATAACAAACGTACGCAAGTATTTTTCTGAAGAGTTTTTCTAACGGACAGACAGAGGTAACAATCGAAAATTAACAAAAAGCGTGAGAACTATACAAATTCTGACCTATTTCTTGAACACTCTGTTGATGAATAAGATACCGAGTACAATGAGACATATGACTAAAGCCGAGGTTGTATGTACCGTGACATTTGAAACAACACCGCCGTTGACGTTCAGATTCAAAATAGCTGTTTTTTTATTGACGTCTTCACAAAAATGGCTACCGGTCGACAAGATCGCCGGTGTTTCAACTTTTTTCCCGACAGTAATTTCTGATTTCACAACGCGCATGTGCAGATCATTAAAGCGTAGATCGCTAACCTCAAACTGGAAACCGCTGATTTTGAAATGGAAACGACAGTTATAAAGGATACCCAAATTTTCTTTCTAAAATGTATTTCTTGCCGCCGCAGGAGAAAGGCTGTAAAATTTAGTAAATATATGTGAAATGTTATCTGAACTGTTCTAGGTATAGGATTCTTCGTAATATGTACCACGTTTCTGGTATTACCAACTGCGCTGACCTTCAGGCCACAGGGCGTCTTGTTTCTTATTCAAATCAAATTTTGATTTTTAGAGAAAAAGCACTTGAATTTAAGAATGTGTTTAATTCAATATCTCAACTACACAGTAAATAAACATCTCAACCTTCCATTAATTACATCAACTCCAGTAAAGTCGACGATTCTAAGGAAATCTTCTAATCTATTCGGAAACATCAATGTTGGAGGTTTGTCAAAAGTATTAATACCTTATTTCCAAACGTTTATTAAATTACAGGACTAGCTAAACGCAGTAAGCCACCAAGAAGGAAAGGAGATATCGTAATATCTCAAGATTCCCTAAAAGAGTTCAATTTTCCTTGTAAGCAGATTCCTGAAGTGGGTAATAATATTTCGATTACAAACAGACGAGAGAGTTTCCACGTGAGTTCTCTTTTATTGGGAGAATATAGAATTCATCAACCACGCTATAAATTATGTAATGATAGAGATAATATCGCCAAGAGATATTGCTCATAATAATAAGATATGAGGCTTGATTTCCATTACACAAACTTTTATTTTATTCAAATTACCTATTTATACAGAACCATATTTGCTTAAATGGAATAAAGTAATATACTGATGACTTTGACATTTGTAAGTCCAGGAGCTAATTAAGGCAGTGTGCTTAAAATGGCATGTCCAACTTTAAGAATGCATGTTTTTTCGTTCCAAATTTTTTTCGTAAGTTGATGATGGCCCTTAATGTACTTTAAAAAAATAATCTGGTTTCTGTAAGAAAATTGCGCTTCCTAATGAAACCAAAGAAAATTTTCAGAAAGTGGACATATTGTTTGTGGTTCAACAAAAACTGATAAATAATGGTTTTAAGTTTTTGTTTATTCGAGCAATGTAAGTAGAAAAACACCTATAAAATACGTACCATACTCAAATCTTTTATCATTTTTTATGAGTATTTGAATATCTGCTTGAAAGAATTCATGATTTTTGTGAAACATTCCTTTTTACTCGGCTGATTTAGCACGATGAGTATTAAAATAGACGATCTTTTTCAGTAAACTTTTTTCCCGCCACGGGAATAATATTTCTTTTGTTTGATTAATTCACTATGATAATTCATCTGTAACTTATAATATTTTTCAACCATATTGTCAACAGAAACGTTCGCGGAAAGGGTGTTTTGATTGAATTATGATGACTCTCTATGATGAGATTAGAGGGCTTTGATTATTTACAATATCAAAACCCAAGTGTAATCTTATTGCCGCTGAGTTGTAACGGATGTTGTACCAACACTATATGTCGCAATCGCCACTATATGTCACAAAATCAACACTATATGTCGCAAACCAACACTATATGTCGCAAAATCAACACTATATGTCGCAACCGAAAAAAGTATCTTTTTTTTCAAAAACATCACTAAATGTCGCAAATGTTTCAAAATTCAACACTATATGTCACAAAGTTTAAAAACTAGATTCTGTTAAATTAAAATAAAATAATAAAAACTAAAAACTGAATTCGTTTTATTTTCTCGTCAGTTGACTTGGAACTTCTTCTTTCATACTCAAGGTAATTGTTTACCATTTGTGACATAACTAAAATGTGCTGCAGGTCATAATTTATCTTTTTAATGACATAATAGAAGTCCACCTATAGTATAGGGTGGCAACTTAACAACTGATGAAAACATTTTTTACAGTTGTTTGCGACAGAACAGAAATATAAGATGAATATGAACATGATGAATATTAATATTGTTGTGATTTTTTTGTCGCTCATATGGTTTGCAAATGGTCTCGTGAGCATGCACTAAGTTCCTTGTCCGATGAGGAATACAATATATTGCTCAATAAAGTGCTTAATAGATTTGACACAGCGGTAGTTGATCGATCGTCTGTAGAGAAAGCTGTTTTGCGAAAATATTATCGTTGGATTAAAGCTGGCAGACAACTTTCAGTAGGGTCGAGTGGAAAGAATGTTTATATCGATGGCAAAAAGCTGATGCGAAAGTCCGAATTAAAACAAATCGTGAAGAAAATGGAGAAAGACACAAAACAATCAGGTTCCAGGAAAATAACTCAGAGAATAAAATCTCGATATTTTGGCTGCTCTGAAAGACACGTAACGGCTTTAACATCTAACTCACTGAAGGTTTGATTTTTTCTGCATTTAAGCATTTATTTCAATATTGTGACGCAGTCTTCCTTTAGAAATGTCTGTCCGCACGTTCACCCAACTCACCCATCTATCTGTCTGTCTGTCCATACTTCACATTACTTTCAAATTAATTTATAGAATACTAAAGGTCGGTTTACAAATCAAGCGATATTGCAGCCAATAACTGCGAGTGAAGTTATGGAAAGACATCAAATTGACCTTGTAGATATGAAAGATGAAGCTGTGGAATTTGAAGGCACTGTGTTTCGTTACATTCTTACAGTACAAGATGTATGTAGTCGCTTTATCTGGTTGCGTCCTTTGAGAAGAAAAAAAGTAAGGATGTGTCAGAGGAATTGAAGAAGATATATCGGGAACATGGTCCTCCAAAGATTTTACAGTGTGATAATGGAGGAGAGTTTAAAGGAAACACTAGAAAAGCGTGCAAGAACATTGGTATAAAAATAATAAATAGTCGTGCTTACCATCCCCAAACTCAAGGAAAAGTTGAGAGAAGTCACAGGACCCTCCGAGAAAAAATACGATATGACATTTTACAAGAGGAAGGGGTCAATTGGGTGGAACATCTACCTATCTACCAATCACTAATGAATGATGACGTCAAAAAGGAACTTGGTGGACGAAGTCCGTTTGAAATCTATTTCTGACGTAAATCAAATTATCTCCTTTGTCCAAATACAGAAAGTGATGCAGACAGTGAAGGGGAAGAAGTAATGACAAAACCAAAAGAATGGCCTATTTTTGGTACAAATGAACTTGCAGAATTCGATTCTACACGAAAATTAATAGAAAAAGCCACTTACGATGCTTCAAGTAAATGTGCCAAAGCTATGGTAAACAGAGCATTAAAAAGATCTCCTTTGCCAATATATAGAATGAAAGAAAGAGTCCTTGTCAAATGTCCTTTTGAATCGAAAAAAGGTAAGAAAATAAATTGTAGATACGCTGTAGCTGGTCAAGTTACAGCTAGAAACATCCCATTATCAAAATATAAAATAAAGTACAATCATCCAATAACTAAAAAATCGCAAGAAGATTGGGTATACGTGAACCACATAACTAGCAAAAGCACGTCAATAGAGCGAAAAAGAAAAAAGTATTCCAAAATCGAAGAGTATTTAAGAGCCGCGGGAGGTACTAAACGTATGGAAGACATATATATAATGCTTTCGCACGACGAGAGAATGGAAAACACTTTCAATCGATTTGGATATAATACACTTTTTAACCCTTCTCCAGATGGTAATTGCCAGTTTAGTGCAGTGGTGGACCAATTAAGGCGAAATAAATTAACTGATTTAACAATAAATGAAAAACGTCAGCAAATAGTTAACTACATGTGCGAATACCAGGATTCCCCCTTTAATGATCGAGACGATTTTAGAACAGCTTACGATGGTACTCGTTACAATAGTTATGAACAATATTTAGATCAAATGAGAATAGACGGGACATACGGAGATCATTTGACCTTACAAGCAATAAGTGAGTATTTTTTTGTCAGGATTCATGTTGTTTCGGCTGAGGGTCAAAACTACGACCGATATGTTGTACCACGGGAAAATGTTACAGACATCCCAACTATTACGTTAGGGTACTATCCGGAAGGAAGAGGCGAGCATTATGTCAGTATTGATCCTATAGACTTTTCAATTGATAGAATAGGGACTCCTAACAAACGAAACTATCACAAAAAAGATTCGATTAATGTACAAGAGGAAGCAGATGTTGCATATGAAAATAAACTCGAAGAAGAAATATTAGATGATGCTCTCGAAGATATTACAGAGCAGGATAGTGAACAATTGAATGAAAAAGATGTAGGCAAATCGTTACACGAAAGTGATAGTGTAAACATAGAAGCTTCCTGTGCAAAAGATAGAAACGAAAATAGGCAACATAGTTCTTTGCACGAAGAAATTGGTGAAGATATTGCAAATAATCAAAGTGTACCATGTTCATTGCCAGCCAGAGAAATATATTTAGAGAATATCAGAGAGAGATTACCAGCAAGTTTGACTGTATCTGTAAAGGATATCATCAGTTTGAGTGGCGGAAGAGGCAGTGGTATTGCAATCGACTTAAGAGAAACCCTGTCGAAAGATGAAACTAGACCAAGAAAATGTACAACAGGACGCCTCATCAATTGGGACCAAGCTATAGTTCTCCTTAAAGCATTAACGTATGGTTGGTTTTCCATCGTTACGATAAAATGGCCAAAACAGTGACTTTTGAATGCTTAATTAGCAACTAGACTTTTTGTGTTGGAACTTTCCATTTGTTTTGTTGACATTCTTAGTTATATTATTGTATATTTTTTTCATTAAAAAACTTTTAACTTGCAATATTTTTTTACTATCACTTGCCAAGTTAAATGATATTGAAGGTAATTGTAGGCAAATTATTGAAGAATTTCAAGTGGCCAGAAATCCTTACGTATAATTATGACATCACAAGTTCAAATTAATTAACACAACATCCGATTTCTTGAAACTCGCAGTTTCAGTCTCTCTTTTAAACTGTGAAAAATAGTGCTGATTTTACATTTTTTGTGACAAATAGTGTTGTGACATATAGTGTTGAGTTTGTGACAAATAGTGTTGTGACATATAGTGTTGAGTTTGTGACATATAGTGTTCAGTTTGCGACATATAGTGTTGAGTTTGCGACATATAGTGTGGAGTTTGCGACATATAGTGTTGGGTTTGTGACATATAGTGGTTGATTGATTGCGACATATAGTAATGGAAAAAAAATTGATAAAGTATATATGAAATAGTTTTACTTTAGACTCAAAAGAACCAAAATAACGTCCAGTGTATTGAAATTCGAAAGTTCAAAGTGTTTTTTAAATTGTGACAAATAGTGTTGATTTTCGCTTTTTTTGTGACAAATAGTGTTGCGACATATAGTGTTGATTTTGCGACATATAGTGTTGGTTTGCGACATATAGTGTTGATTTTGCGACATATAGTGGCGATTGCGACATATAGTGGCGATTGCGACATATAGTGGTTGTACAACCTCGTTCTGCCATAGGATTTAAGGATGGTTTATAAAGTATATTTAAGTACTCAGCTGTGGCCAGAACTGAAGAAATATATCTTTAACGTCATTTAAGAATTTTAAAAATAATTTTAATAATTTAAATACTTCGTAAAAAGTTGTTATGATAATCCATGCTATTTCTATTATTAATCGAATTTTTGTTCTAGACGGTATGCTTTTTCAAGACCTTCACAGCCAGTCTATTCAAATACACCTCGCAGGGACCCACATGCTGGTGCAGCAAAAGCGCTTGGTATGGTTTGTTTTATGTCTCGCCATGTCTAAAGATTTTTTAAAAAATAGTTCAAAACAGGGTTGTTAAATATTGAATACGACACGTGATATATTTTAGGTGTCGTTCAATTGATACTTTGCGTCATTTGCATCGTTGTCGGATCGTTATTGTTAAGTAAAAATGGAGATCCTAGTAAGAATGAAGATGAAATACACGTTATGGGGAGTGGTATAATAACTGGTTTATGTATTGGTGTTTGTGGCTGTTTGACTGTGGCAGTTTCATTTCACATTGCTAATTACTGTCTGTTAACTCTGACAAGGATTTTCAACATATCAGCCACCATAGGTGCAATGGTTATGGGATGTATGTTCCTCATCCTCAGTCAGTAAGCAGACGATTATATTAATTTCTGATACTTGTATGAGAACGTAATCTCCTTTGCTAGCAATCAACATTGGAAGGCCTAGTCTTCCATCGAAATACAAAACAAACAATAACCCGCGTTATTGTTTCGTACTACCCACTCTGAAAGAAAATCAAAATTATGATTTGGCTGGCGGTTTGATAGTTACACAGTTTGAGTGTTTGAAGGTGTAACCCGTAACTTTTTGCGTCATTGAATAATACTTTTGGGTGGTTGGGTCTGGTTGCAGGGCTTAATAGTACACTCAATTTGTTGCTGGTATTTCTAGGGACGCCTCCAGCCTGTTTTTTTGATGGCAACAATGTGTGTTGCATTTTTTATTGCATTATTTGCTGCTATTTATGCTGGGCCTGGATGTCACGGGTACAGTGGAGGTAGGGTCCTTATTTCTTAAAGCAATATGAATCAAATCTTGTGTAGGCACATAGCTAACTGAAGGATAAAATACCTTATGCATAATAGATATACTTGTAATGTATGGTGTAGATAATTTCCATGTTTCTTTCTGGTTCTTTGTCCCGAAGCGCTGTCAATATTAAAGCCAAGTCTTTAGAGCTTTCTTTTGGTAAATTACATAAATTAATATTTTCATAATAAACGAGGTGGGAAAATTAACCCTGGGGAAAATATTCGCCTAATTTATTTTTCCGCTTAATTTCATATAATACGGTATCGAGGTTTTTTTTTCCATGTAGGTGTTATTGTTATTAATCAACAACCCCAGTGTCAAATAATCACTTCTCATGCAACCACAACCACAGCATTACCACAACACCCATATGCCATGCCTCCTAATCAAGCGTCATTTACTTACCATGGAAACGGTCCTGTCTATACCGCTTTGACAACAACAAGTGTTAACTCGACCAATTTGGCATATACCATGCAAACCACTCATGATCGATCGCTATTGATTGATGGTTATAACGGAGAACAGGATATAAACATGCAACCACCACCATACGAAGCTTAAGCAAACACTTCAACTATTTGCCACGTTTTTCACAATAACGAAGATTTCTGGTAACACGTGGCAATACCTGCTAAATCTAGAGACTTGTCGTAATAATTTATGAGGTACAGTTAACTCCCTCTATCTCGGACTTTTAACCCTATTCTGCGTGGGGCGGGGTCAAATTGCCCCGCGACATTATTGAATCTAAATAACTTTTTAACGCTTTAATCGAATTCGCTGAAATATTTGTGACTTTTCCTAACTTTTAAGTTTCTGAAAATTAAAAAAAACCCAGGTGACCACGCCCTTATTTTTGATCAATCACAAAATTCTCCTTACATTAAAATAATTCTTACAATGACCAAAATTTGGGCATATTGTTGTATTTAGATACAGAATAAAGTAAAACCTATAATTTTACCTATAATTTATGCTTTTCAAAAACTTTCGTAAATTTCAAAATTATTCACAAAGTAGACAAATTAATGACATCATTTGTAATTATTCTTGTAGCAAATAGGTCACTTAAAGTCTGTACTAACTTTAATGTCATAGGCATCAATGGTTTAGCAGATATAAGACATTATCTAGGCGCGGGCCAAATTGACCCTTTATATAATCTGGGTCTCAATAATGTCTTTTTAATATACGGTCCTAAATGGCCAAATCACGATTTTTGCCTTGGCCAAATAAGGGACAGCCAAAAGGGCTAATATATGGTATTGTGAAAACATTGCAGTATCAATCAGTAGTGGTTTTAATCCGATGGCAGATTATTTCAAATATATTTATCGTTTAGCACTAAATCTGTTTTTAATCATGTTTACTATAACCTAGGAGGATATCTGTAACCTACATTTATTTATTGTAACTTAGAGGTCGTTTCCATGAGACTCGAAGTGAACTCAAACTGGTTTGAAATGAAAAACTTCACTTAAATGCATGATGCAATTCTTATTACTGTTTTCATGACTTCGGGCGAAGTAAAACTTACTTCGGGTGTAGTTTCACTTCGCCTAAATTGACCGAAGTGAAATCTCAAACCGGTTTGAACTTTCCATGTAAACACTGCTCCCCGAAGTGAAAGTCTGTTTATCGATACAGCGGTCTGGTTTTTCTATACGACACATGCGCAATTGTTTTACATGCACATGCACAACTCTTATTTTGATTTTGGCTAGATTGTGAGATGTCCCACTCTAAAAGGATTATTCGCCATTATGCTCAAACTTTATTTGAAATAATCCGCTGATTTAGCAAGAAAAGGCGAAATGTTTCATGTAAACAGTTCTTCTTTAGATTATCTGAAAGCTTTTTTAAAATTTAACGTAATTTTACACATTATCATCGAAACCATGGATAAAAAAAATTCGCTTCTCGACACTACACGGACTTCCGCCATTTAAAAACTGATAACCGATTCGGAATGGGCAGAAAAACGGTTGCAGCGCAACTCTTAGTTGATAGATAGAAAGCCTAAATAGATAAGATTTCTCCTTTTGCGGGGAAATCTTAAAAATGCGAAAGAAGAGGGATGAAACTGTTAGCCAAACGTTTTACAGGATATGTATTTTACAGGATATGTATTTGTGGTGGCTTATGTGGTATATTTGATACATCAACATTTCTTCTTCTGGATTTCATTTCTTCTTTTGTCAATTTCTATTGTTGGTAAACTTGAACAAGAGCCGAGAGGCGGGAACACGGTTGCAACTGCAAAATCAAATTGGCAAGAGTGAATGGTTAGTCGAAACGAAGCTAGTGATTTACTCATCCAAGTTCAAAACTTCAGCGTAACTGAGACTGAGACGTTTGTGAGTTCTTTCTATTAAATCTGATGCACCCTTTCGACAAATCATCCATATCAAGAGGCATAAGAGAAAGTAGAAAGAATGTACGTTGTACAAACGGCTTTTAACCGTTCTGTGTTTAAATAACTTAATACGGAATAAACAATTTATCTTCGTTTTTGATTTGTGATGTGCGAGTCAAAATTTAGTGTTCTCAAGGTGACACCGAGGAGTTTAACCTCATTAAATTGAAAAAGAGCCATAGCGCCTATGAAAAGTTTGTTCTCTAAAGAAATTGTGCTAGAAAAACCTAAAACATGAGCTGAAACTTGTCAGGATTGGCAACAAAGCGATTTGACTTAAACCATTCCGAAACAATTCTCAGATCATGTTGAAACGATTCTACGACATGCTTAACTGAGCTGGGACAACTATAAATAGAGTTATAGTCAGCAAAATTACAAATTTCTATGTTCAATAAAAAGAAAAATGTCGTTCAGAAAAATATTAAAGGAGAGGGTCCAGTATAGATCCCTGGTGCACTCCCAAGATAATTCGAAGCCAATCACTCAGAGTTGAGTCGATGCGGTGCGTTGATGACTGTTTGAAAGATAACTATGCAGACATTTGCTTAAGCCGTTAGCCTTCAACTTCACCAACTTCATACTTCATACAACAATACTAGCTAAGTTAAATGTCATTTCATTTTTTAAACAGAAAGATACCAAGGGTCTCATCTTAGCTATTCACAATTATGACCATTAGTTTTTAGGATTATATAAAATCATGTCAGACAGTAAAGCATCATTATTAAGCAATAACAATTTTTCCCAGTGCGCACTAGAAACATTACTACTACGCAGTAGAGAATTCACTAGTGCGCACTAAGAATTTCAAAACTACGCAATAAAGAAATTGTTACTACGCAGTAAGAGTCTTGCTACTGAGCAGTAAAGAATTTACTTCTGCGCACTAGACAATTTATTAGTGGGTAGTAGATATTTCTTTAGCGCGCAGTAGCGAATTATTTTACTGCGCAGTAACCTATTAATCGCATAATATAGATGGCAGATATGGTTTCCGTAATAAATTTAATCTGCAAAATGTCCTTCGTTTGAAATGAAACATGGTGGGAAATATGAAACAAAACTACTGATTTGCACTTTGGTTTATCATTTTATTGTTTTTGCTGATGAGTTAAGGCCAGTTTCCATTTATCTGCATTTTCCACTGGTAGCGCCAAAGTCTCAAGAGAACTTCAATTTAAATTTCCATAGTCCATAAATTTTCTTTTGTGATCAATGTAATTAAATTATGGTGTTTTCTGTTAAGCAGAATTCCCGCTAGGCGTTTATTAGCTTTTATTACTCAGCGGCTTTAGCACGATGATTATTAAAATGTTCCTTTTTTTTTCGTACACTTTTTTCCACCATGGGAATTTAATAATTTTTTTTGTTTGAATAAGCGCTGTGTTGAAAAAAGTGTCTAGAAACCAACTTTCGTGATACATATCTTAGAACCAATTTTTTTTGTGGAAATTTGCGTTTTTAATTAGTCTTATTACAAAATCGAAAGTTTCCGCAACATCAGTGTGCAAGTAGCGAGAAATCGGGCGTTAAAAGTATTATATGGATTGAATCGTGTGATTTCGATTTCTGTCGTTAATCTCAAATTTTTCAAATATTTTAGTATCAGTTCAATTCATTACAGTCAATGTATCGAATCCAATCCAAAAAGGATGAAAAGGAAAGGAAGGTTTGATCCAGAATCCCAAAAGTTTAATTTATCGCGTTAAATAAATCGGTTTCTAACACCAATAAGCATGATATGTTCAATTGGCGGGGTGTATTGTTCAATTTCTTACTTATATTGTAACTTTGGTTCTTTTTAAAACTAAAAACTAGAAAGACTTCCGTCTTGAAATCTGCGCGCATTAAGTTGGAGAATCCACAGTTTTCACATTTACAAACTTCAGCAAATGTTTTTAACCGAACAAAAGATATAAGTACAAAGAATTCCTCGTGGTGCACAACTCCAGCAGATTTTGTTTCCTGCGCGAAGACAGGAATCTATATGGGAGAATATATATGGGACAGTCTACGTAATCTTTTTCAGCATCTTTTCACTACTTCTGTTTTAAAACTCCATGAATACTCTTATTAGTGTTAGAACAAGGCATCAGCCGACATTTAATTAACGTTATCTGTCGCGTTTTTTTTTTCTCAGGGTATTATCTTCATATCGAGAGAATCGTAAGCATACCATATCCTAAGTTGGGTTTACAGCAGTTCTCACGAATGTGCGTCTCTACAGGTACATCCGATTCTTCAATCGCGCTGGTGTCTACTAAAGAATGTCGTCAAGCATCCCCCATCCCCTGCCGCATCCATGATGACCAGTTGTGCGTTTATTTTGACTAAAATGATCAATGTCAAGATGTGTAAGAGTTGACCAATCTATCAAACCATCATTGTGATTAGATTATCCTTCTTTTCAAAACAAATAAAACATACTTCCCGCCACAGTCTTTCAATACCCTGATTTTGTCAATGTTCCTCGTGAATAAAAAGAGCTGACAACTAAATGTAATTCACTATAGGTTCGAGCCGTGTTAATCAATGCGTCGTAATCATCTTTTCGTCATCGTCGTGTGTGCCGTGTAAAACATCATTTATCAGTTTTTGTGACTTTTCAAGAAAGCTCAAATTGCAAAATGTTTTTTGCTGCAATATGTTCCTAAAAATGCTATGTAACAAGTCTGTGGAAAGTTTATTAATGTTTATAGCAAAAAATGGTCGACGCTATTGTCAAAAATCGAACTAAAAAGACTTCCGTCTTGAAATCTGCGCACATTAAGTTGGAAAATCCACAGTTTCACATTAACGAATTTCAGCAAGTGTTTTTACCCGAAGAAAAGGTCTAACTACGAAAAGCTGCTTTTGGTCCACCACCCCAGCACATTTTGTTTCCTGTGCCAAGACGGAATATATATGGGATAGTCTACTCAATCTTCTTCGGCACCGTTTTATGACGCCAGCGAAAACAGAAAGATCCCTGGTGTTCTACTTGCAAATTCTCAATAAAATTGAAGAGCTTTCGAAAGTTGGTCCAAATTTTGCCCCAATTTCCCATTTTTGGCCAAAAAAAGGAAAAAGATTCTCAAACTTGAAACCAACGCTGTTGAATTGTTCTTAGTGCAAATTTTAATGAAAATTGAAGCACTTTCGAAAGTTTGTCAAATTTTTCTCAAATCGTCCTTTTTTGACCAAAATATCGAAAATGTTTCTCAAATTGGAAATGCAAATTCTTATGAAAATTGAAGAACTTTCGAAAGTTGGTTCAAATTTTGCCCGAATTGCCCTTTTTGATTGACGACATCAGCAATTACATTAAAACACACGAAAAATATGTTCGAGTTCTTTTCTTGATCGGGCTGCAGGACGACTTCGTGTGAAATGTCACGATTTTTACTGTGACGTCATTTTTGTAATGTTTTTAGAATCCCATGACGAGCGACGAAACCAATATCTGCGTTCGCTTCTTCACCACGCGCGCAGATAATTACAATAATAACATGCATCCGACATCGAATTTGAAGTCCCAAAATGTTAACTCACGCTTGAAAAAACTTTTTATGATTGGGAAAAAAACCTTGTAAATGTACTGATTTCAAAAAAATAAAAATACGATTGTTATAAAGATAATTCCAAGGCAGTAAACTATCCGTGGGGGAGAGTGATCTCGGCGAAAAGGAGATAAATCCAGAACAGAGAACAGGATTAACAAGACGACATCGTGGTGGAAAAAGAAAGTAAAACCGATCACGATCAACAACAAACCAAAAAAGAAAGCTTTACTTCAGGAAAACTTATTATAAACAGTATCTCATAACTCACGTAAGTTGAATATAAGTCATGTTGTTCAGCTAATGTTTACAATGATGTCTCGTTTAATATAATTTGCGTAGCTAGGCTATTATCTGACGGTTCAAGGGGGAAAATCACTACAAGCACAAATGGCCGGTAATCAATGACAATATTGATAAATTTAACAATAATATCAATAATATTGAAGAATGTTGCAATAATTATCGCAAAAAAATAATATTATTGCAAAGATTTTATGACAAATATGGTCATAAGTTAATGAGATTTTATTGATATTTGCGATAATAAATAGTGATAATTTCTTAATTATTCTACAAAGATCTGGAATAATTAATCAGCGCTTATTCGGTATATTAATGTTGTCGGTACATGAAATTGAAATACGAAAATTTATTGATAATTTATCACTATTAGTGCAAAGTTTGTAATAAAAAGAAAGTAATTATCAGAATTATCGATAAACTTTATCAATAATATTATCGCAAATATTGATATTCTAAGACTAAAGCGAATATAGTAGCAATAAAATCTATTGTTCTTTTATCAATATTATCGCAAATATTTATCGCTTTTTCCGCTTGTAACTGATTTTCCCTTAAACCATCACATATATCAACACACGTTAATATTGAAGCGATTTATCAAAGATAAAAAATGAAAAACATTTGAAATGGAAGCTTACAATAACTACTTTTGACCCAATAGTTTAAATTTAAAATATCGCTTAATAATAATTGGGGGTAGATTCAAGATGAGTCTGAAACCTCTTTGAACAAATCCAAACAACAAAACATGACTGAAATGAACTTGTTGATATTCGTGCTGATATGCGTGCTGTTATCGCCACATCTTGTTTACTACTGGAGCAGAAAGAAGTCCCATACTTCAAATCATGACTTTTAAATCCCCATTTTAAAAGCAGATTTCCATACGGGGTTTTTCCCTTTCCCGGTGCGATTGTTAGGTTCTCAACATGCTTAATAACCAGGTGATTATCAGAGTTTGATTGCATTATGATGTAATATTATAAAAATGTTACGAGTAGCTTCTACTGTTCCGTGTTTTATCTCTAAATTGTTTTGAAAATTTGCATGACGAGAAAATAATCTGGTTGAACACGGACATGTCCCCCCTATTCCTTTTCTTCTCCTTTTATCTAATCTTCAAAGGAAAGAAATGTTTTTATATTTTTATTGCTAATGTTGTTTTGATACTGTATTTCATATTGTATTTCATCCTTTTGAACGTAAATTAGGTTTCCTTTTTCATTTACTGGATACTAAAGTTGTCATGTTGAACATATATGACTACCTTATATGTAGTCTGTAAAAATTGTATAACTGTATATTATTATTCTTTCTCTGTTTTTAATCTGTGATTAGTGTCTAGTACTAAACCATGCAACCATTCCCTAACCACCCTAACCAGCCCCAACTACCAATAAAAAACTATCCTGCCACCCCCAACCACCCAAAAGTATTATTCAATGACACAAAAAGTTACAGGTTCCACCCTTCAAACATTCAAACTACTAACCAAAATGATAATTTTTATGATTCCGTTTCGTGTGGGTAGTACGAAAGGATAACACTGGAGTGATATATTACACAACCTTTTCCAACTCAAATAAACTGACAGTGTTTCAGTTTTAGTCACGATCATTGATTTTCTATCATCAAAAACCGAAATAATAACATTCAAACGTAAAATTTTCCACTAGGCCAGTTTTTCGATCGAATCATATTTTTTTTTTGAAAGTTGGATCTGTTTTCTATCGACGCACTTGAAGGAATCAAATTATTATTATTATTCATCTCTTTCCTAATTTCTAAAGGAAGAGCATTGTATAAATGTGCTCCAAAATAATAAAAAGAATTCCTAGCGAATTCTAACTTGACAGAAGGAAGTTTGACAAGAAATTTATTATTTCGTGTCGATTTTGCATGTAAATTCAATTTAAAGTACTCGTTAAGGCTTTCACACATTTTCCCGTCAAGTGAGCTTCTAACAACAGTAGCAGATCGTTTGTAAATTTGGTTTTTGATGGAGCGGACACGTTGAATACCAATGATTCGCGCAGATCTGCGTTCGATAGATTGTAATTTTTCCTGTTGGGTTCTGGTCAAGTTGAGATTGATGATTCCGCAGTATGTTTGGAGTGGTGTAATCATGGAATTATAAGTGCCGCTGGTTTCGTGAGATAGGGACAGAGTTTTTGTAGAAGATGCACTTTATTTGAAGCTTTGCGAAATCATTTTCAAGTGTCAACGATGCGTCTACAATATTTCCTAGATATTTATACTCGGTGACGTTATTGATAATAGACGATCGATACATTACTTCGAATTTGTCAACCTTGCTCAACCGTTTCGCTGTACCAAAAAGAAGGAACTCGGTTTTCCCTTTTTTGAGGTTTATAACAAGTTTATTTCCTTCCAGAAATTGTGCGATCTTTTCAAGGTCTTCGTTCAGGCACCTTTCGATTTCTTTAACGTTTTTGTCAGCATAGTAGATTACTGCATCATCTGCATACATGACGATACGTGAGTGTAGTAGTGAATCGACAATGTCATTGAAAAATAAAATGAATAGTAATGGACCCAAAATCGATCCTTGAGGGACACCATTGAATATCGGTTTCTCGATTGATTGGTTACCTTCGATTTCTACAAGTTGAGTACGTTGGAATAAATAACTTGTAAACCAGGTCAGGTCTTGGTCCCGAATACCATACAATGGTAATTTGGCTAGCAGTTGACTGTGACTGATTGTATCGAATGCCCGAGATAGATCCATAAACACCGTTCCTATAAGCTTTCCCTTGTTTGCCTCCAAGGGAATACTATCTGTAAACATGGCGGAAGCAAATTCTGTTGATTGTTTTGCCCTAAATCCGTACTGGAATTCAGATAACAGATTCTCAGACTCAAGGTGTTGAATAAGCTGAGAGTGGACTGTTTTTTCAAGAACGTTTGAGAGTATTGGCAGCACGGATATCGGTCGATAGTTATCAGGATCACTCGCATCACCGGTTCTGAAGATTGGCGTCACCTTCCCTTTTTTCCAGATATACGGTACTGCGCTGCTGCTGAGTGAAAAGTTAATAAGATGTGTCAAAGGCTTGTAGATGGTTGTTGCACAGTTTTTCAGCATGTTTGGAGGTAAAGCGTCTAGACCGGGAGCCTTCTTTCGTTTCAACCGTTTTAACTGCTTCAGAATAGATTGTTCGGAGACAGGAATAAAACGAAAAGATTTCAATGTTCTTGGTAGTATGCGTACTGGAGGACGCCAAACAAAATCGTGACAGTGGATGAATTTGACTTCAGGGTATGAATCACCTTTGCGTTATGTTCAGAAAAACGTTTGACTCGGGACTTATTTGAGTGTCCGGATGATGTGGCGTTAGTTTTGACTTTTGACTTTTGAAGGAAAGATTCTTTTTATGGCTTTCCAAAACTGTTGAGGATTGTTATGATTTTCAGTATGCAGATTTTTGTTGAATTGGCTTTTTGGATATCTTAGTAGATTGTTGCAGTGGTTACGGAGTGTGTTATAAATTTTCCAGTCATTTTCGTCCTTCGTACGGCGTGCTTTACGTAGAGCCTTGTCACGGTTGTTAAGTTCAGTTTTCGTATCTTTGTCGAGCCATGGACATGGTCTTCCTTTAACTCGTTTGTCAATGAATGGTGCATGTTTATTAAATGTCTCGTTTAAGGTGGTATTGAGATTCTTTACAGCTTCATTTACATCACTCGAATCGTAAACACAAGACGAATCTTTTTGTCGAAGTTCATTATTTACGTCAATAGGGTTATACTAGTGTAGAGTGTAAAAACATTTTACAGTTTTGCTCCATAAAATGATTTTACATGCTATATACCGTCTTGATTAGTTATTATTTGAATTGGAAACATAAAAGTGTTGAGGGCGTTACCACACGGGCGGAGAAAACTGCAGCATTACAGAATGACCGACAGACAGACGACAGACTGTTTATATACAAAAATGTTGTGTTTGATCGATCATACAAAGAATACAATTTCCCCTATTTTTTAGTGCTATTTTACCTATTTAGAGATTTCAGAAGTTGAACAGTTAAACAAAAAGCTAGGTAGAACATTTTTTACCACCTGGCTACTTAAAAAGATTTAGAAAAGAGATCGTGGACAATGTATTCCCCTACCTAAACACAATTAAACTTCTGAGGTATAAAATAATACATTCAAATTTCCCTCTTTAACTAAAGCAAACAAAAACAAACATACCTTCTGACATTTCTATCTTTCAAACTGATTTTTATTCTGCTATGAATTGTGGAAATGTTCAGAACTCAAAAGTCCATTTGTGCATCATGATATAAAAACCATGTAAATATGTATATAACCATCATTTTCACTCTATTCTTGCATTACATTCATCTATACTATTCAATTTTATAATAATCTAAAACAAAAAGATATTAATCAAATCACAACAATATAATAATGATCTTGCTACCTTCGTTTTCCTAAGGCGAATAACAATCCACACACTACAATGAAATACCAAATAAACTGCTAGCTACACATTTCGGTATAGTAGTCAAAACTAACTGATACGAAAAAGTTACGTTCAACCACATTAAAAAAAATAGAAATCGGTAGAAAATGATAAACTGATAACACAAACACATAACAGGTCTACATCGACTATCTCATCGGATAGAATAGTTATTGGTACTTATCAATGTGGTTATTCTTTTTTGCCGAACTTAAAGCGTTGAAGAAAACAATTAATACAAAAACAAAAAATTATACACACAGCGTCTTCATTCTTATTAAGAAATGAACGTTAAGAAAATTTGATGAACTTTCGAACGCAAAACACATTGCATTGTGTTCTCCTCTGAGTGGCTTTATGATGTCTTCCTTTAGGCACAACACTCCATGAAGTAATAAAAACCCGTAAGATGGAGCTAGAGATTCCCCTAATGGGAGATTCCCCCTATACTAATACGGAAGCAATAAACATCCATTGACGAACTACCCGAGAAAATTTTCCTAAAGTTCTTTCTTTCAAAGTTAGGTAAGAAAAAAGCAAGATTTAGTATTAGTATAAGAAGATTTTGAGTAATCACGAACACCAATAGTTTTTGCTGGAAAACTCACGTGATTACGTTTGCAAATACAACCGATCATTTCATGATCAGATATCGATGTTGAAAACACCTTTGTCTCTTTTATTACCTCGGAACACGTTGTTGCAATGATATCAATTATGGATGATGATTCCTTTGTTATACGGGTTGGTTTGGTAATGAGTTGTTTATAGCCTTCAGTGGATAACGACATTTTAAAGTCTTTGTTTTCCGATTTCTTTGCATAGTTGACATTCGCATCTCCCAAGAGGATTGACTCTAAAGACGTCGAATCAAACGTTGCTAGGATCATTAAAAGATTTGTTGAAAGTTTCTGAGAGATAATTTGATCCTGAGGGTGGGCGATAGAATGTTGCTATGAGAAAACTTTTCGCGTTTTTCTCAAAAATTTGTAAACAAATACTTTCGACAGAGTCTATTTCCAAGTCTTGTTGACGTTCCCATTTCAAGTTAGACTTTATTTACCATGATTTCGATTCATCTTTATAAAAGTATAGTTTGGTATCTCAAAAAGACTGTTGTTGTCGTTGTATCCAGAGTTAAGTAAATGAGTCTCTGAGAGTGTAATAATATCAAAGTCATTGCATACAATCAACTCGTACACCAAATCAAAATTTGATTGCAATCCACGAACATTTTGATGTACTATTTTTATGTCACGTTGTTTACAGAAAGTTGTTATCTCATTTGTAAAAGACTTATGACGTCCCACTCATTTACAACAATTAACAGCTATAGGTAAGAGAGTTTATTTCCAATCTTGTCGGATTGTTTATTTGTATAAGTCAACGGCTGTTGCAATGTGCAATGATCTGAACTAATCTCAGTGTGACTTCGGCTATTACTGACATAATTTAAGTCATTAGTCTTTGAAATGGATATAACATGAAAAATATTTACTTTATTCCCAAAATGATTATAATAAAATTCATAGTTTTGATGGCTTCTATTCAATCTGTTCAAATAATGCCACTAAACTTTATTGCTTCTCGCGCTCTTTAAATAACAAAACAAAAGTCTTCTGTTATAAATGCAACAAAAATCTGACACAGATGTCAGCACTGAACAAAACAATCCTTATCCACAGAGCACAAAGACAAACCACTACAAGCAGAGGCGTAGGTAGAGCTCAGTCGAAATTTGTGGAGGAGAGTTTAGTCATTTAAAATGGAAAAGGAAAACGCGCAAGTAACCTATTAGACACTTAAGACTGAAATGAAAGATCTTAACGTTGGACTTCTCCACTTTTTTTACTGACCCTGCATACGCCTATGAGTAGATTGATGACTTTTATTACCACTATGTTGCGCCTCAGTTATCATGCTTCAGCATTTGTGCATATTCACCACGAGGCGGAATCGTCCGACTTTGCGCAACGCTCTGTATCTAGAAAATCGTGTTTTTAGTCAAGAGAGCATGCGCAAAACCTGCCAAAGTGAAGTCCTCGCGAACAATTCCACCTCATAGAGAATAGGACCGAAAGGAAGAACAGAATTTTGTAAATATGCACATATATACATATGATCACAAGCAACAGAACTATATGATAAATTTGCTACATGGGCCCAAAGTTTTAATCATGAATACAACAAATGTAAAAGCATCAACGAAAAGGACATTCTTACTTACATTCTGTATTCCTATTACACAGTCAAACTTTCTTAAAAACGCATCTCCGTGTGGCGATATGTTTGTTAAGAAACGTACTATTAAAACATTGTATCAACTAAAATGGCTTCCTGAATTTGGAAGAAATGTAACGACAAATCTGTTTTAAAATCGTTAAATTTAAATGTTTAATTTGTCCTTTACACAACATAAAAGCGAGATGTAACCCAGATAGTTCCCTAAATTTTAAAATTTGTTATCTTTAGAAAATATGTAGCTGAATTTTCAAGCAGTGGTATGGATTTACAAATTGGTACAGATACTGAAGTTACTACGGGTGTGGATCTCGGGGTTGTTAATCTGTCTGCCAAAAAAGTTATCCCAAAACCGTTCGAACGTGCTTGTTGTGATTCAAGAGATTTCAAAAAGCTCACCAAGTTTTTTTCAGAGAAACATGGTTCTGTAATATTATCACTGGGAACATGTGCAATGTATGAAATGAGACTTGATAGATTTCAGTTACCACCTTTCGCGACACCATTTCGAAGAGCTTTGATAAGACTCTTCGAAGCCGCAAACCATCCAATTTCCATCCAAAAGGGAATCTTCAGATTATTTATCAGAGAATATGGAACACACTTTCTGTTGAGAACAACAATGGGCGCTGAGTATGCTTACCGTTCAAAGTTTTCCAAAAATGCTCGTGAAACTTTCAGTGCAAACACATTGAAAGCATGCTCTTACGTCAAAGGGGCGAGTTTTTTTGGAATTCAGGTCGAAGATGATACATCTGGCTGCACCAAATCAGATTTGGAGAAGATGAATAAACTGACATCTGAAGATTACGAACATATTACTATCAGCAAAGGTTCTCGACCAACCACCATTAAAGAGTGGACAATACAAAAGTTTACACCTGTACCACAATCATTCGAATTATCTCCAATTGTTAATTTAATGACCGACGAAATTATCGGTAAGTCCAACTTGAAAGCATCTAATGGTCTCGCAGTTAGAAGCTTGGATATACGAAAATGGTTTCTCCCCTTGTATTTCGATTATTGTACCTCAATGGATGTTGAATGTGGTCACAAGAAAGGATGTGGAATTGATGACAAGTGTCCTGTTGATGCTATATGTGTTCCAGGAGGAAGCAAACATGAATGTACAGGTCTGTACATTTTAGTCATACAGTTAGGGCAATTCTGTGCCATAATTATACAGGCAGTTTCAGAAAAATTACTGCTCCAACTTTGCAACTACGAAATAACGTTTATCTATACAACGAATATCTATACGAGCCTTACAGAGTGAATCATCTAGATTTGTTTGTTAGGATATCATAAAACTTCTATAAAAACTCTTCTTGCATAAAAATTATTTCTCGGCATCTCATGAATAATCTAAGAGTTTTGAAACCTGGCAGGTTCCAAAAATGTGTTACTTGTATGAACAGTCGTGATGTTTTATTCGAATTATTATCTCTGCAGACAAGCAAACGAGTCCGGAATAAGGACCTGAACCTCTAAAACTGTCTAAAATTAGGATTTTAAGAAAATTCTCACGAATGTAACTCAACACGACTTTGGTGTCAATGACATCTATTCAAGATACTGTCTCAATAGTTGAGATATCGCAGTTCAAATTTCAAATATTTGAAAAGAAAAAACATAAATTATCCCCTTTGTTTAGATTGTAATTAACTATTGAGTGGTAGTATAAATTTTATTATTCGTACTGTACGTTTTTATAATTAATCTTATTAGAATGGTCACAATGGACCTGTACGGTTGCCTGTGGCCAAGGGACAAAGAAAAGAAGAACAAGACAATGTACAGGTTGTAAAGGAGAAAAGGAACAAGTTGCCGATAAAATATGTGCACCGCAGAAAGAATGTTATAGTAAGTTAAAAATAAAACATACTGAATCATAAAATTAGTTTGTTTTTTATTATTCGTTTTTTGAAGTAAATAGCAGGCGATGGACAGTTCTTGTCATGAATGACGTAAAACTGATGAAAAATTTGGAAATAATGAAAAATATGTTGCAATGATACCTTGTAGTTATATGTTCATTTCTATGTTCATTTATCACAATAATGTGCAATTCAAAACATTTGACAACTGACGATTGGGCTAATCAAAACAGAGGATCTTTGCTCTAGATTGGAAAATGAAATCATTGGAAATAGAATACTACATGTCATTTTCAATAAACAGTTTCAATCTAGCCACGAACGTTCAAGAATACATCTATTTTAATTAATACACAGATAGGGTCCAGTGTACTCGTTGCAAAGTATGGGCACACGAATGCTGTGACTTTTTCTTTAATTTATTAGTTGTTTACACACGTGAATATTTACATCTGTTTCCTCTAGCCCACACTATTTTATGTTCAATTTCCTCGCTTATTAGATACCTTTTAGTAAATCCGTATATGCACATTTACAGAATAACCAATGGATTATCGTTTGACAAACGGGTTTTCGTTGCCAATGCTACAGGGTGCTACAAATAGTGTTTCATTAATCCCGACTCTTACCTACTCTTCCTCTTCCTCCTCCTTGTGCTTCTTCTCCTCATCTTCACCTTTGCTCACCATAGAAGCTTCGTAATCTTCAGATCTTAGGGGGTGATGACATGAACACTTTTTACCCTGTGTACCGGGATGTCTTATTGATTCTTTGGTTTTACAAGTGCTATTATACGTAAGTCCAATGAGCCAGCCCAGTATCCGGGATTGACGTTTGCACATGGGTAGGGTAGCATGGGTAGGGTAGCATATTTTTATTTGTAAACATAAGCGTCTTTTGTTTTTAACGTCTTTTTCATCTCCGACCGCAATTTGTTTTAACATAAAATACCTAAAAATTCAGTGTTTCTTTTCAGATCACCGCCCAACATGTACATTGAAACACACTCAATGGAACGAAGGCGCAAAAGAGGTTCAATATCTCGATCGTCATAAATTAATTTGCGAGGATGGCTACATTCTCAATTACTTCCATTTGGAGCGTGACTCGCCTTATCGAAATTACTGATACATTTACAATTATCTTGACAGACAATCGGTTCACTGTCCGGACGGATATGGCCTAAACTACTTGCATTTGGATAGAAATGGTAATCATGATAAAATCAGATATCAATTCAAATGCTGTAAAATAAATCCAAATGGATATTCGAAAAAAAGGGATGTTGATGAATTTTACAATTCGCTTATAAACTATGCATTTGATGAAATAATTTCATTGAAGAAAAAGTAAGGCAGACATAGATAAAGAATGACCGTACACTTTTTACATAAATATTTTAATATGTTTTTGGAACATTGTCTTAGGGGGAACAATTTTCACGGATATTTGGAATATTTAATATTTTCGAGTCGATAATTTTTTTTATATTCTAACGCGTCTGATATCTTGTCAGATGCTGTAAAATAAATCTAAATGGAAGTTCAGGAAAAGGACATGTTGCTGAATTTTGCAATTCGCTTATGAACTATATCTTTCATGAAATATATTCATTACAGAAAATGTAAGATTTAAATAAAGAATGACTGCACATTTTTTCCATAAATATCTTGTTTGTTAACACTGTCTTAAGGGGAATATTTTTCACGGGTGTTTGCAATATTTGATATATCCGAGTTGGTGATCTATTAATTTTTCTCGAAAAAAAATTCCGATATATTACAATTGTGTTTTTCCTATCAACATAACTAGAAACCTAAAGGCTTTAACAATTTCTACATACTCTCTCAATACGCTTTTAAACGAGATATCAAACATTTATAGATGTAAATGTTATAAGGCATAAAACAAAGAATAACAGGCACAAGCACAAAGTTCTTTTTATCACTAATTTTTAACACTAATCTGCAAGTATCGTGATCTTTAAAAAAGAGACTTTTAATGTTGCACATAATCGAAAATCCATTAAGGAAGTTCTTGTGTAGACGTGATCGGGAAGGGAGATCCAAAACTGTGTTGGTTGAGCAAGATCTAAATGATAGTCTTTTAACCTGGGCTTGAGACTTACGATTTATTTACAGTTGTTAATATTAACATCTGTCAGTTAATATTAACTTCAAAGTAAAATAAACTCCACGTTTCAATAAATCCTCCCATTTCACGTGAATTTTTCAGGAATGAAAGTAGGCTTTTAAATTATTTAAGAAGGAAAGGCTTTTTACAGCAGTGATTATACTAAACGATGGCATCAATAACTTTTGTAATATTCTTAAAGAGTCACGATGGAGAAATGTCATTGCCATTAAAAAGAAAAAAACAAGAAAAAAAAGAAAACAAAAACAAAAAAACAAAAAGAAAAAGAAGAAAAAGGCGACCTCAATTTTATTTTCCTCTTTCCCTTGTACTCTCCTAATTTGAAAATACTTCTGGCAACTCTCTTGGGATTAGAGATTAATTTCAGGGCTCATAATTGTATCATTTCTACACCGGCAAACTTCTCCGGTGAAAACTCTTATAAAAAGTGTGAAATGCAGAGCCCCAAACAAATTTTGCAACGTTTTCACCACGAACTTTGGTGGTCTCAAAATGAGACATTAACTTATGCTACGTCCAAATCCATTTCAAACCGATGTAGCAGTAGTAGTTATACTGTGAGTTGATGTTCTGGTATTTTCATGAAATGTTGTAATGTAACAACATTCATATTTCTTTGAAATCTTCCATCTCAACCGAAATTAAGATTTTGTGTGGAAATGATTGGAAGGAATTTGGGAATGGGAATGGTACCAATCGACACAGAAATTAAACTGCAAAGGGTTGAACTTGAAACTGTCAGAAATGTTTTTGAACTTTTTAGCAAATTGCCAGATAATGAAGAACTGAGCCAAAACGTTTTGCCCATGAAACTTACTTTACTTATCACACTCGGAACAGGTGGACAGTTAACCTTTAAGGTTTTAAAGTATTTCCTGAAAAAGTTATTATTATTAAACAAACAAAAACTATCGAATTTAAAACAATCTTTGTGAAAATGATGTACACACAACACTTGAATGATGGTAAAAAACCTATTCCAACGTTGTGTCATACACAAAAACGATTTCTGATTTCTGATATCTGATATATAGGACGCGTTAACTTAAATTTTCGTAACGGATCATTAATGCAATCACACACCAGCTTATTTAGAACGGTTATCTGGTCATCAAGTTCATCGAAACTGAAAACAACATTCAATGGAAGATTGTAAAAGTCTGAATTGTATTTATCGAGATTGAAAACTTTCTGGTTCCTCTGCCATTTATATCTTACTTCGTATCGTTATCACTTATTTCGTGGGTATATATAACATCCTGATGTATCAATTTTCACGGTATATTGCAACTAATATGGTTTACATTTGAGATTTAATTATAGGCATTGATTTATTAATTTTGCTTCTTTGTTGGACTTTATGCTTTTATCCCCTTTTCATCCCTTTGTAGCTTTGAAAACGTTGTTAAAAGAAAGAATTCAATCAGATAGTTTTGAAAGCAAAGGAAAGACTTTTATGAATTCATTGTTGATAAGTATCATCAAATTATTTACTTTGAAGAAAATCATCATTTTGTTTTGATCTGCAGAAACTTTTGATATGTTTCATATCGTGCTTTACATTCTGCAATTAGGAACTACACCGAATGAAACATCTTTGCTTACTTCTAAAAGGAAATGCATCGATATGAACTGGACGAAATTGATTAGTGTTTATATTAATGGGTTTGTATATGAATTAGTCAGGAGTCTTGGACATATTTCATGAGAATAAGCGATATACGAACACAAGACTTTGAGACAGGACAGAAAATCTAGCAGGACTATTTTTGGCATCTTGTAACAGATTGTGATATTATCTAACATTGCTGCTCTTAATTTTCGCTCACATATATTTCACATACATATTTATTTATAACTGTGTATGATTTTATTATTTTGATTTTGAAACTTCTTGACATTTCAGACTGAAATAATACATCTTTCAGACGTCTTCCAAAAGATCTAAATAAGACGAGAAAAAAAAATTGAATTAGACGTATTTAAGGCGCATTGAAAAGACTTACTGGGCCTACTGGGTAATAACGCCACTTTGTAACCAATATTAAGTTCGTATTGTGTTATAAAAATCAATATTTTTCATCGTAAGTCAACTAAAGTATATTGTGAAAACGCATACCGTATTTCCTCTAATAAACGCCGCGGCGTTTATTACAAATTGCAGATTTTGGATGCGGCGTTTAATAGAGGGCGGCGTTTATCAGAGGGCGGCGTTTATTACAGAATGAAAAATCAAATAAAAACAGACTTTAAACAACAATGTTTTCTCTTCCTAAAAAACTGTCTAAGCTAATAGCATTTTACATTGAAATTGACGGTAATCACGTGCACGCAATCGTAAATGGTAAAAGAGAAGTACGAGAAGTTGGTTTAAGTGTTCCTGCGCAATTCAACTGTTACACAGCAAGTAAAGTTCATGCAAAAATTCTTCATGACAAACTGTTGAAGAGGAAAATACAATATTCGTTTTTATCCTTAGTTGTGGAAGAATTTGTTGATAGAAAACAAGTCCAACTCGTGTAAACCATTTTCTGTTGCTTATTTAGTCTGTTTTCTAATAAATGCCGCTTTTCAAGATGCGGCGTTTATTAGAAGGCGGCGTTTATTAGAGGGCGGCGTTTATTACAAATGCTTGGCTATAAATGCGGCGTTTAATAGAGGGAGGCGTTTATCAGAGGGCGGCGTTTATTAGAGGAAATACGGTATCCTGATTTCATTAAAGTGATAGATACGAAATTGCTTTCTTTTGCCAGCCATGTTCTGTTTCTAATATCTATTATTATTTTCGTATGTTTTCGTAAGAGAAAGCAGTGTTGTACGATCATTAGCATTATTTCGAGTAACTTTTCAGTTTTTAAACCATTCCTTGTGTTGTTTGGTTTTTACAGTTTTCTAACTTCAGTTGACTAAGCGTGATGAATATATTAGATTCAGGATTATAGAAATGAATAGAGCAGCAACTGGCGATGATTCAGCTGAAGGACTATTAAAAGGCATTCTATATGGCTTCTCTGCATTTTTGGTCTCGTTTATCAATTTTATGGTCCTTTTGTCATTTGTTTTAAAGAACAAGAACAAGCGAGGTATACTGGATATATTTGTGGTGAACTTTGCCGTCTCGTCTATACTTACAAGTGCTACAGTCATTGCTGTTGTTGCATATGTAAGAGGATCGAACAGCGAAGATTTTGTCGGCAAAATAAATGAATGTTACGTATAGTATTTTTTTGGGACAATGCTGCGTCTTACAGATGTTGCTACAACTACGGTCGTTGTAGATCGCTGTAGATCGCTTTATAGCGGTATACAAGCCGATTTTATACAGAACAAAGGTAAAGACGAAACAGGGTTATATAGCTTGCGTTGTTATATGACTGTCTTCAGCGATCATCGCGTCGATGCCTTTAATATCAGGAGATGAAATGAGCAAAGACGTGGAGAGCTTGTGTACAGCTGATTGGACAACAGAGATTGCCATTGTTGCTATAACGGTTGCATATATTCATCATTGTTCTGATATGTTACATAGGTATATTTAAAAGCATTCGTGGATTTGTGAAACGACAGAAGGCAATGCGAAGGTCACGGATTTCTGGATCTCCAACTCTATCAAGAAAGAACGAACAGAAAGACTCCTGCAGCAGTTTACCTCTATCAGATGTGAGCAGTAACAGCTCGGTAAACGGTATAAGTTCTGTATTGTACACTAATCAACCATCTGACGCTGAAATTGCTGAGAAACTTGTGCAACTATCAAAAGATAACATTGAAACTGCATTGCGTGAAGTAAAAGGAATCCAAAATATTGAACTTGAAACCAACATGAAACTTAAGAAAATTGACACGTACTCCAGTGTGAATCTGAGAATTAAAGCAGCAATCATTCGTATGTCGTGGTCCGACTTACCTGAACATGAAAACGACAGATGTAAACCTGTAAATATAAGTGTAGAACGGCGGTTAGTCCGACCTGAACTCCATCGAAGTAACACCTGTCCTGCAAAAGTGACGAAAGACGAGGAAGAAGAGAGTAACGAAGTGTTTATTGACAAGAATAAAACGCGCAAAACTGAACGAGAAAAAACATTCAATAAAAGGCCAGACAGGAAAAGTATCAGCGTGCTCATAATGGAAAGATGGAGAAGCAAATAAAATCCGTCGTAGTTCTTCGCTAAAGAACTTCTGGAAAGAAAGTCAACATTTTGCAAAAATCATGGGTGTGGTGGTGTTAATCTTCTACGTGTCCTGGTTGCCATTAACAGTAAGTATCTTGCAGATGTTTTTTTCACGTTCAAAAACTACACAGCGCATAACTTACCTGACTCCGTTTGTACCATTCGGCAAAACAGTCACTTAGTTATACATATCGAAGTCAATTTTTAAGGAATCTATGGCAGGTTATTAACTTGCATACAGGTTTTCCTAGGGATTGACAACAGTATTCTATAAATGTCCATATAAATAAAAGCATTTTGAACTTTTTCTTTGTCGACTGTTCAGCATGTAGGATATACTGTTTATTGTTTTAGAAAAGTTTGTTCAAAAATAGTTTTCATTTTCACATAGAATTATGATTTTTCGTTTTCGTTATCATTTTCATAGTTTTCACACCATGCCTGTTAGATGAAACTGTACCGAGTCGGTTTATGTTTCTTTAAATCGTAAAGGAATGTTATTGTTGTTGTTGTTGTTGTTGTTGTTGTTGTTTTTATTGTTGTTTTTATTGTTGTTTTTATTGTTGTTGTTGTTGTTGTTTTTATTGTTGTTGTTATTATTGTTGTTGTTGTTACTTTTAGGTATCTATCAATATAGTTCTTGTTACTGGCGATCAAAAGAGACATCACAGTATCTTATGGATTTGTTACAATCTCAGTTTGTTGAGTTCCGTGTTATGTGTAAGCCTTAAAGAGAAGGTTATAAATTCGTTTGGAAGTATATCCAAGTAATAGTTTCTTTTCGTAATTCTCAAACTGTATCGAAAGTGTCGTTACAAATGGCTGCAGTGATCAAGAGATAACGGAAGTGAAGTTTACTGTTTCAATTTTCACAAGCAATTTCGGTGGACTTTGATATTGTAATTTAATTCAACACGTTCACTGCGAGTATACTCGTAACGACTGGCCAATTTTGATGTGTTTGCTTTGTCGTCGTATTTCTCGGAATGTAAGCCATTCCAGAAGCTGTGGGTTGGCTCATTTGAAAGTACATAAAATTTTGCACAAACTCCACCCAACGACAACCAAACGCAACCAACCGTCGCAGCGGTTTTTGTGAGAAAAAAAAATTCAATATTGTAGATTTTGGAATTTCCCTCGACAGTGGAACGTGTTTAATGTAATTTGTTTTTTATTTTGCAATATATATACTTGCGAGTTACACTTAAGGCTCGTTTCCATTTAGCTTCATTTTCACTGTAGCGCAAAAAGCTCAAGAGAACTTTTTTCTACCCCTCAATTAAATTTCCATTGAGCGTCAATTTTCTTTTGTGAAGAAAATACGTCAACGCAAAGTTTGAATGAAAAATTATTTCCAGAAAAACACTGCACGTGCCTTCGCATTCCATTTGGGAATGTCTTCCATATTTTTTCCGATAAATATTACGTAATGTTTATAAAATGCTGAAAGATGATTCGCTATTTCTCACGAACGAGAGAAACAACGCAGCGAAAAGTAGAATGAATTCAACGTTGCCGCTAAACTCAAGAGCAATCTTGGAGAGGATAAATTCTCCCAGTCAGCGGTATTTTTAACGGAGCACGCATGCGTCATTACAGTGCTCTTGAGTTTTTTGCACCATTGCGGAAAATGCGGCTAAATGGAAAGGAGCCTTTAAAAAAGGAAGATTTACACTTTAAAGTTTATTTCTAAGAGAGTGTATACATCTACCGAATTGTAACCAGCTAAACTTCTTCGTTAAAAGTTCGAGTTAACCAGTATTTGAGTTATGCAGTGGCTACAGTGATAATAATAATAATAAAAATAGTAAAAAAAGCAATGTTGTATTATTATTATTGGAGGAAAAACATTAAAGAGGATTCTCAATTCAATTCTAGTTTTACTTGAGTACTTTCTCTTATGCAAAATCTTATCAGCACTTACAAATACTGAGGGTAAATCAAATCTACCAAAATGGTGGCGAATGACAAATGCAATGTGTGTGTGCTACAAAATTATCAGATACAATCTACCATAGTTGTGAACTTTTAAAAAAACAGGAGACAAACTGACTGCACAATATTTTACTTGTTTGTTCTGGGACTACCACTTTTAGTCGACATACAGAAATTCTTGATATGTTTAGGTTTTATCGTAAAAAGGGTAATTGGATTTATATATTTTTTCGACTTGTAATATTTTAAAACCAGCTCTCGATGATAAATCTCATAATTGCTGAGTCAGCAATCGACAACCTGTATAAATATTACTTAAATAAAATAAAACTAGAAAGACTTCTGTCTTGAAATCTGCGCGCATTAAGTTGGAAATCCACAGTTTTCAAAATAAACGAAATTGAGTAAATAAACCGAAAAAAAGCATGTCAATTCCAGTACGAAAAGCTGCTTGTGGTCCACAACCCCCCCAGCACATATAGTCTACATAATCTTTATCGACACCTTCTTTGTTGAAGTCAGCGAAAACTGGTTTTTCTTAAAGCGGCAAGTATACTCGCAGTGAACGTGTTGAATTAAATTACAATATCAAAGTCCACCGAAATTGCTTGTGAAAATTGAAACAGTAAACTTCACTTCCGTTATCTCTTGATCACTGCAGCCCTTTAAACGACACTTTCGATGAAATAGGTGTGTGTGTGGGTGGGGGGAATTGCAACACAGGTTACACTTTCTGCACTTTACTGTTGGTGTAAAGAGTAGAAGAGGAGGAGAGTTTATGCAACTACAGCAGCGACATGATGGTAAATAACTACTGTGGATTGGTTGGAACTTTGTCATGTGACCAAAAAGTGAGCAAAACAAACGATTTCCCATTAAAAAAGATCAAAGAGAAAAAGAAAAACCAGGGAACCAGGGAATTTTCGAACGAATAATGCTAAATAACTTTAAAGTGAAATTAGAAGCCTTTAGACAGTTTCCGCCATTAGACAATAGATCTTTCTCGAATTTCTGTTTAAACACCGTGCCTAAGTCAACAAGTATGGTCTCGTTTTTAAGGCCTTAATTGCATTCAATTTTTATACTGGGCAATTGGAATAATGAGTGACTATACGCCATCAAATCAGTAAAACAGTAAAATGCATAGAAACGAGGCAAAACTTGATAAGCCTTAACACGGATCACATAGACAAAAATTAGAAATCGGTACTATTGAATTGTTCTGAATGCAAATTCTTATGAAAATTGAAGCACTTTCGAAATTTGGTCCAAATTTAGCCTGAACTTCTCTTTTTTGGCCAAAATATAAAAAAATGATCCCAGGAAGATCGACGAAACCAATATTTGTGTTCGCTTTGCTCTCACAGATATAAAGAAAAAACAACATAGAATTTCTTTGGTCGTCTTATTTCACCTTCAATTTCGGAATATAAATACAGATTCTTAAATATTATATTGGATATTCAGTTTGTTCTTTTTTTCTATTTTGTAAATTCATCAGGTGATCAAGCCTTGAGTTTCCTCTAAAACCACCGTCATAAGCAAACAAGAACAACACTTCCATAATAAAATATTGTACAGGAATTTTTGAAATGACAACTTACTATCTTATTGCCCCTTTTTACGCCGGTCCTTAATAGCGTTAATTTTCATGGCTTGGCGTTAACAGGGCCGACGTTAGATGTTTGTCTGTGAGAATTTGACCGTGGACTTTTCAAAAATAACGACAATGAAGACCGGCGTGAAGGAGGACGGTATAAAAAGGAAAAAAGAATTGAAACTGCTAATGGAAAGTGCGTAGCTCAGTTCAATTATAGGTACGAAATAGTAGATAGAATTTATGAATAGTGTCCGAATGTGTCCGAAATTGTGAGAAGGAATTATTGAGATTAAAAAACTCCTCCGCTTGAACCTTCCAATTATTTTGCCATTATCTGTACTAGTGTCTTCATCGTATTAGTGGACATTGTAGCGATATCAAGCGTGTGATAGATGGTTGTATGAGATAGCTTAATTGAGATTTTGACATGGATGTTATTTGTAAATTGTTAGAATTTTTTTCCTACTTATCCAGCATATTACTAAGTATTCGGTAAATCTTTAGATAATAAAAATTTGGATACCAAATGATATGGTTTGATTTCTCCTGCTGATGAACATCTTTTTTTTCTTCAGCCATTTCTATATTTCCTCCAAGTTATATCCAAACCTCGTTTTCAAAACTTTCTAACTTTTTAAATATTCAATGAAAATATAGTTTTTTTGTTAGAAAAACCGCAGCTTTTTGTTAGTACACCGTGATTTGAGAACATTTACAAAAAAAAAAAAAGAATTGAAAGTGAGCGAAATAAAGATGAAAACTTTCATTTTTTTATCTAGGAGGTGTCTTCAACCATAGAAATACCAAAGAGAATTTCTCGTATTTCTATGCTTCAACTTTCATCTTTTTTGAAGTGGTTTGAAAAATCAGTGCAAGGAAGAAAAAAATCGCCTTTAGTTCTTTAGATTTTTCAAAAACCACAACGAAGGTAACATACATACTACCCATATGGCCAGTGTTTTTATTGCCTTGGACTAAAAAAAACGATAGAATTTCTCAGAAAAAGAAGTGGAAAAAGACACTACTCGGTTAAATCAGGGAAAAATTATTCACTTCCGGTGGTTTTACGACCACACGGAAGTTCAAGCCGAGCAGCTTACTCTAGAGAAGATGGCATTCGGCAGCCGAAAGGACGGGGTTGATTTTTTTCTCCGTGGTGGATTCAACTCGTCTCAGCTCATCTCTTGGTGTTTTCAGTTCGTCTCAGATCCTCTCAGATCCTCTCAGCTCGGTTCAGATCGTCTCAGGGATGTAGTTGTTTAGTCAGTACGTCGCAAAAGATAAATCCCCACCCCCAACCTCTATTGTGAAAAAAATACTTTTGAAACATCTTTGAAAGAATTCCTGAAATAATTCTCAAAGCGTATGCTTGCTTGTTGAAATTTGACTTTTCGTATTTATTATCAAAAGTTTGTTTTGATAATCTTTTCCTGAGGTGATTCTCGTCATTTGACTTATTATCTACTACAAAAAGCGTTGGGGAATGACCCTCATGTGACATTAGTACAATGATGGTGACCTCCTCTGTCTATGCTTTTTGTTATCTCAGTAAATATTTTCTTAACTGCTTATTATTTCTGTGTTTTTTATTTATTTATGTATGTATGGAGCACATATGTCGTTGGAGGAATAAGAATTCAGAGTTAAGGTAACTGGAGAGAAAAAACTGGAATGACTGGAATTTTTTTTATTTATTTATTTTAATGAGGCTTGTTTCCTAGAAAGCAATTTCAGCTTTCAGCCTAATTGAGTCATTTAGCGCCCCATAACCGTAAATAGAGTCTTTAGATGGAAAAGATTAATGGAAGGCCAAAGGTCTATCCTAAGAAAAATGTTCTTGTGGCTAATACTGATGTTATTGAACGATGATATCATGAAATTGTAAACAACATACGAATTCGAGTTTCACGAACACTTTTATTTCAAATGTCTTTTATGACGTAAATGAATTCGCACGTAATTTTTTTTATATGTCACCTGAGCATCAGGAGGAGAGTTGTATATTGTTCAAAGATTCTCGTATGTCAACATCGACAGAAAGACTTTTTTACTGCACTATATAACAACAAGAAACAAACGCTTGATACAGACGTGTCAGTGACAACTTTAATTTAGATAACCATCAGGCGACGTTATGACGGCAACAAAAGGCACAGCAGCGTGGATGTCGCGCAAAAAGTTAATATTGTGTTGCGTTATTGTTATCTTGGTGATGTTGTTCTTCGTAATTAGAGAGAAATACTTTTACAGAGCAGATAGTTTGAAGGCTGTTTCGCACGCATTTCCACCCATGGGAATGAAAGTTCAGATCGAGAAAAAAACTGAGACGAGCATCTGGAAATATTTTGGTTTCTCAGGAAAGAGCAATGACATAGCTGAAAAAGGGAATGTGTGGGACAGATGGATGGAAAAAAATCAACAGCTTACATCAATTGGTGATGTATACGATAAATGTGGTGAGTTCTCTCTCGGTGTAACAAGTATAGGAAGTTTTAACAAAAGAAAGACTCTAAAAACAAACGTATGAAGCGTTACTCCTCATGTTTGAAATTCTATATATAAATTCTAAATTATAATTACAAATTATAATTATAATTATTGAATTAACTAATATCTTTGTTTTGTCAATTGAAAGATTTTTTTCCGTACTCAAGCTGCACAGTGAAATTGATTTGTAACATGAGTAGAAGAGGACATTCCCTTGTAGTATTTTTATCACTTGTTCTTTTATTTGCGTCTATTAAAGGCACATCGAACTTCCCAGGGTCTATTTTAATTTCGTGGGTTAAATTTTAAGCGAGAGAACATACAACCAGAAAGTACTAAGCTGTTTTCACCAAAAATTCAATTAAAAGTATGTAAGTGTAAATTTTCTTTTAAAACAGCACAATAACGCTTATATTATACAATAATGGCTGTTATGGCTAACCATTTAACAGAACAATATGATTTTTAAGAGAAAGTTCTGGTAAAAGTTTACCAGAGTGTCTTTGAAAATTGCTCAAAAAAAGATAAATAGAACCAAGAGAAGTTGTGTAGAATTGCACAGAACATAACTACAAATTTAAAAGAACACATTTTTATTGTCTTCGTGTCACTAAACTGTGTCAGCGTATCGAATATTGACACCGAAAATTGATCGTGACTCTTCTTTAAATTTAGTATCTTATAAGTCTTATAAAAACCATTTATTTATTTTAAAAAATGTGCATAAGCTTTTCGGATAATATCCATCATTAGTGCGGTAGAAAATAAAATTATAGGCTTATAATTATAAACTAATTATAAACTAATTATAAACTATAAACTATAAACTATAGGTGTATTCAGGGTGAGTCAAAAAAAAGTGGAGGAGTCCAACGTTATGATATTTCTTTTCAGTCTTAAGTATCGACGTGTGTACTTGCACGTTTTCCTTTTCTAAACTAAACTCTCTTATCCACAAATTTTGACTGAACTCTAGCTACGCCTCTGAAAACTGTGCAAAAATAATTTTGCATCCATCTCGTACAGCAGTCGTCAAGAAAAGTAACGGCAAATTAAGTCTATATGTCATGTTTTGAATTCGAGTTGTTGTCAGTACATGTTGTCAGTACATGGACTCAACCTCGAACCCAAGGTCTCTTGCCTTTTCGATATACGGACGGCGGCGAAGTGTATCGAAAAGGCAAAAGACCCTGGGTTCGAGGTTGCACAGTACTTAACTGAAAACCAAGTTAAGATACGGCATATAAACATGCTTCGTAAAAGATCTATTTGCTAAAAATAAAGTAAAAAAACATTCCTTAAGGCCGATTTTTATTGCACAACAACTGAACGGGCGGGCAGGAAATATTATGATGTGACGTCAAAAAGCTTTCTAAATTTAGCTCAAACTAAACGAAAACAGGGTGGACAAAAAACATCAATCAGAATACTTTTTAGTAGTTAAGTATCAGAATACCTAATTTTTAATTAATCAACAATTTTTTTTGTTGATTAGCAACGGTAGAGTGTAGCAACGAAAGTTCTTCTGCGAATGCCTGTCTGTCAGTCGTTAGTTTCTGATAGTATTCTTCACTCTCTCCTCTACAGAGTTCCGACTCCCAGTTGTCATGTTAGGATAGAAAATGACTTACCGTAAATGCTCGATTTAGCACTCGAATAAGCGCCACTTTCCCCCTTCTCTTCACACTTTATTGAACAACTTTTCCGAACGAATAAGGGTGCTTATTCGAATTCTCGCAATTTTTATTTTAAAATTGCGCATTTACTACGGTATGTGCATCTTTCTTTCACACCTCTGTTTTCATTTAGATAACAAAACAAGAACGAAAATAGGAAAGGTGGTACTTGAGCCAATCAAAGACAAGGGCGTTCAACTCACAACATACGTCAATCAAACTTACAGTAAATAGATTTTGGTGTTATCAACTTCGGACCCAGGCTTTCCTTTGCCGTTATGAGACCCTGAGTTTGTAGTCGAGCTTTCGCATTATTATGATTTGTTGTTTTCCATTCTTCTCTTCTTTAATAAAAAAGACACAATTTTCCAATCGGATTCCATCAATGAATAATGCGTAGTCTTAAATTAATTATAGACCGCCACTAACTCGCTTTGCCCTATCTCACAGTGTGGCCGATTTTTTCATACTGGCTTGTTACATGATCTGACAAACAACATATTTGTCCGAACGTTCGTAGTATTACCGAATGTTTGTATGGTTCCAGAATCTCTTTCATTAGTGCGGCCATAAGAAAAAATCGAGCAAAGTGTATAATCAGCAGTAGTGTGTATTTATAGACTATGATTATGAAGAAGGAGAATTCGTATATTGATTTTCATTGTTTCAGCCTACAAGATCACTGCTTCAACCAGCCATTTAAAAGTCACCTATAAAGGGAGTTTGCTGTATGACAATCATTACGATATGTGTAAACAGGCCCTTAAGCTAGACACGCCTTATCATTGTCCCGTCGAAAAAGGTATTGTTCAATTTTATTAAGTGCGTACGAAATTATACCCCGTGAGATTTTCGTTTTTAAAAAATGTTGGCTCTGGAAAATTCCCGGTCTGGAAAACCTAGTATATATCACAAACAATGCACAGTATCAAATGTAAAACTTGCTTGTTCAAGTTTAAACTACCTTTGCACTTGACAGTTGACCAGGGCATGCCTATCGCGCTTTTTCAAAAGGAATCCTATAGATATCTTGGAACATCTTAATGAATAAAACCTAGAACCCAGGGTTCTTTACCCCCGTTTATGAAAAAGTTAAAATATTGCTTAGGTTCAAAGGTTAGTTTGAATACTAACGTGCAAGCATGTGTTTTCATATTTTTTAGGTCAAACGATCGTGATACGAGATGTTGCAAAATTGCCGAGTTACATTCCTAAGGTAATTGGTGTGGGAAAGTTAGATAAAAAACAGGGGAGGAGTCCAATTTAAAATATTTCTTTTAACCCTCATCTGGTGAGTTTGCTTGCTTGTTTTGTCACACTAACAATTTGAAAGGACTTCTATAAAAACTTCACCGTCAAAACTCTATAAAATGAAGTTCACGGTCAAAACTCCATAAAATGAAGTTCACCGTCAAAACTCTATGAAATAAAGTTTGAAAGAACTCAAACTTATCAATCTTATCTTCTCCAACCAAACAATTTTAAGAGACTTTTCTACCAAAGAACAAGTGCTATCGAGTTGTTTGTTTAACCTTATACCTCATTACGTGAACCATAAACTCTGCTGTACATTGGAATGCATCTGTTTCAAGTCTATCAATTAAGAGCATCGAGTACAGTTCATCGGCCAATTGGAAACCGTCAAATCTTCATGATCGGCCAATTGGAAACCGTCAAATCTTCATCGGCCAATTGGAAACCGTCAAATCTTCATGATGTAACCCTTGTTAAATTTGTACACTAGGTTAGACCTCGTGTTTATGTGGAAAAATGGTAACAAATAAAATTGGTGGCACTTGGGTGGTTTTACAAAGAGAAACGATACCTCAGGGAAAATGTTTCACTTTGTTTTTTTATTACACTTAAGTAAAGTTAAGAAACGAGGCAACGGATGTTAGACGTAATTCATAAAAGGTCTATTAACGTGATATAAAGAAAACCATCAAAACGAGGCTCTTTTAAAATAGTTAGTCAAAACATCGACGTTTAAATACAAGTATTTTTGTACATCCTTTTGAAGCTTTGTTTCATATAATTTTTTTAGGGCACGTATACAATCTTTGGAACGACTAAAGATCAAAATGGCCAAGAAATAGCTTGTACATATGCAGAGTTTAAAACAGGCGAAGAGGACGAAGAAGATTGAAATAAAAGCGTTATCAAACGGCACACCACAACCGAGTTTATAGTTGGTATTCAAAATTCAGGTATATGGCCTATACATTCTTTCAACAGGTGACACAGAGGCCACAAATATTTTACAAAACGAGCCAAATCCGTTCCAGAGTTCTTTGTTGACACAAATTGACATCGTAATTATACATAGTAGAACGTTTACGAATTAATACGAAATACTTTTCCTGCGTTTTTAAGTTGAAACACTTCAAATATAACTCCCTCCTAGTACTTCTCCCTAGCTCTGTCAATAATAAGGAGACTTACTGATAAACATGCAAATTAAGCGATGAGAAATGCATACGGGAACCTGCAATTAGTCACAAACCAATTAGCACAACCAGTTTTTAAAGAAAAACCCTTCAAATTTGGTTTTGTAGCTCTCCCTTCACCCCAATTCAAGATTGTCAAGGTTCGTTCAGTTAATACGGAAGGTGCTTGTGGCTATACAGTGAAATCTCGATATTACAAGATATATAAGGAACCCAATTCTCTTTCACTTCCCTTAATAAATAAACTCTCTTAAAATCTCTCAATATAACGAGCAAATATGGAAATATGGAAATGACTACTGATTGTTTCGAGAAGTTTTCATCAGAAGGTCATCACAACGAGGTCATGGTTACGTCATGAGTTTTTCAACGAAATCGTTTAATGCTGGTGTCTCAGCTTAACTAACATTTCATTACGTGTATGTTTAGGACTAAACTTTCCGTTTTTCATTTCTGATGTTAGGCTTGTACGAGAAATTAAGAAAAAGTCGGTGAAAAATTTAGTCACTTTTCCCCGATTCTTTTCCCGAAGTGGTAAAACTACCCAAAGTAGAACATCTTTATGTAGAGCATATCACGTATATATTTGACACAAGCCAAACAGTATGAACGTTCGAAGGTAAGCTGAACTAGACACATTTCTTCTTAATCTACTGAACATGAAGAATATAAGAAAAAAGACATTGCATAACAATCGGTCTGTAAAGTGCTGACGTGTGTGATAACCTAATAAACTTAACACATGAAACTTCAAATACTTCAAAGTATGAATAATGAAATGTTCTTTCTGATGAAATGATGATATGGGAACACAGCCCACGATTAAGGCTATCATAAAAAATAATATGTCGTTAGACCGACTTCTACTTAAAATTATAAATTCCGCTTAAATATAATTTTTTTTTGGTATTTTTTTGGGTAAAAATGGATGTCAAGAAATATTAACGATGTTACATAAAATTCGAACGGTTTTCCAAAAGCATATGAAGTATACGTATACGTACACGTTTCCCTTCAAAATATTTACACCTTGGTATCGTGGCTGATTTGGACACTATTTTCATTTTTGCCAAAGCATATGCGAAAACACACGGCCGCGAGTTTTAATGTTTAATGTATTTTTACACGGAACCAGTCTGAAGCATTTCAGTTTGGGCATAACACACAGCCGGGGTGAATTCATTTCTCCATTTCTCAAACCATCTAAACCCGCCTACCGTAAAAAGTCTTACAACAGTGTTTGAAAGAACACGAAGCATAACCTGATCCTTACCTCAACGACCCAAACAAATTTTACAAGGTTTACACCACTTACTTTTGCTGGTTGGAGACCAGTAGATGCATAGTATGAATGTTATCAGAGGAGTGACAGTCCTCCCTTTTCTTTTATGAAGTATAAACGAACTGAAAGTAGTACAATGCTATAGATCTCCAAAAACTGATTTATGGGATCACTGGTTTATGACGAACGGTTACTGAGATATTGTTAATAAATAGTCACTAGTATAGCGTGTAAAATTTTTTTACAGGTTCATTTTCCCCATGAGTTACTGCCTCCACCACTCGCGGTTTTCCTCTCAATATGGCGGTAACCAAAAGAAATCGCGCAATCCAAGAAGGTAAGTAGTACCACGCTATAGAGCTCGAAATGCTGATCAAAAAAAATGTATGGGATCCCGTGTTGGCGTCGAACTGTTATGGAGATATCGTAGATCAAAGATTCTAATGACGTCACACCCGTCAAATTTAAAACCCAAATTGTATCGCCACCCCATCGCCAATATCGCGGATCCCAACTGACGTCAATTATTCCCATTGGTTCTCGAGATATTTGACCCTGGAAATCGCGTTCTATTCAGGATGCAATGCAATGTGTCATCTGACGTCAGACTCCCGGGATACTAGTTTGCTAATATACTAATACTGAAAAAACGCTTCCCGCAGCATCGTGGTTTTACGCACTCCTAATGAGAAAATGACCGTGAAATTTTTCGAAATGTGTCACTCTTAAAAATAAAAGTGGAATGCACACTCGCAATTAATATAAGGAGATGATGTGACGTCACAGGTCCACATCCCCAAACTTTTGGCCACATACCTCATGACCAATTTGGATCCCGAGTGACGTCAGTAGTTATTGACGAGATACTTTCTCCCACCCGTCAGGTACTTCGTCTGTCAAAGAGACAGGTACTTCTTCTGTCAAAGAGTCAGGTACTTCTTCTGTCAAAGAGACAGGTACTTCTTCTGTCAAAGAGACAGGTACTTCTGTCAAAGAGACATATACTTCTTTTCTCAAAAACACACAGACGTACTTCTACTCTCTGAAGTCAAAGTATAAGTAGTCGGTGGATTTGTAAGTTTTGAGAACATATCTGAAGTATAAGTAGTCAGTGGATTTGTAAGTTTTGAGAATATTTCTGATATCTTGTAATATCAAACAAGCACAGTCAAAGTAAGCTTTAAATGACAATAAAATAAAGCAACTAGTGAACCGGTGGCCGATTATAAGTAGAAACGTTTAACAAAAAATTCACAAAAATGAGATATATGGGAACATGGTTAGATCCATATTGCGAGAATTCGATTCGTTGTTTGAAAAAACACGACAATATTTTATTTGCATCGTAAATTCAGAAAAACATATTTACATATATCTGATAATTGGCGTTTCTAGAAAATTCAATAGTTTTTATACAATGCAAAACGCCCAATCATCACGACGCTCGATCGTCATGACAGCATCAACAGTTGGAGGGCGCAAAAGGCACGTAATACGCTGCAGTGAATGTTGATTCAGCTCTGGAGGTTACAATTAACCGAGGAGCAGAGAAATCTCTCTAGAATGTATGTGCATTTTATGGCAATACCGTGATGCTCTACGATAAATATTCTACAGGAGACGCGAAAATATAATAAAAACAAGCACGTTTACTCGCTTGTTGCTATAGAAACCAATCTGTCAATTAGCGAGAAAAAAAACATACGAAAAAGAATATAAAAAAAATTTAAATCATGATAGCGAGGCTACAAAAATTTGCAAATAATGACATCATCATGGAACTCGTTTGTATCGATAGTGTCCGTACGTGTCGTAACGTAATCTCGATGCCTCGAATGCACGAAAACAAATGTTATATAAACTTCACTGTCGAATGGGTTGCGACCAACTTTTTGGAAATAAAGTTCCGATCCAACGACCTTGTTGATGAAATTATTTATTTTAAACATCGTAATAGCTATACTCCTGTCTCTTGCGGGAATTCCCATTCGACGAGAATGGTGAAAACCACTTGACGCCGAAGTCACCACCGAACGTCTCTTTAATTCGATCTTTCCTAAAAAATCAACCATGTCATTTCATCTTTTCGTACTTAGTTGAGACTAGCCTACAATCTACAAACCTGGCCAGTGTCATTCACAATGTTTTAAAGCTCAAATTCCAAAAATATGATCATTATTACCGATTTCCTTGAATAAGCTTATTTTAAAATTAGAAATCCAGGATGGGCGCTTATTGAAGAGGGCGCTTATTGGAGGGAAAACGCTTATTCAAGGAAATATGATTTTCTGTTACAAAAATTATAGAAATAAAATCAAGAAAAAACAATTTTATGGGTCGTTTTACACAGTACGATTCGTAGTATGCTACTTAAAACCGTCCCTTTAAATCGCACAAAAAAATAGTTGCTATAACGACTCGTATACTACAAAAACAGATTGAACATGTTCAAACACTCCTACAAATCACATTTGATTTTTCAGTCTGCAGATGGGGAACAGAAGCACAATTTCGTGTGAACCATCACCCAGTTGCTAAAAACGTATTATCATTACCTCATCAAAAGTATCATCAAGAAGAATGATTATTATCATTACCTCATCATGGTGATATTGATTTTCAGGTGTCTTCATATTTTTCATATATATTACCTTTTAAGATATGGACATATGTATGACAAGTGACAAAAGCATTTTAATTTTCACTATTCAGGGTGGCCAGTGATTTTTCAATTTTCAATTTTACGAGAATTGAGGTGTTTTTATGAGTATTTCGGTTTAAAATTTTGAGATATCGGCGAAATCTGGCCAAACATCTACTGCTATACAAAGAAAAAAAATATATATTGCTTTATGGAAAAATAACGCACGCAGTTTCTTATTGTAATTTAAATTATCCGATTTTTTTCGGAACAGAAATGAAAAGGTCACAAGTAGCAGCCTGTAACTTAAACCTGTAACAAAAACAACTTAATTGATAAAACAAAAGAATAATACAACACCACACATATAAAGAAAACAAAAGAGATCGAAAAAAAAAAACATTTCCACTAGCCACACTACTTTTAAGGTGGAAACACACTACTGTAAACGTATCTGTGAGGTTTTTGTGCGTTGTGTATAATTCAATTTATTAGTAATATAAAATTCATATACTCTAGCCTAATAATGACCTAACGAAAGAAAGGACGAATGTTTTGCAAGCCTAATTTTTCATAGAAGGTTTTAGGAGAATATGGTTAGGAACCAGATATTTTTAGGTTATTTAGGAGATTTTAAGAGTGCTGACCACCCTGCTCTGGTCATATTCTAATAATTTGCTAACGGTTTGTAGCATACCACAAATCGCATACTACTAATCGTAACTCTTTATGACCATCATCAACTACTCGCTTAAGTAAGAGTTTTTCATATTATTACTATCATTAGCTAACATTTAAGTAGGAAGGCATTGTCGGGAACTGATATCGGTGGCAGTTTTTATAAAGCCGCGAGGTTCTAGAGCCTTTTTAAAGTCCCTGTGTGCTGTGAAAGTATCAGATCAGCCTCATCAGTAAACAACCTCACTTTAGACATCACTCAGTTCTCAATTTGAGTGCTAAACTTGAATGGATTGATCTACACTGATAAATCGATTCATTACAGTCAGTAAAATATTCAGACGCTCAAATTATCGAGGAGCTGAACCACAAAAAAGTTTTGTTTAATAGAACCTTCCCAGTGGGCAAAATCTTCGAAAAGTGTCTATGGAGGAGTGTTTTCTCTAGGAATGGCAAGCAATATCGCCTGCTGTTTCAATAAAAAAACACTCCCCACAAAGACTTTTTGAAGATTTTGCCCTCTGTTTCTTTTCATCTTCAGTGAATGAAACTTGAGGAAATATAAACCGATCTGACCATGTTCCATCTTTGTCTCGATTTTCTTTCTTCAAATGTTCTATTCCCTAAACAAATATAATACTATGCATTAGGAAAATAATTTACATATGGAAATATCCATTAAATGATTTGAAACAATTTTCTTGAAATGGGTATAGCCCAGTGGCAAAAAATCTTCAAAGTCTCTGAGGAGTGTTTTTTTTATTGAAACAGCAGGCGATATTGCTTGCCAGTCCTACAGAAAACACTCTGCCACAGAGATTTTTTGAATTTGCCCACTGGGAGTTAGATGAACTAATTTAAACACCTTCCAGCCAAACCTCTTTATAGCAGACCACAAAAAAGTTTGCACTTCAAGGAGAAAATATGAGAGAGATTAGACTCTAAAGGTTTCTTTTTTTTTTTTGCTTTTCGCCGTTGTAAGTACAAGCAAGAACTAACCGTTTCATCACTGATAACAGAATTCATTTGAGTACAAAACATTACCAATGTGAAAAGGCCAAACAACAGGCCTTCAAATATCAAAAACACGATGAAAATGATGGTGGTAGCTGGCGAGAAATATGTGCAGCCTACAAATAAAGACAGATAACATGCTAAAAAAGAGACGCCAAAACATGTGATGATGAAAAACAGAAATAATAACGTATAAACCATAGCAAATAAATCATCATGCATCCTCCCTTTCTCGCCGCAGATCACACCTTGAATATATTTTGTATACTTCCATCTCAGAGTTGAAAATTATACTGCGTGTTCATGAGGGAAATACTTATGAAATCAAGAAAACAACTCACTTTCTTGAATAATTTGAGTATCGCGTTTAAGCAGAGGTTTTGCTAGTGCACCGATAACTCCCACTAAATTATGGAAGAAAAAGCCGCCCTTTTTATCTCAAAAAAACCAATGGAGAAACATAAAAAAATTACCTACGGTGATTTTCATTAAGTTTTAGAAAGGAATAGTTGTTAGTCTGAATTTTGGTAATTCTATACAATTCTTTAATACAGAAATTTCCTCATTTGACTAAGAGGCAGACATAGAAAGGGTCTAGTCTACAGGCTACAAGACACAAATGTTCATGTTAAAGATGGACAGCTTACCTTTCCAGTCTTTATCTGAGCATTTGAATATATAATATACGGACAAGACCATGGCATATGCTGATATCGAGAAGATGTAAAACTAAAACATAAACAATAAATTGGGGGTTGGGAATGAAAGTAAAATAGAAATTGCTTTTCAAATCATTAATTTCGCTTGGAAATTCTTCCAACCCTTGGTAGAACAGTCTATCATTCATGAACCGGCTGGAATCTTTGAGAGAATACCAATTCACAAATTGAAAAGAAAAACGAATTGCCAAAATGGGAGTGGAGTAAGGAACACAGATGTAGATTAAGTTTGGAACATGATAACATTGACATATGAAAGAGGATTTTGAAATTTATAATCATAATATTTTGTGATCGTAAACAAACTATGTGATTGAGTTATGAGTTTATGAGAATAAAACAAAATCTGAGCATGAACCATAAAAAGTATATGCATCCTATGAACATTACTAAAATACTCACAGTGAATAACATAAAATATTTCTGGTTGAATTCTCCCACACAGTTGTTGATCCTGTAAAGAAAAATTGTTAAAAATAACATTGAAGAATACATTACAAAACAATCATTTGGACAGATGTTATCAAAAGTTTTTTATTCAATTTAGAGTGTATTCACCAGTCTCAAACCATTTAACTTCTGCAATTAAAAGTCTTACCAAAGTGTTTGGAAGAACGAGGTGCAGCCTGCCTCTCAAACACAAACTAAATATTATATGCTGGGTGTGCTTTAATTTTATTATTTACTGTTGCCCGAGTAGCAGGGCAGTATTAGAAATGGAAAAACTCCTGTCTATACTCACTGGTACAGTTCGCTGTAACGTCATGGCAAGAATATTTCCCATAATGTAAACAAACACAGAAAAAAACATTGCAAGTACAAGGAATAAGTGAAACAGTTAAGTGTAGAACTTAAGAAATCGCATATTAAAGCAACACTTTTTATTTTTTCAAAAGAACAAAATATATCGTCTGATAGCAAATAAAAGGCTATTTAAGATGGATTTATTTTTATTTTATTTTTGATAAAAAACTTTGCATCATCAATAAATTTGGATGTCTTTTGAAAAGCGTCTCAAAAGTATTCATATAGTTATCGCTGTGGTGGAGAGTAGCCCTGCTACTCGGGTAAAGACGCTGTGCTTGTAATGCTAGGGTGATAATTGATACTGGTTCAAATCCCGGCACTGAATGTATAACGCAATGTGACGTTTAATGTGCACTGTAATGATTAGTTGATGATAACGATGACTGAATGTGCCTAATCTCAAATAACTTAAAAACCACAATCAGTTATCAGTCTGGCAGGTGCAAGTTCGTGCCTTAAAATCTGGGGTATGCATACTCGATGGAGGCCCACATCAGCTATAAGCTGCAGCTGCTCTTAGAGCAACCAGCCTCGATAAAATGGTATATATCTTCTGTGATATACTCCAAAAGTTAATTTGGCGATGGGAAGTAGCCTCCCACTGTTACTTTATTCAGGAGATATTTCACAATTTCGGAATATTGTTATATCATTTAATATAAAATTTAATTTATTATATAAAATAAAATATTATATTAAAATATTATATAAAATAATTTGCAGTTAAGGAGAAAACATTTCCAAGAAGTTTTTGAAGACATTTGTCTCCTTCTTCATATCCTTCTTTTACTATTTAGGCTAATAAAGAAAAATTAACAGAAAACTGATCGCACACATTTAATTTGTAACTTGAAGATGTATTTATATTTTCCCCATATCAAGTTAGAAACTCGAAAGTGAATTATGTTTTTGACAATTATTTTTTTCCCAGTTAACTTTTTTCAATATCAAGTCAAGTAGACTCAAAAACAAATATATGTTTTTCCTACTCCCAGTTAGCAAAATGGAAAAATTACAATTGTGACGTCATAACTGTTAACTTAAAGTTTCTAACACGAAGTCGTAACTCAAAGAGTATCCCTCCCCACTTATTGCTTTCGGAAATAATTATTTGAAGAAACCAATGTTATTATCCACACAATAAATCTGGAAAAAGGATCACGTGTATACTTTTCTAGAGATTTAAGTTTATTATAAGGGCAGAATATTAAGAGGAAGCTTTTCCTTATTCATTGCAGTTTGATTACTATAAGTTCACTTGTAGAAAGCCTTACACCCATCTACAGAGACGTAGCTAGAGCTCAATCAAAACTTGTGGAGGAGAGTTTAGTCATTCAAAGTAGAAAAGGAAAACGTGCAAGTAGCCTCATCGACACTGAAGATTGAAAAGAAATATCATAACGTTGCACTCCACCACTTTCTTTGACTGACCCTGTATATGCCTATGATCTGGGCCCTAGTTATATTTCCAATAACAAATAAAATGTCCACACAAAATTAGAGAGAAAAGTTTGTTTACATATATTTTTCTTGCATATGCGAAGAAATTTTGAAGAATCAAACTCTAACTCAATAGACCACCAACTTTCTGGTTTCAAACGGTTAGATGCATATGTACAGAATGCTTGTTCAAAACACAACACAAACAACATTGATTCTAAAAATCTAGATTCTTACCATGGACAATGGTGATCCATCTTTCGAATGCATCTTTGGCATGTACTACAATGATGTGCTCGGTCAACTTTAATGCACTCACATCGGGTACACCTCACAACAACGTCGCCAGCCTTTAAACCCAGCCCTTTGACGTTCTCGTCTGTGAAATTCCCTTTGGGTATTGTACCCTAAAGAATGTAAATTTGTGTCCAGTTACATACACCCAATATGCCCAGGAAAGTAGTAACTTATACATGTTTTTTTATAAGAAAGTTGAGGCTCAGAAAAGCTGAATTTTACTATTTATAATTAATTCAAAGTATCTCATAAAAATCAATGATCCTTAGCATGGTCAATATAGAGTGTAACAACAGGCAGACAATCTTCACAGAAACAAATCTAAATTTATCAAGATAAATAAAAAATGCTTTTCCACAGTTTCAACTGCCCATTATTATGATTTTCTTGTTTTTTTTGTATTGTTTTTGTTTTCATAAGGGTTTGATGCTTGACATAGTAAATGCAACAATATTCCGGCTGATGGCAGTTTAGGAATTAGTAAGGGAAGACTTTAAAGTCATTCATCACAATCTGTCATGTGTTTAACAACATGTTTGTGATGTGCGAGGATAATATGTTATTAGTATTTGTAGCATGCAATGACGTGCAAATGTAAAATTTGAAAAGTCAAAAGATGGTAGACCTTTTTATAAATTCTGTATAATTGTATGCAGATGTTTGAAGAAAATATTAATATTTTATTTGAGACATCTAGCAATTCATAAGAACATATATTTTTGTAAAACAATAGGTCACTTGGAAGTCTATTAACCAATTTGCTTTGTTTCTCTCCATCACTTTTTTGACATGAAAGGAAAATAAAAAGAGTTTAAAGAAAAAGCATATTTTAAACCCTCATTAAAATCAAAATTTATATTTTAAATATTAAAAACAGGTGTATGCACAGGTTGCGTGCTTTCACACACTCATTAAAAATCCAGGGTCAATATTGAAAGACTAAAGAGACAGGTTTTACTATTCCAGGTTATCCTGAAGTAAAGAACATGCATTAATACAAATGAAAACTAATTGTTTAAGCAACGATGATCTGGACCATTTTCATACATCACAGATGAAACAGTCTACGTGCTAGTAGACACTATAACTCTCTTCTATGACAATTTGTATTGACTGAGTGTGCCAAACACAATCCATCTCACAAAGAAACTGCCCTGGTACATTTATATGACGTCAAATATATATTTAATCTTGCCAAAGAAGGAGCTCAAGCTACAAAGTAACTTGCTATTATGCTCCCTGCTTTTTGCTTGTATAATAAGCTAGTTAAACGCAAAAAATATTATTTCATCATAAAAATAATTTGAGAATCGAGGGCATTCAACTTAGATGCTAAAACTTGAACTCATAGATAGATGATAGTTCACTTACTGGATTTGTTGTCATTGCTCGTAAATGAGACGATGCTGCCAAAAAAGCTAATCCACTGAAAAATAGTGCATGCAAGTAACTCCATCCTGATAATGGAAAACTTGGAAGTAGTATTACACCAATCACAACAAATTCTGCGAAAAGAATGAGTCCATAAGTCATTCCTGAACATGTTATTCCCAAACCATCTTTAACGAACCAATCTGGTCTACAACTACAACAATGGACTTTAACCATTTCTTCTTCTCTCCTTCTTTCTAAAGGTGCACTGCTGTCTGTAATAGAAGTCGCTTCAAGTTCATTCGCAGTTACCGGAGGCTGGTCTAAATTAATTATTTTTTCTACTGGTATAAATTCAGTCATGCTATAGCAAATTAAAAGTTTTGAAGACATTAATAAGGTCGTTTAAATTCTTCATTTTCTCCTTTTTCAACGCCGCCATGTTTGTACCCAACGCAAAAGCAATAAATAATTTTTTTAGATGCGCAAGTCATTTGAAATAGCTTTTCGGATCACGGTTCATCTTACATAAATTATTTCGAAACAAAATATATTTGCTGGATCTATTTTCTAATTACAATTTCAGTAGTTCTCCAATCTCTCTAATTCAAACCGATGGAAATTTGCTTTCACAATATGTAACTTCATTTTACATTTAGTTGTTTTTTTCAATCCTGTAAATCCAAGTAAATCTAAAAAGTTTAGATAAAGGTCGGAAAATCGGCTTTGTTCCGAAATCAAAACAGATGTGAATGGTGCCGATTCTCAATGAATGATGCAGAAGGTTTCTTCTTGATGCATATTGCAAACATTTTTATAACAAGAGAAAAGAAACAGAGTAAGTGTTGTTGCATCGAAGCTTAGTTTATTTGTTTTGTTTCTGCGTCTTCATTTTTAGGCTAAAAATTTTCCTCCAAACGTATTAAAAGCTACAGCTATAGTCTCTTGTCTTTTTTATTTTAGATTTATGATGATTAATTGTATACACAAAGGTGCATAGTAAATTATAAGAATGCAATGCTTGGGATATCAGTCATATTATTGTTTGATGCGTACATGTATGGAGAAGTTATATGGAAACTAAAAAGTGTTGATTTGATTAGATTTTTTTCTTGGAATTTTGTTTGAGACATTAATGGCTTCCTCCATCTTCTCAACGCATCTTCTAGTTTCATACTCTCGCATTCAATTCTTTAAAATTGTTTGCAATTTTATATATTAATATATATTTATTGCATGTGTTGGACAAGAAATAATGACTTTCAAATGTTTTTATCAAGTTAACAAGTTCATACCTTGTTCCAACCTAAAATCAAACAAAATTCATGATACAGATTATATACTCTTATTTACTAGGCAATCAATTTTCCATAGCGGAGACGAATGTCACACACTTCCAATTTTGTTTTTACATATTTGTCTCATTTTACCACACTTGACACGAGGGGTGAAACCGATCCTGATATAATTCACGGGAAGGGCAATTTCTTTGTTGGGATAACAGATTGATAATCTGTGATAATATAATATATACCTAGAATATCACAATAAAATCTGTTTTAATTTTCATAAAATTGAAATAAATTGTACACAAGATTTTGTTTATTTTTTCTTTCTTCACCTTTTTATAACAAACAGAAATTGAAGCAACAATACATTTTTTAATTTGGCCTAAACAGATTTTTTATTAAAAAATAATTGTTGTTTTGATTGGATTCTCCTTCTTATATTTCAATGCCATTTCAAAAATTAATGATTTTGTTGATATTTTCATATGTGCCCAATAACACAATAATTCTCTCTTATCAATATATTTATAGTTTAACTTATAACAGACTTTTTACATTTTCTGATTAGAAGAATCTGATGGAGATGGAAGTTTTCATTTTTCTGTTAATTCTTGAATAAATTTAATTATATATATAAGAAAAATATTGGTGATTATTTATATTAGTTATTATATATATATTATATAAGGGAAATTTTTCAGGATGACTTCCTAAACAGAATCTTAATCTGTTGGAAGGTACCTCTCAATTTATTCGAAGCTCAGAGATTATTGCCATGAATGTTCAACAACGTTTATTGAAATTTTTTTATTTTGTTTATTATTGTTTGGTCAAATCTATTTTTTCCTGCATAATCTTTGAGAAACATTTGAAACACTCGATAAGGTGCTATCAATAATATATTGGTTATCATATAGAGAGCCTTGCTATTTATAAGCCCTTATTATTATTTGGAAAATGTATGGCGTATATTAACACAGGTTCTTTTGTTCAAATTACGTATATGCTAGGTGTTTGAAATGCAAAGCGCTTGCCATTGTGTCACCAAAAAATAGCCTGTAAGCTCATGGATCTTATAATCACAGTCTAGGTTACTTAGCCTTGGCTTTATGTTTGCATAATGATACTAAGAGAAAGAGTTTTGGAGTCTAGAAAAAGACACATAGATGGAAATGGAATGTTTTTTTCTTTTTTCAAGCATGTCTCCATGAAATGCACGACTTTCATGTACACACAATTAAATCTAGCTGTATTAACAGGAGCCAGCTCTTAACAAAAAAATATTGACATACAACGCTATCATTGTGGATATATCTTCAAGTATTACCAATGAAATCGTTGAAGGATAGAAAGAAAAAGTTTTGTGATTTTGATTTGTTGGGCAACAAAATGATGAAATTTTCATTAATTTGAGAGGAACATATTGTTCATTATTTGTCAAACAAAAATGTTAATTAAAGACAAATAGGCTTTTAGTAGGACAACCAATGGAAAATATTATTTATTATTTAAATATCATTTATAAGATCATGTGAAATAGTTTTACCAGTTATATCTATATCTGGATCAACTGTCAGCATGGATGAACATAATAGTGTTCTACGAATGCCTGTGTGCTAAAAAGAAAACATCATAGACAATTCTTCACCTATTATACGTTCTTTGGAAAGTAAGGAAAACACTTAAAAGATGTTACAGAAGTTCGAAGTTAGTCACTATCTTCATCAGTGTCAATTGCGATCACAATCTGGTTCTTCGCAGGGTTGTTGCAACAGAACCATAAAATAATATTGAAGAAGACAATTCCATAGACACCATATTGATAAATTGAATAATTTTGTCACAGTTATTGTTAGAAATTGTTTGGGAAATCAATAAAAAGACACAATAGAGACAAATCTTTGTATGTTTTGAAACCGATTTAATTAAATTGATGTAAGAATCAAATGTGCAAGTTGTGTACAAAGATACTGACACATTGATAATCCGAATGAAAACTATTTTTACCTATATTCTATAGAATTTATTGCAAAATCTTTCCAACCTCATTATTTTGTTAATTATTTTGACAATACAGTTGACTTCTGTAAACTCAAACGCTGGATTGCTTGAACTTTAATTATATATAATCTCTTGAACTATTTTCTTGTGAACCTTCCATCATACTTCTTTTTAGAAATCACCTGTTAACTCAAACCTCCAATAAATTGAATAATCATTTTTCTTGAACCGTTTTTCCCTTATAGTGTCCTTCAGCTACTTTGTTCGGATAACTTCAAACTTTTTACTTGGGAAAAGGAATAAAAGAACTTGATTTATTACAAAACTTAAATTCCTTACAGGTTATATTCAGTGGTATTTGAAAGTATATAGATTTGTCAAATATTATTATTAATAACACTATGGGGCTGAGGTGGGCTGGCTCGCTTTACTGAGACATATTTCAACTCACGTTCATATGAGAAAGCTGGTCCGCTTATAACCGGGTAATACTAAAATAATAGAACTACTTGTCTCAATGTTTAAAATTGAATAATTATTTAAAAATCCATCCCCAGGTTGGCGTGTCCATGTAGAATCAAGTGAGGTCTCCCTTAATTTTTATCTCCCTTAAATCATAATTTTTATCAGGATTTTTTAATGATAGTGAGATCTCTGCTAATTGACCCAGTCTGGATAACCGGGCCAGCTTGCCTCCATATGAACATTTGTAAAACTTCTCTCAGTGATTATGCAGGTAACATATAATAATACTATATGAATATGAAACATTCATTGTAATCTAAAGAAGAAATTTAAAATTTCTTGTTTTTCCCAAAATTCGACTTAAAAGGAGCTTTGTTTCAGCTGAACTATTTCCCCTAATCCCTTTGAGATTTCAGTAACCAGCAATTAAGTTGCAGCATAAATTTTATTTAACCCCTACAGGTGTCAAGCCTCCTTGACACAATTTTTGTTTATATGCAAAGCATTTCTTGTTGGAATTATAGGACTAATAAAATCACAAATGGGAATTCCTATATAACACTTTAGGATGAGAAGGAATCCAAATGTTTCACGTTCACCGTCTGTTACCAGCACTTATGTTGGTCATGCACCAATGTCACGCATGCCAAGTGTCATGTCACAAAGTGATTACGATGGTGAAGATCAAATGGTACAAATTCCAGACGAGGATGAGCTTGGGCCGATCATCACTGCACTGAAATTAGGTACATCAATGACACGGTTTTCGTCGAAACGACGCGCTGACCCGAAGACGTTTCAGTTGAATTTGGAAGAGTTCAAAATTTCATGGTTTCGTTCCGGAACGAGTAAAGAAGAGGGGAAAAGTAAGCCATCTAATATTTTTGGATTGACATTTTGTTGATGTTTGAGAGGAAAATAAAGGTAGATTAAAACCTAGTCATCCATTTAAGTGTCAAGGTTTATCAAATCAAATCAATCAAAACAAATCAAAATTGATTTATTTTCTTTATTTCATTCTGTCAAAGGAAATATCCAGCTTTTTCATACTCCTAATAGAGGCAGTTTTGTCAAAGCAATTTCTTATAAGAGTGCTAATAAGCCTTTTTATATAGATATAATGATTGAATTAATAGGTAATCATTACAATACCAAAAGAAATAATGTTATCTAACTGTTTCATTTTAGTATGTGTGCATTTCAATTGATATGATATCACAATAAAATATAATACATAAAATTTTGACAGAAGGTTGCTATTTTATTATCTGTATTATACCATTTTTATATTACTGTTTTTATATTACTGTTTCTATGGGATTTCTAATTATGAATGTATGTTATGCTCAGGTTTTGTCAGTTTTAAGTGTTTAAGTTTTTATTCAAACTGAAAATCTTTCCAATTTTTCTCCCAAAATAAGCAATATTAAACATGACAGTGTAAACTGATTCGGTATGATTTTTATTATTTGCCTACCCACGTGATTGCCACAAACTATATATACTCATGAGTAATACAATGTTAATTATTATCCAGGCCTATATTGATATTGTTTTCACTAAACAAAACAAATAAACACTAAATAACACTAAACGTTAGCAAAATAAGATAAAATAAATATATAATAGATAAAAAGATGAATTATCCGCATGAAAACAACATAACGAATGTAAGTTCAAGGACTCATTTCTTGCAAGCAATCAGAATCAATTTCAAATCTTCCAATTCTCCCAAGTATTCCGGAAATAAATATATAAATAGATAGAACCGATTCCAAAGCTTCCAACCACGCCAATATTAATTTCTGCATAATTACTTTTCTCTTAAGGGGTGTATAAGAAGTAAGACGCTGTGCTTGTTATACTAGGGTGATAATTAATGGAGGTTCAAATCGAATGTATACAATGAAATGTGACGTATAATGTACACTGTAATGATAAGTTCATGATTATGAATGATGATTGTTTGTAATGACGACTGATTGTCCCAAAGATTGTATCAAAGAAATTAGAAATTAAGACCACAATCAGTTTTCTGTCTGTTAGGTGCTAGTTCGTGCCTAAAAATCTGGGGTATGTATTTCCGGAGGAGGCCAACATCAGCTACATGCTGCGGCCACTCTCAGAGCAACCAGCCTCAATAAAATAAACTTAAAGGATTGGTTCGGTTAAAAAATGATTTTTTTAAAAAGAGTCTAATAAAATTCTCCTTCAAAAAACAAACCTAATGATATATACATTTAACATAATAAATTATTCATAACGTTCAGAACGTTCAGCTCTCTTTTGTATGGCTTTTTAAACGAACCTTTTTTGCTTACGTCACTTCGGCAGATGTGAAAACTTGAAAGTAGTTTTAGTTGTTAAAAGATTAAAAGTTGAAACATACATATGAATCGAGTTGAAATTTTATTTAGAAAGTTTTTAAAAATGCAATCTGATTTTGAGAGCAGTATTTATACAAGCAGTGAATATGTAAGCAGTGGGAATGAAGCAGATTCGGAAGGTGAAGATGTATGCACTTTTTGAATTTCTCATGACCTTCACAGGTAGCACAACACCACCAGAAATGGTTCCCAATAGATTTGATCCACTTTGGGATAATTTTGCAGGATGCTTTTTTGGCTGCTGCAGTTAATCTTTTCTTTATGTTCTTTGCGAAATGTCATACATCAAATTGAGATGCTTCCGGATTCCTGTATGTCAATCAGTGGTGATTTGGGTGGGTGTTATTTCTTTGCCTTTAATTTTTGACAATAACTTCTTAAAACCAAATTTCTCCATCCTGTTCGAATTACCAGCCTCTGTGACTTGAGTCAACGAAAATGCAAAAATCCTGTTAGTGATTTTATCCATAAATGAATAGGTTAGATATTTTGCATTGTGGCCAGGACTATTGCATCTCCCATCACCACTCAAGTCGTAAACACCGTGCTTTTTCATGTCGTCATAAATTTCATTTGATCCCTCGTTGTAGTTCCTGTTGACCACGCCAAATAGATAATGTTTTTGAATGGCATAATAACGTCTTTGATAGCCACTGAATACCGGCCAAGTCTAAAAAATTAGCAAGTCTCTTATAAGTGTTCGCACTAAAAAGAACAGAATCTGGACTGGTGAGATTTCCAATGGAATAATGGTTGCAATTTGGTTGCGATTTCCATGTCGTTTTATGCCCTTCTGGACACTTCATTTTGACAACTAATTGTGATCCTTTGTAAGCTATGTTTGTGATGATCGTCGTTAAGATGCAAGAAGGAAAAAGACAATGTTTTAATAAAACTAGCAACGAAGTCCAATAAACAATAAAAGCAGCTTTTGAAGATATGTCTTGAGGGTATTCCTGAGCACTCTTATTTTCTTCATTATATTCATCATCGCTTACACCACTCTCATCTTTGTCCTCTGTTTCTGAGTCTGAAGATGAATTTGGTACAAATTGTTCTTCGTGTTGGGCAAATTCGATGTTGCATTGTACTCCGATGTCGACCTTGAGAGGTGTGATTTCAGCGTCTGTTTGTGTTTCCTTAGTGCTGCATTTGAAATCGAAACTTTGAACCAACTCATGATGTTGAACAGCATCTTCACAAAGTTGACGTTTCGCCCTGCTTTTACCCTTGATTCACTCGATTTTCGCTTTTGTGGTTGTATATTCTTGTTGTAGTCAAACAATGTAGGAACAGCTTCAGCCTTCAGCAAGCGTTGTGGTGGCAACCCAAGGAGTTCGTTCTAAAAAAACAAATCAAAGAATTGAAAAAATAAAAAGTCTATCAATAATCATAATGAGCCCTGAAATCAAACTGAGAAACCTTATTGAAGCAAAGATAAAACGTAGAAGAAAACATAGAACAATTTTATTACCTTTAAATCTCTTTCGAAACTATCTTCGTCAAAATCTAAATGGCATAACTTCTTATCTTTTGGTAAATTTTCCCTTTTTATGTTTTGCAACCATCTTTTCTTGAAATTTTCATCTTTAGGCAGTCCATAAAAACTGATGTTTTTGGCTCTGTTTGCCATAAAAGTATTACTATTACAATTAACTGCTATACACCAGGGCATTTTGATTCAAAAAATTGTAAACGATAGAACTTCTCATAAAAAAATATTCACTTTATAAATATACGTTTCTTTACCTCTCCTCTCTCTTCACTGATTTTTGTTTGAAAATTTATCTTGTTAGATAGCTATCTGCCGAAGTGACGTCACGAATATTAAACCAGTTTAAAAAGAAGGGGCTTTCTGTAAACAATGAAAAAAATTCTCAAAAAAGAAAATATATTTTTTGAGTAATCAAAATATGCTGATTTCATTTTTTATAAAAAAACTTTGATATTAAATAGGGCATTTTTACCGAACCAATCCTTTAAAAAAAATCGAATAATTATTCAATGCAGATTTGTTTTGTTTTGATTTTATAGCATGTTTCCAGGAATAAATTATCATACTAAACCAAATGAAGAGTGTCTAGCAAAAGCGGCTTTAACATTTATACTGACATCGGTAAAACAGAAATCCTGTTATCACCAAAAATCTCTTCATATGTCCTTTATCTGCTTTTTGTCTAAATAAAAAGCCTCTCAACGTAGAGTTAAATGCCTTGGTTTAATCATCGACAACAAATTAACCTGGAAAACACATACCACCAAGATATGCAGAGATTTCAAAACCAAGTTAAAGAACCTATATAAAATGAGGTTCCTTAACCAATCGCATCTTAAGGAAATAAACTTCAAGGGAATACGTCCATCTTTTACTCCTTGACGATTTGGAGTGGTTGCTCTCACAGAATGGTGTACAAAATTAACGAGGTACACATTAAAGCAGCCAGATTTATCCAAAGAGTAAAACAATATGCCCCAGACAACGGAGAACTGCTTGCATCACACACAAACTGTTCCATGGGAGCGATCCTAATCAAGACCTAACAACAAGAAAACCTAGCACAAGGAATTTAAGAAACAATATACAAATCGTAAAGAATCGTTTCCAATCAACGAAATATAAACAGGTCTTCATGTGCAGATGTGCCACGATATGGAAATAACACCGCCAGGTAATCTTAAACAACAAGATTACGATAAGTTTAAAAATAGCCTTATACGCAAACAAGATTTTTTAGATTAATTATACATAAAACTATTTAATTGTTACTTCATTTGCTCCAAATGTCTGAAAAAATGGAAAAAGAGTTGGAAGAGAAAAAAATGATTCGGTGCATGAAAAAATGAGCCGCAAGTGTTTTTTTTAAGTGTACTTTCAGTTCATAACCCATCGCCACAATAACAACACAAAAGAAGGGAACTTTTTCAGACAGTTTGAATACACAAGATAATTTTGTAGACAAGATTTTACTCCCATACAAGACAGTTTATGAGAATAGATCATGATTCCTTTGATGATAAGTGCCCCTAGAGCCCCAGCTGTTTTTACAATCCCTATGAGATTGTGAGCACGCTTTCAGAGGGAAAACACTATGCCTAAATAATCTCTGGATACATCCTTGATTATAATATAATTAATATTAAATTCTTAACCTAGCAACATTATTAGCACATCACAATACAACTGACCTCATAAATAAATGACATAATAAAATTTGGAGCTAGATTGGAGGTAGTCGCTAACAGCACCAAATTGTAAAGAATATATCATCAATAGTACTCGCTAACATTAAAATAATAATAGCAATGATAATGTGGCAGTGATAACACATAAAGGATAAATTAGAGGGAGCAAATCAGCATAGCAAGACATCCCCAAATTTGAAGCAATAGTAAATAATTATGAGCAGAAATAGAAAGCCTAAAAGACAAGAAAGGAGGTGGGTATGAGAAAGGAGGGTGTGAGGGAAAAATAAGAAATGAGACAGAAGTGGTTTATTATAGTACTTCAATCAGGACACCCCTAAATAATGGAATAAGCGGCACATTTTGATAAACGCTGCTGGAAAGTGAAGCAGTGTTCATTAGAAATGCAGTACAGCCCGAAAGAACATTAACAGGTCCACAAAGGAATGAATTTTTACATGGAAACACAAATGATTTCCGTGTTAAGTTTTATCTGTTACATAAAGTCGTTATGTTTTCAACGTGATTTTTTTGAAATCTCAAAATCTCAAATGACCATTCACTTCTAAAGATGGTGACTCTTCATGAAAATTAATTATCTTAACGTGGAAACGTAAAGTTTTGTTTGGGCTGTACTGTACTTAATAAAATTGATGTTTCTTAGGGTAGAGAGTAAGGTTTGTATGTAAAGTTTGATTTTGTTTTTTAGCTTAGTTGCTAACTGTTGAACTTCTTATAAGGGCTAGCCAAAAGCTGTCACTAGAGGAACTTATGCTACCTTTACAAACAATGTTCTTTTGATAGTTCTCATTGAAGAAATCAAAGAAGTTCGTCAAGGTTGTGCATCAAGGGATTTTGCAAACGTTCTTCGCAGAATAGATGATCCGAATTGCTGTATAGTAATTGTATATGGTAATAACTTCAAATTGAAGACTCTTTCGTGTCTAGGTAAGAAACTGTTACATATTATATTGTTGGATTCATGGGCTTAGGAACAACATGAGTAAAAAAATAATCATGAATTTTCATAAACAATGATTTAAATAAATGTTATAACCACGTCTGTGGCGCCACCCTTACTCGGATATACTAGGGATGCAAGAACAAACTTAAATGAAGATTTACTTACAAAATGAAATTGTTGGAATATACTGGGATAACCAGACAGTTGTAATTATAAATGATAAAGATGATACAATGATGACAAAAACATGCCCGGATTACTGTATCCATATTTCTGCATAGTTATGAAGAGTGATTTTGTAGTGGGGTGTTTGTAGTAAATACTTGGATGTGCAGGGATAATTTTCTCGTAATGAAAAGACGACCTGTGCAGATTCATTTTTAGGTGCTATAAGTATTTACTTTATGGCTGAAAGGAATATTATTGTGTTTTACTAAAATCTGAAGTTTGAAGCCCTGGCTTAATGTTTACATAATTTGAATTAAAGCCCTTGACACTTTTTTTCTTGGCTTTTCACATGGGTTCTTATTTAAGGGTCCCCCCTTGAAAAACACTAGACAATGAGAAAAAAAAACTTCTTAGTTTTTAATTTTTCTGTTATGTTAAAAAGTTTGTTTGAATTTGTCCTTTACTTATCATTATGATAACGAGACTAAATTTCAGAAAGTGCTCATGTAAATGGTGTATAAGTAGGGTGTACCTCACAAGGGAGAGAGAGGGAGGGAGGGAGGGAGGGTGCTTATAACAAGAATAAGATAGTTTACTTGGGTGCTTATTTGAGAGGTGATAGAAAATGCTGTGGCCTTCATTGTAATCGGTGTGAAAAAGGAGTGATTTTTCATGTTTCTATGTTTCAGCTCAAAACCCAAATGAAAGAGAACACTGGGTAAAAGGCTTAGTATATCTGAAATACAGAAATCAATTTGTCCCACCCCTTGCATTAACACACAGGTAAAATACTGTTGCAACTAGTTAGTTTCAGCATAAATCGTAAAGCAGTCTTTTTTAAGATGGATTACGTTTATTACATTTTAGATGGCTCTGCCGGGAGTGGTCAGCTCTTCCAAAGAACAGTCAACAGAGGTGAGGCTAAAGGAAAGTTTGGAAAACATGACAATGGTGATGAGACTTTGGCAGCTGGTTTATTGAGAAATTATTTAGTACTAGTTCATAACTGAGTCATTTTTGCTCGGATCTTTAAGGGGTCAAATGAATCATTGAGTCATTCCTCTGTTAGGATAAGAAAATTCCTGTCTTCAATGCCTGTGAAAACCGAAATTGCAAAAACTGAAATATCAAGCTTTAAGTACAATATCTCACTTTAGTAATGCTCTATACTCAACAGTATTTATACTACAAACTCATTTCGATCAAAACAATAGGACCCAGTGCTTTTGATAAGCCAATCAAATACTTCTGTTGTTAATGTTTATTACATCGTATTTGTTAGGTTATCATTGAGAGAATACAAAATGTTTTTGCAAAGAGCTAACATAAAATTGTCTAATAAAGATGTTCGTGATACTTATCAGGTAAAGATATTGAAACATTGTTGAAGTGTTCTCTTAACTTAAGTACTGGGACGTCACAATCACAATGTTATCATAATGTTAAAGAAACCATTGGGATTAGATTCTCAATTCGACACCCACTTGTCAGGGCCTTTAACTGTAAAAATTGTAATAACATAATGTTATGTCCAGACTATTATATGTAGATGGTTGTGGTCTGTTTTCTTGCCAACAATGTTGTTTATATTGGAAAATTAGTTTCTTACCAGTAGGTATATAAACCTGCCTTCTTATCAAGAAACTTTCTTATTTTTTTAATCTGATGAAGTTCTGTCTACTTACATTTGGGTAACTAACTTTTAATGGAACATTTTTGGCTTGGCTATCGACAAAAGAACTTGTGTAAAATTGTTATTGAACAGTAAGATCAGAACGACCATACAAATGCATAGTGAACTCATCACAATCACCAGTGTTCAACAAGCGTCCTCCATTTAGAACACTTTTCTAATCTGTAGGAGGAGGAATATTTCAGAATGGTTATTATGTCAGCAGATGAATGAGATTATTACCAGTAAATGTTTTCTTGTTGTTGCTTGAGTGTTGTTTGCGTTTCTATAGCGTGTTGTCAAAGAAAAAACGTCTGGTATCGATGCAACTGCATTTTGCGTAGCCTATGAGACACTATTGCATCAAGACGAGGTAAGCTTGAAATCTGTATTTTGCTTTTTCATGTTGTTTTGTTTATGTTGCTCCCAACCAGGTTAGGGGAAGGGTTTATTGAATGTTTTCATACAAGATTTGGTTTTTTGATGATAGCTGTCCATTATTTAGATTGCAAGAAGATACGAAGAATACTTTCACTTAACAGACGAAGGGTAGGTATTATTATTTGTAAATTAAAATACATTGTATACTGGTATCTCCAGGCGAAAAAACTGGCCAAATTCAACAATTTCATCAAGTATACACATGGTGCTAATATTGGTGTTCTTGTTTTTAAAACAGAAGAATTGAAAATAATGACAATTTTACTTTTAAGAGGACTTCATGTTTAAACCTGTCTTTTCCTGTTAAATACGATTTTGAGTATCTATGCAAATCCTTCTTACCATATTTTTTTATACCCTGTTAGAATGTTCATGACCATCAATGACTTTCAAAGATTCTTGGTTGAGGAGCAAAAGGTTTGGATTTAAACTTGATCTACTGTATTTAAGTATGGTGAAGTCAGGAGTAGTTTATTTGTCACCAGAGAACATGAACTGTGACGGTCCAGGGGATTTTGATAACAAATGATTAAATGTTACAATATTATAACTGTATCAGTTTTTTTTCTTTACAACATAAAACGTTATTATGTTAGTTTTTTTTTAACTATGTTAAAACGTTAAAACATTTGTGATAATTTAAAAGGTAACAAGAGTGAAGAATTTCCTATTCCAACTACATTCCAACTACTTCCTAAACAAGGAATTCGTTAATAAGCGCTCCTTGTTACTCTTAACGTGTTAAAAAAATAAACGATTAAAATAAAAATAAATTACCTGCATACAAGTAAGTATTGCTGTTTCCCTGATCAGATTTTACATGGATGTTTCGCAGTTTGACATGATAATCGCTCATGATGACGAATATACATCAGAAGAACATACATCAGACTTCGTTGTTTTCTTTTAGCTTTGTTCATTTATTAAGATTTAATTTGCAGGTATCATCCAGTTGTGTATTAAAACCAACTACATGCCTGGTTCGCATTCAGTTGAAGAAAAAAGATGCAAACCATCCTGATTCTATTTTAAACATGTTTGCTATTTTTGGAAATCCCTTGGGGAGGTTATGTTATGTTTAGGTTATGTTTTACCATTTATGTTTATAAATTCCCACATGTGGAAGGTAGTAGAAAATGGAAATATTCCACACAATGAGTTGGTTTTATTCATTTTTCTCTGAAATTTTTGATTCCAACAGACATTTTACTAAGTGGAAATGTACCATTAATAGAATTGACGACACCGCAACTATTTCAGTGATTTTTCATTGAGTTCTGTACACTCTTTCAAATTAATTATTAAAAGGAAGCTTTGCTTCAAAAATAGTATGTGATATAGAGTGGTTGTCTGCTTGATGAGTTGCAAAAGTTCTTTTTTAAATTACTCACCTTCATTTAAGTTAAAAATATACCTGTTTTTACACACAGGGCTCCAAATCTCTCCCATGGCCTTACTGTAAAGCTTGGCAGCAACGTGTTCGGTGTCCTCTTAGGTCTTGGGTTTGCCATGGTTAATTAAAACTCTTAATAATAAGTTGGCTTTGAACAGACATATTTGGGTCAATCACAAAACATGGCAGGGTGATGACGAACAATTTTGATCGCATGCCATTGGGAAAATAAGTGAGAAAAAGACAACCTTAAGTTCTAGGTTTTTTTATTCAGTTCAAATGAATGATATTAATAGGAACTCTTGATTTCAATATGGTATTTTTTTATAATTATCCTACAACTTGGTCTTTTTTAGCTTATCTGACATCGTGACAGGTAGAAAAGATTTTATGTCGGTCTCATATATCTTGGTGGACATTCTCCCATGACCGACGCTTATTTGCAGCCCTAAACCTTCATCAAACCACCTAACGAAAACCTAAACTGCAAGTTTTGAAATATTAATATCATTGTCATCAAAAGCATCACACACATTTTTTTTTATGCAAACTTTATGGATTGCAATTCCTATTCAAAACATTTGTTTTTATTGTGTAAGCAATCCTACAAAAAAATTGTCAAAAGCATTTTTGTCATAACGTTTACATTAACATTACCTTTACATTAATTGAATTTCTGCTAAGAATTTATTAAACATCGTAATAATAACGTTGCAACGTTTTTAATAAAATGTTTACTAACGTTTATTTCTTTTGTTTTCTTAAACTTTACCAACATTTTCTAATAACGTTTTATCATTTGTTACCAAAATCCCCTGGAGCGTCACACTATAACAAGATGGCATCCTGGAGTGTTGCATCGCTGTTTAACCCCTTTTACTCTAGGATTACAAAGCCTCGCATAACATTGATTATGTTCATAACTTAATGACACAATACATTCCCGATGAAAGCATATTTGATGGATCTGAACCCTACTTCACTATGCAGCAGGTAATAATAATAATTAATTTTAAGTTTCTGCAAGGCTGTGAAAAAATGTTACAATAAGCAAAAAAATGATAATTACTTGAGCACATTAGTAAGCAACATATCTGCTCCCAATTTCCATTATTCACCTATCTTCTTTTAGTTTATAAAATCTTGGTAAAGCTATTTGTCTTTCGTAAATCATACCCTGATAATGTCCCTGATAATGTCACATCCTGACTTGGTTGTCCATATTTTGATGATTAATATACTTTTGATATATGTTTCTTTTTTTTAGTTTATCTCGTTTTTATTCAGTTCACAAAATAATTGTTTTAATGAGGAACATGCAGAGGTGTATCAAGATATGACGAAACCACTTTCTAACTATTGGATATCCTCTTCACATAACACGTAAACATCTTTATTATTTTGTTTTTGTTTCCGTTTTGAGAGATATGTCAATAAAGTCTGGTTTCTTTTTTTCTTCAATTTCAGATACTTAACAGGGGATCAGCTACAAAGTGAATCCTCAGTAGAAGCATATATTCGATGTCTACGTTGGGGGTGTAGGTGTATTGAATGTAAGTGAAGAGCTGACAGTTTTTAGTTGTGATAGCATTGTTTTTATCCAAATGCAAATATTTTCGAATATTTTTGAATATTTGACAAAATCTTTGAAGTAGATCAAGCTTCAGGCCTGAATATTAGAAAAATAGCATTTTTCCTAACAAAAGAACATAATCAACAGATAATACAACGTAATTAGAATATCAAAAGCAATCAGTCTCTTATGTTTGGGGTCCACAATTGTCCCCATACTTTACTTTTCGCTTCGTATAAATACGGAGAGAAAAAAATGTCTGATTTTGAGTTCGGATTGGTTTTCGGGAAAATCTTATTATTTTCTGAGCTTCATTGATTTTAACAGAAAGTTTATACGCTTCCTTAAGTCTCCAGTATTTTGCATTTTTGTCCCAATCATTTTAGTGGACTGCTGGGATGGTCCTACTGAGCCCATCATTTATCATGGGCTTACATTGACGACAAGGATCAAGCTAATTGAGGTGGTAAAAGTAATTGAAAAAAATGCATTTGCTGCAACCGAGTGAGATTTATTGAATTATTTTATCTCTGAAGTGTTAGATATTATCTGGTCAGGGGGTATATATCTTGGAAAACTGTCTCATTATTACACAACTGGACATTTTTCTCTCGATTGTTTTATTTTAGTTACCCCCTGATAGTATCAATTGAAAATCATTGTACGATACCACAGCAAATAAAAATGGCGGAATATTTTAAAAAATACTTAGGGAGTAAGATGATTTACCACTATTAGCATTTCTTTGGTTTTGCAACCTTTTTTCTATTTTTCAATGGTTGCTTTAGAGTACCTTGTGACAGACTTCTTTGATCCCAACGAAACTCAGCTACCTTCTCCAGAACAATTGAAGAAGAAAATTATTCTCAAGGTAAGCAACATAAGCATAAAGCAAATACCGAGTAAATTTTTTAACTCCCCCTGAAAATTGTCGGAACCATCTTTTCGTAGTGCAATAATAATTTCCTTGCAACAGCATTAAATTCACCATTTTTGAGAAAGGTTGTTTCTATTGATCAAGCTTTGTTTGGGGGTGTCTTCCCGAACTTAATCTGTTTTGAAGAAATAACTGTTATTACCTTTACTACATGATTTTCTGTTGAAATAGTGACAGAACTGATTTTCAGCAGAATCAATGCATCAAATTATGGAGAAATTATAAGGATGTAATAACCGGCATTTCATGACAACTTTTCCATCTTCTCTTTCTAGTATAAAAGGCTAGAAAAAAATTCGGTCCGAAATTCTTTTGCCAATAGAGATTCGCGTAAGTAGCCTTTCATTGGTTCTCCTTTGACAGGTCTCGAAATTTCACACAGAACCTGTAACGGAACCTTTCGTAACCATAACGCTAGGTCATGGAACTTGCGTTTCTGAAAAACTGAGGGACCTCATTTGTTTTTGAAGTGTATACTTGGGTGTATACTTGGGATTGCTTTTTGAAATGAAAATTACATACTCTAAATATAACCTGTTTCTATTTCTTTCAAAATCATCTAATCAATGACAAGGATGTATGAATTTTAATTTTAGCTTTTCTGTAGAACTTGATTGCTTTCAAAGGGAAATTTTTATAGGTTCTACTTTTTGTCTATCGAATGGCTAGCACAAGGGTTTACTAAGAGGGTGAATTTTCTTTCTAGTTATTGATGATAATCTGCTAGCAAATGCTATTAAGACTGGACTTGTGTATATGGAAGATGAAGACAAGGTTTGACAGCTTTTTATTATCCTGGCAATGTAGAATCATTGGGATTGGTTAATAATTGACATCATGTGGTATCATCGCTATTTTCCTGAAGCGGCTGGCTTCATAGAAATTGTAAACAAAAAAAATTAAAAACAAAAAACTCCATAATCAAGCTCTAACCTCGACCTCACTGGGTTTGTTCCATTCAGCATAATGTTGGTCTATCTATTCCCAAATGGACTTGAAAAAGAGTCACATGAGATAGCGATTTGAGTAGGGTTGCCGCTGAATCATGGAAATAAAAAATTGATCAGGGAAAATCAGGGAAAAATTATTATTCCTGTCGAAGTATCTATCTGCTGATGGTCTTTTACTGTCTGTCTTGTTTTTAATGTAAATGTCCAACATGTTTATTATGTCTATATGTGTTAAGGTTGACTTCATGAGGTTCAACTCCTCTCAATATATGATTGGAAAATCCAAATCCTAATTTTGGTACTAGAGTCTGGGAAAATCAAGGAATTTTTTTACTAATAATGGTGGCAGCCCTGTTGAGATTGAAATTTGTTTTAATAAGAACATTGACTAACTCTTAGAACTTACAGCGCTGGAAATAACTTTTCACTCATTGATCAAGTAACAAAGTATTCAGATAGTCAAATGAAATATTCGGACACTCATCACAGTTGGGGAAATACCTAAACATATTCTCGGCATAAGGGTAACAATTGTTCCTATCAACAGTATTGATAAACCACTTATTTGTGATAACAACCTTTAGGTGAAAGTGCTTTCTAACCAAGGTGGGGTACACTGGGTATGACTTAGATTTGCGTTTACATGAGAGCCGTACTGAACTCAAAACAGTTTAAGATTTCAGTACGAGTCAAAAATTTGCCTACTTGCAAATGATTTCTTATTCCTGTTTACATGTATCAACCATACTAAAATGTTAATCGTATCAAGTCAAACATATTCCTCAAGTTGGTTTGAAATTTCAGTACGGCTTGAAAAGGTGTGAAAACTTTCACGTTCCATTGTTTTATGATAACATGACCCCAACAGGTAGAGTAACAGATAAAATGTTTGAGAATTAAGCCAAATTCAACAAAAATGCTTGAGTATGAAATAACATTCATGTAGTCTGCACGAAAAGAACACCTCCAAATGATATGAAAATGGTGCACAAAAAGGCTTCCATATTTATTAATGCCTACATTTGACAATTGAGAATTTAAAAAAATAATGGTTTATGGTATGATCGGATAAAAATGTGGCAAGAAAAAAAAGGATACGAAATAAATGGATAGTTATTTATAATAGTAATATTTATCCAGGTACAAGTTTTTTTTATTTTTGAAATAAGGAAAAAACCACACTGGTGATAATGATCGTAAAAAATATTAGGCGTTCATATATGAATTACGGAGGGTCAATGACTGTCGACCAGACATTATTTCTAGCCCTGAACTTACTGCAAAATCAAATACTGTTTTTAATCACACCTATTGATACAAGTGAAGTTTTTGTACAATTTTCAAAAAGAAAAAATTTAAAGAATGTAATTTATTATACTTTTCTTTAGCGTTGGAATCGACACTTGTTTGTCCTGACTTCGCGAGGTATATCTTACTCTTATGAACAAGAAAATAACGATGATGATGACGATGATGAGGTCGATGAAGCAGATGAACAGAAATCTGTGAGTAGATATATTTGATAATTTTTTTCAATGTCTTTCATACGTTACATCATGTTCGTGGTCATTGAGAAATTTCGGATTTTGTAAATCTAGTAATATTCTTACAAAGACATGCATATAAATTTTGCTACAAAAATGAATTGCATCACATTTTGAGAGTTTGACTAATCATCCTATATAAAATTAATGCATAATTTAGCACCCCAAAATATGAAAAATGATTCACAAACTGGAAATCCGCACTATTTAATTGTTCTAAATTCAAATTTTGATGAAATTTGGTCCAAATTTTGCCTGAATCACCCTTTTTTGGCCAAAAAATGGAAATAGATTCACAAACTTGAAACCAGAACTATTGAATTGCACTTTTGAAATTTGCTCCAAGTTTTGCCTAACTCCACCTAGAATTTTATGAAAGGGGGAAATCCCATTTGTTCCACCCGTTTTTGTTGTTCTTTAGAACGGGTTTCCACCTTAAATGACATCTCCCCTATGTCCAACTCCTCCACTTACGTGTCCACAAGTTTTTTTAATAGCAATGAAATGTGGGTGATTCACACTATGTTTGAACAGGATGGAAAAGAAACACTGTCGATTGTAATGTCTTTCTTGTTTACGAGAAAGCCAATAAGGAAATTTACTGAATACTTAACATTTAGTACATCAACACTACATATCTGCAATTTGTATTTGTTTATAGGGGAATGAAGATGAACTCCACTTTGGCGAGAAGTAATAAATTGAATTAGACTTTCCTGATGTTTTCATTATATCTTGTAATTTTGTCTTGTTCTGTTACTTATCTCTCCAGCTATGTTTGAATCCTTTTAAGGTGGTTCCATCGAAATATTTCTCGTCACGAAGCGGAACGTTTATTGAATGAGTACCACAAAGGTGATGGCTCGTTCTTGGTTCGACCTAGTAATATGTTTGTTGGAGATTTTTCTCTGTCTTTTTGGTAAGTTTAACTTGGATCTTTGTTTTTAATTGTATTTTCTCGTTAAGCAAACAAATAACCACACACCTGGTAGAAATAACCCCATACTTTCCAGTGCGCACACATCCCCCTAACTATGGTTGGTGTCCAGCTATTTGGAAAAATATTAAGTGGTGGATTTTTTATATAAAACATTTAAGGATGAAAAGGTCCTTTCACAAACACCAGTGAAAGTGATGTAGAAGATGCCTTTCCAGAAGACAATTTTCTCAAGAAGAGGGAGAGGAGGGCGATTTTGAGATTAAAATTTCATTATCTTTTCCGTAAATATCACAGAAAATTGTATTCATTTTCCACAGTCTTAGAATTAAGCACCCGTTTTGATTAAGTTCACACTCTGAAACCTTTATAAATAAGCACACTATGGCATTTTCATGTGACTAATGTCAGTGTAATTATAGGCGAAAAAGCCGTGTGCAGCATTGTCACATCAAATCCAGACAAGTCAGCGATGGGTCTACCAAATATTATTTAGTTGGTCAAAAAAATTTTGACAATTTATACAGTCTTATCAACTACTATCAATTGAATCCACTGAAATCTGAACAATTTGAGATGATGTTAAGCGAACCTGTTCCGCAGGTAAGTGGATATCAGAAATTAAACTGTTTATTCCTAACCACTAAAAATACCTTGTGAGTATAACCCGTTGCAACCCAAATGTCCTTATTTTTTCAATCCATATTCCCCTCATTACTCATTACTTTATGTTAGATTAGTTTTCTTATGAGTTTGCTTTTTTAATTTTTGCTGTGTCATGTTTTGTTAAAATATAATTCCTTAAATTATGCGTGTGTCATCTAACTGGCATATGCCCGGTATCTTTCCCAACAAAGTTGCGTAAATTTACTGTTGCATTATTGATTTTAAGTCTAGGGTATCTTTGTAAGGCTTGGATTCGTTTATAGTTATTGTTTTTTTTCTTATAGCCTAATGCACACCTTGGAAAAGAGTATGTTGCAATTTTTTATTGGGCTTCTCAGAAATTTCTAAAATCAATGTCTTTCATTGAAAAGTACTGCCAGACTGTTTTTCTGCCATCTGGTCAAAATATGCTATTCTTTGTTATTGTGGACAAGTTAATTTCATATAGCTGGTACCATGAAAATCCAACTCGACAAATGGCTGAAGACATGCTGAAGAGGTTGAGAAAAGATGGCTACTTCTTAGTTCGAAAGCGAATGCAAGACAAAGGTGTTGAAGCCGATTCATACGCAATATCGTTCAGGTATGCTCAATTTGTTTATGTGTGTTTTGTATTACAACTGAAATTACACTGAAGAAATCTAAGTGTTTTGCATTTATTTATAAAATGTTTCTAAAGCTATGATTCTGAGTTTGTACGAAAACATTTAGAACTGGCGGTGCAATAAAACATTGTGTTATCAAGAAGGAAGGTCGCCTGTTTATGATTGGTTCTGCACCTTTCGAAAGTTTGTCTGAGCTGATCAGCCACTATGAAAAGTATCCACTATACAGGAAAACAAAGCTCAAGTATCCTTGCAACCAAAATGTGAGTAGTTTTTGCAGATGAAACATAGAAGATTGGTTAATAAATTTTGTCTATCTTCTTAACACAAAATTAATGTGATGATTATTTTAACATAATTAATAATTAACCTTAAAATGTGATCAGAAATTCACTTGATTGACGAAATTCGCTTTTTTATTGCATGTGAAGCAAATCAACTTTAACTTTTTTTTATGAAATTAACATGTCTTTTACTCGAAATCCATAATTTGAACAACAATAAATTTTCAAAGGCTGTTAATCCTCATTAAACACCCTAGTCCCTAATTAGCTCCTGTGAAGCCCAAAATTCTGAAATACTTAGGCACTGGGTATTAAAAGCCTGCATTAGATAAGCTTGTTTCTAAAAAAAACAGTGTTACAAAGTGTTTCACAGAACGAGAGGTGGAAAAAGGAAGTACTTATTATCCGTTACATTCAGTCAATTCAACACTGCATGAATCCTCATCTTAATCAGAATCTTAATGGTTCATTATTTTATTTCTTATAGGTTGTGAAGGAATTTGGCTTGGTAAGAATAACGCGTTATGATTAAGAGAACATGTTCAATTTTAAGCATGTTCAAAATGAAAAATACTTTTGGTTTCTATCTGTTTTTTATTTTCTACTAGTATTTTTTTGACTTAATACACAACATATTTTGTATTCCTACAATTTCATTTTTTTAATTTTTTTTAAGAATCCTGATGGAGAAGAAGAAGATCCTGATCAATTTTATACAACACCGAACATGACAACACCCCGGGTACTTCTTTTTTGTTTTTCCTTCATGATTCCATATAAATCTGTCCAGATAGTAATTCAACAGTGTGCATGGGTTTGACCACCTATTAAGAGTCCCCCCCCCCCCCCCCCCCCCCACACACACACACACACACACACACACACACACACACATTGGTTTGGTCAATCACTGGTTGTGTCTGTTAGAATATTCCACAAACATTCATTCATTCCAATTCCTTTTCGTTCACTCACTTAACTTTCTTTTGTTTTTTTATCGTTTTTGGGTTTGTAGATATGTTTATTCCGCCAAATTTTCTTTACTCTGGATATATCCAGTTAATATCTAGCATTATTTTTGAGAATTTTTTTAAAACTAACATTGTTGTTAGAACTGTATTGGTTGCCCTCTTAAAACAGTGTTGTTTATGTTATGTTTATGTTTGTTTATTTATTAATTTATTTATTAATTTGAAAAGTAGGTTAAAAAATTTAGTACAACTGGTGTGGCCCTACAAATAAAAAAATATAATAACGGAAAACAAAAATCGTTAAGTTATAAAGCACCCCCAAGTCACAGTAAACAGGAATGGTTGCAGAAGGTATGAAGAGTGATTTGGGTGTATATATTATTATTATAAAAAGTAGTAAAAATTCAGTAAAAATATTAAAATTTATTTAAAAAACAAATAATGAAAATATAATACAAAATGCAAATGGTATGGCAGTAAGCTCCAATCGGTTTAATGTTATTGTTATTGTTATTGTTATTGTTTATGTTATTATTTATGTTATTTGCCATAGCCTGCCTGCTTAGCTAAATACGATTACAGAGGCCAAAAAGACGATGAATTAACTTTCATAAAGGGGGCGCTCATTGTGAACATCGTCAAATATGACGGAGGATGGTAAGACTTTCATATTCTCTCTTTGTTGGCCAGCACACCATAAATCTATTTATTTGTATAATTTTGATATGTGATTAGTTGACCAATGTAATCGTATATATATATTCTGGTATAATCATCAAAAACCATTATAACTTTGTGTATATAGAACAGCTCAAAGGCTAACCTGAACCCAAACCCTGTAAAAACCCTAACCCTAGCCCTAACCCTGTAAAATGTATGATGACCCACTACGATGGGTCTAACATGTAGTTACCTGTTTCACCATGTCTTGTGTGTTTGAACAAGAGACATACTTGGTGTCTTATCTATTATTACCGCTCACAATTGTTTTTGCAGGTGGCAAGGTGATTACAATGGTCAAGTCCAGAAATGGTTTCCAGTCAATTTTACAGAAGAAACGGTGATCAAACCGAAACATGAAATACTCGATGTATATAATGTTTTTGTGTTAAGTCCCTTGATTTCATGACATGTTGTACCACGTCATTTCGTTCTGCTAGTTCTTTTAGAAAAGTATATGTTTTAGCCACACACTGTGAACCTGATTACAACGTTTTGCTAATTGCCATTTCATTCATCAATCATTTCCAGTAACGTTTATGTAAATGAAATACAGTTTTTACTTTATTGCCTCGACTTTGATGTTATCCATTTTTTTCGAAGGAGAAGCCTGCAGACACTACCCTTGAATCATATCAAAAGGGAGCAATTGACTTAACAGGCTGTCAACCACGTGAGTTTGCATTTGTAGATCATCTATCAGGATGTCAAACTTAACAATTTGAAAACAGTCACATTCAAAACTCTATAAAGAAAATTAAAAAGGACATCATATCTCTCCAAACATACTTTTTTTTTTTTACTAAACAAACTTACCTACCTACTGATACCAATGCTTTCGAGTGTTTTATTCTCTTTTAGTTCTCCAGGGCTTTAATCAACTCTTCCCAGCAACCTTCATTCAAACAATCTTCAGAGCCTCCACTACTATTTTTTGCCCTATGAGCTCTACACCATACACCAGTTCTATGGTGCTTTGGTTTTCACACGGTAATTACTTGTAGTTAATTTTCTTTTGTAGAACTGATGCCGTCTCAGCCATCCAGACAGTATATATTCCGGTTGAGTTCACGAAGTGGTGTTTTTACATGTTCCGTTGACACAGAACCGGTAACTCAAACACGTCCTGTTTCCTTTAATTATGCACTTCTATATGACGGACCTGCATTTACGCCATATTTCTGATTTTCCCTAGTCAGAACACCCAGCCTCGTTTTCATGTGGTTTATTGTTTCACTGATTTTTTGAGTTTATTACTTAGTCATCCCAGTGGAATTGAAAACGAGGCTGAGTGTACTAAGTGTTCAGCCATGAGTAAGCAATGTCGGTTAGTTTATATTTCTTGTGTAATTGACAACCTGGTGTTGCCATGCTCAGAACGTTGAGTCGTATTCTATTTATCCTTTTATATTTATTTCTAGGAAATGGTGGAGTGGTTGAAAGCCATTCAGGATGCGTCAACTCAAGCCGATAATGCTGTGAATAAAATCCGTGCTTTAGTTGAGCAAAAGAATATTGCCGAAGAACTTTCTGATCTTATCGTCTATTGTGTGACCGTACCTTTCACTGAAGAAAGTATGAAAACTGGAACTTTCTTGTTTCAACAACCCTTTTGGAGTTCATTCGAAGTGGCTGTTTATAATGAAGAAGCTGGCCTGGTTAGGCGGGCTGGCTTGATTTGCCGAGACAAATTTCATGTCATGTTTATATGAAGAAGCTGGCCTAATTTATTGGGCTGAGATTTTTTATGCACATGGCCTTTCATTGTTTAAATCTAAACAATGCCAATATTAAAACAATAAAACAAGTAATTGTTTCATTGTTTAAAATTGGATTCTGCATGCACATTATAAATAAAATCAGCTTGGTTCACAGGGCCAGCCTGCTTATGTGTGTTTTGGAAGAATCTCACCTTGGTGGGATTCCGGTCAAATCAAATGAGATTTCTTTTCATATGAATAAAATTTATTTTAATGAAGATTTGGTAATGAAAGTGAGATATTGGCTGAGCCAGCTCAGCTGCACTCCATATGAAAAGCTCCTTAGATTTGAATTCATTTTTAGATGAACAGTTAATTCCTCTTCAGATTTTTTTCGACAATTTTCTAAAAATATTGGTGTTTATATTTTTATAGCTTACGAGAAAGGGAAGTATTTTGAAATGTCCTCCTTTCCCGAACAGAAAGCCGAAAAGTACGTCAGCCGAAAAAGTTACGATACAAAGTTCATAAAATATCCTTTTCACAGTAGTTAATTTTTTTCTGTTTTTGTACATAAATACTGATGGATTGTTGTTGGACTTGTTTTGCTTTTCGTTTAAGTTTGTCTGTTACGATATGTTTGTCTAACAAGATGCAATCATCACTAATTTCAAAATTAAGAGACTTTCAACCGGAAACGTTTATGATTGCATCTTGTTGTACGATCCTGTAATGCGATATGGGGATTTGTTGGAAATCCGTCTAGGTTATGTAACATTCATCATTTTTCTTAACTCGCTGTTAACATACCATCAGCGACAGTTGAGTCGTGTGTACCCGAAGGGCACTCGTGTCGACTCGTCGAATTACGATCCAGTGCCGTTCTGGAATTTTGGAGCACAAATGTGCGCATTGAACTACCAAACTTGCGACCGTTCCATGCAAATTGAACGTGGGAAGTTTCTTGATAACGGAGGGTTAGTTTCCTTTACTCCTTTGAATATTTGATCTTCTATACTTATCAACGTTTTGTGCATGCATATTTTAGGTATTTTCCGTTAGAAAACCGAATGAAAGAGTATAGTTCAAGTTAACTCTTTTTTGTAAATGTTTAAAACTTATCGCTATATCACGTCAGTTTCCTATATCCTTATGTGTGATCAGGTCCATTTTTAGAATAAACTGTGCGCAATCCACACATGATGATGTTTACCTAATCGTTGTAATGACGAGTTAATATATAATTGTATTTTAGCTGTGGTTATGTGTTACAACCTGACCTCCTTCGAGACCCTTCATTCGATCCATTCGATAAGAATTGCTGTGGAAATGTTGTACCTTTAAATTTCAGAATAACGGTTTGTTGATTTTATTGCATCGCACTTTTTCTACCATAAGTTTCTTTGTATTGCTATAACGATGTTCAACATAATGTGGACCAGTATTTCTCTTGTTTCTCTTGTGAACTATTCTCTCAGTTATATACTTACACTTGGAAATGACTCGATTGGACTAGAAAAATGTAGCATATGTACAATTACAGTAAAGAAACACTGATCTTCACGATTGTTAACACATCCGTGAGCGAATTTACATTATTCGATTAATTGAACTTACACAATTCGATTTGTCGTAGAAATCAAAGTCGGCTCGATTAATCGAACAATGTAAATGTAAATGCTTTAGACATCTTCAATTTGTTTCAGTGAAATACTGTTTAATCCATTATTGTTAGTGTTTCTCTCCTTACTTTCGAGTGGCATCCAATCAAAGCAACGGTTTAACTAGTTTAGAAAGAGCGATCATAAGCTAACCTGAACCCTTACCTCGATCTCAACCGGACGACGTGTCTTTCTCATGATAGTAATACACAAAGTAGTAACCAAAAATTTCATTCTGGTCTGTGTCTTAGGTTGCTGCTGCGCGTCATTTACCAAAGATTGGACGAGGCATCACTTCGCCGTTCGTCGAGATATCTGTTGTCGGTCTCGCATATGATAGTCACAGTTTCAGGACCAGAACCAAGTGTACGTTACGAATTCTCTATGTGATGTTCAATTCCCCCCTACCCTATCCAATATCTATTTAAACATTGTGTTATAGTCAACTCAACATGTTCCTATGTAATTCATTGTGTTTTACTGTTCACTGGTTTAACTTAATCACTTAATAATGCTCCCTTATTTCCTAATTTCTGGTAGAATAGTTAAAACCAATTTTGTTATCGAAAACAGGTTAGATATGTTGACCATAATACAATGCAGTATGCGCTTGCATGTACGCGCTAGGCTTGACTGTATATCTAAGTAGTATTATGCTAGGGGATTCAGAAGTGGGAAATGGTCGATTAGCCGCCATTTTGTCTAAAAACGCTGACCAATAGAAAACTAGTTATTTTTGTTACTAGGACTAGTGCTAAGATACTAGTGATACACTTTGATCAGGAAAAAAAAAAAACTCCAGCGGTGGATCCAAGATATGTTGGAAATGGTGGAGGAGCAACATAATTTCTGTTGTCTGTCTGTATCACCAATGGGCTTATTCGCACGTTTTTCTTTTATGCTTTAGTAGCTAATTGGTACATTGGTACTAACAGGCGGACCGATGTAGTTATTTTCACCTTTCGAAAAACTATGAATTTAGTTAACATCAGCAAATCGTTTTGTTTATTTAGCTGATAACGGTTTTTGCCCGACATGGCCGGACATTTTTGACTTCGATATCATTTGTCCACCGTTGGCGTTTATCCAATTCACCGTTCAAGACGAAGACATGTTCGGAGATCCAAATTTTGTAGCACAGGCTTGTTTTCCAGTCACCTCTCTGAGGCCAGGTGTGTATATTGATACATTTCTAAAGTCATCCAGGTATGACTATAGAATTATTGACCCTTTTATTAATTAATTAATTAATAATTAATTATTAATTTAATTAATTAGTACTTGTTTTTGAGGATGATTTTTGAGAGTTATTTATCCCGAAACCATCCGAAAATTAATTCGAAAATCAATTTGTTTGTCATTAATCATCAAGTCGTTGTTTTGTCAGAAACGTTCGAAATTATGTCTTACCTTTCCAACTTTCGAAATTATGTCTCACCTTTCCAAACGTTTTAAGTTTTTGCTCCGGTTGAGTTGAAAATGGGATTATGGAATTATTAACCCTTAACATTTAAAAATTAATACTCCCAATTAAAGCATCGTTTCTCTCTCTTGCTCCTTCTATAGGTCACCGGTCCGTCCCATTAAAGAACGCTTATAGTGAGGAAATTCCTCTCGCTTCATTGCTCGTTGAAATGAGAATACAAAATGCTCAAGTAAGTTCTCTTGACTGGAACCGGTTCTGTTTTTTATCTGTAGTTGCTACTTGTTTTATCGATCTGGTCCGAGTATTGTGTTGCTCTTCAATATCCGGTCCAGTTTTTATTATTTTTGTTTTTTGTAGGACGATGAGGAGTACGCGTCCATATCTGAGATTCGTGATAGAATGCAGAGGTTGATGGACAGGCAAGACAGTATCCAGTCATTTGATGAAGAGGAAACACAGACTCAGTTACAGCGATATCAAGATCAACTGAGTCGGTTGACATGCGAACGTGAAGCAAGGTCTGTCCGTTATTTTGTAACCTTTTCAAATCACTGTTTGGTTCTGTGTTTGAAAAGATCGAGACCGTATTTATACACTGGTGTCAATTATATATTCGCCTCGTTTTCATGTTAGAAGGTAATAGACCTTTCCCGAATTTCAGTTTAAACACTGTTATGGCCAAGTCAACAAGTTTTGCCTCGATTTCAATATCTTAATTGCTTTTAACTTCTCCACCGGGGAATTGTAATTATAATCGACTATTATTAAGTAATAAAGTTATGAAATCAGTCAAACAAAATGCATAGAAACGAGGCGGAACTTGATAATACGGCCATAATACGGTGTTTAAAACAGAAATTCGGAAAGGGTTTATTACAATTACAATACGAAGCAAAACTTCCCTGGAACGGCGGTCTATTGAAAATTTTGTAATGATTGTTTGAAAACGAGGCCTGTAAAAGAACTGAGCTTGAGTAAGTCGTTTAAGCACGAACTCGGGGAATGTCGAGTTTGAATGTCGAAAGATGTTTCTTATTTTCTTATTAACTCATTTCTCAAAATTCTAGGCTTTATAAACAGGTGAATATTTTTTTTCTTAAAAGCATCAAGTTTTGTCAGGCTCAAAAATGACCAATAAGCTCAGTGAATAAGTTAAAGATAATGAACTGTTATAAATAGAACTGAGGGTTGCAATGTGCTGATGTCAGCAGTGGGAATCCCTCATTTGAATAATAAGGAATGGGTCTGGAAGGAGCAGCTGACTTATATCAAAATGGCAAACAAACGAGGTGAACAAATGATTGACTGCTGACTCAGTTTTCTCACGACCTTTATAATAATTCATTATCTTTAATAAGCTCAGTTAATACTTTCAAGTTTGATAAATAAGACCATTGAAAATTATGAATATCGCTTTTATGTTTTTTTTAAGGATAGGCAAAGTACAGTATGATTACGGCGTTCTCATGGATAGTTGTTGTCCCGGAGACGCGTTTCCATGAGAACGGCACCACACTCTTTGATTAAAAAATTAATAATGGACCCAGTCGAACGTCTACAATTCGGACTCTCTCTCTCCCTCATTTAAACCAATTCCTAATTTTTTACATTTATATTTACTCATTGATAACGTTGCAACACTTATTGTTGGGTTTGCAACACTTATTGTTTTGTTATTCTAGACATCAAGAAGCCGACAATAGAGGCCGACAGAAGTTTGTATGAGATAGTAAACTAGAATTGCCGACAGAATTTTGCACCAATTGTCTTCCATTAAACACAGCCTTTGTGACCTGGTTACATAAATTGTAAAGAGACTGGTCATGAGAAATGAGATGCGACCAATTGTAATCGCGTCTGTTATCAAGATAAATGTTTGGATCGGGGAATGAATGTCAGTCTCCAAATTTCAACATTAAGTTATTTGTAGTTATACGTTTTTGTCTTTTTCCTCTTCAATTTTTCTATATGAATTTTTCCAAAAATTCATTCTTTGTGTTGTGTTCGATTTTGTGTTACATGGCGTTCCCACGCTACTCTATGTACGGTGTTTGTAGGAGCGAAATTCCCGATCCCGTGAACTTTTCCAACGCAGTTGTGACCACACATATCGTTTTTTTCTCTATTTATCTCAGCGAAGTGTGAATCAGGCCTAAGCATTCTTACAAACAACATGGTATGGTTTACATCATGCATGGGTAGCTCATTTTTGAATTGGCTTGTATTACCTAAGTTATTATTATAGTTTGTTTTTTTTACAAATAGAAAATATATTTTTCTTAAAGTTTAGTTCTGTTAACTTTAGTTTATTTTTTCTGTTATTGTTTTGATTCATATCTTTGTCTTGTTACCAAGCAACACTTTGAATACAATCGATGGAATGCACAGCTGCTGTCAATTTCACGTTACACATATAGGGAACCTTGTACATTTTTTTCTAAATATATACTTGAAATAGTAACTCGTGGCTTTAGTTTATTGTTCTTCTACAGAGGAAAAATGTGGTGGAGAGCAGGCTTTTTCCGACGCATGCGCAGTAGTAACTATTGTGCAATGTTTATTATGTTGTGACGTAGAAAATAGTCAGGAAAAGTTTTGTCACAAATATTTAAATTTAGTCACTTCTTTTCCACACTAAATTATTGTAAGTAAGTAAGTACCGTATTTCCTCTAATAAACGCCGCGGCGTTTATTACAAATTGCAGATTTTGGATGCGGCGTTTAATAGAGGGCGGCGTTTATCAGAGGGCGGCGTTTATTACAGAATGAAAAATCAAATAAAAACAGACTTTAAACAACAATGTTTTCTCTTCCTAAAAAACTGTCTAAGCTAATAGCATTTTACATTGAAATTGACGGTAATCACGTGCACGCAATCGTAAATGGTAAAAGAGAAGTACGAGAAGTTGGTTTGAGTGTTCCTGCGCAATTCAACTGTTACACAGCAAGTAAAGTTCATGCAAAAATTCTTCATGACGAACTGTTGAAGAGGAAAATACAATATTCGTTTTTATCTTTAGTTGTGGAAGAATTTGTTGATAGAAAACAAGTCCAACTCGTGTAAACCATTTTCTGTTGCTTATTTAGTCTGTTTTCTAATAAATGCCGCTTTTCAAGATGCGGCGTTTATTACAAATGCTTGGCTATAAGTGCGGCGTTTAATAGAGGGAGGCGTTTATCAGAGGGCGGCGTTTATTAGAGGAAATACGGTAATCATTTATTTAGTTTATAACTCTCATACTTACAATTACAATGAAAGAAAGAATAACTAGGAGACCACTCCATATAGAAAATTCTCGTCAAAGGGAGTGGCCACCTAAAAAAAACAAAAGTGATAAAAATGATAATAACATATGTAATAAGTTTTCGTCAATTACTCAATATATTGAGAAATAAGATATGATTTAGTTAAGACTTAATTTTTGGAAATGTAAGCACAGATAAATCGTCAAGTTGATGATGGTTTTGAATGAGATCCATTGGCAGATCGACTGATATTGGATGGAGAATTTACCAAATGAGAAAGTTCAGGAAGGGGTGTTGAACTAAGGAACCTACGTTTCTTCCGCGAGTATTATAATTCAAATCAAAGCGTTTAAAGATCAAATTGTAGCGAATGACTTGGGGGAGTTTATCATTAAGGACCTGTGTATAAAAGATGTATTTAAAAATTTTACAATGTCAAAAATCTTAAGAGGGGATGTATGAGCTACGTATAGCGCGTTTTTGTAGCAGAACGATACACTTTGTTGACATGCACAGACCAGTTCAAATTTTCATCTATATGGATTCCAAGATATTTAATGGAAGAACCGTGTTAAACATTTTTTTAGCAAAACATCAAGGAGTTATTTGAAGAAATAACATTTTACTCCAAAAAAAGCGTGTACATACTCTGTGACGTCACTAATTATTTTGAAGCAATTAAATTATCGCTACTTTGGTTGTCATGATGGATCCAAATGTCCTGAAAAAAGTGAAATATTGAAGAAGAAAAAAGGAAAATTACCAACCTCGACCCCAACCAAGCTTCTTCTCTCTCTTCTTTTATATCGGGCATTTATATGGAGAGAAAGATAACCCTGGCATCGATATCTGGTCGATATCTTGAATCTGATTGGCTTGCGAGAAATGAGATATTTTCAAGGGTCACTCTTTATCTGGCGAGTTAGAGCGAGTCAGCGAGTGTCATGATAAACAAAATGGGTAGCGACGTAACGAAGGAAATCATCCACCGTTAAAAATTCGTATGTGAGCTAGAAGTTTTATCACAAAAATTTCCATATTACAACCAAATAGAGGACAATTATACACTACCATCACTTCGTTTAACAACAAAAAATCCCGGCATTTTATTATTGTTTTGATAATTTCACTCGCCGTCGTTGTCATATCAAACCTTCAAACTTACCTCAATAAGTTTTGGGAAACATACGGACAGAATGAAGAACATCGAGTTAACTAGCCGATGCCAGGGCAATCTTTCTCTCTTTCCGTAAATGTCCGATGTGAATATAAGAATATAAGAGAGGGAAGAACTTTTTAACGGAGCCTCTCATATAAAACCATGTCTGAGAAAACGAAGCGTTTTTGACTTGACACTCTGTTATATTGTAGTATTGTGAAATATATGTGCATAAAATGATTCTGGTATCGTTGATACTAGGTTGAAATGTTCTTTTAGTAAGTCTTCGTTGTAACTACATTTTGTTTAGACGTTTTCCTATATCAATATAGACCTTTCCGTATATTAGATCCGAGCAGGTTTCGCCTCGTTTTCAAGTTGAGTAATAATAATGATTACTTTGTTTAGAGAAGGAAACGACACCTAAGGGAAAAATTATCTTATGAATTTCCTTTTCATGCTTAATTACGTAATAACTATTGAGATTAGAAACGAGGCGAAACCTGCTCTGACGTAATTTACGGAAAGATCTATTGCTGAAAAAGCAGAGAGGAGGAGTGCATTTCAAAAGCATTGTTCTTCCCATCTAAAGTGTCACTTTCACTCTCCTGTACTGATGCCCAGTCTTTTCATAAAATGATAAAACTCGTATATTGGATACACTGTGAAACATCTGAAGTGTTCAAAATAGTCTGTCCAGAAAGTCCTTGCGCTTCTAAAGAACCCAAAATTATTACAATCTTAATTTAAATTAAAATTTAAAAAGGAAGAAGGTTACAAGGGAATTATGATTTAAAAAGTTTTCTTTATTTTAATGAACTAGCAACTGGTAATTAAAAAAGTCTGGAAACTAGGTTGCATTTATAAATGACATTATAACAGTCAATCTCGTCGTCAAGGCAACTGTTTAGGTAAGGTATTGTTTTTACGATTGACGAATTAACAACGGGGTTTACTAATCGCGCGAAAATCTTTCATTTCATTTCCCAATGAAGCAGTTGTTTTTCTTTATCAATTTTGTTTTTTAAATCTGGTTAAAAACAACAGCGCAAAAAAAAATGTTTACAGAAACGAAAAGTCATAAGATCGTTATTGGAGAAACCCAGATAATGAAGCGACACGAACGTCGATCTACACTAGCGTCGATTTCACCGCATCTTGGTGGATGGCCGTGTTGTTGTTGTCAGAAGTACATGAAAGAAAAGTGGTACAATCGGTTTAATTCTTTTGGAAAATTTGTCGTTCATCTCTCATTTGTTATTATAATTTTGGTGATCGGAGCTTTTGTTTTTCTGGAGTTGGAAAGGTGAAAATCGAATTATTAAGCCAGCCAACGGCACAAGAGCGAAAATCATGAACAGTTTCACGAAATGGTTTTACTTCACTAACACAGTCGCAACTACTATAGGTGAGTGGAAACACGGACAAACCTTACATTAAAATTTAAGCCTTTTCTTTTCTCGTTAAAACACCTTGACATGAATGACTTTCAACTCAGCCTTCAACCCAAGGTTCAACCTTGAACCATCTGGGTTGGCTGTAAAGATAAATTCAAATCAAAACCCTCGGCTTATAAAAGTATAACGTACCGAACTCTTTCTGAGAACAAAAACTGTTTTTGTTATTTTTATTGTCATTTTTGTTTGTTTTGATGTTACAGGTTACGGCGACGTCGCCCCGACAACACAAGCTGGCCGCGTCTTTTTTATTCCGTTTTCAATAATTGCAATCCCGGCTATGATGACGTTGCTAGTTCGGTGTGGCGATCTTATGACGTCATTGAACGAATACATTTTGGACTTGATCAGAAATTGTCGTTGTAATCAAAACCTAATCCTGACAAACAACATTATATCGGCCATTATTCTCTTCCTCGTGTTTATTATTCATATACATATTGGGGTCTGGATCACAATCCTAAAAGGACTGGACTGGACATACATTGACAGCATTTACTATTGGTTCGTTACCTGTTCTACAGTTGGTTTAGGGGATTTAAACTACCCAATTGATGAGCTTATTTACTTTTTGATGTTTTACCGTTTGATCGGTTTGGCGTTGTTAGCGGGCGTGATCGATGCCTTAATTACCTGGACCAAAAAGCGAAAGAACGCTATTGAGCGTTTAAAAGCAAAAAAGCTTTTGTCCAGGTTGTCGAGTTCAGAGCCTGTGTTAAAACTGAAGGAGTTGAAGATTAAAGGACAGGAGACAATACGACGGAAACCGAGATCAAAAAGTTTAGAGCTTGAGCAACCTAAAAAGCTGAGGATAAAGGAAGTCTCGATTGATAAACATGAAGTGACATATTTCTGCTGTTTCAAAAGTAAGACATATAAAAAGGAGAAGGTGGATATCGAGGGCGAAAATTCACTTACGGCGTTGCATTTGGAAAAGATCTTGTCATCATTAGCAAATACGCCCTTGAATTATCGACGTAACGCCACAGTTATAAATAACCCCTCTTGCGTTATACAAAGTGGTTTTTTAAGAAACGAAATATATACGATTAACGGAGAACAAAGTAGATGTGAAGAACGAGTGAAACCGTTTGAAAACAACAATATCGAAATCCAATCTTTCGAAATATCTTTCGGTTATGAAAGCAGTGAAAATGATAATGCTGACTACTAATGTTCACGTGTCTATGAATGGACCACATAGTTAATATCAGTAAAATCCAAGTAGAGGGCTGGTCACCAAGTTCTACCATGAATTGGATATTTCCCTCAAAATTCTACGATACTTGATACCAGTCTCCTGGATAGTAAATATATATTAATGTTTCTTTTCTACTAAAATTGTTGAATAGAATATTTCTTTGTGTCACTTTGTGTCATGCACATACAAATGAATTCCATTATAACGTCTGCTGTTTTGATTTCTCGATAATTTGTTATCAAATATCTATTGTTAAAGTATTCTATTATCAAGGCAAATTTGTTGTGCATCCTTTGTTTCTGCCCGGGCAAACTTTATATACACCATAAACAAGTTTATTTTGTTTATTTATCTATTTAAAATATTTAGGATAAAATTAATGCTATTAATGTATGTCCTGTTATAAAATATCATATATTTAACAATAAGACAATATTAGATTAAGGGAATATGAGATGAGGTAAAATGACTGCGCAGATATAAAAGATAAGGGAGCCATACGAAGGAAGAGGGGGTGAAATCAAAAAGTAGATGATAAGCTCAAAATAAATGGGAATGGAGTATGTTGATCAGGACAATACCAGTTGCTAGGAACTAAACCATTAAACTAAACCATTAGATTGTTTTGCTATTATTAACAATAGGGCCATTGTAATAAAGAATTCAAAATAGGAGAATCTCCAGGGGGTCATAAACAAGAATTTGATGGTGTAAAAGTTGTTTAAAAGCAAATGTTGACACGAGATTCACCTATTACCTATATTATCCAATAGACCTTTTCAGGATTTCTGTTTAAACACTGTATTAAGTGCGTCCAACCTCCTTTTCAACTTCTTTCTATAACTTTGTTAAGAATAAGACCCCCTTCGAAACTAAAATTGTTCCTATTGCGTTTTTTAAGGCCGCCACCTTAATTATAATTAAATAAATCATGACAGGTTCCCCCAAAAATGTCACTTGCTAAAACAGTGGGACGGAATCGATGTTTTGCTGGAACTGCATAATTGTTGATGGGAACCTATCTTATATTGACTAAAATTTGAGATCTGCGAGAGTGTAAAATTTGATCAAAAAGAGATAAATATGAATAACAGCCCCTTCAATGGTACCTGCTTGTTTTGTTCAATAGGAATATCTTTTTGTCAGGAAGTGGGTGTAACGGGTGGATGGCGACATTGAACCCAGGGAAAAGAACCTGGTATGGCAGGCCGAAATTGATATAATAAATTTATATTATAAATTGTCTCCTGCTGGACCTAGATTTGGTATTTGAAATGGTTTAGCTAAGGCTCATAAAGCTTGTATTAACCGTTCTCCTCCGTTTAGATCTAATTTGTCAGTAATAGCTATCCCTACGTATAATTTGGCTAAGTTTCTGTTCCTCATTAGGCCAAAATTGACATTGTATTGTACATTGTTCAAACAAAACTGATCGTTGAGAATATTTTAAACGAAAAACCATTGCATTGCATCCTCCTCCGTGGAGACCTTTCGTTTTCTTATTTACCCTACAACACCCTTCGACATGAAAAAACCCGTAAGATGGAGTTGGACCATACTAAAAATTGAATAAAATTGAACCGATTCACGAGGAAAAGCCAATGACAAATCCAATTACTGAAGAAGAAGTAAGGCAATGTATCAGCGAAATGAATAATAACAAAGCGAGTGGATACGATAACATCACGGTGGAATTAATCAAATTTGGTAAAATAGAAAAAGTGATATCAGAAATACTCAACAACGCGCTATAACAAAAAAAAGACAACATAGATATGGGAAAATCTCTTCTGAAAGTTCTTCCAAAACCGAATAAAGAAAAGGATCCAGTTACCAACCTTGGTCTTGCCTATAAATTTATTACCTGTTATCAGAAAAGTTCTATCAAGTATCACGCTGAGTAGAATGAAAAGCGAAGTAGATGAATATTTGTCTTCATCACAAAGCGCATATAGAGGTAGGTAGAAGCACAAGTGATATTGTATGGGCACACAAATGGATATCTGCTAAGGGTACGAAGGATTAATCATATACATTTCTGGTATTGATACAAGCTCTGCATTTGATACCATCTTGAGAAAGGAGTTGGGAGATGAATAAGAAAGTAAAGTTGAAAAAGACGAGAAAAGAATGAGAAGATAAGAAATACTAAGATGGTTATCAAAAAATCAATTTATGTCTGACGAATTCGAAACCAATGTAGGATCCCCCAAGGTGACAGTATTAGTGGAACCTTTTTCAGAAAAGTTAGAGTAATGTTAGATGAGAAGAAGTCACCAGTAGCGTCATCAAGACCAGATGAAATGATATATGCTAACGATTGCGATTTTATCACAGAAGATGTCAATATACGTAAACTGTTGACATCAAAAGAAAGTCAAATATTGGCAGAAGGTTATTTAGAGGTGAATAACAGTAAGACAGAACAGACCATGATTGAGAAGGATGAACGATCAAGAGAAAATTGGAGAACAACAGTGAAACTAGGAAGTCTGGTAGGAGATCATGAAGATATGCTAAGAAGAAAGACATGCTGCTGCTATGAACAGTATGAAGAAAATCTGGATGAGAAAGAAGAAAGTTAGTATTGGGAAACGAATGAAGTTATACAATGCGCTCGTAAAACCAGTACTGACCTATAAATCTTCAACATGGGAGATAACGAAAGCCGAATCAGAATCCATAGATGCATTTCATCGACAGCAACTGAGAAGGATTTGGAACATCAAATGAAAGATAAAATGTTGAATAGAGTACATATGGAGTGAAAGCGTCTGAATTCTGACATCGTAGATTTGTATATACACTCAATATAAGTACAGATTTGTTTAGCGATTACCCTTTAAAATACTTTTGAAAAGCCTGGTAACAATGAAACTGGTCCGAACTGGTCAGGGGAGGTCGAATTTTCAGGATTGAACTAACTTTTGCTACTTTCCACTGTGAAGGAAATAAATTATTTCTGATACAGTTGTTAATAATAAATGTTAAAGGCAAAAAGGAAACTTTACTTATAAGGAAAGAAGACAGATTCATAATTAATTTCACAAAATATTTTTACAATAAATCCAGGAGTTCACAAAATACTCAACAATTCATGTATGCAATTTCTAGCACACTTGTTACTTGTGGCCCATGACGCAAGGTCAGCAGGCATAGTATTTTGATGGTCTTCCTCGTTTTCATTAGATTCCTGCAATATAACGTATGTGAACTAAATTTTCATTAATATCATCTTCAGAATCTGTGATAATAGCAACTAGTTCGTTGGTTTTGCTCAAGATTTGATCAGGTCGATCTTCTTCAAGAAACAATGCAGTGACTCTTGCAGCTCTTTTCCGATAACGCTTTATATAATCCGCAGATATTTTTCTAAAACACAAATTGAAAGGCAACTTTAAAGAATTTCAAAGGTATTAAAGAAATGTTTCTATTTTAATCTTTGCAAGTCATCTACCGCGCACCATATATAAAACAGTTAAAGAAAAAACAAATACAATCAAATGATAACTATTTCTGTTTTGAGTTGTAGGGATATTTAAAGATCAGAACTTTCCACGCATACAAATTCAAAACATTAAATAAACAAATATAAATAAACAAACAAATAACCTTTTCAATCTGTGGATTTTAACAGGTTAATTTTTCATATCTGGAAATTCCACTAAAAATGAATAACTGAATAGATAATAAAATAGAGCTTTGCTATTGTTATGAATATATGTATAGTTTGCTCATAATGCTTCAGAAGCCTTATCAGCAAAGAAGTTATTTATATGATTTTTTGACTAATTTAGATTTTTCACGGTACGCCCTCTTTAGATTTTTCGCGGTACGCCCTCTTTAGATTTTTCGCGGTACGCACCCTTGAATTGAAACAGAAACAGTTTATAACCTTCCAATGACTATTAAAGGTATGTATAATTAATGTTCTTTCTGTTTCAGGTGGTTTTGATTTCAAACCAAAGTGGTTGTCCACTCCTGCTGGGGTGCTATATTTAAGTGGTTTTGCGGAGCTAATATCCATAGCTACATTAGACATTAGTCTCCTTTTCTGATACATCTCATAGGAGATGGGATTTTCCCATCCTGACTTCAAAATTCATAAATATATTGATGAAAAACATTAAAAAAAAAATTAATCAAAATATTTGAGAAAATTGATGACATAATTAAGGAATAAAATTAGGAAGAAGAGAAACAATAAATACACAAAAACTTATCGATCTGCCCAAAATTCAAAAATGGATCCGGGGCATGTTAGGTCGTGGTTTGAATATTTATCTGATTTTGGGATGATTGTATATACATGGCTGGTCTTCCACTTTATAATTCACCAGCTATTTGCACCTAATATTGTATTGTGGTGGTTTATAATAATGTTCTCGTCAATTTTGGCAACTGTGGTATATTTGTATATATACATGTAAGTGTTTGTGGTTTCAAAATGATATCAAAATCCTTTGATCAAAATGAATTTCAGATATATGGTGTTTCTTTCATCGTAATCTCTTCTTCTTCATCTAACCAGTTCTTCTTCAATTAATTACGAAGGGAAAAAAAGGAAAAAGGAATGTGTAGAACCACTGAAACACGGGTACTTTAGAATTTGTAAATTTGTAAGTTTGTTGAAATTCATTGATATGATTTTAAAGATAATTGCATCAAACTGTAAAAACTGTCACTCCATTAATACCATGAACTTATCTAAACTGTGAACACATTACCAATTCTGCGTGAAGAAAATTTGTAAGGAATCGTCATGTAGTTTCTCTCAATCGCATGGCATCGGAGCAACAAGCTTCTCATTTTGGTGAAGACAAAAGTTTTTATAAAATCACATTTTTTATTCTTAGACAAGACCTGGCTCAGAAAGACTTTAACATTGTGGTACATTGTTTTTTTTATACGATATACACGTGGTTGGTGATCGACCAGGTAAATATTATAATGTTTCCCTATGTTTTTGTCTTTCTTCATTTATTCAATGTGGTATTAAAAGTATAAAATAAAGGAGATAAACAACAAGTAAAAACACTCTGATGATGACTTGACTGCAGTCGAAATATAAGTATTTACTTAACATCTCAACTTGTTTTATTTATAATCCTACCTTGTAGATTTAAGTAAAATGAATTTATTCGGTCTCTCCTTAATTTATACTTTTTTAAATTGTCGTATGGTAAAGGATTTTGTATTAAAAATACTGACCCGTTCATTTTTTATCGACTTAAAAGATGTGTTGGACAAACGTTTTTCGAAATGTATAATGAAAGTTGCTGGAAAGACTTATTTTCCAGGTTATTCCTTTTTTTCCTGGATTCTCGGCACTTATTTCGTAAGACGAAAATGATCAATTTCAGTTGTCGATCAAAAATTAACTCAACGATTTTCGTCCGTCTTAGATATTGCCCACTGCAGGTATAAGTGGTAAAAAAATATTCTCTTCGTTCTTAAATAACGAATGAGCCAAAAAGTTTTTTTGACTTGAAATTTTGCATGGTAAATCAACGTATGGAATCTATTCGGCAAACAAAAAAATGAGCGGGTAAGCAGCCCCTTTAATTTTATTTACATTGATTTTATTTCGGTAAGAAAGCATCATAAAAAATTGAAAACTGGGAATGAGGTTGCAAAGGCATAAGCTGGTGTGGTCTCACTTTCCTATGCATCTACCTGGAGTGATAAAATGTTATCGTTTTAACGTTCTTTGTATTTTTAGGAGTTGGAAAAAGTTGGTGGCCTTCATTACGTTTGGCAAGCGTTTATACCATTATTGTTAATTTGCCACTATCTCCATCCGAACTCTACGTTATCATTCAAAGACAACCCTCAACTTTTAATGGTCAAAGTTGCGTTTGCTGCTGATATTTTAGACTTCATGAACGATATCAAAGATATACGACATTTTGATTTTGGTTGGAAAATATGTTTTTTTCTGGCTCATACTATTTCGGTTGTTATCTTTGATGTTGGTTATCAGGATTCTGGATCGACCGATAGTCGATCGGAACAAAAGGAACAAAAGGAACAAAAAATTTGGTTGAAATTGCTTCAACTAATCTTCACAATTGTTTTCACGGATTTATCTTTTTTTGGTTTGCGTTTATACAGAAAGAGTTACTTTGACAAAAGTTTTCCATGGATCTTTGGGTCAAAATCAATACTTTCCAGTGTTATAAATGCCTTGGGTATATTTAAATTACTGCACCCGAACGTAAAGAACCAACAATCGAATGAAAAATATGAAGAACAAGCCACTTTTTACTAAAGTTGTGTACTTAATGCAGCGTAAAACCATGTGGCATACAATATATGTGGGAAATCGTCTAAAAAACTTTCCTTAACAACAGAAATGTCACGAATATGTTAATGTTTATATCAGTAGTTTATATCAGCAGTTTACAATTCAATAAAATTCCAATCCTCGGTACCATTTTCAGTTTTGTACGGATTTTACTTTGACTGTGCTACTGCTAGAATTTTAATCCAAGATTTTATTTTATACAAAAAAAACCCAAACAAACAAACAAACAAACAAACAAACAAACAAACAAACAAACAAACAAACAAACAAACAAACAAACAAACAAACAAACAAACAAACAAAACAAACAAACAACAGCAAAAAACAACAACAACAAACAATAACAATAAAAAACAAAAAACAACAACAACAACAAAAAGAACAGGCCTCTCTATGCCAGGTTACTTCCTTACCAATAATAGCCGTTAATCAAGCTTTTACTCTCTTGATCAAGACGAGCGTCATCGACTTACCGGACCCGGACGACTGGACCCTCACACCTCTGAACTCTCAAAATACCAGACCCTCGAAATACCGGAGCCTGAAAAAAATCGGACCCTCGAAAAACCGGACCCTGGAAAAGCCAGACCCTGAAAAAAACCCCGGACCCTCGAATAACGGGACACTGAAAAAATGGACCCTCGAAATGCTGGACCCTAAAAACCCTCTAAGAATAAGTCATAAAAACAGAACAAATACTAATAATTTCAAGTTTTGTCTTCTTTTAAAGAAATGTCACCGCGTATGATTTATTTAAATTTGCTAATAACCCCGTTCATTCTATTTCACACTTCTAACTAGGTTTTATATAAATAAAAAATAGGATTATATATATATAAACTATATAAAACTGCCTGCCCTCTCAAATTATCGTCCGGATGTTTTCTAGACAACTTCAAACTGTTTACAAGCTCTGCACTTTCTCCAGACTGCTTTGCTCTATAGGAATGCCCACATCACCTGCATGCTCAAATCGAGAAATTGTGCATGAATATCGTTGTTTTCTTAAGCTCCAATGCCCTCAAGACGGTGTCTATTCTAACAGAGACTTGAAATAGAAAACACATACACATAATCCTTATACTACGTTATTACATTCAAAAACTATAAAACCTGTGAGAAGAAGCTTTCTATGAAAGGGATCTGGGAAAAGTATGCGCAATTAACGAGAAGGTTCAAATAAAAAATGTAAAATCTCTCCAATATTGTGTTTATGTAGGGAGAGTAAACAGCTATAACATCCCAGGAGAAGAGAGAAGCCTCCTCCATCATCATGAAACTGTGGTTCGTCATTAACTTAATTTGGATACCATTTTTAATAAAATTTGAGGAAAAATTTGATTGGCTGAATTCATTTGAAAATACGCGCGATCGGTGGAATACCGAAAGATAGGGAAGATAGTTGTAAGGGACCTTGAGTGAAGTGACAAAGTTGACAATTATTACATTTTCTACAATATGAATTCCAGAAGGGCAACTAATTCATCCAGAAGAGTCAAACAAAATTCTGGAGTGAATCAACACGGAGATGGGATTTCGAAAAAAAGTAGTTCGGTCACATCCAGGTAAGGTAGCATTTTTTTTAACGCGATCTTCTCTTGCATTTTTGTAGTTTGGTTGGATGGTACTTAGCTTAGGTCTGTCTTCCTCAAAGAAATAAGTTTCTTCACGTTTGTTTCAAATTGTAAGCAAACTTTGGAAAATTTAGAAAACCTTCATTACATCACAAGCTAATCCCATTACTATATATATATAATATAGCTATAACGATATTACTTGTTACAGTGTCCAAAATAAAGTTATATTAAGTTAAATTATTATTATTATTATTATTATTATTATTATTATCAAATACAGGATGGTTCATTCAGTCGTATAATACATAAATATATTTACACTATTTATAAGATAAATATAAGGTAAGGGCACTATCTTGACTATTCTATTCATGCCACTACGTTAAAATTGAAACAATCAATGAAAAAAATTGAAAAACACTAAAATGGAAGCTTAATAGCTTACAGTAGTAACAACATTACTGTTGACCCAATAGTTTAAATTTGAAATATCACTTAATAATATTGGGGCGAGATTCAAAAGGAGTTTCAAACCCAATTAAACAAATCCAAAAATAAAAAAACACGAAATGAAGTTGTTGATATTCACGATGCGTGCTGTTATCTCCGCATCGTGTTTACTACTGGAACGGAAAGATGGGACTTGGCCATGGGACTTTTAAATCCTGTTTTGAAAGCAGATGACCATATAGGGGGCGTTTTTCATTCCCTGGGTGCGAAAGTATATTCTCAACAGGTTTAATAAATAACCAGCTGATTATCAGAGTTTGTTTGCATCAGGATGTAATAGTTATGAAAATGTTGTGAGTAGCTTCAAGGGTAATTAGCGGTTAAGAAAAGAAATATCATCTCTAGTGTTTCCTTTAGGACTATTACAGTTATTCTTCTGTTCCATGTTTTATCCCAAAATTGTTTTGAAAATTTCGTATGTCGAGAATAGATTCTCTGGGTGTTCTTCTTTGCCTATGTTTATCTAATCTTCATAGGAAAGATATGTTTTTATATTTATTAATAATGTTGTTTTGATATTGTACAAATTATTCATACAAGAACGTTAAATATAGAAGAATCTATGCGGAGAAAAAGGTTTTCATAGACGGTTAACGCATGTTAAACCTTTACTTTGTGAAATGAACAAAGTTAAAATTGATTTTTAGGAGTGTGATAAGTAACATTTACCTGTGCAATAAATCACATGCCTCAAAAGATCTGTGAGTGTGTGGGCACATGCACATGCCATCATGAAATGCCCTGCTAGCCTTATAGCTAGATGAATCTCATGTTTACATTTCCTTTCGAAACCACTTTGCACCATCAAATTCTTGTTTATGACCCCTTGGAGATTCTCCTGTTTTGAACTCTATTTTACAAACCAACGGCCCCATTGTTATAATAGAAAAACAACAACTTGTGTAGCTATATATGGTGGTGTGTGCAATAAAAGTTTCTGCTGGCTGGCAGGAGGGAAACTGGCAAATTGGCCTTAATAATAGAAGACTTTAACAAGGAAAATTAGATATTTGATGTCTAATCATCGAGGCATAGCAAAACAGAATACGTCATAATGGAATACACGATTTCGGAGGTAATGCAGCCATTATGGATTTTGATGTTTTTGATTACATTACTGGGGCAGATTTCACGGATGTGCACTTTTTTCGCTCTGTTTACACAGGAGAAGTAAGGCCTGTCGTGTGAAGATGTCTTGATTGTTGATTTTTTTCTTCTTGTATATAATATATACCTATTTTTATTCTCGACTATTTAGGAAAACTTTCTGCACTTGGTCCGGACTTTTTGGAAGAAAAGCAGAAATTTTAAATTTTTTCCTTCCTATACTGTCAGGCAAAGCCGGATTTCAACTTGCCCCAGTGACGACCCGTAATCACAATAGAACCCATAATGGCTGCATTTATCTCTGAAATCGTGTATTCATCTACATACACATTTGCGAAATTTAACATGAAAACACAAAAGATTTATGTGTCATTATAAAAATCTTTTGTATTAATTAACTAATTCATTCATTCTATGTAGTTTATTTCTAAATAAAGATAAATAAAATAAATAAATAAAAATAAATAAAATCATGTGATTGAACTGAATCTGACAATGCATGTTCAATAAACAAAATAAAACTGTTAACTTCTAAAGTTTTTTCCTTCATGAAAGCTAATTTTCTTACGCGAAAACATAAAAAGTTTCGTTCGAGCTGTACTGTATGTGTATTTTCAAGGTTTTATGTTGACAGAGTGCAAAACAAATTGAACCCCTTGGGAGAGACAAACACAAAGTTTTTCTAAGTGTATAAAGAGGTTTTAAATTATCAGCCAAGAGACATGCATGTGGTAGTCAATGACTTAATCATTAATATTCCATGTTGAAACATTCAGTAATTATCGACCAAAAAACACGAATAATTATAAACAATACAATTTCAACTTCACATACATGCTGCGTTTATTATGTAATCTTATTATTGAATACTGTGTCTTCCATTTTTGATTAAATCAACATTTTTAACAGCAAAGTTTATCTTTATCTGCACAGGGTGAAATACTTTGCTAGGCTTCCTTATTCACTATTTCCCATGAAAGATATGTTTTTCTTATTCTGTTTACTGAACAATATTTTTCACCTTTTCACTGGTTTCTTGTTCCAAATATCAGTTTGCACGTGAATACATACTTCTCGGTGGATTCCCCTTGGATGTGGTTTCATGTGAATGCTAAATAAACTTAAGCCAAATCTCCACTGAGCAGAAAATGTCATTGCTCAAGATGTGTTTTCTATTGCTGCAGTGAAAAGTAAATAATAGTTTCATTGTATCTACATCAAAATCACCCATGGTAACATTTTATGCCTGTTGGAAATTCAGGTTAAAGTGGGTCCTATCACGTGTGAATGAGCACAAAATTTAAGACAAGATCCAAACAAGAACTGAGCCAAACAAATTTGGATTATTGATACGATTCCTGTTATTTAGCATTAGTGAACCTGTTGATATTGTTTACAAATTAAAATTACAAGATTATTACCCAGTCTTCTCTGTTGTTTGCTAAAGAAATATTATGTTCATGGTAGTTTATTTTGAGATGAATTTATTTTCTAGGTTGATGAAAGAACTCTCAGAAATTATGGTGAGTTATTTACAGATTTACAATATTGTGAAGGTTATCTTCATTTTTTACCTTGGACCTGAGATTCTGATACTCTCAGGGGCTAATACAGCTTGATTAGAATATCGGTAAACCAATTTTAATTTCTTTATGAAATCCAGTTTGTGAGAAACTATAAAGTTATACAAGAACTCACCTTATATTGGGTAGGCATTGTGTATTGCTGGGAATTTAGGGTCCTATCATGCTTTTTTTACTAATTTAGACTTGGTCCATGGATCCAAATGCCACTTCCCAATTGGAAGGGGTCATATTGTTCGCTCCTCTGGCGACGCCCAAATTAATTTTCTGTATTAATCTGGTCAATGTGTACCCTTAGATCTCGAGGTTTATATGTCCTCACATAATTAACAGTGCATTGAATACCTGCACTATAGAACAAAGCATTAGAAATAAATCATAATTCATGTGAAATATATTAATATCATCATTTATATGATATGCAAAAGATGTTCTTTAGTTCTTTATGTTCTTTAGCTTTCACCTGACAAATCAATAACCGCTTTTCCAGATGAAGAAAATACATTTCAGTGGGTTGGTAAAATAAAGGGACCACCTGACTCTGTAGGTCAATTCATTGTTTATACAGCCAAAACTGTCTAGTGGACATTGGACAGCATATTTTCCATAGATAGCAGTCATCTTGTTATTCTCCTTAATATCCAATTTTCTCCATACAGCTGCTACTTGTTGTTTGATGGTGTGTGTGTTTAATTAGCACATTTGATGAAAACTATCTGTCAAATTACTTATATTCATTTTGTGTTTTTATCTAGGTTTATGAGGGGCTAGCATATAAAATGAGCCTATCCTTTCCATCAAACTACCCATACGAACCACCTACTATCAAATTTGTTACAACATGTTTTCATCCGAACGTTGATTTGAGTGGAAATATATGTTTAGATACTCTAAAAGTAAGATAAATAAATAACAAGAACTAATTATGACAGCAAAAATTTCATTTGTTTTATTCCTGGTTGCTTAGTTACTGTTTGTCCATAGTCATTAGAATATTCCCTGATCTGGAAACCTGTTGTCAAGTTCTATTGTTGGTTTTTTCAACATGAACTCTCTTACTTTAGTTTGTTGTGTACTCACTTTGGTCGGAAATCAGAATATTAAGACATAATAAGGATGTTTCCACCCTGTAACATTGCATGTTTGTAAGTCTTTGAAGTTTGTGTATGCTTAATTTCTGTAGGAAAGATGGTCATCGTGCAACAGTGTATTGTCAATACTTGTATCTATACAAAGCTTACTGCAAGGTAAAGAACAAAGGTTGTGAAAATCTGGATTGCGTTAAAGATCAAATCTAATATTGCTCACCCACTATTATTATTATTATTTCACTATGTATATCTCAGTATGTTATTTGTGATGTTTTACGAAATATTTTACTTTGTTCAAGAATAGTCAGTACAATTTTAATTTCAGATCCAAACGTGAAGAGTCCTTTAAATGCACACGCAGCAAAATTATGGCCTAACCAAAAAGGTATGTCATTATTAATTTCGCTTCCGTTTAGCGTTTTTACATGCCATGGACGGGCTATCATCAGACAACAGGGCTGCAACTAATGTTGGTTCAAGAACAGTATTATTAAAATTAAATCAACGCACTTTTATGTTAATTTGCTAGCCAAATCTCAAGATGATAGTATTTCCAGATACTAGGACTATTATCTCCCAGTTCTTTATGATCGCAGCAAGCACACCATGTCATTTGAACGTCATATGGACGTCGTCTTTACAACGTTTGAATGTTGTTAAATAAGCGTGCCTGGTGGGAACCTACAATTGTGTACCATTGATGTTTCTTCTCCCTTTTTACTGCATTTTTGACAAGATATTTAGTGTTTGTTGTGCTGATTAATCTTTTCCCCTTACTTATTACAGAATATAAAGACGTGCTGTTGCGCGAATCGAAAGAAGCTGAAGAAACTTTTAATGCTTGGTGAACGAAATTATTTTTTATCTAAATTTTTTTTTGTTAAAGACTGGGTTTCTCTTAATTTCAAAATTCCTCCAGTTTCACGTGCAAAATTCAAAATTTCACCTCTCCTTACAGTTCTTGTTAAGTATGGTTTACACATTTTAAAGTTTTGAAATCTCCTAAAATCACACCGATGAGAATAGACCTTTACGTAAATTACGCAATAGCCTCGTTTTCAGGATGTGTAATAATGACACTTTCGTTCTTTTATCATGCTTAAATCACGTGATAGATGCTTTGTGACGTTATTTTTGAAGCATGTCACGGTTGAGAAAATGCGGTGGGTGCGAACCAGGTAACGTATATATTCCCCAGTAGACAGAATCTTCAAAAATGCTCTGTGGGGGAGTGTTTTTTTGAAACAGCAGGCGGTATTGCTTGCCATTCCTAAAGAAAACACTCCTCCTCATAGACTTTTTAAATATTTAGCCCACTGGGTCCTGTTTTCGCACCCGATCTTATATGGAGTGAGTATATTTTATTAATTATTTTATGCTAATTTAGTTTATCTATTTTTGGTATTTCGTCGTATTTGATTGAATGGTGTCGTCGTTACGCCCTGCAATAAACTTGAAGTCAATAGACCTTCCCGAATTTCTGTTTAACAACAGTGTTTTCACCTGGTTAGAACACTCAGTCTCGTTTTCATGCGATGTATTGTTTCACTGTTTTATTTTGACTTTATTACTTAGTGATTATCCCTATTATTTTTCCTCTCAGTAGAAAGGTAAGAAGCAATCTTGACATTGAAAACGAGGCTGAGAATACTAGCTATGTGGCGTTTAAACAAATTCGGGAAATCTGTATGGACATTGTTTTCGAAGTTTTTAAGAAAGTTTTCTTATCATGCTTTAGTGCGTAAGTTATAAAGATTGGAAACGAGCTTGCTATGACGTAAGTTACGAAAATCTCTTAAGTTGTGTTGAACTGATGGTTGGAAATTCTAACGAAGCACAAACTGGTCTGTCTAATGTAAAATCGGATTTATACTCTTGTTACTGCTAGAGGAAGCGAGATTTGCGAGGATAAATATTAAGTGGAAAAATTCTGGGACAAGTTTCACAATTTTTTCCGGAAATATTTTTGTGTATAAAATATCGTGTTTTTTCTGAATTGTCCCCACCCACGTTTCACCAGTTTTTATTGTTATTTTGGCCTGGGATAACTTCGGCAAGCCTCGTTCTTTCAAGTCAATATACACTTTATAAGCATCGGTAAAAATCGATCAGGTTCATTGGTGCGCTTTATTTTGAGCCCACTTTGCCGCTTGAAAGGTGCTTTTTGATATATGAAACCTCGAACCGTAAATTAAAAGAAAATAGTGAAAACTTCAGGTAAGACTGCACGAAAACAGATCTATAAAATAATGATTTGAAAACAAAAAGAATCATCGATGATTTGAAAACAAGCAAGACGAAATTATTATTGGTATTAGTAATCAATACCTATAAAATATTTCACTTGAGCAACAAAATGAAAGTGTTCGTGTTCAGCTTATTTGTATGGTTGATCATGTGTCGCAAAATTCACGATAGAAAAAACATTTCCCCAAAAATATTACATTCATGCACTTAATGCCATCACAATTTATGTGCTTGGATCATATATTGATGAATAAATTTTTTTATGCACCACATAAATAAAAACATTATTCAAAACTTGTAATTTTTATTCTGTCCAAAAAAGTTTAAACACTGTTTTTATTTTTTCATGCACTACTTTTTTTTGAACAATGTTCACCTTACTAAACCTACTTCGTAGAGATAACCTACCACTTTTCAGGTACGGGAAATAACAAATATATCTTGCTTATTGCTGAAGTGATAAAGATCTCGATGACGACCTTATTAAATCTTGAGCCCTACGAAACAGAGTTCCAGGGCTATTATCTAAAGTATTTAGCTTTTCTTCAACCAATGAAGAAACCGTATCACGTAGAGATGAATCTGCATTCGCCATCTTTTTAAAAAATTATGCTTAATTATATCATCAATGGAGGAGAGGCTAATCCCAACGATAGAATTTACACTCAGTGTGGTACGAGACGAGAGTTTCCCTCCCCCCATAATTTTGAAGATCTTGATATTGTATCAATTGGGAGATGAAAAACGGTAGAATTTTTGGCATTGCAGACTGTTTCGGCTTTTTTATCCGTGTTCAAAAGTTTATTCCTTCATTAAAATGTCAAGACAAATTGAGAAAGAAGAGAGTTTTAGTGTATACTATAAATACTACTAATAGTAGCACACAAACTGTTTCATCTGTGATGAAGAAAATGGTCCAGATCGTCGTTGCTTAAACAAATAGTTTTCTTTTGTATTTGTACACGTTCTTTACTTCACGATAACGACCCATACTTTGAAGAAAAAATCATTGTAATCGTCTATTTGATATCAAATTTGAGCTAGGGATTATTGACGCCAAGAAACAAAGCAGGCGGTGTGTGGTGGATGGCAGGGCGTATTCATCTCATTTAAACGCATGTGAGTTTCATTTTAAACATGATGGCGGTACTGTGATCTAAATTTCAGGATGAGTTGTTATTATCAAATTTTATAAAGTGTTTATAGAAGAGGTATAGTTTATTCGGATTCGAGCCTATCGACTGAATCAGTCTTATTACAAGAAGCTTTTTTGTTATGTTAGATAAAAATGATCAAGTGCGTGTGGCAAAATATAATTATGTGCTATAAAAGTTAGTTGCATGCATTATTTACACGTTTTCATAAAAATTACGATTATTTGATTAATCAATGTATGAATCTTCCGCCTTGAATAATAATATCACTTGATTAATCAAATTATTGTATTATATAGAAAACGTTCAGTGCAACTTCCTGACTGAATGGAGGAAGGAAGGGAGGTTTGTTTTCAGCTGTGGCTCTCTCAAAGAGGTTTTAAAACTGTCAAATTGTAAACTTTTTTTACACTTAAAAGAAGTTGTGTATACTCTCTCTGCATTATATGGTGTCCCAGTTAAATAAAGAAAAAGAAAAAAGATTGTTGCGACAGCTGGTGGATTATTACGCATTTTTACGCATGATTATGCATTTCTGAATTTTTACATGAAAAGACAAAAAATTTCATGTCAAGTTTTATGTATCTGTCATATGAAGCGCCATAATTAAACAGTCCGGCCATTCTCCTAAAACGACAATATTTTCCACACATGGAAACAATTTCCTAATCTAGAAAAATCAATCTAACCTACCTTCAATTATCTTATGTAAAAGTTTTATTTGGGCTGTACTATTTTATCAAAGAGAAACAACCTCATGATTGTTTCAGTGTTCTGGTGTTTACCTTAGAGGTAAATAAAATAACACTTTGAACTCATTGCTGGAAATTATAGCGTATCATTAGTTTGGTTCAATGTAAATTGTAAAACTCATATGATTAGAATATAGCTGATGAGATGATGAGATCAAAGGTGAAGTTGGTCACTTTTGATGCTTTTAACACCTTGGTTAAGCCGAATGGTTCTATTGGCGAAATTTATGCCAAGTTTGCATGTAATGTACACCCTGATCAGTTTCAAAAGGAACCATTGGCAGTAATGTTGGACAAGCATTTCAGTGACACGTACAAAAAGTACATCAAACTTTATCCAAATTTTGGTTTCGGAAAGATAACATCCTACAAATTTTGGCACCTGATCATATGTGATGTTTTCAGTAGAAGTGGATACATGTTAAGAGAAGAACCTATGAGAAGGCTTACTGATAAAATTTACAAAGGATTTTGTGAAAGGGAGTGTTGGCATGTATTTAACGAAGTGCCCGATGTTTTAGAATATCTAAAAAAATCCAAAATAAAAATTGGAGTCATATCAAACTTTGATGTCAGGTTGAGACTTATATTACAAAACCTTAAACTGAGCAACTATTTTGATTTTATCATCTGTTCTGAAGAAATAGGAATTACGAAGCCAAGCTTGGAAATCTTTCAACTTGCACTAAAAGAAGCTGATGTTTCAGCACAAAACTGTATTCATGTAGGTGACAATGTCGATTTGGACTACGTTGCTGCCAGGAAAGTTGGTATCCACTCTTTTCTCATAAACAGATCAACACAGTTGAGGGACATACCTGAGAAACAGCAGCATGTGTTAAAATCTTTATTTGATGTAACCACAATTTTATAGCAGGTTCTCACCCTTATTGTGATAGAATATCTCTCTTTCCTAATAATAGTGGCTTTTGTCTTGGTAAGGGATGTTTAAATTATGGTAAAATATACAACTTCATAGCCCTGCAGTGTATAGATAATTAAGGTTAATTGACCTCACGTGGTTAATGGTTAATGGTCATTGTTACTTTTATGCAAATGTATCATCCCAGTCAGCAAAATCTTCCAAAAGTTTCTGAGGACGAGTGTTTTCAATAGGAATGGCAAGCAATATCTCCTGATGTTTCAATAAAGAAACACTCCTCACAGAGGCTTTTTGATGATTTTGCACACTGGGATCCATGGCCCAAACCACTACAATTAGATGGGCTTATCAATTTTACCAGTATTGTGATGTTGATATTAAACTGTTGTTTGTTTTGTGAGATAATGGCATAATTGAAAGATGTTTTATTAAATGTGAAATTTATTTTTGCTTTGTAAAAAGAATACTTTAATCAGAGAAATTTTTGTGAGAGAAATATATATGTTATTTTTTGTAATTGTCGTGAAAGTTGCACTCATAAAATTGTTTCAAAACTTTGTTTGACTGTTTTATTTTGATTTTTGTTTTCCATGTTACCTAAACTTGAAATTTTAGAATATGAACACTAAAAGCAAACAACAATCACCTGAGCTTGAGGATGGTCAAGGAAAAGGCCGACTGTCTGAGGCAACCATTAATTATTTTAAACGGGTTCAGCAAGTTTTGATGGAGAACACCTTCGATGATGAGGAACACAAACAGATGTTTTTGAAAAACGTTTTTAATCAAATAGAGAAAGAAGGTGTCCAATTGACACGACACACATTGACAAGTGTGGTGCTGGAAATGATTATCCCACTTTTGAATAATGAACAGATGCAAAAACTTATTTTGCTTTTCCAACCGGATATTGAAGTTATTTGTTCTGACCGGTTTGGTAGCCATGTTGTAGAAACATTGATCCAGAATATGAAATTGCATTCTGAAGATGATGATACAGTTTCCACTTTTCTGTCTATTTGTAGGCAGATCAGAAAGCTCTCTGCATCTCTATTAAGAGATGTTTTTGGATGTCATGTTTTAAGTTGTGTTTTGCAAGTTCTAAGTGGCGTTCAAGTTCCAGATGTCATCACGAAAAGTAGAACTTCAAGGCAATCCAACAAGAAGAAGAAGAAGAAAAAAGAAAATTCAGTAAGATCAGAATTTACAGGTTAGCCAGGTTTTTTTTTGTGGCCAAGGCTTTCAATTTATTTATTGTCCAGCCTAATAGCTTATAGGTTAGGTTTTCCTTTTTTATAAAAGCTTTTGTTGTAATCTTCAGTGCTGATATAAACATTTAGATAAAGGTTGCTTTGTGCAAAAGTTGTTAGTGTCTGCCGTTCCAGACCTGTTCACAAAATCATTCTCAAAATTTGTGAAAGTATTATCAAATGACGATAATTTTGGCCAGCTATTATGTCATCCATGTAGTAGTCCAGTTCTGCAAGTGCTTCTTGCTATCTGCTACAAAATTAACAAGAAACAACATGAAGTACTGTGCCAGTCGATCATATCTCGAGCTCGCATATTCTTGAATCAACCTGTTGATGGTGAAGATGAAGAGGATGAGGAAACTATACATAAGTGAGTATCATTTCCTAACTTATAATTCTAATATTGATTTTTTGGGTGAAAATTCCACCTCTACCTCCACCCACCCAAGACATGTTTATTTGAGTTTATTTCCCAAAATTTAAAAAAAAAATCAATTCCCCTTTGGTTACAAACACATTTCTCACGAGAACTCTCATGAAATTAAATAAAATTTATAGTTTAAATAAAGCCCCTGCAGTATCATTTTGAAAATGTTCCGCCTACCTTGATTATATATACTTTTAACTAAAAATACCAGCCACCTTGTTATTCCAAATTCGAGAGTAGGAGCTGTGGCAGCTTATTAGGTCAATAATTTTTGGTATGTTATTATTCGGAACTTTTATGTATAAATATTTTTCTATTGACAAATCTTGTGCTATATTGACGGTTGTTTTGAAATGTGTGGCGCAATGTTGCATTACTATTAGAACATGGCTTCAAGCATCACTGTGAAAGGAATGGACCAGTAGAGGTTACACTTTATGGAGTAAAGATTTGCATGCACATACATCTCCAATGATTTCTTCATTTGTATAGGCTTCCTGTGGTCTTCAAAGATGAAGTTGGCAGTCATTTATTTGAAGCTATCATACAGACTGCTGACGAAGCACTTTTAACGCAATTGGCCAATCAATGCTTCAAGTACTACGTTGTTTCCCTATGCATACATCCAGTTGGTAATTACTTGGCGCAAACATTTTTGCGTTCTATAACATCGGCTGAACAGGTGCTGGTCTCATTTTGCTGGGTTATTTTATTTCATATTGTTTTGCGCATGTCTCTACTGTTTAGTCAGTGTTTTAAGTTTGTTGATTCAGTGCTGTCAACTATTAACATTTCTTCTTTGGCTGAAGTTTGAGCAGGGTGTTAGCTAGTGCATTTACGATTTTCCCAATTGACTTTGTGGAGTAGGTTTGGTAATATGGAAAGGGCAGCTTTCTGTGAAGGACCCCAAAGGAGGGTGTTGAGGGAATCAAATTATTGTTTGACATTTTATCTCTTTATTTATGAAAACATGCACGTCAGTACCGTATTTTCCGGGTTATAACACGCAAATTGTATAATCAGGGTTATACAATATAAACAGATAAAATGCCTTTTGAGCAATCAACAAAGCTAAGTTTGTCAGATAACCCGCACCTCTGTATAATTCAGATCTTTGTTTAGAAACATTTTTAATTAGCACAGTATTTGCTTCACATGAGTAAGTGTACTTCGAATTTCACAGTGGTTGACCAAAAAATAACAAACTTTTCATCAGATAACCGGTACTGCAGTAAGAAACAGCAATAATCAACACATAACCCACAGGTTATATCCTAGAAGCGTTTCTAATAAGTGTTTCGCTTAAAAGAGTGCCCTTTTTTTAGCTACCGGTCTCCTTTTTCTAATAAAAAAACGGTAGGGTGTTAGTATATATACTTTTGAGCCAGAAACGCAATATGTACCGAACCCTTTCGAAAATTTTTTTTTTGAGATAAATGAATTTTAAGTTTTCGTGAGTTGCCTGCTTGTTTAAGACTAGAAGGTCTTTTACAAATAAAATTGAATGAAGATCAACACATTTTAATAATTCTATTTAAAACTTCTATCATTTTTATAGAAAATATTTCTTTGAAAAAAATATCTTTTAACAAACAAACTGTAAACAAACTTGGCCAAAAAATAATTTAATTCCAGATTTATCCTATTTCTTGGTCAAAATATTATTCACAAAAATACTTTTTGGAAAGAGCAAAACAATCTCTTCTATATTACCTAATAAAAAATCTGAAAAATTTGGGGAAAAAGCCCTTTTAATGGTTATTCAAAGCCAAAATAGGTGTTCATTCACGTTCAAAAACTTCTAAGCTTCCGGATTCATAAACTTTTCCTTCAACTTTCCCGATTCCTATCAAACGAACACTATGATCAGTTCTAGCTAACAAACGAATCAGTTGAGTTAGAATCACTCCTGTGCTGTGATATGCAACTTTAACCGTTCAAATTCCACAATTCTTCAAAGTTTTGCTGATCAGTCGTTAGATTTTGTTTGGCGACGACGATGTCTTTATTTAAATTCATCTTCTTTTTTAGGCTGAGTACTTCGTTTTAAAACTGCTAAAATATACCGAAGACATCCTAGCTGTTGGGAACATGGGCTGCATTGTACGAATCTCTGAAGTAATCCAACGTTTAAGCATGGTTAAGCAGGAGAAGAAATTCCTCAAAGCAATGGCAGATGCCTTACATATATCAACAGGTGAAGCTGATAAGGTTTTGGCAAAACTCATTGTGTCTATGACAACATACGAAGTTTTCTATAAAAAAGACTCGGACGACCAGTCCACTGCAGGTGATGTCCACCTGTCTAATGACGTAATAAATTATCATGGATCTTGCCTTTTGAAGACATGTTTTTTGTTCAAAAAGTCGAAATCACTTCTTACTAGTTTCTTTTGGTTGAATGTTGAAGAGCATTTGGCTCTAGGTTGTCACCCGTTTGGTTGTATTGTATACGAAGGTTTCTTTCAATCTAAAAGTATTCCTGCCGAAAAGAAACTGGAACTTGTGCAGCTTCTCAGTGACTCTATACAACAACTAGCATGCGATAAGTTCGGTAGTCGTGTCGTAGACTCTATGTGGAAAACCGGTGAAACCCTAGTCCAAGATAGAATTCAAAACGTGTTGAGGCTGCACAAAGTAAGATTGGAATCGGACTTGTACGGGCGGATAATTTTATACAATTGTGGCGTGAAACAGTTTGTGAATAAGATGAAGGACGTCCAAGAGAAGAAAGAGAAGAAAAGAAAACTCTTTTCCGACATTTTGGAAGAGAAGAACGAAAAACCTCCAGTAAAGAAGGACAAGAAAAATAAAAATGGTATGTGTTTGTTAACTGTTTTTCCTTGAATAAGCGCCCTCCCGTGAACAAGCGCCCCTCCTTGAATAAGTGGCCCCTTAATAAGCGTCCCTCCTGGAAGTCCGATTTGAATAAGCGGTCCGGGCACTAAGTCAAGGCTAGGGTCAAGGAAATACCGTATGTGTATGTGTGTATTTGATGTTTTGTCATTTCTACTGCGCTGACTCCGCTATAATTTTCATCAGATCAAAACCTGGCACCGGGTGTAATATGTGCCGATAGGTCATATAGGTCAGCCGGAATGCACAGCTGCAAGAACCTGGCTGCGTGCTTTCGTAGACATTACTGTAAAACCAAATAACGAGTCGAATATTGCTAATTAATGCGCACCATGAAGAAAATAACGCTTACTCAGCATTATGTTTTGCCGGTTTTCAAATTTTATCTACACTTGATTAATAATGCTTTTTTTTTTCAATCATGTTGCCCCCTATTCCTCTTGATTCAATTCATTGCTTTAACGATTTTATGACTGTTTGGTAATTTCTCTATTTATTACAATTCCTATTGCAGCTATTAAAAGGAATTTTGATGTTGAAAACAAGGTGGGGCATGTTGACGGGGAAGGTTTGGCAACATGCCCCACCTTTTGTGGTGTTCGGTTACGTATTCCCGTCTGTGTATTATCACTTATCATAAGGTTTTTATGTGTAGATGATCGTGCAAGTAAATATCGAGAACAGCTAAAACTTCTTGGAATCACAATCGATGATTCAGAACCAACGGAAATGATTGCACCATCAAAGGTAAGAAATTATGTCCCTAGTGTCATGGTCATGTTTTGTTGCGGCGAAAAGTGAGTAATATCATTTACCTAATAGAATTATAGAAACTGCTGGAAAAGGTATTCAAGTTTGGAAAATCTGATTTGCTGACCATATTTATTACTTGAAATTTTCTGGGTTATATCACGCGTTTTTTTATGTTGATGATAGGTTGCGATACCGAAAGACTTTCCAGCTTGAGTGGACTGCCTAAAAAATGTTATCGATCTTTACACTTATTTTTATCGTTTTGTAGGTAATCCATAACGAAAACGATGATTTATCGGAGATCGTGAACGCGATCGAAGCAACTACGAAGACGAAAAACGAGAAGAAAAAATCGAAATCGAAGACATGAATTTTTTGCTGATGTGTAATCTCCTAATTCAAGTATATATATTCTGTTGCCATCTGCTTGTCATTATTGAAAGACGTTCCCTTTAAAGCCGCATCCTATATTCTTCTACGTAAGCGCTTATGGAATTGATGGTGTTCATTCATTCTCTTACCTTACGTAAAAAACATTCCGTGCATGTGTCATATGGAAACCCCTTTGGAATTCTGTAAGCGCTTCCGTAGATTTATTTACGTGCAAAAATTTTGCGCATCACGTTCAAAAATATTTAAAACTAAGAAATATTCGAAATGATTGGTTCTTTTGGGTTTGATAAAAATATCAAAAAGCCGAAAGGCTTCGGTGATGAAGAACTGTCCACGGTTGTTCAAATGTATGGAGTTCTGGCGGTCGTAGTGTTCTGCAGAAAAAAACGATTAGATAAATGCGCCTGTGTGAGATCTATTAATGGTTGTAGGCCTAATTCAATATCTTCTTTTTTTTTGAGCCATCATTCTTCTTTTTGACGACGTCGACAATGACAACAGTTGCCAATATATGACGCTTATTAGATGCTGCCATATTTGATAATAAACCAGGGAAAATCAATGAAGTCTTTCTTATGATCTTAAGTAAGAACTGATGCTTTTTGATAAAGAATACTTTTTAAGTTGCTTTTTCGAATGAGTCCTACAACTTTTGAAGAGCTGTTAACATGGTTAGCCCCCATTCAAGGATACAACAAAGACTATGTGTATGTTTACGATATTTAGTTACTGCAGACGCCCAAACCATTATTGCTGCTGGTTATAGAATAAGCGCTTCCGTATTTGGACGAATTGTGAAAGAAGCTTATGAGTCACTTTGGATTAAAAGAAATAAAATCTCTAAATTATCCTTCACACGAAATGTCCTGGAAAAGAATTGCTGGAGAATTTGAGGAAATATGGCAATTTCCATATTCCACTAACTTCCACTGTTGATAATTCGTATTCTTTGTGTTTATTTGTTAGATATATTTGAAATATGAGTGTTCGTAGACATTCTGGCTGCTGAGAAACCTCTGTCATTTGTCTGCAATCCTCACTTCTGTTTGCAAAGATTGATTTGCTGAGAGAGCAAAATTCTATATGTTTAATTGGCTGTTGTTTTTCAGCGATATTTTTCGTGAAAGGGAATAGAAAAAAGTGGGATCAGAATCTACTCTTTTTCTCGTATCAAAATTTCGAAATCTAACTTTATAAAACTGCGCATGCGTTTGTTTACATTTTGTCTCGATAAAAGTCGCTTCGTACGAAAAAAAAATGCTAGTGGAAAACCGGCTATAACTAGTTGTGATAGACCAATTGTTTTCGGAATATTCATGGATTGCTCTTATGTCATCGTCCACCTTGGCGTCGCAGTTACGTTATGTCTCTAATGGTCAAAATGGCAGTGAATCTGAGAAATGTAAGGATAAGAAGAGTGCTATACCCGAAATGTTGTTCACGCAAGTATTCCTACCTTATCGGGGAAAAAGAAGTCGGGTTTCTGTGACTAAAATTTTCCCTGATCATTTTAAACCTGACTTTTTTCCCCCGATACATATTTTCCCCCGATTACTTTTTCTCGGACTGATATTTTCCCCCCAACAAATATTTTTCCCCGATTTTTTTCCCGATTGTTTCCTAACAAATATTTTTGATTCTTGGGTGACTCTTTTCACGCGAAAAAATAATTCCCGATCTTATGTAGCTCGGCTTGACTGTACCTTGGCTGTTTTCTTCTTACTTTCATGTCAAATACAAATAAAAACGAACAAACAAACAAGTATAAGAATCTTATAATTAAGAAAGTAATAATCAGGGATGCCATAATAGTTTGAGTAATTACATTTTTATTTATCGTGCCCTTCATTAATTTGTTGACCGTGGAAAGTTGGCAGGTCTGTATTATTTCAACAATTCTTCATCGTTTTCAAATCAAATCAACATGGAGAGAAATTAAAAGAAGCAACACGAACAATTTTTGTTGGCAAAATTCCATGCACAGATACAGTTTAGTGCAACGAAGATAATAAAAACGTATTCTTTAATATTTCTAGTTATGTTCTGTGCAATTCTACAGAACTTTTCTTGGTTCTATTTGTCTTTTTTTAGCAATACTCAAAGACACCCCAGTAAACTTTTACCAGAACTTTCTCTTAAAAATCTGCTAAATGGTTAGCCATAACAGCCATTATTGTATAATATAACCGTTATTGTGCTGTTTTAGAAGAAAATTTACACTTACATACTTTTAATTGAATTTTTGGTGAAAACAGCTTAGTACTTTCTCTTTGTATATTTTCCTTGCTTAAATTTTAATTTCGTGGGACTAACGATCCCATTATTTTGTCCGAAATTTTCACTGTCTTCGACGATTTGAAGAATTACTCGAATTGTTGAATGGAACATTGCCAACGAATTAATTTCATACAAACTCGATATCTAGCGCTATCAACCTTCTCAGTGCGCAGTCCAATCCTACCAATCTTACCAATCCTACCACTCCTGCCACTCTAACCACTCCTATCACTCCTACTACCCCTACCACTCCAACCACTCCTACCACTCCTACCAATGCTATGTCTGAAAATTTTCCCGACGAAATAATAATAACAAGATTCGCATAAGATGCGATTATATTTCCCCATTTGTATCCTCTTTTTTCGAAAAATCTGAACAGTAGAAAAATGGCAATGACCATACTGATATTATCTTGCTTGATAAACTGAGACGACATACTTGCTCTATAAACTGGCATGAATAAATCATACGGCCTGATAAAGAAGTTTCAGTATTCATAATTACTTTTAACTTCTTCACCGGGGAATTGCAAGAGTAAGTGTTGAAATCGGTAAAAACAAATACATAATTATTCAGTAGTTGAATTCCAAACTAACCCTACAGGGAATCTGAGATAGCAATAGAGATAATAAAGAGATAGAAATATAATTTAATTTCGATAAAAAATATATTTTCACTATGGCAGTGATTCTACATTCTACACAATTACATAATATTGGCTTAGGGCAGTTCTTCTAGCACTTTTTACAAAACCTAACAATGTCCACAGAATAAACTGAAAGATAGAAATAATTGAAAAATAAGGTGTTTGTATGATTGGATGAGTAGTTTTTACATTCACTTGTAGTTAGATCAAATCCAAATTAGAGGTTGTTTCATATGGAAGATGGGCCGGGACATTGACAGGACGGGATGAAAATCAATATGATTGTATCTCTCCTTTACATGAAAAATACAGCCAGCTTGGGACACCATTTTTTAAACTTTTAATTGTTAAAAAAAATTCAATGGTTTGCAGCTGTTTCAATTATTTTTTTAGAAATCGTCCCGATTTATATGAGAAAAACAACAATAACAGCTGAAGGGACGGTAGGAAATCGTCCCGTGACAGAAATTCTTCATTATAAACACAGCAGTAATTTTTAGGGAAATGTTAAGTGAAGCCGGATCTCATATTTTGTACCATCCCGGCAATCATCCCCACAATTTGTCTCACACCGTTTTGTTCAATAACATATTCCACAAATATAAATCCGTAGAATAAAATACGAGAAACTCTGAGTCACTGCTGAAGTGCTGTTACCGGCACATAACATCAAAGCTGGTGGTTCAATTTTTGTATGGAATTGATTTCGTGAACTACTAGTAACCTATATACACTTACAGCATAGACTTATGAGTTGCAGTATTATATAACTGAAATCAATAATCACTTTTGTGTTTCAATCCTGACCAAAAAAAGCAGTCGCTTCTTGACATGAAGCATATACCCATCTCCTCGAATAAACACGAACCTCTAATAAACCATGGTCTTGAATAAACGCAAGGCAAAATTTCCAAATTAGGAAATAAATGCAGGGGTGTTTATTCCTGGAAATAAGGTAGTCTTGATGCTTCAGTGATTGACCAAAAACCGTTACTAGTTCTTCATTCATGGACATCTTCTTTTATTTCAGTACAATTTGTTTTACAGTTTGATAATACTCTTGCATATTTCTTTACACTTTTGCAAAAGTATAAGTGGCATCAAGAACTTGACTGTTATGAGTTGTCACTTCAGTTGTATAACCTAAGGCAATACTTTGTTATTGTCGTCGTATTGAAAACACCATTCACATGTACACACTTGGCTTCTATCTTTTCTTCTTTTAATTTAATGGCAACACAAAATAAACCAAAATATATCATTATGAAAGTAAACTCTGCAGCCTCAACATTTTGGTCTTAAAATACATGTTTTATTAATGAAAACATTTTAACGTTCCATCCATCCACAGTGTGTTGTGGTGTATATAATTCACAATAAGCTTGCTATGATAAACAGTTCGACAAGATAAAAAAACAACGCTTTCAAAATCTTGCTCTGCTTTGTTGGCAAGCATTGGGTTTAATACAAGCTATATGTTGCCAGTACCTTTATGCGAAACCAGTAAACAGATGAAAAAGCGCAACAAATCAGGGCTTTTATTATTATTATTAAAAATGTTTATACAGGATAAAAACTTAAGTTAAAAACTGCTATAAATGTTTGTCCTGTGTTAGTGTATGTGCATGGAGTGTTAGTAAAATATTAGAATAAATAATAAAAGATTGATAAAATCGTGTCAGTAACTTAGGACCGCGACAAAATTTGAAAATCTAGAATTTCAAGAATTTCAAGAGTATATTAATTACAGATTGCAAAGTCTCAAACTCTGAGTTTCAAGAGAATTAGGATCTAGAATACAAACAGTATCACGTATAAGTAGAAACTAAAAATAAAAGCTCAAAATCATATGAGGACTAATAAGATTCATGCTGAAGAAAAACGAAATCGCTAAAAATAAAACCTCTTTTAAAGGCTCTTTTAATAGAAAGGTTTATAAAATGGTGTATACCACACACGCTACTTCACTGAACACTAGCCCCTGTTCCAACCTCTATGCTTTAATGGAGAAGTTCTATTGCGCAACTCCGGCTATAAAAGTGAACGGAGAAGGAGAAGAAGGAAAACGCCGGTTTTAACATATATTTCGCCCTATGGGGAAATATATAATAACGATAAAAGAACCTTCCGAATGATTTTCTTCCAAACGTTTTATTCTTTAAAGTATATTTGTTACGGACGGCGTCAAATATATCTCGAAAAGGCAAGAAACCATGGGTCCGAGGTTCCATGTGCTTGATAATGGTGATCATAAAGTTCTTTATCTTTTAAGGTATTTAAGTCCTTTTATCATGCAAGGGAACGTCACTATCATATTATTAGAAACGAGGCAATGTCTGCACGGAACTGTAAACCAAACGGTGGTTTTCATTTCAAGAGGTCATTCGTCAATATTTATGAAAGGATGCCGCCTCCAAGCCAAGAGACCCTGGGTTCGAGGTTGACTGTTTCAGGGCAGAGCAGAGATTATAAAAATGACGATAACGATGATTTTATATATTGATCTGTATAAAATGGCATATACTTATCTTTCGTGCTCGTTTCCCGAATTTTATGTAAATCCTGTATTATGACCTCTAAGATCTCTATGATGGTTTTTATTGTTGACCTATATTCTTATATGTATGCAGATTGATATCAAGCATAACTAATTCTGAAATCTGCGACAAGTATCTGATTCTAGAAATGTATGCAGATATTTGATTTTGTCCCGAGGAAGTTCCGGTTCCTCTCTGACCGGATTGGATTATCAAACTTCTGTTATTTTAGTAAATAAATAAAACAGAAAATAAGAATAAATAAAAATAAAAATAAACAACAACAACAACAACAACAACAACAACAACAACAACAACAACAACAACAACAACAACAACAACAACAACAACAACAACAACAACAACAACAACAACAACAACAACAACAACAACAACAACAACAACAACAAAGAAGAAAATTTGCGACAACTATCTGATAATATGATTAACAAAATGATAGGTTTAAGTGTGAAAAACACTTTCTTTCGAGTGTCTGTTACGCAAGGTATGTTTAACATTTGCGAGTGGTTTGCGGCAACCTTTACGAGTGGTTGCGGTTCCGTTTTAGAGAGGCATTGAATATTTTATTACAAAATGCTCCTCTTAATAAATCCACACTCCCTTAGATCAGATAAGAAATTTTTAAGCCATGAAATTCGTTCCCAATCTTTTATTTTGCATTTAGCTTCAGTTCAGGAGTTCTTACGTAACTGGGGCTACAATTTGTGGTATATTATTTTAAATACCTTTCCGTTTGACTCAAAACGTTTAACAATAGGATAGGCTTAGAGGAAAAACCCAAAATGTTTGTGAATCACGATTTCAAGTTCCAGAAATCTGAAGTCACCATATTTCGCATTCTTTAATTCTGATAGTTCAACAGAAATATGCTGTTCAGTTCTTGTCATTCTCAAGTTCCAATTCGCAAATTTTAATTCCGCAAATCTTCAATCCCCCAAACATTTCAAGCCCTTAGATATTACAGGAATTTAACCAATCATGAAATCGCCATGTTAATCAAGTGTTATATTGATATTTTTTATACTTTTTACAGGACTTCTTTGAAAACAGTGTAAATATATTTATGTATTATACGACTGAATGAATCATCCTGTATAAACATTTGATAATAATAATAATAATAATAATAATAATAATAATAATAATAATAATAATAATGATAATAATAGATTTATTACCCAATGTTTTGTAAAAAACAACAACAATATCAACAACAATATCAACAACAACAGCAACAAAAACAACAACATTAATAACAATAATAACAACAACAACAACAATAACAACAGAAAAAAAACGAAATCATACAAAGGCGTAGAAACACCTTTAATTAAGTGTTTCAAGGATAAGATAAGATAACAGATTCAACACACCCCGGTCGCGTGGGAATGACCCGAGGCCGGGGAGACGATCTAGGGGAGAGTAAAAGTACCCAAAAAGATATATCACCTGAAACAGGGATATTCAAGATGACCTTACAAGTACAACAAGAAGCACTGGAGGCTTGAACACTTTCCGTGGTAGTGCCATGAAAACGCTTGTTTATAGGGCACAATCATGGATCCTGTATCAGAATCAAATGCACCTGTTGGCATTCTTCTTCACATAAAATGCAAGATTTAAACGTTTATTCGAAATGAGGCTTTATAAAATAATTTGAGAAAAAACCCACTTCGGTTATTAGAATGAATTACACTAAGTTTCTACACGCGTTGATCACGTGAAGTATAGAACCTTAGTATAGAATATGTTGTGTTTTGAATTTTTGAAATTCAAAACACGACATATCTCAAGAACTGTTAATTGAGCTGGTACTTTCAAGTGTTATTATTGGCATTTTCCATGTTACATAATATGCCATTTGCAAGTAAATAAAGCAACGAAGAAATCTGTAGACATGCGAGACACACTTTTTATCAAAGGAATGCCGAGATAAACGATTTTAATAATATAATTGATAAGCTTTAAGTTAATTGTAAATCTTTGTCACACGTCCATGAGGAATGGAAAGTCGACACAGTGGAGGAATACATTTCAATGGGACTGCTTACTGATCAGATATGCAAGTTTTCCTTTTTGTGGTCCAATCATTTTCTTCCTTTGTCTCTTCCAGCAATTCCTGTATATCTTCTTGATTGGCAATCACCTACAACTATAAGTGTTAAGTGTTTTTCAAATGATAAAAACATTTTCGAAAAAGTTTTGCATATGCGTATAAAATCCAGGCTTTCTTTATGAAGACTTTCGAAAACCCATGAGTTTGTGTTGTATCATATTCAACATAAGGCTCCTTCCAGACAAAAAAATGACTTCGAGAAAGGAAAAAAATATGTCTCTATTATATGAAATAGATAACGATAAATAAAAAAGAGAACGTGGAGAAGGAATCAAATCCTTTTGTTACCCTCAACTCTTCTCTTGGTCCTTGGTTCTCTGGAATTTTAATACGATGCTTTGATGAACTTGCTGTTCAAGTTTAACTCATAAAACTCTTAACATTGTCAGCCTTTTTAGAAAGAACTAAAAACGATTTGAATAACAATAAGCATTAAGGAATGATACCAGCAATATTGCTGAACGCTATCAACATTAAGCATGACATTGAACTTATAGAAAGTGATATACTTTGTTTCACTGAGATCCGGTTAACTTTTAGTATGAGCACAGCACCGATATCAGAAATGTTAATTCATTTTTCACTTGAATTCAACAATACTTGTAATGACAAATATTCAAAAATTGCATTGGCATATAAAGAAAATATCACTTTTTTCAATACATAAAGGACGCTAACTCACAACAGTTAAGCCTCTTATTATTTATTCATTTCATTTGGATTTCTATGAAGTACTGTTTTTTAAGTACTTCAGTTTTTGAGTCAACATTATCGTTATCTAAATTGATGTGAACATTTTATCTGATGTTTGTGCTTTTAACATGAATACTTTCTGCAAGATAAGTTAGGTCTGAACCCTCCTGAGCCAAGCTAAATTCATGAAGAAATAAACTTTAGCAGACTGATTTTTCATAGGCACCAGCAAAAATCAACGTGACACATTGATGCTTACTTTTTTGGCATTTTGAGGACATTTTGGGACTTAAATGGTGAATGTTTGATATACAAAGGAAAGAAAACACTTTAAGAGATGTGGTTTCTACATTATAGTTTATTTCTCTTTCAGACAGAGAGAACAAAGTAAATAGTAACAAGGGTATAAGTTTCTTCTTTATGTTTTGGGGCTTTGTGTGGTGTTTAGATATGCTGATTATAATTTTCAGTACATTTAAGCCTCTGGTGCTTATTAAGAAGTCAAATTGACCCTAATCACCGCTTAATTAGACCCTTTTATGCCTATTTTGATTTTTTTGGTGTAAATTTGCTTCTAAAACAACATAAAATTATTTATACTATACAATAATGGCTGTAATGGCTAACCATTTAGCCAAAAAAATACATTTTTACTATCTGCATTGCACTAAGAGAAACCACTGGAGAATAATACAGACCAGCAAATTATCTGCAAATTAATGTAAGTAAGATAAGTTTAAGTTTTACATGAATAAAATATTACTTCTGGTCCGCATAATTCAGGAGCATGAATAACGCTTCGCTTCCCGGAAATAATCTTTTTTATTTATTTTGAACTATAATATTTTTATTAATCGCGCCTCCATTAATTTGCTGACCGTAGAGAGTTTTCTGGTCTGTGTTATTCCAACAACTCCTCATCGATATCAAATCAAAACAACATGAAAAAAAATTAAAAGAAGAACCACGATCAATTCTTTGTTGGCAATATTCCATGCACAGATACAGTTTAGTGCAATTTAATTTTCTTCTTTTTTAAAGTAAAACAACAAAGCTGGTGATTGAAAGAAGAGCTACAATCAATTTTCAGGGGAAAAATTCGATGCACAGACACAGTTAAGTGCAACGAGGTTAATGAAGTACAGTATAATCCCGTTAAGTCGGACACGGTTTAAGTCAGACTTTTCTTTAAGTCAGACTGAAACCTTGTCCCCCTTGGGACTAAATAAGTAGAGTCTGACTTAAGACGAAGTTCGGATAGGTCGGACTCCCGATAAGTCAGACCGATTATTTCGGTCCCCTGAGAGTCCGACTTAACGGGGTTATACTGTATATTGTTTGATATTTCTAGTTATATTCTGTGCAAATTTACGAAACTCGGTTCTATCAATCTTTTTTTGAGCAGTCTTCGCAGACACTCTGGTATTTTTTATTATCAAAATCTGTCTTGAAAATCCATATTTTTTTGCTTAATGGTATAAACAATAATTGTAACGTTTTTGAAATCTCGAATTTCGTGGAAACAACTTAATTAAAAAAGACTACGGGCAGTTCGGTATGACTTTGAGTATTACATATTGCTTAAGCAATCTCAGTTGCAAGGATGTAGGTGATGATTCAAGGATTCCTTCAACAGATTTCCATCCTTATTCAGTTGGAGTCAGATTAAAATTTTCGTCAATCATTTTCTACTTGATTATTTATAAATGCACTCTGAATCTATGGAAGTGTGCTGTTTTTTCTGTTAGTGTTAGTATTTTCGGGAGAATTTCTATCAATATACACTATCTAAAGAGGCCTTAAATACCTAAGATGAAAATGTCAAAACAAACAAGTGAAAAAGGTGTTGCTGTTGTCTGTAAAAGTTTCCACAAAATCACAACGAGAGCCAATAACCTTTAATTTGATAATAAAGCTTCTTGCTTTACATTATGTAGTTGTTTAAAGTTTATTTCTGCTATTGGAGATAAATCTCTTATCTTCAGACTTCGTGATTAGGTTCACGAAGATGGGTTTACCTGAACCCAATATTGTTGACCCCAAAGTCACAGCTAGTGCAAGCATGGCAAAACTTTGATATTGCCAAAAGATTTGACATTCTTTGACGCTCCAACATTATTTGCAACGTTCTTAATTTTCAGGAATCTCCTTCCCGCATATACATCATCTGACCATCATCTATAAGGTTGTGTGATTTCAGGAACGTTTTAATATGTTTGTATTGCATAAAAAATATTCTCTCAGACACTGTACGTATATATTAAAAAAACAAAAAAACTTTCCGCTTGACAAACTTTCGGACAAAAATTTGTCCGAAACATTATTTGTCCGAACTTTTTTTTTATATTCTGGAAAACTCATATTCCTACGTTATGTTACATGCTGGCTATTAAAATTTGAACACTTTCGGGCATTCCTGTTGAACAGCATATGCAGCAATAAGTGATGAAATCTACAAAAAATACAATGGGAGCCGTGAATAAAAAGGCTTAAAAGATGGAAGTGTAAATGAAATATTTCATTTAATTCCTTGAAATGTTTGCTGTAGTCATTTGAGATAATTAAAAAGGAAGTCGTTTTTTCGTGTAAGTGAAGGAGTACAGTTGGAAATCGCAAGCATTTATGCGGCAAAAGTTTCTTTTTCCATCTTCCATCTTTGAATGTCTGTTTTAAATTAATGTCCTATAAAATTGCTACAATGTCAAACGTCTTTTTTAGAAAAGAACTGGGTAGACACAGTAGAGTAGACTTTGTAATCTAGAAAGTAGACACAGTAAAGCTGCACCTAGTGACCTAGGGTGAGAAAATAATTAAAAGCACAATTTTGCGGTTCGTCTTTCTTCGTCTTTTCTAAACATAGCTCTTCAATGTAAATTTCGAAATATGTCTTACAAAATATTTGATGGTCAGCCATAAACAATAATACATGTTGGACGGGGAAACTGTATCTTTTGATTACTTTGGACACATGCCCAACTTTTCCACCACGTGATCTTAGGCTTGCATCATTAACAGTACGGGCGTACGGGCGTATGGGCGTCAGCAATATCAACAATAGTAATGAGCAACAACAGTAAGCGGACGTTATTCCTTCCAAAACAAGTAGTGTCTGTCTTAGATGTCCCCGCTTTATAGAAAGGTTATTTCTATAAAAAAAAACGTTCTGTTCCCCTTGCCTTGATTTCCTGTCCATCTATAATGGCCTTACAAGCTACCAGATATACATATTAGCCGATCTCTGTAGATTAATATTACCTATACATTAAGTCTGGTGTATGAAGGTTTTTCTTTACGGATAGTTTAAACGCGCCAATAATCACATCCACGAATAGCTACGTGAACATTATCAAAACGAGAATTACATTAAAAGGCGTCTCAAACGGGAAAGTTCCTTTTGGAAATTCTTCAAGTTCATGAAAGAAAACATCAATTATTGATTTTTTCAATACCGTTTCCGTTTTATTCTTTATATCTAGTTCTTTCACTCACATGTCCGAGGTCACTGTTTTAAGAGCTTGCTGAGTAGATAAACCACACAAAAAAACGCAGTAGTGTTGACGAAAAACATTAATTATCGTACTGAATGCATACTTTCAGAAAAAGGGAATCAAAGTTTAATTAATGCTTTCAACGTTGGATATGTAAACAATAAATGGACTGTTGTTGTGTTGTGATAATTTAAATAAAAATATCAACTCATTAAATTTTAGATAAACAATCAACAACAACAACAACAACAACATACTGTCTTGTATAAATCAAGTCAAACCCCCTGGTGATGTAATGAAGTCCGCACTATGCTGGCACAATATAAAAGCTTTCATAAGAAATTTGGGTTAGTTTCGAAAGATTGCTGTTAGAGTGCACAAACAAGGTAGTGATGAAGCTGGTCTTACTTCTGGTGTGGATAGGGTATGAGTTGGTTTCCTCCCAATGGATCAAAGAAATGGAAAGTAAGAGAAGCGTATTTGATATTCTCTTCCAGTTGTTTATGAAATGTTTATTCAGTATAAAATGAAGACATTAAAACCATTTGTGGACCTAGGCGAAATTGATGGAGGAGAGCACGGTCATTAAGCGTATAAAAGAAAAACGTGAAAATAACCAAATCAACACTTACGTTTTTAAAGAACATTCATGACCTTGTACTCCTCCACTTTCTTTGACTAACCCTAGATCCTCCGCTGAAGCCTAACAATATCATGTGTATCCTGTATAACAAACGGTTTTTTAACAGTGGATGGTTAAAGCTAGGTTCACATTAATGACAATTATAGACTCTCTTACAATGTTCGTTGAAAATGTCACGAGAAAAATATATTATATAACATCGTTCACATTGAATCTCCTTTTTAAACAAAAATGCACAAAGAACATACATAAGGTGTTACCATGGTGTTACATTCATTTATCCTATCATAAGGTGTTACATTCATTTATCCTATCATAAGGTGTTACATTCATTTACCCAATCATAAGGTGTTACATTCATTTATCCAATCTGGTGCAATGATTTCTCAAGGTTACAGCAGTTATGTAATTATTTATATTACTGGTGAGAAGAACTAAAGCTTAACCCTTTCCAACTTCATTCGTTTTTCTTTCGACTGACATTTCACTGGTCATAAAGGCAAACTACTATGCATGTTGATTTGATTGATGATTTTTAACAATAAACTGTGCATCAGTAATGATGATGTCAACACCGTGGTGGTACCTCCGATGGTTTTTATAACAACACGTTGTCTTTAACTGTCGCATTTATTTGATTTTCAATAAAAAAATAAGATAACCTTATTTTCATTTTTCTATCAATTTATTTATACCGACTAAATTTAATTTTTTTTATTAATCTGATATCTGACTCATATGTCATAAGCGTAAGCTAACCTAAACTTTAGGCACTTGTTTCTTCTACGACATATTTAAAAGTGCTTCAACATGCGCAGTTCAATCTCAAGGAGGGTGTCTCTAAAATACGTACGCGTAAGTTTTTAGGAAACCATGACACACGCGGGAAATAAAGCTGAATAATTAGGGTAATGGAGAAGGTTCACATCGTCAATAGATAAATAAATAAATATAAATAAATAAAACAATAACAATAACAAAACTTTCAAAAAATCATGACTGTAAATTCATTGAAACCTTACATAACTCTGTCTCAACAAAATCTCTGAAATAGCAATGGGGCATGAAGAGAAATTCCCCTTAGGGAAACATCATCACTACATCTGCGTCAATAAGTGATTGAAAGCTGGCTGCTCACATAATATATTCAATTATCCTTATATGATAAATTCCATGTTCATTATATTTCAACATTTAAGACTTTTATACAGTGTCAGATTACGTGATAGCACATTAGAAAATAAAAAAATTTTCAAAGAAATTTTGAAAAATAAGCACTAAAACGAAAATTACACAATGTAAACATGCTTTTAGAATGAATCAAAATCTATCTAACAAATCTATCTATCTGTCTACCTTATTGACCCTTTAAGCACCGGCACTTAATGGTGTTAATTTTCATGACTTGGCGATAAAAGGGCCGGCGTTAGATATTTGTCTGTGAGACTTTGACCGTGAATTTTTCAAAAGTAACGCCAATGAAGACCGGCGTAAAAGGGGCCGGCGTTAAGTTTGTGCCGGTGTAAAATGGGCTAAAAAGGTATTGATTAATTTCTGAAATCTTCCGTACATTTTACTGCTTTATTTCAAACCCACTCAAAAGATACTAAAAGACATAATTGAAAAATAAATATTTGGGAACTCTCCACTTACACTCCACTCTCCATTTTTTCCACCGTAATGAAATGCCGACGGTTCAGTAATCACGCTATTCTTTCGTAAAACGAAAAAAACCAAACAAACACGGACCGTTGTAATGGATTTCTTTATTCTGCAGAAATCCAAAAAAACAACGCTGACTAAACACAAACTTCTGATGTAGCCGTTACAGGGGGGTGCAATTAATTCTGTCCGGTGAGCTTTATTACTAGATATACTAAAAATAGTCTTTTTTGTCTGATTCTAGCAAAAGGATTACATCATTATCCACCCCGTCAAAAGTTTAACTTTTTTTAACTTTCGAAGCGCATCGCAGAGGCAAAATCTGATCAGTCATAAAACTACTGGGCATGTTCAAATGATGTGCGCGACCTTGCGCGGAAATCGGTGGTTTAATTAATCGCCTTCAATCAAGTGACAAAGATGATGCTTTTTGTTTTGAGACTTTTAGCTTTGATGACATTTTGTTAAGTACGTGTTCTCACAACACGTGAAATTTTCCGTACTGTGTTTTGGCAGAATACCGTAAAATGTCAAAATCAAGTGCAGCACAAATCTAGGGTGAGAGAAAGAATTTGTAGTGTAGTGATGAGTCTTAAGACCATAATATAAAGCATTGACGGTGGTTCATTTTGTTAGGGTCTCAGATAACATATAAGTATTTTGCTGGACTTATTTCATCCGGTAAGTTAGACAATTTCTAACGAAGTTGGAAGGCAGAAAAATGACTGCGTAAATAAAAGTTTGATTTTACTTTTTTTCTCTTAGATCCAAATCTTTTTGAAGGAGATATGGTTTTGAATGAAAAACAAAAGCAAATGATTAACAATAATGGTTATGGTGCTATGAAATATTACAGAGGAGCCTCAAGAAAATTTCCACGCGTTTATTTTCTTTACAAATTTGGACCAAAAATACGTACGTCACCATTTATTTCTTTATTCATTTTACCAATTCTTGTTTATTTATATATCTACTAATTTATTTTTATTTGTCATACAACTTACAGAAATTATAAAAGGATTAAAAATATAGGAACCAATATAAAGAAGGAAGCTTTGTAAAGGATGATATACGTTGTTCGATTAATTGAAAGATTTTTATGTTTTGCTACGAATTGAATAATGTTAACAGACATTTGACTATAACACAGTGTTTGAACATAAAGTTACCGCCAAGGCGGCGTCGCTCACCACCCATAGGCTTCTGGATTGTAATGGTTGTCTGGTCTCCTTATGTCTGTCTCAAAAGCTTGTGCACTTTGCACATTTTTTAGAATGTCTCAGCGCTGTTTTGACAGAAGACACTCAGGCAGAGAATCGGGTATTCATAATAAAGGATTATCCCTATTAGAAGTGTAATGAAAAGCGGAACTCTGAGAACTAAGCTACAATACGGTATAGGCTATAATTCATATGGAAACCAATATCATTGTGACGGATAGAACATAAAACATAACACCAATAATAAGGTCCACTTCATCCCCAGGGTCTCTCATTAAAAAAGAATGGGTCCTTGGTGCAAGGTTACTTAACAGATTTTCCGTTTGAAAAGTTTCCACACTGGAATAGTTATTCGGAAGAAACAATCAGATGATCTTCTAATGGGTTATCACTGTAATATCCACACTGTCAAGAATTCTTTCCTTTAGAGAACAGCACGGTAGCGAAGACGAATATTTTGAAAGCTATGAGCGAGCTTAACAAATACACATGCTTGAAATTTTATCCATATCACATGTCTTCTTGGCATATGGAATTTCTTTATTTTTATGAGGGAAAAGGGTAAGTTTAATTTTGTTATAGAAGTGAACGGTTCATTGTTAAGCACAGTACTGTTGGTTGCAGTAATCTTAATAAAACGGATTATTGCGCAAAATCACAGTCAAATCCTAAACTAAACTGCTTCATGGAATTGATGGAATTGGTGGAGAAGTGTTTCCTATAGGAAAGGCAAGCAATATTGCCTGCTGTTTCAATAAAAAAACACTCCCCCGCGGAGACTTTATAAGTATTTTGCACTCTCAATGAAATGTTACTGGGTAACATTAGAGCCATCAATACTTAAAGTTACTACTTGTCCTTAGTTGCTCGTCACCAGTTGGCTTTCAAGGTAGAGGGAAAATGCATGCAATCAGTCTTGCAAAGCCATGTTGGTATTATGTAACCGTCATGCATGAGATCATGCATGTGATTGGTAAGTTTTCATTTTTCAATTGTCCAATTATCATCGATGAATTCACTAAATTTGTACTATAGCATATCTTTGGCCATAAATTTTTTAATTCTTCTTAACCGTTCTCCTTTCTTGCAAGAGAAAGTTAAAGCGTTACCATCAGATTGCTATCGCAAAGTCTTTACTTCGCAATTTACTGCAATACTGTTCTACTAAATATGGCTGGCACATACAAATGTTTGTTGCCATATGAAAAACAACAAAATACAAGCAAGAACAACAATTAACCAAACAAACAAACAAACAAACAAACAAACAAACAAACAAACAAAAGAGCCAAAATCATGACATTTCCGCTGCATAAAGAAGAAATTATTTGCTGGGTGAATTTTTTACAAATTCACACTCATTTTGTTTTTTTATAAGACACCGTTTTATAAGAAACTGGAGCTCGGTTAGTCAAAAACCTAAGAAACACAAGTGGTGGGAAATAACTGACTAAAGAAAATCACTATTTTCATTTCGCAAAATTTAGTATGAAGAGAATTATAGCGATGATTAGGTAGGGGAGAATGAAATAAATGGAATAGACAAGACAATGTTATCATAAATGTAAAATTTATATTCTACATAAAGTTATAAAACAACAATCGTTTCTTCTGTTACATGGCTTTTGTTTCTGTTTCTCCAGGCCACAAATATGATTATAATGGATTTATAGGGCCACATATGAAAACCAAAAAAATGTAATAATCCCAAATTTTGTCGGCCATTATGATTGGGCGACGAAGAAAATTTTGAATTCTATTCTCTCATAAAGAATATGGATAAGTCACGAGTTGCGAGTAACCTTTTTGCTTTTAAATCACGACTTGCGAGTTGCTATTTACGAGTTGGTACATTAATTTTACGAGTTGCTGTGATAATTTTACGAGTTGGTATCACAAATCCACGAGTTGGTGTACAAATTTCACGAGTTGTTTAAAGTGCGAAAATTTAAGAAACTTTTCTGTGTCGAAAAATTGACATTTAAAGAAACTTTCAGGGCTAATCCCTTAAGGTAGTTTGTTATAAAAAACGAGTATTGTCCTATCTAATGTAATGGACTTCATCAATAACTTTACATTCCATTCATTTCAACATCTTATCGATAACTCATTACCATAGATACCAATGCAGAACATGTGGTTATTGTTTATTTTGTTTCGAACAAACAGTTTGCTGTTGCCAATTTTTAATTACCACAATTAACCACGACCACCATGATACTGTTTCTTTAGTTAACCTAAACACTTGACCTTATAAATTTTTGTTTATATGAATGAATAAATGAACTCAAAGAAAATAAACCCCGTTCACACGACTGGATTCTATTTGATTATATCAATATCAAAGAGCCGTTCGTTTTAAACACAATAGAATAGACCTGCCATCTTGAATGAATAACAAATTTAACATGTCTCTTTAAGAAGACGATTGAAAATATTTGAAATTTGATGCAGAAAAGAAATCCATTATAGTAGCTCAAAAAAAGTGCTCCACAGGATTAAGGTATTAGTTACATTTAGTTATAAGTTATTTTGATAACCAACTTTCTATTAAAGGGTTTTTCCACGAGCAAAGTCGTCCAGATCGCGATGATTATGTCACCATCAATTATGGTCTGATCCTAAAAAGTACGTACATGTAATTAATTTACGGTTCATTTATGATATCCATTCAGCCATTTTTTACTTTATATATTATTTGCAGGCAAAAGGATAAACTTTAAAAAGATGAGCAATAGAACAATCGATTCACTTGGTTCACCTTATGATTATCGTTCAATCATGCATTATTCATGGGATGCGTTTGCGGGTCCTCCCGAACCACGTAAAACAATAACGATTACCACGAAAGATCCACGCTACCAGTACGAAATTGGACAACGAGACCACATGTCGTACAATGATGCATGGCAAATAAATAAACTTTATTGGTGTGTGAAACGTAAGGCTATTCATTATCATTTTCTACTTGATTAAGAAAATATTTTAGCGGACTAGCTCAGTTTCTTTATTAAACCTTTTTGTTTCTGCATACTTTCTGGCTCAGCCCCTGGTTTTAAAAAGCGGGATATCTCAATTCCTGAATTGAAAAGTATTATGTAAAATCAATTTTGCAGAACTTGTCCAGTGGTCGAGATTCTTTTTATAATCTGGATTACATGATCACTTTTAATTCCTGGGTGCCGAGTTATCTCAGCGACCGAGCAAGCACTTCTAATAAATATTGTTAATGATAAGTTTGAGATTACATCCATAGCGATATTAAGTGATCATATAATCAGATTTTCGCAGCTGTGCTTATGGAAAATGTCTAAACTTATTGCCATACAGGAGAGTGTAAAGTTTAATCATGCATGTTTAATATCATGTTTGCCATTTACTTATAGCTGTTCCTACAATTGAACCTCGTTATGTTGGTCCCAATCCAAGTAAGTTGAAAGATTAATTTCTCGAAATCATTTTTTATTGTTAACAAATACTAAGAATATTTCTTCAAACCATAGATTGTCAAAACAAATATTTCGATTGTGATCGATTGGCAAAATTTGAAAAAATGTGTTATCATCACCACATGACGATATGGTGCAAAAAAGCATGCAATCTTTGTAAAAAAAAAAAGATGGTTGTTCACGCCTAGAAATTCATTAAAGCGTTATATGTGGAAGAAGTAACAAGCCACAGTGTCATAATAATGAGATGGAAGTTATTTGTTGCATAAACGAGAGTCCATTCGTTCACCCATGGACGTATAATAAGGGAAGGACTTACACGTTTTTTTAAACCTTTTTTAAACCATTTTTTTAAACCTTTTTTTACATAATTGTTTTTTTTTGGTTTTTCTTTCAATCGTTCGATTTGTATGGATTGTAGGCCCCGGTATTCGTTTTTGATTATTATCATATATGAAATATATGAAATATATATATACCGTATTTCCTCTAATAAACGCCGCCCTCTGATAAACGCCTCCCTCTATTAAACGCCGCACTTATAGCCAAGCATTTGTAATAAACGCCGCCCTCTAATAAACGCCGCCTTCTAATAAACGCCGCATCTTGAAAAGCGGCGTTTATTAGAAAACAGACTAAACAAGCAACAAAAAATAGTTTACACGAGTTGGACTTGTTTTCTATCAACAAATTCTTCCACAACTAAAGATAAAAACGAATATTGTTTTTCTCGTACTTCTTTTTTACCATTTACGATTGCGTGCACGTGATTACCGTCAATTTCAATGTAAAATGCTATTAGCTTAGACAGTTTTTTAGGAAGAGAAAACATTGTTGTTTAAAGTCTGTTTTTATTTGATTTTTCATTTTGTAATAAACGCCGCCCTCTGATAAACGCCGCCCTCTATCAAACGCCGCATCCAAACTCTGCAATTTGTAATAAAGGCCGCGGCGTTTATTAGAGGAAATACGGTATATATAAATAAATGAAATGATTGAATGATTAATGACTTTCATATCTATATAAGGCGCGTGTAGGTGTATTGAAATCTTAACAAAACCAGTTTTAAGATTCCCTCAAACACAGTTCAAATACATGCTTTTATTGGCTTCTCAGATTTTAACAATTAATCAGAATATGTTTTTCAATACATCCCATTTATTTTGTAGACAATTTTAAAACTGTCACAATGAAGTTATGGTGACGATTTTTTTCAAAATGCAGTCATTAAAAATGAAACTCTTTTGTCCACGTTTAAGCGACTAAATGATCTATCCCAGTCTATGCCAGTGATAGATTGTTGAATAACTAGAATATTTGCTATAGTTCCAAATTTGGCGTTTATAGGTAGGTGGGAAGTAAAATTGAGCTTCAGTGATATATACAAATATTATGTACAATAAAACTGCTATTAATGTTCGTCCTGTCAAAAATAAAAAGGTAATATATATATATATGCTAAAATTAGTTAAAACGTAGAAAGATGGACATTATTGGGTAGATATGTAGTGGTGCGAAGACTAGTACCACTACTCAACCACTTGATTACTAAACCAGTGCACTCACCAAACATCCGGATAGACTAAATATAAAATCAACTGAAATTTTTGCTTGCCTATCCAGTGATTCGAAACTTCTAATCTGTGTTTTTGTAAAAACGGAATGTGAGGACAGCTGTAGGTCAGTAATGGAATTACCATCGAAATATATACACTTTTACATGCTTTTGCTGTCAAATATCGTTTCATTCGCTCCAACAATCTGAGACTTGAGCTGGCAAGTTTGTAGGATCGATTAAAGTTGTCAGTCATTACAAGGTTTTCGTCAACGATATTACCGAAATACTTATATCTTCTGACAAAGTGGATTGGAACGCCATTATAGGTAATTGCTAATTTTCTTCCAGATGACTTTAGCTCACGGCTGGCAACCCTTACATATTGATAATTCGTGTTGAATAAAAACTGGCTTTCAATCCCGGGGTTTGGTTTATGCTGCATTGGTCAGAGAGGAAACTCAGAGAAAGTGTTCGACTGATAGCAATCACCTTTAATTGGTTCTGGGGTCGTAGGAGTGGTCCTGATGAATCTTTCAAAAGCCTTGATTTTTAACCTCATGGTCTATTGATCGCCAAACTTGCTGCCTGTGGATTTGGGGCAAAGTCACTCATTTGTAAACATTGGGTACGCGATATTTAAATATTTTCATCAATGATCTGTTGTTTTCGTTCCAGGGAGATATTTGCAACTTTACTGACCACAACACTTTATACGCACTTGTGAGTAATATTACCGCTGTAATCAATCACATTAATTGCGATATCCAGGTTGTTCTTGATTGGTTTTCCAATAATGGCATGGTTGCAAATCCTGGTAAATTTCAGGCAATCTTCCTTGTTACTAGAAACAATAGTATCAACATTAACCTTGATTCGATGCAACTCTCTAGCTTCAATGTCGTTAAACTTCTTGGTGTCACAAAAGATAAACACTTGAGTATTTATCCTCATGTTATTGAAACCTGCCAAAAGGCCTCAATAAAAACAAAGGCGTTGATGAGGATAAGATATTATCTGTTACAAAGACAAGCTGATCTTCTTTTTAATGCATTTGTCATCCCCTTTAATTACTGCTCTTTAGTGTGGATGTTTTTGCCCTGCCCACAACTTGCTTTAAACAACTCACCATAAAGTTTTATGTGCTAGGTTTAAGACTTTTGCATATACGGTAGACGAGTTACTTCTTAAGTTTAATGCTACTTCTATTTACACCAAAAACCTACAATCGCTTGTGATTGAAGTATTTAAATCGTTGGAATCTCATGAAACCCTAACTTTATGTGATATTCTTTTTCTTTAAGGAGGAATCTATATAATCTTAGACAAGGTCCTTATTCCTAGCGCAAAACCTACACGTGCAGTAAACTATTTTGATTTTCATTCAGCTCTTGCATTTGCCATCACATTTAAAGTCTGAGAACAGAGTTCCTCCTTAAAGACCATACAATCTACTGTAAATGCAAAAATTGTATTCAATATCATTCCCTGGAAGTTATTACGAAAGAGGAGTTATAATGGAAAATGGGCGAATTTGATTGGCATAGAAAGCAGTAATTACTAACCGATACCGCCCGCTAAAAATGGTAGCATCAAATGCAAACAAAACAATAATAGATTCTCCAAGCAATGCGATGTTCAAACTGCAAATTAAAAAAACATAATTATTATAATCTTTCTCCTAAAAGTAATTGAACATCTTTGAAGAATTCGAAATATTAATGAACCGAATGTCGAATTCTTAACGCCTTATTTCCACTATTTGAAGTTAAATGAACATGTATGAACATGTCGTCAATAAAATATTGAGTTGATCGGTCATTGTAAACGTCATGCAAGCCCTCGCCCTCTCTACTGTCAACCTGTCGACCTTTGGTATTATTTTTCAGTACCAGATCCACGAAACAGTCAGTATCCCGTTATTGTATTTAGTGTGTATTTATACTTTTTACTATGTTATTATATTATGTTGGATTTAATTAGTATTTTGTTTTATATAAAAATTGTATTACAACTAAAGAAGAATAAATAAATAAATGATAATGGCATTCCGTTTAACCCGATTGGCATCGGAAACATTGGAAACAAAGATGGCAGGACGAGGTTTGTGTGTGCGCTAATTCTCCTCGCGTTCTTCGCTTCGATGCGTGTTTACTTTTTTCTGTGACTTAAAATAATGGTAGTAATGTAAGTAGGAGAAAATGCTTTAAACAGGTTAATGCAGCGAGTTAGGTTAATGAACCAAAATCATTAACAATTTTGTAAAAAGGCTTTCTTGCTTGATAAATAATTCTTCAAAAGTCGGATATGACATATTTGGAGGACAAAGAACACTCACCGGATTTTCTTTTCTGTGACTTATATGGAAAAATGCCATAAGTAAGCATAAACATTTTCTACCTGCTGTATACTTATAAATATACTTAGAATATAATTGAGACTAAAAACTGATTGAACTCTAAGAATAATAATTGGTTCTAGTTCAGTCGTCAAGGACAACTTCAAATTAGGCTTCGAAGCCAAATTAAACTTATTTTTACGCCAGGTTTGGCACCTAGGCGTCCTTCCTCCAAATTAAGCTTCGATTTTTTAAAAATCGCAAAAACACACACTTTACTTTAAAACTTCTATTCTCAAATTGGGAATGCTGCAGTTGGTAAGGCTAACTGGAAGTCACCCAAGGGAAAAAATGGAAATCTTGTGTTAGCTAGGAGAGTTATTGATGTATAACGCATTCATGCCCAAATAAAACGAAATATGCCTAATAATTGGGATATGTGTTATAGAAAAACATATGCCATATTAAGAATAAGTGTATGACACTTAATTAGGCATACTAAGCTTAACAGGTGGAATTTTGCCAAATTAGGCGGAAAACAATAATTTTGTAGATAACTGGATTCGTATATATACATGGTCATATCGAAAAATTGCGCTAGTGGCTTTGCTTTCAGATTGGCAATAACGTGTTGTCAAAATAAACTTGCAATGGCAAAGAAACTTGTTATGAATGAAGCCTAATTAGGTGTATGTGTTCTTAATTTGGATACTTGAGCCACCTAATTAGGAATAGTAAGCTTAAAATTTGGTTGGAAATTTACAAGGTTTTACACAGCTCTGGATTTGCTTAGAGTAGGATGAAATGATAACTTTTATTTTTGCTTGTCATTTTGATAAAGACTTTTCCTACTTGCAGTGTATTGGATTCTTTTATTTCAGACATTTCCTTGAATTTTAGCTTTTTTTCTCAAACCAATGTTTAAAAACGATCGGACATGTCAGATGACCGACAGTTATTAACAACACTGCTAGACTTCATAACAAAATATTTATAACTCTTTTTTGAAGTTTTTTTAAAAATACGCCACACATTCGTGATTTAAAGACATAATGAGTAATATTGTCTTTAATGTTAAATTTGCATCACGACTTCAAAAATGAGTCTCGTTTTTATTGATTTGTAATCATTTTGTTGGACCCATCAAGATTTTATAAATATGACAAAATCTGAACAGCAATTCTTACAGCAATCTGAATTCAATTCAGCTGAGATATCAGATGTTTTTTTCGAGGAATCTCATCAAAGGTAAAGGGAAACGTAGAAGCTGAATGCCATCGTGAATTCGGAGGGCTGTAAAAACAATAAATATCATAATGGATTTAATTTATAGCTCTGTTTTTGGTCGATTAGATTTAATTATTATCCTTTGAACCCTTAAATTTTAAAGGAAATGCAAACACAACAATTTCAAGAAGTAAATAGCTTTTGGGAAGAGTCGCCATCTTCAGAATTAGATGGTCGTTTATCTAATGTGAAATTTCAAAGCAATTGCATTGAAAACATTGACTTTATGCAGATAAAACTTTACATAAAATCTTTTGTGTTTTTCATGTAAAAATTCATTCCTTTGCATACACGTAAAGTTTCTTTCGGGCTGTACTGTATTTGTTCATGTGACAATCTGTTGTACATTTACATTTTGTATTTATAACAGTTATGATTTTTGATTAGGGAAAGATGATATACAGTTTAAAAAGCAAGAACTACCTAAATTTATCAAAGAATTTAAAGCTAGGACAAACCAAAACGAAAAACCAGACATAAATTCAAAAAACGCTCATCTTGATGAGGCAGAAGATCAGCCCTATACTGATGAGGCACCCATTATCTCAATAGCAGATGGTATAAATGCTGCAGAGGCAGAAGAGTTTGTCAAGAATACATATGGTACTGACTTGAAAGTTGAAGAAAGTAATATGAAGAGGACCCACTCTGAAGATGGTATGAATTTTTTCCATGTCTTATTCTTTTATATATATATTTCTATTTTTTTTTATATAATCTTTTATTCATTGACTTTTTCATTATTAAAGATGTGTTTGATAATATTTACACTCATTACATAAATGAATGCCATTTCTGATCTGCTTATCGGATTCTAGCAACGAGCCATCAAATTAAAGGCATTGTCGAGCATTTTGTCCTACTTCTTAATCATATACCTTAGTTTCAAGAAAAACCAATACGAATATGAAAGAGCTCACTTTGAGTGGATTCGAAGTAGATTCACATTTCCCTTGGAGCTTCGAATAGCCGGGAGTCTGCTGTATTACATAAATGAATGCCATTTCTGATCTACTTACTTACTAGGTATTTTTTTTATAAATCGAATTTAAATCGCATCGAATTAAATTAAATGCTCCTTCCGTGTTCGTCTTCCCTTTTCTATCATTCGCATTTTTTAACTTAGTGTGGTACCGGTGGACTTCGTTTTTTGATGAAAAACATTTTTAGATTGATGCACATGAGCATTTATTATTCTCCAAACACCACACCCTAGGCATTTTTTCGGGCATGGACGCTTATTTTGAAGTGGGTGTCTATTCGGTTTATGGTATTTTATGAAAAAGCTGTTGCACTGAATTTTCTGACTGTTTTGTGTTTATTTAGATGATGATAGTGAAACCTCAAAAGTTGTTTACAAGAAGCCAGCTAAGGTGGACAAAAAACAGGTGGAGAAGAAGAAGACGAAGAAGAAGAGCAACATGAAGAAAGTGCATAACAAAAAGTTACTTTCATTTGGTGAGGAAGATGAAGAAGAAGAGGATGCATAGCAGAATTTCGGGATTAATTTATTGAATGAGGAACGGAAGTAATGTTCATCACTGCCCAAAAGTTTAACCTTATATGAACGATCTACACTTTGTAGAATTTATTCATGGTTAGCCGCTTGACATTGAATATCAGGTTGTGATCTGTTGTTATGGATGGTAAGATATCAACCCAAGATGATAAGGCTTAGAAGACTAACTTTCTGTACAATCATTTTGCCTGTTTATTTTAAGATCATTATTTTCCTGCTTTAGAATTTCTGTTCATTCTGTTTCACTAATGAGATATTGGAATCTTAAAAGACTCATAATTATTTCTTATGATAGTGCTATTTTTTGATGGTACATTTTGATCTTTAAATGTTATAAATTCATACGTTGTCTTTTATTTTAGTTCAGAATTCCTTATTAGTCTGCGGCTTTAGCATTTCGGTTCGATGGCTGTTTTAGTTTCAGCGCGCGTATGGCCAAATTTTGAGCAAATTTTGGGTCATTTCTTTTGGTAAACATTGACCAAATTTCGAACGAAAGTGTATATATTTTCATGAAAAACAATTCATTGGTGTTGATTTCGAATTTGGGAATCATTTTTCGTATTTTGCTCAAAAATGGCAATTTGTGCGAAACTGGACCAAATTTCGAAAGTGCTTCAAATTTCCTTAAAATTTTCATGTGGAATAATTCAATTTTGTTGGCTTTGGGAACGATTTTTCATATTTTGACCAAAATTGTTTTTTTGTCATACTTTGTCACTTAAGAATTATTAATAAATATTGAGACTTTGTTGTTGTGAAGTGATATCATAATATTTATATATTTCAAACTTGCTGCCGTACACGTTTGTATTTTTAACTTAAAAATTAGAATCTATTAACAGTATCTAATCTATAATGATATAAAATATCAAACACAAACAAAGAATTTTATAATAATGAAAAACACCTTATAAACTTCAACGCGGGCTTATTAATCTATAGTCGGGGAAAAAGTGACTAATATTTTTGGAAGCGACTAAATTTTTCCCGTTGTTTTTTTTTGGCGCAACTTATTTCTTGATGTAACACCCGATTAAATATTGATTGCTAACATTTCTATAATATTCTTGCAAGTAAAGCTTCACTACGCCACTGTGTTGTTAATGGAGAATGCTGATTCATCCCCCCTTGTCAGTTTATTCCCATAACGTTTTAAGTATTTATAGTTAGTCCTTCAAACTTTGTGACTTTTCCTAACTTTAAATTTGGCTTTACTTTGGCAAAAAATAATTTGTGGAAAATATGCCGAAGTTAATTAATTTTAACTTTAATGAAAAGCATTGTTAAGCGTTTTTAGAAGTTAAATGTTCCTTTGGTATTATATAAAATTGTCATTTCAATGTCTTTATGAGTATTATTTTAATACCAAGCGATGATAAATCAAATATTGCTTCTCATGTTCGTAGTTTTTACCTTAATCCGGTTTTGATGACGTCATGGGCTAAAATGATGACGTCAGCACAATTTTTCCTTTCAAGTTGTTCATTAAGCCTTCGTTAACGATTGTGGTAAGTTTCATGATAAAAGCATAAATTTTGTGGAAGTTACGGAGGGGGCGAATGAGTCAAAAAGCACGGCATGAATAGGGTTAAAAGGCATACCGAACTACCCAATGTATCACGCATTTTGAGTTCGAACACACAGGGGGAAAGTCACTAAGTGGTTCATACTCTTGAATTATGCGGATCAGAAATACTATTTTTATTTTGAATTTAAAATATTTATATCAATCGACACTCATGTAAACTTTTACCGGATTTTTCCCTTAAAAATTCTTTCTGCTAAATGGTTAGCCATTATTATTAGTAACCGCATGTCCTCTAGTACAATTAACGATTTATCACGAGTAACAAGGATAGCTTGTCAATTAATTTTAGCAGTCTGGAGGAAAAGTGTGTTGAAACCAAGTTTTGGTAGGAGACATCAGAATATACAGGAACAAAATAGAGCGAAGTGCTGCAATGATTACTTTTGATTGACACGGAGAAACTTAGCAATTAACAAGACCAGAAACCATTGCATTGTGTTGTTTTGTTATTAAAAGAAAGAAAACCAAAGCAGTTAGTCAGTAAAATAGATTTAAGTTTGGATTATTTCTTGAAAATCAGTCCGCATAATGTATTTTTATAGTCAAAAATAGTTGCACTTATTACATAAATGAATGCCATTTCTGATCTGCTTATCGGACTTTAGCAAATGAGATATCAAATTAAAGGCATTGTCGAGCACTTTAATATGGTATAAAAATATTTCAATTTTCGCTAAATTCATTGGCGGTCAAAGATTTGAGCTTTTTACAGAAAGACCATGAAATATCCATTTTAGCATGAGAGAAAGCCCAGCCCATGGTAATATTTGTTTTTCCTCAATTCGGATTCAAACTTGAGTTATGGCACAATCTTTGGGGTTAGTGTATAGTATAAACATTATTTTGTTGTTTTAGAAAAAAATCTACACTTTAATACTAAATTTATGGTGAAATCAGGTTATACTTTTTGTTTTTATATTCTCTCGCTTAATAAATTTCGAATTTCGTGGACCCAGTAAATTAAAGTAGACGCTCGGTAGTGTTCGGTATATTTAATAATGTTTTGTCGATCATTTTTCAGATTTTGTAAACACACCAAATATTCACTTATACATTAACATCGTGGGTTAAAACATTTTACTCGTTCATTGTAGTTTACATTTCCACTCACGAAAAAATAAAATTACGGAGTAGGGAACAGTAAGTCACTTATAGCTCAAAGTATGGTGATGCGTATCCGTAGAACTTTAGCCTAAAAGCTCCCCACATATTCTTTAATTTCTGTTGTTGATTTGCTGTTCTTTTTATTGGATTAATATCTTACTAATAGAGGGGAGGGGGCACGGTCACCGATGAGGAAACAATAAAAAAACCCATAAAATTACTTTAGGGTCAAAACCATTTTGGAATTACCGGAAAATTACCCAATTTGGTGATTTGCAAAAGTTAAAACTGGCGAAAAAAACTAAACTTTATCCTAATTTTACAGACGGCTATGAAAAGAAATTCAAATAGTAGAAGAAGTTGGCTAGCCTGAGGAAATCATGATGAATCCGGTAGCGGTGAATTACTTTATATCGAATTTTGGTCTATAACTACAAATTAAGAATAACGCAACATACAAAAATCGAAAAAAAAAAAAACCCTGCAAAACTGAAACGCCGCGAAAATCTTTGCTTTAAGGCTAAATTTATTAATTTAGAAATAAATAAATAAATGTAACGCACAATTTATTAATGCCTTATTCAGAATATTCATAAAATATTGAAACTATGAATTTCTGGCTCCACTAGTCCGAGGGGTAATCACCCAGGTAATTTTGTTTTTCTATATGATTAACCAGTAATCACACGCACGACCCGCGCCACAACATTTAAAGTAATAATAAAACTGTCGCCATGGTTGGGCGACGCAGACAATTTATGTTGGAATAGCCCTCTAAAGGCTCTAAAGTATCTTTTTTTCAAGGCGATCTTTCGACAGAGAAATGACGTTTTATGGACAGGATAGAAATCTATTGAATTTGTTTGCGGAAAAAGAGGTTGTGTTAAATGTTTCCCGCCAAATGCGAAATTCGTATATTTGAATATAAGCTGCTAGCGGTTTTGCGTAAAGAAAATTAGAACATGTTCCGCCACTGGGACTAAACGAACATTGTTCGGGATACCGAACATGGATATGCCCGAAAGAAACCACTATTATTATAAGTTTTTTATTTATTTTTTTATTAATGAACATTAACAGGGCTGGTTGCTTAAGTCGGCTTTCTACTTCTCAAAAGTTATCCGCGGACAGGAACAGAACGGACAAGAAAACATATTTCATCTCTTTGTCAGAAAGCAGGCTATCGCATACCATATTTCAACAGAATAAGACACTGCCTCCAGAAAAGTGAATTCCTATAATTGTTTAACGGTTTTATTGCATCTGTATTTAATAATGCTCCATTGATCTGGATGTTTTGTGGGAAAAATAATTCGACAACAATCATAAACAACCTTTAACCCTATTAGTCTCCAGATTTTTTGGCCGTTCCACAACCCGGGGTAGTGTGTGTGTGTGAGGTATGGGGGTTGCCTTGATAGGTAGCCCGCCTCCTATTAAATGTATTTTACTCATGCCAGGGCGATGAAACTTAGTAGGAATGCCTTATCTGCAATTATTCAACTAATATAGTTGTTTCTGTTGAATTTGGCTCACATTTCGAACTGGGTATGCAAATCTTCATTATTTTCCATAATTGATGATATTTAAAATTTGACAGATTTCTACGTTATAAACTTAGTTTTCTAATTTTTTTGTGTTTTTGAGAGACAAAAGGGGCAAAAGCAGTTCGAAATATTCCGTCAGCATGTTATAAAAAGTGGAATTTCTATGAAATTTGAACGTTCTTACATAAAAAAGAAACAAAATGATGCCTTCATAACCATAAAAAATATTTGAAAATAATCTAGAGACTAAATACGAATTAGAATCGTTTCATTAAAGTATTTTTATTATAAAATACACGTAAAAAATCTTTGAAATATTGGAAAAATTAGAAATATTTAGGAACATTGTGACGTCACATGTTCTACTGATGACGTCATACTTGCAGAAAATTAGTACATTAGTAATTAGTACAGCGTTTCTCAGATTTGCAAGTAGAACGATGTTTTGGTGAAAATAGGTGAAATTCAAAAACGTTCTGACGTTAGAAAAACTCCTTGAGAAAATATTTTTTCCCCCCTAAAATTATGATCCCTTCTAAATTTAAGTAAAAGACATGAAATATGAAGGTAATACAGAGGCGGATCTAGAACCTAGTCGAAATTTATTGAGAAGATCACGGCCATTACGTTTTTACAGAAAATTCATGATTATGAACTTCTCCCCTTTCTTTGTCTTACCCTAGATTCGCCGCTGCAATACCATTAACGGTTCCGGATATATCGAATTACATATAATGGCTTCCTACCATTTTGTTTACCATTTTGTTGGGTTAAACAGAATTTACTATCTTCGTTTAGCCATTCTTTTCTGTGAGGTTTAAAAAACATTACATGAACTAAATACCACTTTTATGCAAATCCTTTTTGTGCCAAAAAGCATGAAATACTCAAAGGCCAATAAGAATTTGATTTCTCTTCCACCCAGCATTACTGTTTCATTTAGAACACAGGTCCTCTTTATTTGGTGATCTCTCTAGGAACTCAATTCCAGATGTTGTACAAGCAAATTCAACTCTAAACTCCCTCAAGACAGCACTAAAAACGCTTAAACTCACAGAACTATGCAACTGTAACATATTTAGATAAAAAAATCTTGCAAATTAGTAGATTTATCTATTTTTGTTTATATATTTACTTTGTAAAATCAACCTTAAACAATAAAGAAATTTAAAAAAAATTAAAATTAAAAAAGAATATATTCAAGAAAGCTGATAACAAGCTTCAATTTCCATCTCATTATTATTACTGTGGCTTGTTACTTCTTCCACATATAACGCTTTAATGAATTTCTAGGCGTGAACAACCATCTTTTTTTTTTTACAAAGATTGCATGCTTTTTTGCACCATATTGTCATGTGGAGATGATAACACATTTTTTCAAATTTTGCCAATCGATCACAATCGAAATATTTGTTTTGACAATCTATGGTTTGAAGAAATATTCTTAGTATTTTTTAACAATAAAAAATGATTTCGAGAAATTAATCTTTCAACTTACTTGGATTGGGACCAACATAACGAGGTTCAATTGTAGGAACAGCTATAAGTAAATGGCAAACATGATATTAAACATGCATGATTAAACTTTACACTCTCCTGTATGGCAATAAGTTTAGACATTTTCCATAAGCACAGCTGCGAAAATCTGACTATATGATCACTTAATATCGCTATGGATGTAATCTCAAACTTATCATTAACAATATTTATTAGAAGTGCTTGCTCGGTCGCTGAGATAACTCGGCACCCAGGAATTAAAAGTGATCATGTAATCCAGATTATAAAAAGAATCTCGACCACTGGACAAGTTCTGCAAAATTGATTTTACATAATACTTTTCAATTCAGGAATTGAGATATCCCGCTTTTTAAAACCAGGGGCTGAGCCAGAAAGTATGCAGAAACAAAAAGGTTTAATAAAGAAACTGAGCTAGTCCGCTAAAATATTTTCTTAATCAAGTAGAAAATGATAATGAATAGCCTTACGTTTCACACACCAATAAAGTTTATTTATTTGCCATGCATCATTGTACGACATGTGGTCTCGTTGTCCAATTTCGTACTGGTAGCGTGGATCTTTCGTGGTAATCGTTATTGTTTTACGTGGTTCGGGAGGACCCGCAAACGCATCCCATGAATAATGCATGATTGAACGATAATCATAAGGTGAACCAAGTGAATCGATTGTTCTATTGCTCATCTTTTTAAAGTTTATCCTTTTGCCTGCAAATAATATATAAAGTAAAAAATGGCTGAATGGATATCATAAATGAACCGTAAATTAATTACATGTACGTACTTTTTAGGATCAGACCATAATTGATGGTGACATAATCATCGCGATCTGGACGACTTTGCTCGTGGAAAAATCCTGTAATAGAAGTAACTTAATTATCGAAATACTCCCGGTTATTCGAACATTTGAGAATTTCATGGAATGACTGGGAGTTCGATTAACTGACATTGTTTTTCTGATCCTTTTGAGCACTTGATTCGTTGAAGCATAAACGTATAACAAGGGATGAGTTACAACTTTTAATTGGCTTCTGAGATTTTAACCGCCAACCCGAAATGTTATTCAAGATATAACGTTTATTTTGAATTTTTCATAATTGAGGGATAATATACGCTTCTTTCTGTACGTTTTCAGACGTCAGTCAGGTGTTTTCTTAGTTGCAAATATTTCGTAAAAGCTGTATAATGTTTATACTTCATAGCTCGTGAAAAGTCGCTGTAAACACCCATCGGCCATTTTGAAAACATTAAGTAGAAGTTTTCAAGAACTAATGGAAATTGCAGATTTAAATGCAATTCACATTTCTTCTAATTTCTTTGATTTTCCACAATGTTTGAAAGATTAAGAATAATATAAACCCGACCACGAAAACCAAGATCTACTGAAATTTGATACGCGCCTTATGTCAAAGAAATGCTGACATACAAGATTTTAACAATAGGCTTGAAAGATTTTAGAAGTTAGTTGTATCTCCTTCCCGTTATACGTCCATGGTTGAAGTTACCGGAAAAGCAGTAAATTTTGAGAGACAACAAGGAAAAAGAAGCCATTGCAAATTAAGTCTGAGTGGAAATTGTAAACTGGTGAAAGTTTACTAGCCTTATTTGTAAATGTTGATTTTCAAAGAAATAAAATGGTGAGTTTTACAATTTGCTGAATTATTTCATCTACAGACAGTCAGAATATCTCGAAAGATTCGAATAGCTGAGAGATTTGTTGTCCAAGGGAACAACAACAAAAAAAAAATAAACAAAAGTTTGAATGAGTTCAGGTTCGAATAACTAAGGAATGTTTAAATAGGTTTGTTAAGGAAAAAACAAGGCAAATAAAAATTAATTCGAATAAGTGCCGGGTCGAATAACTAGTGTACTATAATTGCTTCGAAAAGGTTGCTGAAAAGGCATATCCTCAAGCTTGTGGAACACCTTTTAATCGCGTTTAGCTGGAACTAATTGCATTTGATTTCACCCAATTTATTGTGTTTTTATTCAAGGTGAAAAAAGCTCTTTGGTTAGTTAATGGCACTTACTTTATAACGTAGCACTGATCACTTCTGGAGCAAATTCATTAAAGGTCTATTTTCATTTTATTGTATTTACTAGCCGTTGCATAATTGACTTTGAGATAAATATACAATTTTGTTGAGGTTAAGGGTATGATGTATATTATATAAAGAGTCAAGAGAACCGTGGTTGAACGCTTTATTAATAACATTATTAATAAACATATATAAAGTAAAAAGTAATTGAAATTAAAATAATTACTAGTAATTGCATGTCTTCGAGTACAATTAACTTTTAATCGAGTAACAAGGATATATCGTTAAATAAATTTACGAGTCCGGAAAGTAGAGTCAAGCATTGCAATCGTTTGAGATGGAGAAACTTAGCAATTAAAAATACCAGAAACCATTGCATTGTGTTGTTGCTATTTAACAAAAGGAAAACAAAATCAGTTCGCCATGAACATAGATTGAAGTTCGGATTATTTCTAGAAAACTAGTCTGTATAATGTATTTGTACTCTACAGATGCCGTCTAAGCCAATAAGATCCGTGTAAATTAGTACAGTTATTGATTAATAGAAAAAAAATGCAACCTACAATGCAATGCAATGCAATACAATGAAAAATATAAAAATAATAATATTATTTAAACATTAACACAAAATTATTGGCCCAGATTTTGGCCATCGGAATGAGTAATGGTTTGTATAATTACTCGGAGCTGTTATGTTATAGCTAATAACAAATATATCTGATTAGAGACAAACACATTCATCCTAAGAAAATTCTACTCGTTGTCTGTCCCTTAACTTCATTTGTTAGATTCCTCAATTAATCGTTTAATCGTTTTCAATTAATCATGTTAGGTATCTGAGGAATACGGTAACTTTCTAGCCGATATCGCCGAGTATTTTCTGTGCAGAATATTCAGTGGCGGATCTAGCGTTAGATCAGTACAGTACAGTGTCACAGCATTGCTTTTCAATCCTCACTGTTAATTAGGTTACTTATAATTACTTCATCCTCCATATATTGTGCCTAATTTCTAAATCCACCTATGACATTTAATTAAATTAGAGAAACTTAGAAAAATAGTTCAAGAGAAAAGAAAAACTTACCAATCACATGCATGATCTCGTGCATAACGGTTACATAATACCAACATGGCTTTGCAAGACTGATTGCATGCATTTTCCCTCTACCTTGAAAGCCAACTGGTGACGAGCAACTAAGGACAAGTAGTATTTTTAAGTATTGATGGCTCAAACGTCTGCGCAGTTTCTGCGATTAATCAGTTTCACATGATACGAGAATCAGCATTAATTTCAGTAAAAAGGTTTATTGTAAGACCCAGTAACATTGATCATTGAGAGTGCAAAAATGATTTCGTCCTATAAGGCTTATACTTATTATCAAATTCTTCTACTTCTTTCGTGTGCTCCAATTAAAATTCATCAATTCAATGAAGCAGTTTAGATTATGTTCAGTTGAAAAGTAGACGCACAGAACAAAAATGCAGTGATTTGACTGTGATTTTGCACAATCAATAATCCGTTTTATTAAGATTACTGCTACAAACAGGACTCTTCTTAGCAATGAAGAGTTCACTTCTATAACAAAATTAAACTTACCCTTTTCCCTCATAAAAATAAAGAAATTCCATATGCCAAGAAGACATGTGATATGGATAAAATTTCAAGCATGTATATTTGTTAAGCTCGTTCATAGCTTTCAAAATGTTGGTCTTCGCTACCGTGCTGTTCTCTGAAGGAAATAACAACTAATTTTGATTTTTGACAGAGGAATTACAAAAAACATACGAATTACTAAACTGGTTACTTATCTGGCTCTGGTCGTTTAAGACCGATAAATTAAAAACAATAAATTACATTAAACAAAATACATCATAAAAAGGAAAATGATAGGCCGGGAAATCCAACTGCAATATATTTGTTCGCATGCAATATAATATATTTAAATTGGACGCACCTGTGACATTTCACCATCAATATCCATCACAATATATCACAGTACTTCACAGCATATTTGACAAATTTTTGTGCAACTATATCATTCCTTATCTTACTATGAGTTTAGTTGTTACCTATTCGTTATTAATATTCTTGTAAAAATCTCTTTAAAAATTACATTAAATGTTTCAGCATCCTTAGATTGATAGAAGCAAAGATTTATTTCCTTATTTAAATTGTTACTGTTTTTAAAAATTCCCATTGAATCAGAGTAAGAATAAAGATTTGTCTTAATGTTTCACTTAAAAAAATGGATTTTGTTTTTATATGTCCATAAAAGAAATTTTCGATGGCTTTTCCTGAACAACTTTGGCGACTCATTTATGTTGATTAAATATTTGTAAATAACCTGTGTCTTTTTGTTGCTTATTTGTAGCAAAAGGTAAGATAAATTTTTAAATGCACACTCAATACATTTTTATTTACATTCAAGAAAACAATGTTCTTATTCAAGGTATTCTTATTCACATTTATGTAATTTTTATTAACATTCAGGAAATTAATATTCTAAATTCTAGAGATTCTTGTCCAAATTCAGCCATTTGAATTCTCTTTTGATAACTTGATGCATTTCTAATTCACCATTTTTTGTTTCATATTCAACTAATCTTTTATATGCAAGTTGAAATAAGTATTAAAGGATTTCAGTAACTCAAATCTGGTCCGTAAATTATCGGTAACTACTGAAAACGTTAAGGTAGGGTATATGCCATTAAAAGCCAGAGCTCAAAAAAAATTTGTGGAGGAGAGTTTAGTCATTTAAAGTAGAATAGGAAAACGTGCAAGTAACCTAATCGACACTAAAGACTGAAGAGAATTATCATAACGTTGGACTCCTCCGCCTTTGAGAAGAGACTTTAAGAAACTAAGATGGCAACAAGGACGGCAATGAGAATGAAACAAATGTTTTAATTCTCTTATAGAATTCTGTAAGAAACTCTATTCGAAATATCCATTGGGAAAGTTTGTTAAGTAATTACCTCATAAGTAGGAATTTTACGTTCTTTAGACAACATAAAAATGTATGTTTTTAAGTCCTGTCCATAACAATAAGACATTGCGGACGTTACAAATTCATAAACCATACCAGAAAAACAAAGTCTAGTATTTTTGCTATCATATCATTTTGAATTATAAATATACCTATTTTTGTTCCTAGCGGAACATATATTTTCAATCCTTTTATAATTTATGTTAGTCGTATGACAAATAAAAATAAATTAGTAGATATATAAATAAACACGAATTGGGAAAATGAATAAAGAAATAAATGGTGACGTACGTATTTTTGGTCCAAATTTGTAAAGAAAATAAACGCGTGGAAATTTTCTTGAGGCTCCTCTGTAATATTTCATAGCACCATAACCATTATTATTAATGATTTGCTTTTGTTTTTCATTCAAAACCATATCTCCTTCAAAAAGATTTGGATCTATAAGAACAAAAAACATTTGTTAATTAAAAGTGTTATTGTTGATATTGTTCACTCCAATGTGCTTTAAAAACAACGTATCAGCACATTTGGAGCCATCGACTGACTGCAGACTGGCCTTTGCGCAAGCTAGAGCAATGATACACGTATCTCTGGCGGCAAGTCAACTTCCTAGTTCTCAAATATTTGTAAGTTTAGATATATGATGTGACAAAACCTGTAAGCCAGAGTATTTGTCTAGCTATGCTACCTAAATGTTGGTTTCATTTTCCAGCATTGGCCAGTAGTATATGCTAAGTCTTACTTGAGTTTCTCTCAGTGGTTTATGACATGCGAACTAGGATGATATAGTAAATAACAGACCAGGGTTTGTAAAACCATATCATTGATTCTTTCTGTCAATTTTCAACTCTCCAAGATTTTAAGTTCTTAAGTTTGTTCTAGTTTCTGACTTTATGCCTGTACATCCTAGTTTCATTCCCATGTCATTTTCTCTAGTTTTGAGGTTCCAACGCTAGTTCCACATTCCGAGTCTCTGTCTTTAGCAACTTATTTTAAGTATTTGTTTTTTGTTTTATCCTTATTTCCTGGTCGGTTTTTTTATTTGTAAATATACAATAAAATAATGAAATATAATAATGAAAATTTTTTAAAGTCTGCGGTGCATTTCACAGTACTCCTAAATAGTGCTCGTGGCGCACATATGCAGTCATAAAGTTAAATATGTTTGTACTACTTTGGTGACAATCCAGCTAATGCTAGACTCAACAGACTAGCTCAGAGTTAGGAGTAGAGGTTGATTTCGTGTCCCATAGCGTCTAGCTTGCGCAACACTAACTGTTGGGTCGCTTTCAACGCTGGATTCTCGCAATATAAGTAGTTCTTTGTTACTTCATCATAAAGTGCAGCCTCTACCACGCTGACTCTGGGACTTCCCTACGGGTTGAGGGGACGCATTCTCAGTTAGTGGCCTAGTGATAGCTCTCAAATAAACAGCTTAGTAAGTAAGTAGGAAAAAAAGGGAAAAAGGAAGCATTTTTCATAGAGTTTAGGTACTCTTTGTAAATCAATAATTCATAGTGTCAAGATGGGGAAAATGGTTCGGAGTACGTCTCGAACAATTTTCAATAAAAATTAAAAAATACTATAACTTTCTAAAAACACTATAACTTTGTTGCTAAAAACGTATGTGATACTACGGAGGAAGTGGTTGATTGGTAAAATAGAATGTTAGCTTTCTTACTAGACCTCTTGGTTTTGACATTACACGTTAAAATGTTATGATCCCGTGAGTGAATAAATTTATTTAGGCTAAAATTGATCACAAATTGTTGACCTCACCCGAATTGGTCGATGGAATTAACTGCTGCAAATTTAAATAGGTCACCATTCAGTCTCGCAAAGTTTCGCTTTTAACTCATATTTTTGTAGCTTGCCCAAAAACTCAAAAAGCACAAATATGGTTTCAAATATCCTGAATATTAGCTGCTTTAGGTAAGATCATAAAGAGAACTGCTGTTGCATGGACGGCCATGTTTGCCAAAAAGCGATGTTAATGGCTTATAGGTCTTCTGGTCTACATCGACCAAGGTTGTGACGTCATGGGCTGAACGTCGATGTGAGTAACCAAGGATGATATTTCGCTGTGAGACAGGCTATTAAGGTGAATAAGGTTAATACATTTTACCATTAAATAGAACCTAAGGAAGAATTTGTGACATAAAATACTACAGATGGATGCTGAAACATTATGCATAACATCAGAATAAAAAAGTGTATGGGCTTATAGGTCTTCCATGCATCTTACGTCAATTGATGTTATGAAAGAACAAAATCAGTCTCTATTAAGAAAATAGTTTCTACATTGAGCATAATTGGTTAGCGCCGCTAGCCAGCTGTTCGTGTTTTTCTTCGTTTTCTTTTTCATGCACTGTCCAAACCTACGCAAGTTTTTTCTGAAAGTTCATTGGTTATACAGCTAATTTCTGATATCTGATTAGCCTGTTAGGTCTAGTGGTGAACGCAGACTGAAGTTTACTTTGTTTTCTCATCTATGCGAAAACGTCTTTAAAAATGGCGCACAAGTTATGCTAAATATTTGTAATAATTGGATAGCGTTTGAAAGTGGCTTTTAGATAACGGATTATTCTTACAAAAACGTTAAGTATAAAAGAATCTCTGCCCTGGAAACTTGTAAACTTTTTTACTTTTAATTAATAACTGCTTGACATGTTATAAAATGTTTTTAAGCTTTTTGACATTGTAAAATTTTTAAATATATTTTTTATACACAAGGTTCTTAATGATAAACTCCCCCAAGTCATTCGCAACAGTTTGATTTTTAAACGCTCTGATTTGAATTGTAATACTCGCGGAAGGAACGTAGGTTCTTTAGTTCAATACCCGTTCAAGACTTTCTCATTTGGTAAATTCTCCATCCAATATCAGTCGATCTGCCTGCCAATAGAATCTCATTCAAAACCACCTTCAACTTGACGACTTATCTGTGCTTACATTTCCAAAATTAAAAGTCTTAACTAAATCGTATCTTATTTCTCAATATATTGACTAATTGACGAAAACTTATTACATATGTTATTATCATTTTTATCACTTTTGTTTTTGTTTTTTTAGGTGGCCACTCCCTTTGACTAGAATTTTCTATATGGAGTGGTCTCCTAGTTATTCTTTCTTTCATTGTTATTGTAAGAATGAGAGTTATGAACTAAGTAAATGATTACTCACTTACTTACTTACTTACTTATATGGCGAACGGAAGAAGCTACTTCCCCTCCTCACCACCAGAGCAGAAGAACTGTTACTGAAACTTGAAAGAGAAAAGGCTTTTGAAAAGGTAATTACTTTCATTTCATATAGTTTACTAAGTGGTTGTGAATTTTTATAGTACGTGGTTGTGCTTGGTATAACATGATTTATATATACAGCTTTCTGGATATGTATAGCACAACTTCCACTCTAAACCTGGGCTGGTAATTTTGGTTATTCATTATATATATTATGTTCTTTTGAATTTTTTTGAACTTGAATTTCATAGAGTTTGAATTTGTTCTATATTCTATACTTTTGGTAAAATATTTCTTGTAGCTGTTTGTCATTATTTGAAGCTAAGAATATAGAGTCTTTCAGTTGGCCTATGCAACATTGTATCTTTTGATTTTCTGACAATTTTCAAATGTTTTGATATGTTTTCAAGGTAAACGTATGCGTATATACTTGGATATTAGGTTCAACGAAAAGACGATTGTTTCTTCAATACTTAGAGTTTCATGCTTTAAGCAATTTTCAGTTATACTTGGATATATATTCTCTTTTCAAAAACCATTCAAATTTTTATCTTTTGTTATCTTTGATACTTCTTCACTTAAATATTTAGACCGTGTCCGACATGTACGATATGTACATGTTTTCATAATAAACATATACATATCTTCTTATACTAATACGCAATCTTGCTTTTTTCTTACCCAACTTTGAAAGAAAGAACTTTCAAAAAATTTTCTCGGGAAGTTCGTCAATGGATATTTGTTTATGTTTTTTCCGTATTAGTATAAGGCACTCCGGTTTAGTGCTTATAATTGTTTTATGATATGAAATACGTTAGGGAAGACATGATATAGCATCTCAGGCGGAGACTTCGAATTACAATCGAACGTAGCAGCTATTGACAACGAATGATAAATAGTCGTTTGAAGAAAAAAAAAAGCGTTTGTTTACATTTTTTAAGACAAAGTAATAATAAGAAACATGCATAAAAAAAACAAGTTTTTATTACGAAGAATAGTTTTTACACATTTACGACTTATGTTGAAGGTTGAAGACGTATCAAACGGCATTTTATCCTATCTTGGTTTGTTTTTTTAGATTTCCAAAGAAAAAAAAGAAAATTTAGTAAAAACTGTGTTGAGCATGGTTATTTTTAGTACAATGTTAGAAAGAAGAAAGTCAAGAAGGAATAAAAGATTAGAGATTTGATTAATCTGTTGGTTTCGGCCGTGAGTAAAATTAGTTAATACCAATGGCGTTTTTCTAATTGGAGATCTCTCTGTTCCTGGAATTTAGAAAGAAAGAACTTTGAAGAAACTTCAGCTTTGAAAAAAGAAACATTATTTGGAGGTATGATTCTTTTTAGGATTTAGTTAATACCTTATATCGTATATATGTAAATCTGTATACACTCCAAAAGTTAATTTTGCGTGGGTAGTTTAGTGTGTGAGTGAGATATTTCACAATTTGTGAATAATTTTTCTGAGATTTAGCATTGATAATTATGAATATGTTTACCACAAAAACTGAAAGAATTTTTGGTTGACAATAAAGTTAGAAAGTGGAAAGAATTAAGAATTGGTTAGGATTCAGAAGTCGAAAAAATACAGCCTTTTATTTAAATATTCTTATTTTCTTAATTTTTTTTATTAGGAAGTTGTTTGAGGGACTTGGAATTATGACGTCATTATCATGACGTTAAAATATATTGCCGACTACAGCGGTCACAATTGAATTTGTGTGCAATTTTTCGCTGGGCTTAATATATATGACATTAAACGCATAATTATTGCGTTAACTGTTGTCGTTTGGGGCCCATATTGGCTTTGAGTTATGGCTCAAATTGATTTCTTCAGTAAAACTTTACATTAAATATGATTCGACGTAAACATGTTATAACATTTTTAACAAACAAACTTCTTCCGTGTTCTGTGAATTCTATTTTTGGCGACAAAGATAGGAGAAATCAATAGTTTCACCTCAATACACGGCGTTATCAATGCTTAGTATGGCGGGTAAAAAATTCATGAATCGATGAAAGATTTTAGGGCGGCGTTTTGGACTGCGTTTTTGCCTTTCATAGAGTTATTATCAAATGGTTAGTATAGTGTGTAAAAACATTTTATTAGGAAAGATGTAAAAAAATTTTACACGGTATACTAGTACTATATATTTCATTATATGTTTTCAAAACAATTCAAAATTTATTTTTGGACATTTTGGATCTTGATATCCATTTTTACAATTAAAATTACAAATAAAAAATTAATTTTATGCGGAATTTTTAATTTTAAGCGGTAGTTGGTCTATCGGCGACTTGAAACTGTATTATTTCTTATGTTATCCTTAATCATGGACTGCGTTTGTTCGCATTTCATTATTTCATCAGAAAGAACCTTGGCTTTCGCTTAATGAGAATTTTCAGCATTCTCAGCTGTTTTGCAGAAATCCTTCTGCCTGTAAGGGCATCTTGTTAAAACTTATTTCTATTCCAAATATCTATGTTTAGTGGATCTGTTTAGCAGTGAATCTAGGTTTAGGCGAAAAAAGTGGAAGAGTACAATGTCATGAATTTATGTTAAAATCTAAGTGTTGATTATGTTATTTCCATGTTCTTCTTTTATATTCTTAATGACTTTACTCTCCTCCATAATGAGGAAAATTTTCAATATTAAACCTCCCTAAACGCTTTATAACAGCTTTATAACACATTTATACGATACGACAAACTCAAGTCTTTTTATACGATGTGACAAACTCAAGTCTTTTTTAGATTTTAGCAGTATAAAAAGACTAACAATGAATAAACAAAACGTGCATAGCATTGCCCGTATTTAAAAAAAAAATACTACATGAATAACCTAAGTGTTACTACACGGTTATCTCGTGTTTTTATAAATTCATTCGTTAGGTACATTTTTGGGATCCATAGCATCTAGTTCTCTTTGACAATATCTGATATTTACAAATGGTTCAATCTATTATCAGTTATAAAGTTTGAAATAACAACAAGTCATTGGTGGTGTTTTAAGAAGAAGCGTTTTTAAATTTTTGAGAGGAAGCCTGGGCTCTAGTTCCGTTTTATCATACTATCCAAACCTAGCGTGATACTCGACGGTCCGATTGTTAAATATAGCACCACATTGAAGAAATTTCTGTGAAATAAAATGACATTTTAAAATGTATAATTTAATTCAACAATTTTTTTATTTATAACTCAATTTTGAATCCAAATTGAAGAAAAATAATTATACCACTGTGTCGGGCTAGGGATGGGCTTTCTCACATGCAAAAATGGATATTTCATGGTCTTTCTGTAAAAGCTCAAGCTTTTTAACCGCAAATGAATTCGCGAAATTAAGCAAAAAATGAAAAGTACTCGACTGTACCTTTAATTTGATACCTCATTGCTAAAATCCGATTGGTAGATCAGAAATGACATTCATTCATTTATGCAATAAGTGCATATATTATTGATACAGACTTTACCGAACATGTATTGATAATCTTATTTGTTCATATTCTGTTAGTTATCAATATGTAATGTAAGCAGTTATCATCAGGAAACAAACAATACAATGTGAACTGCTTGATGTAAATCGACCCTTATTTGTGTCATGTTAAGCAACGTGACACAAATACAAAAAGCCTTGTGCCTGTTAAGACTCTAGTTCATTATCTGTACATACCAGTAAGAATTTACCCTTTACTGAATACTAGACACATCCATTTATAAAGATAGTCATCCAAATGTTGAAACAAAAAGGATTTTTTTTTATTCTAAGAAATTATGCACAACTGATTTGTGTTCTTCCGTAACACGATGCACTCTCTTCCGAGACTTCCGAGATTATTTTTGTGCATAGATTCTATTGATTCAGTCAGTTAACCTAGTGTATTGATAATGTTATTGTTTGGAAGCCAATGGAGAAATGAGGGTTTTGCATGTAAGTCCTTCAAAAGAGTATGGGGCAACATAACTTCCATAAAGTTACATAAGTTATTGAAACCAAAAGTATTTGCGTTAAAGACTGTATTTTAAATGCAACAAACACGTACTGTCTAGACTAACTTTTGGATTAGAAGATTGGTTAAGGACTTTGTCTTAAATGTGGTAAGGCAATTAACAAGTAAATATCAAATGAAAAGGGCTTTTGGCATACGTATACAAAAGCTATGTACAGAAACATTTAAACTTTTTAACTTCTCTGCCAATTTTCAAAGACCATCATCTTAAGGAACATAACTATGGCTTTATAAGTGTTTTGATTGTAAAGATACAAAGACCAACCATAGTAACACAAGACGTTTCATAGATGCCTAAGAACTACGCCGAGGCTTGTTTGTTATCGAGAGATAGATTTTCAACATTTTCAAAATTGTCAGCAATCTGATAAAAGTCAAAGATAATGAAATATTTATTTTTACATTGTTTCCAAATGTGTCGTTGTTACATATTCATATTTACCATAGGGCGTGGGAAAGCCCTCTCTACATTTTCTTCAAATTTTATATCTTTCAACTTTTGTAACAGTCTTTGGTGTCAAAAGATAGATTTTAATGTAAAATCAAATAAAACATTTCCAAAAAATCTAAAGGATGTCTACAAAATCTGGTATTTGTTGTAGTATAGAAGCGTAGAAGAAATAAAGAAGCTTATATTTATTATTGAAAGCATCGCCAGATCAAATAGAAAATTCCCCAAATCTTGATAAGTAACGTCTTATGGCCTAGTTATAAAGTTCCTTTTCTTTTCTGATTTTATTAATTCCATAACTTTAACAACCATTACAAGAATGGTCATTCGGGAGTCGAACGAAACCAATCTCTATGATTGTCCATCTAAGATGTATGCCGATTCGTAAACATTTTAAATGACATTTTGTTTTGAAACCACACTGATTTGCACAAATGAGACGTTATAGGTCGTTCCTAAAAGCAAAATATGCATCGCTAAACTTCATTCCGTTGTCTATGCAGAAACCAACCAGAAAATACATATAACCAAACAAAGAAACAACTAGTAACTAATAGATTTATGGAAGCTAAAAAAATAAGGACAGAAATTTATCTTTATTGTTTTTAAATTGTCCATATTAGTTGCTAAAATTAATATTGCCATTAGAATCAAAGGAAAGCTTTACTAGGTCAGACAGGGTTTTAATAGAAATTGGAGGAAAGCACGAAGTTTACAATCATAAAAATAATTTGGCACTATATCAAATGAAATAGCATCAGATCGAAAAGAATTTTAAAACTAACTATTTTTGGACAGTAATAAGAAAATGTTGTTGTGAGAAGGAATAGGAACCTCGAAACACTTTTGTAGCTAAGTCTAAAGATAATATAAATATAATAGAATAAATATAAAAGATAATATATGAAAAACTTTAAGTAGTTGGTTATTATTAAAAAATTGTTTTTCTAAACTTCCGACATTGGATTTTGAGAAAAGTTTGTTTAAAAATTATCCCCGAATTTCCGAATGTTTGAAAGCACGTTCACACCTTTTGAAACAAAAAAATCTGATTCAGTGCAACAGTTTGCACCTAAAGACGCCCCCGTGCCATCTCGCCAAATAGGCAAAGGACGCCGATCAAGAGAATTTATATAAAGTTGGTATATTAACCAACATACGCCACATACTGTATTTCCACTAATAAACACCCTGCGAAAAGTTGCGAAAAGTTTGTAGAATTTCACTGACCAAATGTTTCTTATGTTCCAATCCTCGAATGTTAACCCTAACCCTAACATGGAGAATAATAAACTTCCTAAGTTTTGAGTTATTATTTTACTTCCCTCTGGACCTCAATTTATACATAATCACAAAGGAAATATAAGGAACAGAGATAATCTTTTCTTCGTTATGAATTTGCACCCATTTATTCGGGTTACTATCGGGTTACTATCGGGTTACTATCGGGTTACTATCGTCCCAGAAATTCTTTAAGGTGAAGCACGTTATGTGTAAAATTTTGTTTTGTTGTTCTTATTTTTTTATTCAACCCTTTAACAAACGAAGGTAGCAAGATCATTATTATATTGTTTTGATAGTGTTTGATTGATATCTTTTTGTTTTAGATTATTAGAAAATTGAATAGTATACATGAATAGAAGAAGAGACAGAGACAGGTAGCCCTTCTACGTTTTAGGGGGAGGGTTTTTATTCTATGAACCATTTAATAGAAGGGGCGTTCACTTGATATAATACAGAATTTCTTTTTTCATTTTTGTCAATGTTTTCAAAAAACGATTTCCTAACTTTTTGGAAAGTTCAAAAAGAAGGAAAGGCAGAATATGATAGCAGTATACAGGACACCAGTCTAAGATATTATATCATACAAATTATATCCAAATTGGATTTCCTAACTTTCGCAAGTTTCCTTTTTGTGGGGAAAAAATTCATCTGGTGCTGTAAGTACATTTAGAGATAATGATTTTATTTGATTACATCATACTAAAAGGTTCATGGTGTTGAACTCGATTATACAGTTTTTTATTAATTCCGATTTTGTTACTTGCAGGTTCCATTTCGTAACTAGTTATATAAAGATACATAAAATATAATTCTCAAAAAGCATGCAGAAACATTACCAAGAAAATGTGTAAGGAAATTATATTTGGGAAACCCTTGATCTCATTAATTTCGCATTCTTTTTTATAGGTATTTTTAACATTTTTTCCTCCCCTTCTTTATTTTCGTATATTTTCCTGTGTAATTTAGCAATACTTAAATGATTTTCGCCAGGTAACATATTTTCGTATTACTTTTTCCGACTATAGTTTGGATATTTTAACATGAAATATGTGCTTGCGTATAATTTATTCAAACAAGTAAAAAGAACTGTGGAGTAAATGATCTTCACAAGTCTTTAAAGAGGTCTTTTAAAAATAAGTTCTGCGAATATACGTTGGGCTAATCACCCGATAAAAACATCGAAAGGTAATCTATTTTAGGATGGAATTGGGAAATGGCTAAATGCCCTTAGAGGCAGAGGGATTTCTACATGTTAGAAGATATTAAAAGATATTGAAAGATATTAAAAACTCTTAATTTTTGTGCTACTTTTTTAAATTACCGGATAAAAAAATACTTTATTATCTCTGTAATTTATAGTCATTTCATTTCCGGTGTGTATGTTTTCGAATTTTGTGCGTACGCATTTGAGACTTTAAGCTATTTCAAGTATCAGCCATTTTTTAAAATGGCGAGAAAGTTTTGCTAACGTGTTGCGTGGAAAACTTTATAGAAGATGAAAACAGAAATTGGAGGGTAAAAGAAGATGATATCTGTCTTAATAATGGAACTTAAGTTTTAAAAAAGAAGTTGTTTGGAATTTTTATGCATAATGAAAGTTATTTGAGTGTTCTTAAACAGTTCTGCTCTGGTGTTCTACTCAACAGCAGCCTCTTTCAGCAGGATATTTGATTTTTATAAACTAACGCTTATGGGTTAAATTAATATTTCCAAAAAGTTTATTGCAGATCTTTGGATTTCTTGTTCTTTTTACTATCCAAACCCCAAGAATTTTGGCATGTTTTGTGTGTTCCGTTGCACAAATCAATCTGTTAACTAGAGTTCAAACATTTAGAAAAATGTTTCTGTTTTGAATGAACAATTCTCTTCATTAACATAAAAAGTCACAAGAAAGAAAAATATGTCAAACAGATAAATCTTTAGTTTTCTGAAGTTCGCCAAACTTTTATCTGTAACAAGAAATATGTTGGTATTATTTTTGTTTTTTAGTTTCATTTTCTGCACTAAAGAGTTAAGTTGAGAAGTTTCTTACAGTCGAATACATACGCCCATTGGTTGGTCTTGCTTATTCCTACTCTCCCTCAGCCTCCATTTTGCTTATAGGAGGCTTAAATTTTTAAATTTGTTAAAATTTCGATTTCATAGTAACTGAATCTTTAGTGGCAATTGCAATAGAAGGTCGAAAGAACATCTTTATTACTCCTATCAACAACTGCTTAAATCCCTAACATGTAGTGTTTTCTCCAAAATCGACCTTTTAAACAGAATTTCCAAAAGCAAGTTAAGGGAAACAAAAAATTCGCTTACTCTCCATTTCTTTGATCCATTGGCAAAATGAATTGTGATAGAACATCCAAAGCAAAAGTAGCCTCATGGTTTCTGTCTTAATACAACTGGCGTTCTTTCTGATTAATTGTCAGAATTTAATGGAAGGCGTTCTGTAAAAAAACTTTCTACCTTAATTCTTCCGGGGGTGAATATCAATTAAATTAACAATCGAAAAAACATGGTCTAGTTGCCAACATTGTGGTTTTAATGACGCTTTTTCTTTCCTCTGGATCAATAACTGAACCTCCTAAGTAGTTGATAATATAAACATTTGCCAAAACAATTTGGCAATAAAACCTTGGTAATGGTCAGCCATGATTGCAACTGACGTTTTTCGGGGGGAAATGAGAAACTGCACGATGAAGTTGTTTTTGTACGCTTAGTATTTTGTATTTATTCGGAAAAAACCGAACCTACTTGGTAAATTTATACCAATAACTTAGTCTTATAATGGCCCTGTGTGTACATTACTCCAGAACAGGATTCAGAAAGTCTCTTAATGAGTAAAAGAAAAGATGTAAAATATTACACTGAGTTGGGAACCAAGTAATTTGAACTTTACGAGCGTTTCGAAAATCTTTTATCTTTATTTTGTTAAGTTTATATGGTCGAGTGAAAGCGTTCAAAACGTACATTATAAGAAAGTAAAATATTGTTAGTGCTCACTAAAATGTCCCCAATCTACTTCATACTGATATCATTACTTATATTAACCAAAATTCTCATTATCATCAAAAGTTGGAATATTGGCTCCGTTAAGGAGTCATTTTCTGTGGCAATCGATTCTTACTTTAAGTGGTTCAGACAATATCACCTTGTTGCCAATCCAGATAAGTTGGTTCTACAATTCTGGCCAAATTTAATTGGAATGTTCCTCTCTTTTGAAGAAACACTCTGTCCCTTCCCCCTTTTGACAATGTTGACATCGTTGAGTGCTGTCAACTCCCTTCAGAACTCAACATTGTCAAAATGTTGTCGAAATGTTGACATGGAACATTGTGGAGGGAGAATGGACATATTTTCTTTGAGAAGAATGGACATATTTTCATTGAGAAGAATGGACATTTTTGTTGAAATTCCAATAGTTTTGGTCAGGATTGTAGGTAGGGATACAGTCCAAGTTTCTATCTGTATAAATGGAATCATCATTACCTCCCAACCATGTGTACAATTGCTGGCAGTGGTGATTGACAACAAAAAATTCGACAAGCATACCGTAAATTTCTCTGAAAATGCAAATTTAAAAACGAATTACTTATTTTGTATTAGGGATTTCATAGAACGTAAGCAAGCTGTGTTGTTGAACATGCGTTCTGTGAAATTTGTACTACTGCCCCATAATATGGATGGTCCACAAGCGTTGTTTGCTTGAAATTTATGGCAGATTTGGTCTGCCTCTTAAGGATATGTTTTTCCGCCATAACTTAAGGACTATTCATACGAGACATCTACATTTATTGTTCAATGAGGTCTACAAATCGGCCCATGGTCTGCATCTTGGGTTTATGCATAAGATCTTTGCTGTCAAGGATCTTGCACATAACCTCAGGAATTATTACTATTATTATTAACAAATATTTATGCAGGATGGTTCCTCAGTTATATGATATATAATATATGTGCAATATTTACACTTACACGTTATTAAAGATGTCCTGCAAATAAAATAAATACAAGTATAAGGAAAGATAATAAGGAATGTAAACATTTATTTTCATTTATTTTAATTCTAAGATTAAAAGCCAAGTGCGAATAAAAGTTGGGGAAACGGGTGGCATAGAGAGAGGGTTAGGAACATAAGCAAAAAACCGAAAAGTGTAGATTACACTAAGTTACTGTGATAAGCATAGGAGCATGGGGAAAGAATTCTGGAATATGGAAACGTATACTTCGTTTATAGACTTAAATTTAAGACTTAGATTCAAATTTCAAATAAACCTTCCCCCTTCTAATTACATTAGGCATGTCATTGTTTGCAATGGCATCTTGGAAATCAAAGCTTTTTCGAGGAACTTCAAGTTTTACTTTAGCTGTTTCTAGTGGTAATTGTTTAATTATGCAACTAAAAGTAATCTTCTAAATTCTCACAAACGTCGTTGTTTATACATCGGTGTACGAAGATGACAATACGTTTTTTCTTGATCAAGTTGGAAGAGGTGACGATCGATGATTGACCTATTTATTCTTTGAGCTCGACTTTCAACTGAAGCTATTCTGCTCTCCAAGGTGAATGGTATCGTGCCATAGGTTGTTTATGGGCGATTTGTGAGTATGGCCAGGATCAATGCGTTGTAAATCTGTTTAGATGTTTTCGAGTCGAGTAAGTGTCTAATAGACTTCAGAAGACTGATTCTTGAAGTAGCTTTCTACGCTGTTAGGTACAAACTCTGGTCAATCCTGAGAATCATCGCTGTGGAATTCCTTGTCACATGTAGCTAAGTGTGCAAACTCTATCCTGGACTTCAAACAGCTCCTTCTTAGGACAAAGCTTGTCTGTACATGAAAGCTGCAAGTGAAGAAAAATACGTTATTTTATATTCAGTTGCTTTTAATTAAAGTCTCAAAAGTTGGTGCACTTGGCATATTTTTAAAATTTCTCAGCGCTGATTTTTGATGAATTTCAACAAATTTACCGTTATTCGAAATATATTTCTGAGTGGAATAATATGCTTTCAAAAATTTTAAGAAAACATGTAACATGGAAGAAGAAGAAGAAAAAAAAGAGCTTTTTTTTACATAACCTACCATATAACCATTTTTGGTATACTAAAACTTCCATTTCCTAATTATAAATATATAAAAATACTAGTGTAGCGTGTAAAAACATTTTACAGTTTTTCTCCATAAATTGTTTTGACACGCAATATTGCCATGATAAATCTGTGTATATACAAAAATTGTTGTGTTTCTCCATGTTGAAATTATATCATATTTAACACAAATATTTTGGATCGATCATTCAAAGAATGCTATTATCCCTATTTTTTAGTGCTATTTGGCCTATTTAGAGATTTCTAAAGTTGTACAGTTAATCTAAAAGCTAAAATTCCAATGTTCAGAGATTTAGAAAAGAGACAATACAACGTATACTCCTACCTAACCAATGTATACTCCTACCTTACCACAGTTAAACTTCTGACATATAAGAAAATACTTTCAAATTTTCAAATCTTTATTCTGCTATGAATTGTGGAAATGTCAAAACCCAAAACTCCACTTGTGCATCATGATACAAAAGCCATGTAAATATGTATATAATCATGATTAACACATTCTTTCTTGTATAACATTCATCTATACTATTCAATTTTCTAATCTAAAACAAAAAGATATCAATCAAACACTATCAAAACAATATAATAATGATCTTGATACCTTTGTTTCCCTAAAGGCGAACCTTAATAATACCAAATAAACTGCTAGCTACACATTTCGGCATAGTAGTCAAAACTAACTGATACAAAAAAGCTACATTCAAACACATTAAAAAATACACATCGGTAGAAAATGATGAACTGATAATACGAACACATATCAGGTCTACATCGATTATCTCTCGGATAGAATATTTATTGACACCAATCAATGTTGTTATTCTTTATTACTAAACTTAAAGCGTTGGATAAAAAAATAAAAACAAAAACAAATACTTTTACACACATCGTCTTCATTTTTCGTTTAAAGAAATGAACGTTTAAAAAATTTGATGAACTTTCGAACGCAAAAAACATTGCATTGCCTTCTCCTCCGTGCGGCTTTATGATGTCTTCCTTAAGGTACAAAAACTCCACGAAGTAATAAAACCCCGTAAAATGGAGCTAGAGATTCTCCTAATGGGAGATTCTCCCTATACTAATACGGAAAAAATAAACATCCATTGACGAACTTCCCGAGATATTTTTCCTAAAGTTCTTTCTTTCAAAGTTAGGTGAGAAAAAAGCAAGATTTAGTATTAGTATAAGAAGATTTCCAATTTTTCCGGAGTTTGTAAGCAATCAGAGTTCAAAAAGACCAATGTAAAATTGACTCAAAAAAGTGATGAGTGTGGCCACTTTAGTAAAAGAGTCTTTATGCTACTTTTACAATGAAAGTGTATTAACCAATAGGGAAATGTAAGATTTCATGTCGGTTATCCTGTAAACGCACTTAAAAAAGCTTGTTTGTAGAAATCATTCACTATGCGTCATTTGTACAAAACTTCTTTTCATTTTCGGAAACATTTAAAGAAAATTAATTTCAAAATTAAAAGCACAAAAGAAGTCCCGTTTTTTTCAAAACATTACTGATTTTAGTCGATTTCGCATGGGCCTGTTTCAGCCCTTATAACTTTAAAACTCCAAAAAGGATTGTAAACATTCTTATATATTCGTAATCTGAAAAGATAAAAGTTTTAGCATACCGAAAATGAGCTATGTAGGTTGCGTAGAAAAAAAATATTTTTCTTCTTCATTTTTCTTCTTCTATTTACATTTGTTTTTAAATTAGGAAAAAATATTATATCTTTCAAACAAGGGTAAATTTGTTGAAATTTATCAAGACATGCCAGGCACACAAACCTTTGAGAGAGACTTTAGTTTCTTCGCTGTAAACTATTCCTGTAACCAACGTTAAATATATTACTTACTTAAATACTTAAATAAATGGGATATTATATTAAGTTATATTTATTGAAGAATTTCTTTGAATATATGGTTCTTCCGATTATAAATTTTCAAGAGATTTCACAGTTTTCAACCAAAGAAAAAATAACAACTTTCAAATTTATTTTTTATTGATCTTATACAAAAGGAAAATATCTAAATATTTATAAAAAAAATAATTTGAAAAATGTAAAATCTTTCCCGAACGCCCAACTATGTATCAAATGATAAAGACAACAAAATCTCATGAAATATTATGGATCACATAGGTTAAAACAACAACCAGAGCTGTTCAATAAAAAAACATTTTAAGGCAACTACAACAACAACAACAACAACAACAACAACATACACCTATGAGGTTTTATTATTTTTTATTTCACAATTACCACAACTTGATAGAAAAAAATGTGCTGATCCCATCATTTAAGCCGGTGACAGTTTTGATGATAACTGGACTAAGGTGAAAACTAGGGGCAATAGAACAATAAAAGTTATAACTGATTTATAATTGCTTAATATTGAAATAATTCTTATAAAAACATTGAAAATACAATTTTGTATAATAACAACATTTAACTGTTAAAATCCATTAACAATACATTTTACTAAAACAAAAGTCAGAATTTTTCACCGAACGAGAAAACACCTTGGCATATTTTTCAAAATATTTATAATATTCTTTGACAAAGTGAATCCAAATAAAAGTTAGGAATAGTCACAGAGTTTGAAGGTCTAACTATAAATACTTATGAAAAAAAACAAAAACCGGGGGGAGGGGGAAGAGGTAATCAGCCCCCCAGTATGAATAGGGTTAATGTCATAAGCTTCTGAATAATTATGATATCCCACTGTACTGACAAAAGGTCAACTTTATCTATTGCCAGTGTCATCCTCTTTGCCAATGACACTTATCTTTTTAATCAGTTCTATAGAGTCACTCAGTTCTATAGATTCACTAATAGCAAGAAACATCTAACTTTTAAAAACTCTTTACAAAGCCTTTTAATGAAAGTTTCGTCACACTAAGAAAAATTGGTTGTCACGACAACACTCTGCCATATTTTCTCCAATTTTCTTCCCAAAAATAAAGATATATTTCAACTTTATCAAAGTGCCACTTAATCACAACACTAGAAGAAAGGCAGCTAATTTCCCTATGCAATCTAACGTCAATAGTAATAACTATACGGATTCCACTCAGTAACGACGTAAATACTCTACACAACATCATCCAAGTACTAACTAATCATTTAATGTCAGTTCTCTAAAACGGCTAGTTATGATATATATATATATATATTTGATTTGTATGTAGTATTTATGTGTTTTTGTTCTTAATTGCTCTTGTGGGTGGGGGTAATAAGCGTTTTTATTATATGTAATTTATTCCAACAACTTTAATGTACATTTTTCTTATTTTCGTTAAAATTCCCACCGCTGCTATCACCTTTTTAAATCTGTAAATCACTCTAAATATTTTAACTATTGCATTTATTGTATACCGTATTTCCTCTAATAAACGCCGCGGCGTTTATTACAAATTGCAGAGTTTGGATGCGGCGTTTGATAGAGGGCGGCGTTTATCAGAGGGCGGCGTTTATTACAAAATGAAAAATCAAATAAAACAGACTTTAAACAACAATGTTTTCTCTTCCTAAAAAACTGTCTAAGCTAATAGCATTTTACATTGAAATTGACGGTAATCACGTGCACGCAATCGTAAATGGTAAAAAAGAAGTACGAGAAAAACAATATTCGTTTTTATCTTTAGTTGTGGAAGAATTTGTTGATAGAAAACAAGTCCAACTCGTGTAAACTATTTTTTGTTGCTTGTTTAGTCTGTTTTCTAATAAACGCCGCTTTTCAAGATGCAGCGTTTATTAGAAGGCGGCGTTTATTAGAGGGCGGCGTTTATTACAAATGCTTGGCTATAAGTGCGGCGTTTAATAGAGGGAGGCGTTTATCAGAGGGCGGCGTTTATTAGAGGAAATACGGTATATACTTTTAACCTTTTCTCTTTTATCCTTTTATAAATACGCATTTTAATAGGTCACGCATTTCACGCATTTTTATTATTAACAACTAATTTTCCTCTAGTTATCTGTCTTTATTTTGATAACACCCTTGTTAATTAATTTGTTTTCAAAACGTTTTTGTTTTACACTATAAAAGGGATGTGTTTATATAGCTTCAGCACACTTGACAAAGATTTTTAATAAATGGAAATATTGTGAAATAAACTTGTTTTTTTTCGATTTTATATATATATATATACTCCATATCAACCGGATTGATTTAATTTATTTTTCATATATAAATTTATGAAGGTTATTTTTATTTGTATTTGTTCTATTTAGTTTGTTTGTTAACTACATTTATTTTAAAATGTGTTTTTAATTTGATATGAGTGTAACAGCTTTTATCCTTGGTGGTCTGTTCAGCTTTGCTATTGAGGTGGTCTCCAGCCTTATTTTGATGCAACTTATAAGTTGCATGTTATACCAAAAAGCACATTAGATATATAAAATCCACAAAATTCATTAGATTTTCAAGACCTGTTTTCTTAAATCTATATTTAGTTGTCTGTCTATTTTTAGACAGATTTTCAAAAGTCAAAAATTTCTATTTAGGTCATTCATTTACCTATTTGACTACCCATCAACTTGTGAAAATAGCGATTTCGAAATATTTAGAGTGGTATTGTGCAAAGATGACAAACATTGACACCAAATTGACACCAAATTGTCCTAAATAAAACTCTTGAACTGGATTATAGCATAGAAAAACTGCAAAGAACACTAAATAAAAGCTTGAACTGAGGATTTTTCTATTAAAAAACTGCTTTCGGAGAAAAACTACTTTCGGAGAGCTTCACTTCATTCCGCTAGAATGAAAGTTGGTAAACTTTTACATAAAGTTAACCTAAAAATTTTTGTTCATAAAAGTTTTTGTTCTCATAGTGAGTTTATAGTACTTGTCAAGTAGGGTATTAGGATTTTATCTTGGAAGCTTTCATTTTGCATGAATTGCTTTGGCTAAATTATGAAATATGATTGACAAATTTGAAACCAGCACTATTGAATTGTTCTACATTTTCACGAAAATTGAAGGACTTTCGAAATTTGATCCAAATTTTGTACAAATCGGCCTTTGTTTGGCCACAATATGAAAAATGATTCACAAACTCGAACCCAGCACTATTGAATTGTTCTACATTTGCATTTTATTCATGGTAATGAATGCAGACATGGTAGTAATCATATACTAGAACAAGAAGAAGAACAAGATGCACTGACGGTCAGAAGGATTTCCGCAAAACAGCTGGAAATGCTGAAAATTGTCATTAAGGGAAAGCCAAAGCTCTTTATGATGAAATGATGAAGTGCAACCACAGTCCAAGAGTCTAGCATCAGAAAATACGGCTTCATGTCGCTAGACCGACTACCGCTTAAAATTACAAATTCAGCTGAAAATTAAAATATTTTTGTAACTTTTTTGTAAAAGGGGATGTCCAGAAATGTAAAAAATGTCAAAGAATAAAATTTGAATGGTTTTCGAAAAAAACATGCAAACCTTGGAAACACATTAGAAATATTTGTCAGAAATCTCAGATCATAATCAAATTAAAAATTGAACTTGAAAAATATGAAATAATAAAGAAACCCTAACATTAAAACATAAACTTATTTTCCTATCTAAGTAAAACTCTCTGCAAACATCAGTTTTACTCTAGTTAACTGGTCCCGTAAAGTTAAGTTACGGACGTTTAAAGGGTTTTGTTTGAAGGAACGGTGAATTTGGAGAAAAAAATGTTTTTTAAAACCTTCTACATGAATCAGACTAAAGTAACAAAAATTCATATAGGATTCAACACAAGGAGTGCTTTCTTTTTGCTTGCAAGAAGACTTTTTATGAATATTATATAAAATGCTTTAAAAAAGTTTTGGCTTAATTTTTGTCATAAAAATATATGAAAGGAGTTATTACAGGAAATAAAGGAATTATACCTGTTATTACTGACCGATACTGCCTGCTAAAAATGGGAGCTTCAAATGTAAACAAAACAATAATAAACTTTCCAAGAAATGTAATGTTCAAACTTCAAATTAAGAAAACATAATTATTTTAATCATTCTCCTAAACATGATTGACCATCTTCTATACTTATAAAATCAAATTACTGAAAACTTCGATAGTTTAATGAATCGAATGTCGAATTCTTTACGCCTTATTTACAGAGGCGTAGCCAGAGCTCAGTCAAAATTTTTTGAGGAGAGTTAAGTCATTTAAAGTAGAAAAGGAAAACGTGCAAGTAACATAATCGACACTTAACACTGAGAAGAATTATCATAACGTTGGACTCCTTCACATTGTTTTTGACTGACCTTGAATACGCCTATATTATTTCAACTCCCCAGAAGAAGGTGATTTAACCTCTATGATCGACCTTGGGCATTTGTTCTCAGCGCAGATGACAAAACAATCAGTAAACAATCAGTATCCAGTTAGTACTAAGCTCTGGCTATAGCTTTCCTAAAAACAAACATTTTAATGAAAAAAAATGAATAAGGTAGTTTCATCTAAGTTCGACATGCTTCTATATCCGACACACGTTAATATTGAAACGATTAATCAACGAAACAAAATGAGCTTACAGTAAGTACTTTTCACCCAATAGTTTAAATTTGAAATATCGCTTAATAATTGGGGGTAAATTCAAGATGAGTCTGAAACCTCTTTAAACAAATCCAAACACAAAAAACACGAACAAAATGAAGTTGTTGATATTCACGAGTGCTGTTATTGCCACATCTACTTCAAATCATGACTTTTAAATCCCCGTTTTGAAAGCAGATTTCAATATATGGGAGGTTTTCCTTTCCCCGGTGCGATATTTTGTTTTCGACATGCTTAATAACCAGCTGATTAGCAGAGTTTGTTTGCATCGTGGTGTAATAATTATGAAAATGTTACGAGTATCTTCAAGGGTAATTAGCGGTAAAGAAAAGAAACATCACCTCTAGTGCTTCCTTTGGGATTATTACGGCACGCGGTTTTTACGATATCTCATTTGTTATTCCACTGTTCCGTGTTTTATCTCTAAATTATTTTGAAAATTGTTTTATCGAATAAAGAATATATGGTTGAACACGGACATATCCTCCCGTTCCTTTTCTCCTCCGTTTATCTATCTTCAAAGTAAAGAAATACCTTTATCTTTTTATTACTAATGTTGTTTGGATATCGTATTTCATATCTTACATCCTTTTGGACGTAAATTAGGTTTCCTTTTTCATTTATTGGATTGTAAAGTTGTTTTGTCGAACTTAGATGAAACTGCCTTAATATAATTCTAAAGAAATTTCTTTAATTCATCAAACATGGAATACAAAGATGAGTGAACAATTTAAACGGGTACATTACTAAAGCAGTGTATTTGTAAAAATTGCTATGGTTGTTAGGATAAAGTCAAAAGAGCTGACTTAACACATTTATATTCACGGAATATATTCTTGTATGGTTGTTGTGACCTTTATGAGAATTATTTTTTATGAGCTAAATTTACACTACCCTATTCTGACTCTAATTAATCTAGTAACTGAATCCTAAATTTTTATAAGAAACTAATTTGCAGTTGTTACTTTGTAATGCATACTACCAATAATAACTTTATGCTTTTACTGTATTAGCTTTCCCAAATTTCAATTTAAATGCATATTAACGTGGCAAAACTTGAAAATACGGCCGCAATACGGTGTTTGATCAGAAATTCGGAAAGATCCTGTAGTACCGTCACAGGGTGATAAAATTGAGTTCACTTAATTGGAGAGGCAAGTATACATGAAAGATTAGAGTGGAATTATTTTTTCAACTTAATCGAACAAGAATTAAATAAAATTGATTTCTTTTTTCAGTGTGATGGCACGTTTTCTACGCTGCACGCAAAAGTTAGGGTTGTGTATTTCAAACAATAAACCTGATAAAGCCAGCAACTTCCAAGATGACTATATGGGTCCTAAAACGTTTCCATGTCAGTTGAGGAAAACTTTCTTTTAAAACCTTTCACCACCATAATGTTATTTGATTTTTGTTCATTTCAATTCAAAAGAGTGTTGTAAAGTACCAGAATAAATGATAAACATACATGACAGCAAATCAGCCGATAATTAGTCAGCATATTTAGCATGCCGAGTATTAAAACCGTCCTTGTTTGTTTTTATTTATTTTGGCGAACGGTTTGGACCTTCTCCATAATACCAATTATCTCCCTAATTGTTCAGTAGTTTCATTTCCGGTGTATGTTTTCGTTTGCTATACGTTGTTATCTATAATTTTGTGTGTACGCGTTTTAGCAATGCCCTCCTTAAACTTAACCAGCATGTGTCAAGCACTTTTAAAAAATGCCGTTGAAGTTTCGTTCACATGTGGAAAACAAAACACTTTTGTAGAATTTAAAAATATGAAATAAAATGGTAAATCAGAAGAGATTTGTCTTAAGAATTGAAATTAAGTTTAATAGGGTTTCTTAGAAAATTTTATCTATTATAAGTTTGCATTTGGTTGAAGATGTGCAACATGGAGGAAACTCCTGTTGTTATGCTCAGCAGCCGCTTCCAGGATATTAAAAAAATGTACGCATGTATTCTTTCATATAGGGCATTAAGGTATTCTTTTTCCATTTCTTATTCAAATCTTTCGCCTCATTTTAAGACGGTAAAGGAGATTTATGTTTTAGTAATTTAACTGAGATTCAAAAGTGTTTATACTAGATTAACTTGGTTTCTCCTTCTGTTTGTTACTGTTGGGAATGATTACATGATAAATTTGCTAACGATATGATACGAATTGCTCTAATATTTTACGTTATTTTATTGCAGTAATGTCCCGTTAGGAGCATGCAGCGGTCATTTACTTCACAATTATTTGCACTTGTTTGAAGAAAATTGATATAAGCATTTCATGTTTAAACATCCTGAGAAGGTTGCTCAAAAATATATCTAAATATAATCTTTTCTTACGTATTTTCTTAGCAGGAACACGGATTTGCAATGTTTCCCTCCATATTTTTCAGCATTCTTTGGAAAAAGAAAATTTAATGTATTGTATATAATTAATTGACTAACGCAACTTTAAAACATACTGGAGAATATTTAAGCATTCCTTGGTTTTAAGAATATTATAGCCTAATTCACATTCATTTAATCCTTGCAGTATCCATTTAATTAGACAACTTATTAGACAACTTGAATAACCTGTATAAGCACATTTTCAGCATTTATGCATAATTTTGGGGCATCTATTAGCAATCTCTAATTTTTGTTATGCAATATTTTCCTTCCCTTGAAGACACCATAGAAAAATAATTTTTGCGAGAATTTATTTTTGCCAATTACTTAAAATCTTCATGAGAATTTAATTTTACAAATAAAAGCTAAAATTTCCTGCCCTTAAGGTAATATATTCCTCCAACCTCTAAGCCCGAGTAATTTTGCCTTTTCGATATTCGGATGGCGGCGAAGAAGACCTTGGTCAAGTCTGCCCAAAAATCAACAGATTTGATTTTAATTTATGTAATTTTGGTTTGATAAGTTATACATTATAAAGATTTCAAGAGACCCTGGATTCAAGGTTGACATTCGTCTATCCTATCTGTTGAAATTATTTATCAAGGTTGCAACAGTTATGTAAATTATGTTTTACAGATGAGAAGTGCTAAAGTTTTGAATTTTATCATATCCCCTTTCATTGTAATTATTGGCATTTTCTTTTATTTGATTTTTAATAAAGATTAGAGAGCTTTGTGTTGCTATAACATATGTCATAGGTAATTCTACAACTAAAATAGCCTAAAATAACGTAATTCTTTTGCAAAACTTTTAACAGGTGCTAAATTACAACTGTTAAGGTTGCTTTATTATTTTGAAATGAAAATTTAGTGAAAAAAATATTCAAACTGATAAAATTAAAGAAATCAATTCTTATATTATTATTAAATTTTTCTTCACATTATAATGTTTTATTTTTAAAACTTATTCAATAGATATTTGAGAACATAATAACTAAAATGCGTTTTGACATGTTTGGTATTTTCATTCACTGCAAAATAATTTCGATGAAGTTGGTATAATTGGTAATTCCGCGTTTCTTCCAAAATTTGGACAGTGAAATAAAACTAAATAAAGAGCTTTAACAACCGTTACACAAATTTATGAAATATTTCCGTTATTTTCGGGGGTACAGTTAGGGCTGCTTGCATATGACACGAAGGCTTGTTGTAAATGCTCGTAATCATATCAATCTGAAGAAACTTTTAAATTGAGTCAATATGAATAAAATGATTAAAAAATGAATTTGAACTAAAAAGTCGTCTAATCTTTAAATGAAATTGAAATAATAAAACGGGAAAGAACATAATAAATAAAAGATTGAAGATTAACGAGGAATTTAAAAAATTCAAATTAGCAAATAAGTACCCAGGGTGTTATTAAAATTTCATAGATAAAAAATGAATATTCTATATACGAGGGAGATACTTTCGACACTTCTGACAAATTTGTTTTCTTCTGCTATAATATTATTTCTTTCCATTACCATTTTCTATTTCAAATTTTAACTATAAAATATGTGTGTATGTTCTATACGGAAATGTTTTTTTAAAATTGTCAATAATATTTGCAATTATAAACCGTGTGATAATATAAAAAATTTAGATCTTCCGTATATGAAGTAAAATTTGAATATCTGTCAATTAATTCATTTAAAATACCATATTATATATATATACTAGTATAACAATTTCAAATCACTTCCTCTTCTTTGGTAGCAATAGGGTCTTAAGTTTGTTTGGTTTCAGAAGCCAAATTTTGAGAGACGATTCATTCTTTAAAACTTAAGTTTGTTTTAAAGATAAATGTTAAGAGCTTTCAAATCGTTAGTTGGAATTAGCAAATGATAGCATAAATCAAAACAAAAGAACATGAAGGTGGATTTATAAACATGAAATGATTTGACAAGAAACTTACCTGAAATGAAAAACACTTTTTACAGAGAAGAAAATTCAAATCAATCGAAATCACTAGTTCAATTTTTTGAATCGAAAAATTCATTATGAGTAAGTCCTCTTTAGGTAGCATCAGCTCCTTAAAAATAAAAAAGTGAGAAAAACAAAATTTATATGCTATCTTGAAATTAATTCAATGAAGGAATGAAATACAATATGATTGGTTTTCTATCCCAATACCCAAAATTATAGCACAATACTCAACCAGACAAAAAGCTAATTACAAATATAGCTTTGAACAAATGGTTCAAACAAACGCATGTCATGGAACACGTTTCTTTAAAATGCACGAAAACATCAAAAAACAGTAAAACAGTACAAAGTTCGCATTTAAATATTCTTACGAATGGGTTAAATGAAAATTCATAAAATGAAAAAAGATGAATGCAATTTTCAGTTTCACGAATTGGGGACAAAAGTTATTTTTTTGCAAAAATGTTTCCTCATGGAAATTTCCCAGTAGAATCAAAATACCTTATAAGAACTAATGAATGCGGAAGAGGAGATTTCAGAAGTAAGTTTTGAAAATTTGATTTGAAATTTGAAACATATTTTTTAAGCCAGGAAGATTTTCTTCCACACTTTAAATAAACGCAAAATTTTCTTTTCAAAGTCATTCGCAAAGTATGCTTGATACCCATGTATTAACCCCCTCTTGTCGCTCTTGATACAAACATTTGATGATTAATGATGGTCCAAATGAAGATATGCATGATGAATGATGAACATGCATGATGCATTTGATACGTTTGAAAATTTGTAAATGGTGAATAAAAGATATATATAACAGTTTTTAATTTGTCGTTTATTGTATACCCATCGAATTGGTTATTATCAAGTAGAACCGACAATTTTTCTAGACCATCCACGAATAATTATACTCGCGAAATATAATTTATTTTTGCTCGCAATAGTAAATACATACGAAAATTAGTACACTTATAGTACGCAAAAAAGACAAACATATATTATGATTCAACAGGATCAGAAACTAAATCATAAAAATATAAAAATTATAAACAATACAGCAACAAGTTTGGAATGGATACGAAATCCAATCAAGTGGCTTTACACCACAATTTTCACCTCAAAATGCAAATATTTGCTTCCTTCTCATCTTACAATTATGATGGACAGTAAGGGTACGTAACAAACCATTTGATTGATGTATTATATTCATATCTTGTACTTCGTAGTCACCATATACAAAATACTGTGATTTCAAAACCACAATTAAAAAAAAAAAAAATTTCCAAATACCAGTTCTTTTTTTATTCACTACTTAAATATTTTCTGTTTGTGATCTGAAAAATATAATCAAATATGTTAGTAGCACATTGTATAAAGAACAGCGACTTATGTAAGATAAACAAAACATTGTAGAATAGTAAGAAAGTGAACAGAGCCTGCAAAAGTTCCGAGTTAATGTTAACCAATACATAAACATTTTATAGTTGTCATTAAACAGATGCAGTAATTGTAACACATGGGCAAGAATATTATTGCAACTCAAATTAACAAAATATCCAGATTGGTCACTAGCAAAAATAAAACTTCCAAAGATTCTTTGCAGTTGATTGTCTCATTGTGGAATGGAACTGTATGAAAATGCTTTCATAAAGCTGATGTCTCCCGTTACGATCAGGTGAATGCAGAGAATTATAAAGATAATATATTCAAAATGCTAAATAATGATTTAATAGGGTAAAGGAAGAATATCCCTTCTTTGGTTTCAGATAATTAAGCTTCAAAAGATCTTACGGCCTCCGGCAATTTCGTGGTTTCTACTGACGTACCACTTACCGCAGAGGAAATTCAACAATAACAAATACTAAACGACATCAGCAGGAACAAAACAACGTTTATATTTATTTCTCGTAATACACAAAAACGGGCTCAATTGCTAGTGGAAATCGATCATTTTCGCTGTGTTATAAGTGTTGATTTACCGCAATTTACTAATAGTTTTAGTTGTTTCTCAAGATTTTCATCCTCAACTGATTTGATAGCATTCAGTATTATGAAACTAACGAATGACTCACTTCAAAAAATCTTATTTGATTTACTGATTTCTTTGACAGCAGGGAATTATATGCACCAACCATTATTCTTGAAAGTGAACAGAATGGTATTGCAAAGAAGCAATAAAGATTTTATAATTGGCACTTTTGCAAAAACTGGTAAATATACTTTGTAGATCTGCACAAATTTGCACCCAACAGGAACTAGATTCAAAGAACGACATTCTTTCGCATGGAAGGATAAGATCATGTTTAAGGAAAAACTAAAAAAATTGAAGTATTGCATTAATATATTTACAAGCAGCGGGACGAATAAACAACATTTTTTATCCGCATTTTTGTTGTGATTCAAAACATTTGAAATTGCTTTTACAATGATTCATGTTTTTTTATTTTATTCTCCAATTTCAAATGTTTAAAGTGGTTACTGTCAAAACTTGAAAATTATATTTAAAGCATCCTTCAAGTTTGGTTTCGGTGACTAATCTAGTGTTACCAATTTATTTTGTTATCACTATAGCGACGAGCTTTGCTTAGTTTTCTTCAAAAGATTTAAAATGTAAGGTCACTTATATCTCTTATGTAAAACCTTTAAAATTAGGTTCACGGGATTTCTTCCCATGTGTCACACTCGTAGGAGTTAGGCGTGAGTGTCTTAAAGACCTGTTAGTAAGAGGAAAACCGCCAGTTTTTGAGAGGAAAAGGAGGGAGTGCAAAATGTTGTAATAAGCGCTGCGAGTCTTGGAAATACCTAGTGGAGATTTCTGGGTTTAACGAACGTAGTAGTAGTATGAGATTTAAGGTTCGTGCGTGTAAGATGACCTGTAATTCCTGTAATGTAGTATATTTGGTGCAAAGTAAGATCTGTGGCATACAGTATGTGGAAATACAAGGAAAAAATTCCGTTACGGTTTAACAACTGCAAAAATGAATGCATGAATGACAGTACAGTAACAGTTGTTCCTGAGGCTTCCTTCCATCCTAATATTTCTGAAAACGATTACGCAGGGTGAGATGAATCCTCACATAAACTGTACTCCGATAAACCTTTACCACAACTTTCTCTTAAAAATATTTTTTTTTGTTAAATGGTTGCTATAACAGACATTATTGTATAGTATAAATCTTATTTTTTTGTTTTAGATGGGAATTTACACTTATAGTTACATGAATTTATAGTGAAAACAGGTTTGTACTTTTTGTTTGGATATTCTCTCGCTTAAATATTAATTTTGTGGGACCCAGTTAATTAAATTAGACCCTGGGCAGTTCGGTTATGCCTTTAATATTTGTAACACTGGGCCATTCTTTGCTGTGTGGAAGCTCCTTTAGATCCGGATTATGCTTGTGCCGAAGCCTTTTCACGTCTGTTTCAAACTGCGAAAATGCAAAACTAAGCATTTTAATGAAGACCTGGAACGAGTGAATTATGAAATGTAAACAAAACACGGCTGAAAAACCTTCATTTTTCATTGCATAAGATAGACATTTGATAGATATTCGATTTTTTTTATTATCAAAATTATAATTATTTCCAACGATTTGCTCATGAAATTGATTTAAGACACGTACATATTGTTTAAAAGTATTTACAACTCAAACTAGTGAATGATGAGCATTTTCATGGCTAAAAAGTGCCCCTGCCACTGTGAGATATTTAAAATTTCTGAAACTTTTACGCAGAGGAATTCCAGAGGAAAAGTACCTTTGATTAAAAGTTGTCTGATTTTCCTATAATTTTTTGAATTCTTAAATTTGTTATCAAAAATTTGTTTTTTTTTTATATTTAAAAATGGCTGAAAATGAGAATATTTGCTGTTTCTGTAGCCTTAAGTTACCTGTTACAGCAATAAACTAAAACCAGTGTTTCAAATATGACTATTGAGACAAAATTGGTGGAAAATCTCTGCCATAGGTTCTTCTGTTCTTTCAGAGTCATTGAATTAAAAGATGACAAATCCTCAAAGCTGAATTAAGCAATACCTATACCCTAGACACCCTGTTAATTCTTAACAAGGGTTTATAACAAGCACTCCATATCATAATTATCCCAAATAAATTTTGCCTGAGGAATCAATAAGTATTTTGTAAAAGTAATATGGGTATGTTAAGTTGTAACACTATTTCTGTTTTTGGCTTGTCTTCCAAAACATAAACAAAGGGTCAAAGTGCACCTAAGTTCAGGTAACACTTCATTCTCTCTTCATTTTCTTCTTTTCAATGATATCAAAACAACTCAAGCATTAAACGAAAAAATTCCTGCGGCAGTCTTTTTCAATTAAGTTAAAGTAGTGAATTTCTTAAAGAAAATAATAAAAAATGAATGTTAATGTTGTGCACACCTATTAAAGATTACTGAACACAAATTACAGTATATACCTATTACAAAAACGTTACTCAAAGCATTTTTTCACTGAAGAAATTATCAGTGATTGTACGCGAAAGTGTGTGTCTGCTATCCACAGTTTTTCACAAAATCTCGATCACTTCTTTCATTGACAATCATTATTATGTCTTCTTGAAACCATTATTCGTATTTTTGAAATCAACATGTTTTCTAAAAATAAAACGAAATTTACAACACCCACTGAAAAACCATAGACAACAAAATAATAAACGAAGCGAAACATAACGAAAAACAATTGTTTGTACAAGTTTTCAAGATGAAATTGTTGTTCTGTAGCGTTGAATGGAGGAGGAGGGGAAATCCAGTACATAGAATAAATTCTCCATTATTTAATAATTTACAAACAAAATATTTAAAGGCATAGGCAGTGAATGTTCAGAGATCAATAATAACATTTGTTCTATTTCTTATTTTTTCTTTGGAAAAACATAACATGAAAACATGAAACAGTTAGCAACATCACTACTCGATAGAGGTGTTTCTCTATATATTTTTAAAAAATAATTCACACAGCGTATTGAATATTCCCTAAGCAACTTCAAACGTATAAATAAAAAAGTCTATTATAGTGCATCCTATTCAAACTAAAATTACAAAACAGAAAAAATGAAAGGAATATCAGACCTTTATGATCTGTTTACATTACCGTAAAGCACGAAACTGATCAGCAATTTTAGTCTTGAAAAACTTCTGAAGTTCTTTAATTCCTCAATGAAAAACCATCACAAAATAACATTTAAAATCCATGCCTTTGAGAGACATAACTGCAGGCAGTATTATTAAGCAATAAAACAGCGTGAAGGAGAAATTAATTTAAGGATTCGTGATATCAATGTATAACATAAATTAATCCGCCTATTATCTGCATCCAACAGTAAAGATACTTGAAGATATGTAACAGGTATTTTTTTGTAAGTTTCAAAAACAGAAAAAATAAAAAAAATAGCGACATTCCTTATTTTAATGACAACGTTTCGAGCGTACAACGCCCATTATCAAGTCAAAATATTTAACAAAAATATCGTGTAAATTTTAAAAATTACCAAATAAGTATTTTTTGATGAACATCATCCGCCATTTTCTTCTTTGAAGAACTTCAAATAACGTTAAAAGTAGAGCGCCTGCATTGCACATAAGGTTTCACTTTGAAACTGACGTGTGTTACATTGTTTAGCTACAATGACAGTGGAGAGAATACCCCTTCATCTGTTGGTCATCTAGAGTATCTACCTAGGAGTATCTTGGCAGGTGGCTGGCAAGAGGTGTAGTTTCCCGTATATGTCGTATATGTTGTGTTATTATCATTATATACTGTTGCTATGAGATTTTCTCTCTTAAAAATGTTTGTCTAAAGTATAATTTATTCTTTCTGTTTACTGTATTCACGACATTCCTGTATTTATACTTATGTTCTTTCCTTTCTTTTCTCAGAGGACATGGATCCGTTTAGTTAGCCTCTCAAAGCACTCACTCTACCAATAGTTCTACTTTACTGTGACAGTGCAACTGGTATAGATACATCTTCTTAAACAAACGTTGTACTATCGTTTTCCTCACACACCACGGCTGTTTCAAGCGGTGCAAATCGGAAATTACATTTTACTGATTTCCAACTTTACTACTTACCAATAGTCACTTATTCTTCAAATTCCTCAGTGAAGTAGTTAAAAGTAAATTATAATGTTGAAGACGAGGCGCAACTTGATGACTAGGCCATAACACTGCGTTTAAACAGAAATTCGGGAAAGGTCTATTCAAAAGGTAAACAAAGCACTGTTGAAAAACATTCACTTTTCTTAAAGTCATATTGATATGTTTTCGAATATTTTGTTACCAAAATTATAATTATTTTGAAGAAAAAACATTCGATTTGCTCATGACATTGATATAATAAACGTACAAAGAAAGATTATTTTCATTGTTGAATAACTGCCCCAAACACTGTGAAATATTGGCAAATCCTGAAAGTTTCAGAATACAACTTCTACACTGAGGAATAGTACTTTTGATTAAGAGCCTCCTCTCGACTCGCAAAAGTTTATGTCAACGAAAAAGTAAATTGGAAATATGTTGTACTAGAAGGAAAGCAATAATAAATAATTTTAGATGTGAAACAGAGCCATCTTTCTTCACTAAGAAACTATAATTTTTGCAACATCGACAAAAAAATGTTTAGAAAAATAAAAACAAAATAGACATAACGAAATAAAATACCTGCTCCAGAACCAGTATTTATTGTGAAAAACGATATGCTTTTCTGCAACATGTACGTTGTCTTTTTCACGAACTTATCGTTTTTGGTTTGTCTTCCCCAGTCCTCTTGAGACATCCCGTGGACGTCCTCTCGTCCACCTCTTGTCCACGGATCATTGTCCTTTGAACGTCCTCTCCAAGTCCCTGTTGGACATCCTATTCGAGCGGACGGATAAGACTTCACTTTCGACGTCCCCGGGTCGTCTGCGGGTCGTCTTAACTGAACGTCCATGGGACGTCCCTATGCCCACTGAATCCAAAGGATAAAATATTTCAATGACATCAAAACGAATCAAATCAAATATTAAAAACATTAAATAATAAAATTCCTGCAACATTTTAAAGTGTCTTCAATTGCAGTTGTTAAAAAAGTGAATTTTGTAACAAAAAAAGAAGATGCCCCTCCAGGTAAATGAATTTCTGCTAATCCAGCTGGAGAAAATCAGAAATACATGTTGAAGAAGCAATGTTTGAAACACAATGAGAAGCTAAAGCTAACTGCATATCACCCAGCACCGCAACGTACTCACAAATCATTAGCATCTGTAATAAACCTCTTAACATCTTTAAAAATATTTCTCTCTTGTATATACATAACAAATAAAAAAATGTTTCATAAGGGATCTTAAAATATTGTAAGATATAATTCCTTCACATTTTCAATTTTCATTTCATTTCCATTCTCCAAGAAACGCCCTATGTAAACGTTTGATTATTTAAATAACTGGTCCTGTCGTTTATTTGATAGAATACGGTATTCATTGCTCCTTTTACATGGACGAGCGATAACATGTGTTATTGGTCAACGCGGAAAGCAGCTGATCTTTCATTAGCGTTTGTACGTCCGTACGTACGTAATTCCAAGATTATTGTCATAGTTGCAGGCTGATTCCGCAAAACATTGGAATAGAGGCTGTCCACAAATCGTGGTTAATGTATGAATGGTACACTAAAAGTTATATAAAGTAATTTAATTATTATGAGTGAGGCCTAAAATACAGAAAACGTGCAATCCTAACTTGTGTTCCAGAAAACGACACAGTGCAGCACTCAAGGTTAGAAAATTCTTACTGCTTTTTTTTATAATGACATTGATTTTGTGAGAAACTGTTCGATCCCATTTTCGATTTTTATTCCCTCCTCTTCTGTCCCTCCTCTCCCCTTTTTGCGACCTTTTAAGTGTGTGACACACTTAAAAGTTCACAGATTCTCTGTTGATGAAAATACAAATACACGAAATATTTCCTGGGTGTCTAACATATAGCGTTCTCTTGGCTATATAAATTCACTTCACAACCAATCACACACATAATATGGAGTAAAAAGAGACCCTGGCTGTGGTGGCAGTTTCTGTACTTTTAAAAATTGTTGGGCGGTGTCCTGTTTAATGTTAACTTAAGACTTGTTTACTCTTCTAATTTTATTTTAAAAACAAAAACAGCATGAATGAAAATGTACATAGAGGATAATGATGATTGTTGGGGGATGACAAAAATTAAACTTAAATAGAAGCACCCCTTATACACAATTTGGACTAATATTTACAGTCAAATAAATCAAAGAAAATATCTCTTTCCCGTGAAGCCGCCAATCTTTTCTTTTTTTTTTCTTTGAAGGTTCTTGTTGTTTTGACTATGTTGGTGTATTAACCGATTCGTTTATGCACTAAAAATTCTATTTTTTCCTAATACGCTCTTATAGATTTCACCAAAAATATGACACTGTGACGGAGTTTATATTGAACTTGTCAGAGCAAATCCGAGAATAAAAGACTTTTTATCATTTTATTTTGATAAAAATGATCCAAAAGAAATACATTTCCACTTAAGATTGTTAGCATTCTATCAAATCGTGTTACATGAAGTCATTGACTTCATGTAACAGACTTTACAAATATTTTGCATTTTTATGTAAAAATTCATTCCTTCACAGGTGCGTCAATTTATTTCAGACTTTACTGTATATATACCAAATATATACTTCAAGGTGGAAAGAAAAGTTCACTGGAAAAAAATGGATTTCACGTAAGAAGGAAGGAAAGGAAAGAATACTTTTTGCCTCACTGTCTGTCAACGTATGTATGGTAATATCTAATTTTAAAAAAATACGAAGACTAATTATTTGCGAACTTAACGAAATTAAATTCCTGGGAAAAGTTTATTTTATCTCAATTCGGGAAAATAAATTTGCACGAAAACTGCTACTATGGATCAGACCTGTAATGGTTCCAAAGAATTAATCATTATGATTCGTTTTTGCAGGGCAAGATAATCGTTCCAAGAGTGAACTGCAACTAAGCCGAATATTCCTACAACACCTCCTTTTGACCTCAAATTTGTGAATTTTTGTCCCCGTAAGATAATTAACTTTCACAAAGGATCGGTGTTATTTTCATGTTCAGTTCTATCGCATGTCTAAAACATAATATATTTAATTTAATAATGACTTAATATTTCCATGTAAAAATTCATTCCTACGCAGACGCATAAAGTTTCAGTTTGGCTGTACTTTACCCGGGCATATTATAAAAAGAACTTGTGAATTAAACACCAAAAACCGTTGCCACACTTGTTTATTAATCAAATTTAACATTATTTTGTTTTTCTGCTTAGGACTCGCAACCAGGGCTTAAAACGCTTATAGTATTATATATGAGGTGAAACTAATAAGCTGATGTCATAAAAACAAAGGATTAACAAGACAGCTTTTTACTTCCGAATTTTCGTCCTCTTACGAGACTTCAGGTTAAATGATAAATATAAATAATAAATAATAATAAAAACTTATAAATATATATATATATAAATATAAATACTTATAATAATAGTGTGAAAAAAGATACAACGATGGAGGGTTCTCACATGAGAAGGAGATGGTTTCTATCACATTTTGATTTTTACCCAAGAATCGTCTTTGCATTCTGACAAAAACACCAGTCGGTCATAGTCGAAAGAAATTGATAGCCTTGTAACTATGGTTCGGTACTGTTGTTATGTTGTGTATAAATACTTTTGAAAAAGAGCACGTAAAAATCAAACAATTACAATGTTTTACACGTCGTCAATATAAGGGTGACTTGCAAAGGTTAAGTAGTAGGGTTCGAAAAGCTGATCAATAAAATGTATGGGATTTCATGTTGAGGACGAACCGTTACGGAGATATCGTGGACCAAAGATTTCATTGACGTCATGGGGTGTGACAATTTATTTTTGCCACCCTACAGTCAATCTCGCTAATCCTAATGACGTCAGTTATCCCCATTGGTAATCGAATGCCTTTTGACAATTGTCCCAAAATCCTCGTGCTGCGATGTCTAGTCTCGCTTCATCCGAAATATTGCTCCCCGGATGTAGGTGCTCTCCTGTTAATGTAGAATCCAGGTGAAAAGAAAGTAGACTATCTTTCTGTTAAGGTACAAGTTACTAACATAAAATATATATTATATTATTATTACATATATAAATTATGTACCTATTATAAAAACTTTACTCAAAGAAGTTTTTTCCAAAAGGTATTAGCAATTTCAATCTGTATCAATGATTGTACTTGAAAGTTTGTATCTGCAATAATTTTTCATCTAATCCCAATCACTTCTTTCATTGACGTCTATATTATGTTTAACTGTGATTCTGGAAACCAAAAGGTTTTGTTTACAAGTGTTCAAGAGGATACTGTGTTCTTTGGTGGGATTGGAGAGTAGAAGGAAGATCTGTGCAGGGAATCGATTCACCATGACTTAAACATCCAGAAGGAAATATATAAATGCAAAAGGCAGTGAATATTCAGAGATAAAGAATAAAATTTGTTTTATTTCTTATTTTTTGTTTGATGTTAATTGATGATTAACATCAACACAGCATAACCACAATCCTTAATAACCACAAACTCAAGAGGGAATTTTATTAAAAGCACAATTTTACGGTCCAATAAACACCAAATTATGATCATTCTCTAAGCAACTTCAAACCACGTATAAACAAAAAAGTTACGAATAAACCTCGTCGTTTCTATGTATCTATGTTACGCAATGCAATGGCATCCAAAACATAAACAAAAAATCATCAAAAAAATAAGTGAAATTGATATTGTATCCTGATATTTTTCTTGATTTTTAGTTTTGTCTATGTTTTGATGCCATTGCATTGGGTAACATAGAGATGAAATGTAGCGGTAGTTTTAGTGGAAATTGGATTCTCTCTGAGCAAAATTTTTTCTCTGCGAAAAATGTTCGCCGGCGGCAGGCTTAAGTGAAAAACCAGCTTTAGGCAGGTGAGATCTTGACTTCCCGTTGCAAGTCTCTTACTTATCCATTACTCGGATACCAGCTGAAGCTTGCATCATTGCCTGTATTCTAGTAGCACCGTCAATCAGGTGTTGGTGCGTTCAAAGACAAACGATGCACATCGTATCTGCACTGTTTGTTTTCTTGTTGATCTATGTCAAAGGTATCGGCAGTTTCCGGAGAGCACCATGCCAAAATGCCCATGGATAAGAAACAGGATTTGCGACACAAATATAAAGGGAGGAACGGGGCATCACGCTGGCCTTAACCGGGCTACAGAGAAATGCTGCGTTTTTGTTAAAGTAAATTCAGGCTGAACTAACCCAAACGACTTCATATAAAATTGTAAGAAGGGTGTTACGAAAGAACGGGTACAAGTACTTACAGGCACGGGAGAAGGACCTTCTCACAAAAAAATAGAGGACTGGCTTTTGCGAAGCAGCATCATAAGAAAGAAGGAGAGATTTGGAGAAAGAAAGTAAACTCCATTTTGATGGCGTTGGCTTCGCACACAATTATAATCGGTGTAGAGAAGCCAAGTCAACATCGTACGTGGCGGTTACCAAAAGAATGTGGCAATGGACTCGTAATATTAATTAACGATTTATCCTAGTTACTCGTGATTGTTAATTGTTAATTGTACATGTAAACATTGCGATTACTATGAAATCATCATAGAAAGTGTGTTGAAACCAAGTTTTTGTAGGGCAACGTCGACAACATACAGAAACAAAATAAAGTGAAGCACTGTGATTGGTTGCTTATGATTGACACAGCAACATAGCAATTGTTATTTAAGATGAAGGAATCAGTAAGTCCCTGCAAACAGTAAAATAGATTTAAGTAGTTCTGATTGTTTCTAGAAAACTAGGCTTCCTTATGTATTTCTAGATGTAATTTGCATTCGGCAGAGTACAATTAACGATTAATTACACTCTACAGTTGCCGTCTAAGAAAATCCGTATATTTTTGCACTGTTGATGATTATCATAGTAACACATCATATCATATTACAGTTAAACCACGTCGACAACATACAGAAACAAAATAAAGTGAAGCACTGTGATTGGTTGCTTATGATTGACACGGAGAAACTTAGTCATTAAAAAGACCAGAAACCATTTTTATTGTTATTTAAAACAAGGAAAACAAAATCAGTTCGTCAGTAAAATAGATTTCAGTTCGGATTGTTTCCTCAAGAAAACGAGTCTGCATAATGTATTTTAAGATGTCATTTGTACGCTATAGAGTACAATTAACAATTAATCGTACTCTTCAGATTTGTCGAAGCCAATCAGAACCGTGTAATTTTGTACAGCTGATGATTACTCGCTTAAACATAAACTGATAAAATAAAAGTTCTTTAATGAGACCGTTCGGATGTGCACGTTTTCTATTTCTATTTCGAATATAACAGTTAAGTGGATGACATAGGTTTGTCGTTTCTGATAATGTTACAGAAAAGTTACACTTATGTAATTGTTAAAGAAGTGGAAACAAGTTCCTGTAACTAATTTCTCAACCTCGAACCCAGGATCCCTTGCCCTTTTTATATACAAACGGCGGTGAAGAAGACCCTGGTCCAAGCTTCTTAAAATTAACAGTTATACTGTTTGATTTTAATTTATGCACTTCTTGGGTCGATAAGTCCTACATTTTCAAAATTGTCTTTTGAAATAAGCAAGTCCTGCATGTATTATCCGAAAAATATAGCCATAGCTAAATTAGTAAGTAATACAGAATTCAAAATAGGAGAATCAGAGCCGTAGCTAGAGCTCAGTCAAAATTTGTGGAGGAGAGTTTAGTCATTTAAAGTAGAAAAGCAAAACGTACAACCTAACCGACACTTAAGACTGAAAAGAAAGCTCATAACGTTGGACTCCTCCCCTTTTTTTGACTGACCCAGAATACGTCTTTGAGAATCTTTAGCAAAGGTTTCATTGTGTAAGTAAAAGTTGTTTAAATAGCAAATAGCAACCCTGGGTTCGAGGTTGCTAATTTCTGATTCCAAGATTGCACTATTTTATTCTTTAGGCAAGTAACAAATATTCATTTATCATGCCTTTCATTAATTGGCCAAGTAAAATATTGGGATTTGGTAGGTATACCTAGGATTCTCTTTTTCTTCTTTGGATGTTACTCATAAAAAACACTTTTGGCGCTGTTTATTGCAGCGTGAGTGTGAGTCCAATTAATATATCATCTGGCTATGTTTGCAATGCCAAGAGTTTGTATAATGTATACATATGTATTGATCATAAAATACAATGTATACATATAATACGTTCGCTATGACCGCAATGGAAAACAAAACATATAAGTTTGGGAATAGCTTAAGTCTCATCAAACAGTGGAATGTTGTTTAAACATATGAGTTATGTCACTTAAAACTTGCTGTCACCTCTCTTAGTTCATATGTGATAAGTCTGAGTTCAGTTCAAGTGATCCTTTATTTTGACGTTAATATTTGCTATGATTCCACATTTGTTCCTCCTCCTTTCTAAATACCGTTTGTGTTATGGAAATGGTCCAAAATAAACTTTAGTACATGCTGTTTGCTTAAGCTCATTTGGCAAGATCAAAAATATATTACGGCACAGAAATTTCTATATACCATATTCTGCATTCTATATTCTGCATTCTATATTTTTAAGGTGGATCATTTTTTGAGGCAAAATGTGGTCGGCTGACTCAGCAAAATTTCTTCGATTTGTTATAACCTTGATGTTTTATTTGCCGTACATTTTGTGATGTTTTTAACAGACTAATCGAGCTCGTTGACGTAATGAAAAATCACCAAGAATATTTTATTCGTACCGTAAATACTGCTCCAAGGGGACAGTTTTCCTGCTAGTAAAGTTTCATGTATACCTGCATTTTGTTTTAATTTTCTTGTCTTAATTGGTCAATCACATTGTAGTAGTTCCTATTAATTTAATAAAAGTTCGTCCTGTTAAAAACAAAAAACAGAGAAGTTTCATCATCGTTGATCTTGAGTAATACTTACGAGATTTTTTTAGAACACAAAGACAAGGATTTCCATAGGCATAGAATTTTCGTTTTAGTTGTTTCATTCAAACAGCATTTTTTTTAGTTCTAATTTTCGTGAGTGTAAACTACAGGCGATTCACTCAGTGAAATGTAGTTCCGTTTCCTCCTCATTCTTTCTCCTGCTTCCTCTAGGCTAATTTTTGTGGTTTCTAAACACGTCTTGATACTTCCGCGAGAAAGAGTTAAAAAGGTTGTTGGTGGCTATGAGCAATAGCTTTAAGCTATTTGCCATAGCCTGGATTCCTCGATGCGAGATCGGGCTATACTCCAATATTAGATCGTTTGTTCCTATTTTGTGAAATAAAACTTTCTTATTTTTGTTGCTTCAATTCAAACAAATTTAATATTTTTCTATTCAGTTCAAAAACCGTTTTATAAATGCCGGCTAACATATGTTAGTCATTTTGACGAAGGAGGTTAGTTATTTCTAGGAGGATGAATGACGAGGAGACACAACTTCTGAAATTCTTTTGAAATAACCGTGTGACGGCCATTAAGTGACATAATACAAACATACTTTTTAAATCTCCACGGTTTTAGCAGAAATCGTGAGAAAAAAAGCATAATTACTTATTCCTGCGTTGTCATTGGTTATCAAGATTCATAATTTCTTTTGCTGTGTGGACTACACGTTGCTTGATCATTTTACAACAATAGGCTTACGAATTCTCTTTTGTTTTAAGACACATAATTAGTTAAAATTATAACATAAAATTGTTTTATTTTGCACTTTTAAAGCTGCCAATAATAAGGAAATAAACCTAAATAAAACCAAAATTTTTATCCTTTGTTTTTAACATATTTTTCAGGCCAGGAAAAAAATATAATCCTTGTTACTTTAAATTCGACGATCAATTAGTATCACGCACGCAAATTTTGCAAACTTTAAATGGACTTTTCTTCTCCTCCCTGGTGCTTAACGTTTGGAAACTTTCAGAGAGTAAAATACAAATATTGCATTTATGTTAGTTAAAGAATAAGGGTTTGTTTCCTTATCTTTTTGAAGATATCGGGGATTTTCCAAAAGGTACATAAGATGAAGTGAATCAAAATATTCTCAAAATTGTCACAAATCCAATGAAACGCGTAACGCGTTTATATTATTTTAGAATTTATGAACAATAGAAATTTGAATAGAACACGAGAAATTCCAAGTATGTCGGGTTTGTTGTGAGGTATTTTCGTAGATGTCTTTTTCGAAACGTTCCACCAGTATTCATAGTCACCGCGCTTCTCCATAAATTCGTTTTCGTTGCGAAATTGGACTTCTTCGCCGACATTTTTCTTTACGTGGGACATGTAAATCATTTTGGCGACATCATCGTGGGGCATATGGACAAGTAGTAACGGTTTGACATCATGAGGAAGGAGCTAATTACGTGTATGCTGTCTTCAATGCTTCATTTACAGTGACGACATTTGTTGTTTACGGTAGGTGGTGAACCTTTATCGCGTTGTCTTTTGTTGATCAAGTACTTAGTAGCGATCCCTTGTTCTTGAATTGCACAGACGTATATTGCAATTTCGAAGTTAAGTAATTGTCTGGTAACCACTGCTGGCTTCATCGTGAGTCGATACTTATCTCTCTGTCGATAAATTTTTGTTCGTATCCACGCATCACTTTTTTGCTTGTAGTAATTCGTTATCTTCTTCTGGATTCGTCGAAGCAACTTTTTAGCAAGCTGCTTTGGTGTTTCGTCAGATGTGCAAGTTATTTCGTTTTTGCTTAATAATTCTTTCCTTACGCGTATTGAATGTTTTTGTTCTTGTTGGTAAATATAGTTCGTGGTATCATTTCTGTTCCTGTGTTTTTCAAGATGGGTACTCAACGCAACTATTATACATTCAAATAAAGCTTGTATCGATTTCAGTTTCTGTCACCTTGGTATCTGGGGATATACAGCCTGTTGATGTCACCTTGGTATCTGGGGATATACAGCCTGTTGATGTCACCTTGGTATCTGGGGATATACAGCCTGTTGATGTCACCTTGGTATCTGGGGATATACAGCCTGTTGATGTCGCCTTGGTATCTGGGGATATACAGCCTGTTGATGTCGCCTTGGTATCTGGGGATATACAGCCTGTTGATGTCGCCTTGGTATCTGGGGATATACAGCCGAGTTGGGGTGGAAACATTTTTTGCAAAGATTGGAGTTGGAGAGTTATTATTGCATTTGTTTAACCCCATTCTCTTTTGCACTAGTTGTTCTTCCTTCCACTATTTCTTCATCATCTCAAAATGTAAACAACTGTTTCCTTTTGTTTTTCAGGTGCCTATTAATTGATAAAACGTTTTAGGAAAGAAGACATTGCGATGCAAGCTCCTCCAGGGAGCCCCTATCCCACAAGGAAAAAGGAAAATACCTTAATAAACTAATACGGAAAGAAAAATCTATAAGATGGAATTCCATTATGATATAAATATATCACTATTTTGATAGGATAAGTTTGGAGGGATAGGTAGGCTTTATTTTAACCCTGAGAAAAAGCGATAAGTGAGTTTTGGCACCTCTATGAAAGGAAATATTAACTTCTCCTTCTTATTGCTTTGAGTGAATAGATTACTTTCTTCTAGTTGGACTCCTGGAAAGTTGACATTTTGAACTGCTTCCCGCTTTCTTTTCGTATATGTTGCGCGGTTACAGGTTAAAAAAACCCAGAAAAAATCAACTGTATGCGACAGTGATCGAATTCCGCTATCTCCAGAGCTGTAGCGCAAAATTTACTATTGATCCCCGCTAGGCAGCGTGATCTACAGTTTACCGAATGGGATGTTAAACATGTGAACCTTGTAGCACCATATCAATTTTTGATCTCGATTTACCCGAAACTTGCGGGGATACACGATGAAATTTGTAACACTAAAATCATCTAAAAAAACCATTGTCTACAAGGGGTGTATCACGAAACTCATTGTTACAAATATTAAAAACATTCCAATTTTTTTAGCATTTTCTTTTATGGTCGTAGGCATGACCCAATTACATTTTGAACCCCACGACCTCCTGCTCCGGAAGCAAGTACTCTACTATTAGGCCACCAGCCGCTTAATTCTCTTTTACCTAAGGCGTTACGAAAATATTTGAGAGATCGATTCATAACCTTAGCCTAACCAGTCAGAACAATATTTAAAAGGTTAAAGTTAGGAAAATTATCAATATAAACTGTAAATATCTATTACAGAAAAGCGATTTTTTTCGCTGAAATGAAAACGGAGTGAGTTTTTTTATAAAACCAGTATTAAAAAGTCGCAGTAAACTTAAACTTGCGAGTTTTTATTGTGAAAAACTTTTGGTCTTTCTGTTAAATTATGGCAGATAGAAGCCTCTTTGAACGAATGATTATTTTGATAATCATTCATTTTTATTGCGCAAGGTTTAGTTGAGTTTTCTCAGTTTTTTTGTTGTCTTGGTTACAACTGAAAAATAATCGCTCAAGGAAATTTTGATATTTTCATTAAACAAATGTTATCTCGTTGTTGCTCTGCAAAGTCAAATCAATTCATGAAATATAAATGAAGGGGAGGGAACGATCGAATATATCCACGTATAGGCATGTTCTTCCTTAAATAGATAATGGGTGTGGCCAGCTTTCAAAACTAATGGATAGAAAATCGATAGAAAGAAAATAAATTAAGAAGAAATAGTTCGTATGACGACAAACATAAATAAATGCATATATAGGGAATACATAATGAATGAGATGGGATGAGGAATCAGAGAACAATTTCATGTGTCCATCCTCTTTTGTATATTTGTGGCTAGGACTATAACAATAAAACTGTATTCTTTCGTCAGGTTGGCATGGTAACCAGTAGTATACGTGACATAAATTTCGTTTAGGTGGTATACTTCACAATATACCCTGAATTGTAATTTTAAGAGTAAAGGTAACTCGACCTAACTCGACCAATTGAGAAATTGACCGTTTGTAGATTCTTCTCCTTTCAAAAGTTGGCCAAAAATGTTGGCGTGTTTATCACGCTGGTGCTCCTTAAATTATGACTAAATTGTACGATGTAAAAAAAAAAATCTTCAACACAATAGTTTTCTTTGTAAGGACAAACTGCGTGAAATTGAATAAAAAATGGAATACTGAAAATGAAAAACTACTTTTTAACCCACGAACTGTTTTCTTTATTGATTAATAATTCACAATATCGTTCTATTGTTGCTTCACTTCAATTGAATGGACTTTCTTGTTAATGAAAAATATTGTTTTTGCCGATTTCATTTTCATTTTTATACAGCGATAGACGAAGTAAGACCGTGGAGGTAATTAACTTATTTTTCTACGTTTGTTTTTGTTTATTCTGTCTCTGTAGTAAGTAGTACTGTTTTCACTTCGTTGAACACTTGCCTGTATCGTTCGGAATTTCAATTCTAACTTAGGTCTCGCAAGGTCCTCAACAAAAACCTTTGTAACCATGGTTACTTCAAACATTTATCATATTAAGTCGCCATGATATTTTGTATATATCTGGAATAATCCCAAAATTAATTGACCCTTGGATATATGTGATGTTGACAGAATATACCTTTCCCGAAATTCAGGGTATATAGTTTCTAGGGTTTTAACCACGTTTACGAAATGTAAATAACTTAAGATGCCTAAAGCTGGGTTTACATTATTCAATTCATTGAAAGGACTAATGACTTTTTTTAATTCACATCGGATAAAGTAAACAGAAAATTCAATGGATTTATCTTCGTTTTCACAATTCGATTTCTCGTAGAAAGCAAAATTGTTTCAATTGGTCGAATGATGTAAATCCCATTTAAGACGCTCAAGAAATATAAGTACCAAAGTGATCAAAAATAAGCGAAAAAAAACCTCAATAAGTAACCAAATAAATGATGCATACAGGCCACAATATACTGAATAGAAAAAAACATAAAAATTCTGGAAAGACCTATTTTGTAGAGGGGTGATGCCTATACACGGGAATTGATCAAGCATTTCACAATCAGACTGTAATTTCAAAGAATGTTCGAACGGGTTCTCACCGGATGATGAATATATACCTTTTATGAAGCTTAAATATGAAATGTGATTATCTGTACTAGTTTCAAGCCAGTGAAAGTTTACAACAAGGAGGTGTTACCGTTTAACTGTTGCCCGAAATGTTTACAATCTCAACTTTGTTAGTCTGAAAGTGATGATTATTATTAAGACTACCTATCATCTCGGAGCATAAACAGTCTTTGTTTCCGGTTGTCAGTCCTAAATTTCTAACCATGTCAGATCAACACAACTTCCTGGTTTACACCCTATTAAATTTGGTTGGATCAACGAGGCTATGGTCACATTATCCTTCGTTCTATGAAACACATTCGTAAGATTATTTGCTTTATTTTCCCGTTGAAATTTCTTTCAAAAACATGAGCCTGGACGCAAGCAACAATTAACTAGCATGTTAGTTACCAGATCCCAATATCTTCTTACGAACATCATTTTCATATCAAAATTATTGTCTTCTTTTTCAAATCTTATTGCAAACACAACCGACTCTAAGGAAATTTCGTCAGTTTTCCTCAAAAAACCTTTTCGTCGGGGAAATGGTTCATTACCAAGGCAAATTCGTCGATTTGTTTTATTTCAACCTAATTACATAAATCTGAAAGAACGTTTTTATTTCAACTAAAAAACTAAACAGTTTGATCATTCTGCTTGGGTTAAATGAGGTCGCGCTAACGTCATGCCTCGTTCTTTCAAACAAAAGAGAGAGACTTCGAGCAAAAAGTGGCAAACCATTATATGACATAGCATTAACCCTTCGTTAATGTGGTCAGTAGTTTTAAGAAAAACTAGTCTGGTGGGGTGTGAGATACCCATAATGAATAAACCAACTGGACATTTCTTTTTTGTGTGCAAATGAACATACAGTAATTTTGAATGAGTTCAAAGAACTTCGATTGTTATGAAGGTACTTAAAGTTTCAAGCAAAAACTCCCATTGTTTTTTCAATAAATGTTTACAGGACGGGGGTAAGAAACCCCACCACACTAACGAAGGGTTAAAAGTACCATAAGATGATAAAATTACGAAATTTAGGTAAATTCGTAAAATATGAATCGACGCAATAATTAGCCAAGCAAAATTTTCACGTTCAATTTTGTCATTTCGAAAAGAGATAATATTAATTTAAAAACAAAGGAGGAGGTGTGTTCGTAAAAATGAATCCTAGCATTTCTCTTCCTAGATGTTCATTAGCAAAAATATGTCTACGCAATAATTTATCTCCTTAAAGTATTTAGGAATGACCCCATCTATAAGATTGATGAAAAAATGTTGAAAAATTCAACAATTTTAGATTGAAACGGGAAAGAGATACACAACGTTTTACAGTCTTTTCACAACCAATTATACTCTATTATTTTTGATTATCATTTAAAACGATCGCAGTATTTCAATTTCACAGATTTTCAATTTTAAATTGACCTTTCCGAGTGTTTAAACTAAGAAGAGTTTGGGTTGAAAGTTTCTTTTTTGTTTGAAATAACGAGGCATGACGTAACGATGACCTCTCTTAACTCCGACAGAAATAACAAAGTTCCACCGCAGTGTTGATCGCATCTCTCTAACTTCTTAAATCTTTAACTGCGGGTTTTTTAAACTCGGTTTTTATATTTTAATCAATTTTTGTTTGTTTGTTTGTTTGTTTGTTTGTTTGTTTCGTCATAAAGGCAAACAATCGAAAAATGGTTCGAAATAATCGATCTTGTTTCGTTCAGAACTCGCTCTTCAGGTTTCTTCCTCTGAAAATACCTGGCAAACTTAGTATTCAGAAAACCTGTATTCAGTATAGTCTCTAATTATAATTTGAATTTTGAAATCATAAAACTTTTCAAAGAAAATTTGCGTATTCGAAACAGGCCAATAATCGCTATCACAATCTTGTTGATCAACCTTTGTTTTTAATTAAACGCGTTGCTAACCGCATCATAGCTTAATTTTAGCACCCTCCTTTTATAATATTATTGCCTAATAAAAATTTTATCATACTGTGAATTCAATCCCCTCCTATTCATTGTTGTCATTCATACTCATGAATGGGTTTTCATAATTAATTTTCGTTTCACAGTTTCAACTGGTGTGGACCACCCATATTCTTCAACGAAAGTGATGCAAAAATTGAGTTAAATTATATGAAGAGGAGGCAGTACACTGGTTTCACACTGTTTTTCAGAACGGGGGTCCACATGTTTTGCGTATGAGTGAAGGAAGCCTGTCCACATTAAGGAAGAATATTTTTCTGCTTGTGTCTTGACCCCCTAAAAATACATTCTCGTACATAAAACGTTTGTTAGTGTGGCCATGTTCTTCTACAATCCTGGCAAAAACTAGTTGAGACATTCCTATGATTATGGAAATAAGGCAAACATGTGACGAACAAATACCTAAACAACCATCCAATAAAAACGTTTGGGATATAAAAACTGGCACGGTCATTTTAACTACGCACAGATCCAAGCCATTGCGCTATGAAAATGGATTGCCTACACTGTTAAAAATATTTCATTACATTCCCTGTTAAGAGTGACTATTGGCCTCATGGTATGTTTAGTGAACACTATGATACGAATCAACTTCTTTAAATCCTTATTAAAACCTTACTTTCAAAATGACGACATGTGTAGCTATGAGCATTTCCAGGAGTCTTAAGCAGACGATACACAATCATATTTATCGAATCGAATTTGTCGATTTTCAATTCAATTTATTGGCTTCCTCGATTTAATCATTTAAAAAGATGTTCAACTTAAGGGTAATGAGTTTACCCAATTGAGCGAAATTGTCAACAAATTTTTGACTTCAACAAAATGGAACCGCGTATCACTTGACTTTTTATATTCGACAAATTAGATTCGATAAATTAGATTCGATAAATTTGAAGCAGAAAATCACAGACACAGTCTTTTATAAAATTTCTGGAAACGCAGAATTTCCTAAACGCGTTTTATCATAGTAATGTGGTATCCATCTGATACTGCTGGATGTTGGCAAAAGTATATCATACGACTAGTAGGGTCTTGTCTTGTCTTCAAAATGTGGTTAACATGATGTTTTAGGGTCTTATCCACTACAGACAAAACATCATGTGGTCTAACACATACAGATTTTCTCCTGCTCTCATCTAAAGGGATTAAACCTCAACCGGTGCTTCCACTACACCATTGTCTACTAGTTATCATATGTGAATCAATTTGTACTAGTAATCATTATCAAGTCATTGTTTCGTTTTTTCGTTTAATCTCTTCTTCTTCCCTATTTTTTGTCCTGGTTGATTTCAAGCTCCGGTTGATTTCAAAAGAAGAACTTTAAATTTATATGGTGACGTCAGCTGTAATTTCATGTAAACAGTGATTACGTGAATAGTGTATCTAGGTTTTACTATATCACACCATACAATCCTGTAACACACCTTTCCCTTCGCGAATTCATGTTTATATGTCGCATCCTGAGTAAGTTTCCATACGAGCCTCGATTCTGTGTTGAAAATTAACGAAAATTGTCCAATAATTACCGTTAAAAATGTAATGCATCAAAACGAGGCCCGTATGGACAACTGAGTCAGGAAGCCACATCTAAACGTGAATTCGGGAAAGATGTATATGCTTATCGCTTTGTTTGACGAGCGGTTTCTTAGAATATTAGTTTTGTTCACGAAATTCTTTTATTACTCAATTGAGACATTATAAATACGTTCTTCACTGCGCATTGTGGTAGTTGAAGTGCCAATTAGTCATTTGTTTTTCATAACAGGCTATTTCAAACCGACCAAGATGTCTTACAAAGTGATTACAGCTATGTTGTTCCTGACGATGATACATTTATCATATCAAAGTGAAGTAATTAACCGTACTAAAATATTCACCGGGAAAGAGAAGGGGAAAGGAATGCCGAAACACTTACAGTGTACTACATTGTGCAAGAATATTACCAAAAATTGTTTGAAATCGAAAATCGTTCTTTTCAAGCCGAAACAATTTGAAGAGTTTAAGAATTATGCACGATCTTGCGTGGAAGGAAAGCAAAAATGCACGAACATCTGTAGATACTTGTATGGCACTAAAGCAAAAACAGTTAGTGTTGACTCGTAGGTGGGGAGAAAGACACTGGAAAGTATTCTGACGAAGAAGTTTTCTACTTCGACCATTACGAAAGTTAACACAGATTAACTGGAACAATATTATAAATATTTTTTTTTACTAAAAACACATATATTATGTGGGTAACTAATGCAACAGTCTTTGGCAGTGTTCTGTTAAGGTGGCAGATATTACAGCATGGTTGAATATGCACCTGGGTGATATCAAAGTCACAGAGTTTCTTAATAGACCACTGTCAGCGAGGTGGCATTATGTTGCAGCACCAACGCTGCTTAGAATTACGACAGGCAAAGCTGACAATCCCTCCAAAAATTTAAGAGGGAATAAAATTGACATAAAACAGCGGTGTAGCTACAAGTTGTGTTGTTTTCAACTGTAGATTCACAGCTGTGATGTATTGACGAGATGACCTCTCATCTATATTGAAAACAAATCTCTTACGATATACACCCTTTTCTAGATTAGAGAACGATACTTTATCAGTTAGATGCGAAATATATGATTTTCTAATACCACTTACCAAATTTGACTTTTACGCTAACACATCACAAATTTAAAATCAAATGACACGAAATCAAACAATTTTGATTTTATAATTAGCGCATACTTGACGAATTCCAGGAAAACGGTGTCCATCTTATTAAATTTGCTTAAAAAATAGTTTGGACAAGTTTCATTTAAGATTCTACAGTTCTATTTTATCAAACATTTTCAACTGAAATTTTGAAAGTTTTTGATTTCCTAAACTCACTTTCAATTTTTAGTAATGATACTGGCCCAAAGTCCCAATTTTACCAAACCACTTTCATACGAGATATATGTATTAACGATAGATAGTATATATTATTTAAGGGGGGAAATATTTTCGCGAATTTCGAAGTTTTGTGAAAATCGATCGAGAAGATATTTTGATAACTTGAAATTCCCGAAGGTTTCCCACCTAAACGGTAAAATATTTTTTTCCCACGAATGCTCCCACAATTTTTTATTCTTTATAATTTCCATAGATTTTTATGAAATTACACCTACCACAATACACGGATTTTATTGCCCAATATAAGGGCAACCCAGCAATACGATCAAATAAACCTTTCCTGAATTTCTGTTTAAACACTGTATTAATGCTTAGTTATCAAGTTTCGCCTCGTTATGCATTTCATTATTTTACTTATTTCGTAGCGTTATTACCAAGCAATTGTCATTTATTATTCCAATTTCCCAGTAGAATAATTAAAAGCAATTAAGAACTTAAAAACGAGGCCATACTTGTTGACAAGGCCATAACACGGTGTTTTAACAGAAATTTGGGAAAGGTCTATTCAGAGGGAAATTACAATCACAACTTCATAGACGAGGCATTAAGCCGATTTTCCACTAGGCGAAATACTCCGCTTGCAGTCTATCGGGTTTGTTTTTTAATGAATTCCAACAATATACCTTTTCATAAAATACGTCACAATATCCATTGCTTCGTTTCTAATCTTAATAATTACTACGCACTTAAGCGTAATAAAAGAACATCATGAAACTAAAGAACATCATGAAACTATTTTCCCTGAGGTGTCGCTTTTCTATGTATACGGTCCAAGTGTAATTAATATTCAGGGCGAAAACGAGGCGATGGATGTAATGATGTAATTAATGAAAAGGTCTATTGGAAAAGTAGAATCAAGTTCAACTTTTCTGCTGCAGAATATTCCACAAACCAATCAAATGGGTCAATTACTTATTATGTGGAAAAAATAATAGCCGCGCCCCGCTGAATATTACATCAAGTGGAAAATCGGCTTTAATCTTATGATTTTTTAATCTTTTGGACAATTATTTTTTTTTAGTCAAATCTGTCCAGATTGCTGGAGGTGGACCTTTCCGTAAATTAGACCAAATTTTCCCTAGTTTTCCAGCTAAATGATAATAATAAATAATTGCGTGGTGTACAAATAGAAACTAAACGATACAAACGCATTAACGAGGTTCTTATGCTTAAAAAAACCGTAATTATTAGGTTAAAAACGAAGCAAAACTTTTCTGGCGTAATGAACGGAAAGGTCGTCTAAACAACACTAACAGCGGGACAGTCAACATGTATTACAAGCGCTCATGTGGGATGAAAAAACATTGTTCATAAAAGTAATAAAGATTGTTATTTTGTCCATCTCTTCAGCATATTTTTATTATGATGAAACAACCCGTTGATACCAGCATCCTATATTGTCGCTAACTGAATCCCCTTGAGTTTTCGTATTCGCAAACTACACAGACTCAGATAGTTGCTTTAGGATCTTTTAACGTATTCCTACGGAAATATAAACTAACCAAGAAAACTATACCAATGACTGTGTAGACTGGATAAAATAGATACGTAAACATCGTCAGGTAAGCATTTGACGTTAACGCACCGAGCACAAGTCCAATCTGCTTCAGAAACCACCTTATACTTTCAACACGAGCTTGATGTGACGATTTTGTCAGTCTGGCCGACATTACTGATGTAAACATCTTTTCGGCCAGCATGAAGATGGCTATCAAGAAACAAGATGTTAAAAGCAGCAGATAGACAAGGTATATGTTGTTGATCTGTACTTTCAAGGCAACGAGAAAAGTGTTCATGATTAACACCAATGATAATGTACTAACAATACCATAAATAAATATGTGTTTAGAATTCACTTTGCATCTAACCAAAAGAATTATCAAAAGAAAGTTTGCAATACTAGTGAATAGCAGGTAAAAGTTCAAGGTTTTATAGGATAGTTTGAAATGGTCAATGATCAATATAGGTAATGACCGAAAAAAGGATTGGTCCATGAAACTGTAGGTGAACGTCATGACAAAAATAAGCAACATATCCTTATTGAAAATAATACTCTTTAGGATCTGAAACATTGGCGACATTCTGGATTCTTCGGCATTGACGTTTGTCTCACCAGTAAGGTACAGTTTCAGATCGAATTCCTTTGACAAATCGTGAGCTAAATAAGTAATTCCAAGTTGCAGCCCAATTAACATCACGAACAACTCAATTCCGACCACATTTGCGTATGTTATGTGTATATTGCCAATCCAAAAGTTCACCTCTGTGAAGAACATTGATATGGTTGGACCAGTAACAAATCCCAAATTAGAAAAGGCACTCAAAAAGGGCATTATGCTGCTTAGTGACTCTGGGTCTGTTGTTCGAGCAATTTCAGAGATTGTAAGGGGAACCACTAACATATTAAAGCCTAAAAGAAACCTTCCAATTAACAGAAAAAACGGGGAAAAAGGTATTGTGTACAGCACAGAGCCAATTATTGATACAAAATTTGTCGTCAACATGCATAATCTCAGTCGTCTCGTTTTGTCAAACCATCTTCCTATGAAAGGAAGGAAAATAAAAGCTGGCAGAAAGACAGCTGCGTTGATCAGTCCATAGAACAAACCCGGATTACTGTTGGGGACAACAGTTTTGATGTAGATCCACAAGGTAGCTGATGCACAGCTAAATTCCAATCCGGCAAAAAAGTAAATCCCAACAAACAATATGTAGGTTAGTATGCGACGTCTTTTCCAAATCAAATACGCGTCACTATTCATTGCTATTGATATCATATTCGTTTTCTTTACTGGTTCCATCTTTACGAGCTTTAACATTAACTTGTTAAAACTTTTCTCCTGTTAATGATAATAAAAATGGAATAGCAATCGTTGTAGAAATAGAATTTAAAATTTATTTAATTTCTTAAAGCTTTTAATCCTGATCAATTAGTTGTTTTTTTATATTGCTAATGTGGTCAAAAGGTCGTCATTTTGTTTTATATTTTGAAATCGCTGATGACGTCTTTGAGTGGATCGCAGACAATGGACTATACTTGAAAACAAATCAAGAGGCGGATTTAGAACCTAGGCGAAATTAATGGAGGACAGTAAAGTTTAAGAGTATAAAAGAAAAAAGTACAAATAACCTAATCGACACTGGAGTTTTAACAGAAAATTCATGACACTGCACTCATCCTAACCCTAGACGGTCGCTGAAATCGATATCTATAAGATTGAATTACATAAATGTTTTACATTGCACCCCGGCTAAACAATCTTATTCCGCCAGGTTTCGTCAAACATTTTTTGGTTTCCCCAAAGAAACGCATGCTTCGGATGCATGGATTAAAAGACTAAGAAGAGACGATACTTTTCCTAGGGGAATTCTTCTAACTTATACGAAACATTAAGTTGCATAGAAATGTACTACTTGGTTATATTCCTTTAGCCGCGTTCGAAAATTAAATTAATAAATTTTGTTCAGTACAGATAAAAACAACAAAACTTTGCAACGATTCAATATGTTTTTATTTTAACCTGCATCTCATTTTCTGACGTTTTATTTTGTTTACATTTTTAACAGATTTCACGTGGAAAAACTGACAGTCATTTCAAAATAAAATATAGCGTTTCAACAAAAATTCCGTTAAAAGCAAAATACTACGATCTTAAAATAATTTCTTAAATGAGTAGCAAAATTACATGTTCACAATAAAATTTGTAGTTGTTTATGTTTGACTCAATAAATATCTGTTCAAATAAGTGCACTTTTTTGTTTAAAGGGCATGGGTGCTTAGCATTCCTTTCTATTTTATATATTTGTTGCCATGTCTGCATATGAAAAGTGTAAGCGTAAAAAATATCCAACAGAGCAAAAATTGTAAAGGAAGACAAAGTTGATTGAATATATCTAACAAAACTAACTACCAGCCAGGTAGACATAAAATAGCCTAAAACCAACAGAAAATGTTGCCAGAAAATCATGAATGGATTGATTTTGGATGAAGGTATGAATGAAGGTATGAAGGTATGAATATTATATTATATGAATATTATTCAACAACGATTCAATACACTAGCAGCGGGACAGTCAACATGTACTTCAAGCGCCCATGTGGGATGAAAAAACATTGTTCATAAAAGTAATAAAGACTGTTATTTTTTCCATCTCTTCAGCACATGTTTATGATGATGAAACAATCCGTTGATACCAACATCCTACATAGTTGCTAATTGAATCCCCTTGAGTTTTCGTATTCGCAAACTACACAGACTCAGATAGTCGCTTTAGGATCTTTTAACGTATTTCTACGGAAATATAAACTAACCAAGAAAACTATACCAATGACTGTGTAAACTGGATAAAATAGATACGTAAACATCGTCAGGTAAGCATTTGACGTTAACGCACCGAACACATATCCAATCTGCTTCAAAAACCACCTCATACTTTCAACACGAGCTTGATGTGACGATTTTGCCAGTCTGGCCGACATTACTGATGTAAACACCTTATCGACCAGTATGAAGACGGCTATCAGGAAACAAGTGGTTAAAAGCAGCAGATAGACAAGGTATATGTTGTTGATCTGTACTTTCAAGGCAACGAGAAAAGTGTTCATGATTAACATTAATGCTAAGGTACTAACAATACCAAGAATATATGTTTGTTTTGAATTCACTTTGCATCTAACCAAAAGAAATATCAAAAGAAAGGTTGTCATACTAGTGAATAGCAGGTAAAAGTTCAAAGTTTTATACGATAGTTTGAAATGGTCAATGATCAATATGGGTAATGACCGAAAAAAGGATTGATCCATGATAGTGTAGATGAACGTCATGACAAAAATAAGCAACATATCCATATTGAAAATAATACTCTTTAGAATCTGAAACATTGGCAACATTCTGGATTCTTCGGCATTGACGTTTGTCTCACCAGTAAGGTACAGTTTCAGATCGAATTCCTTTGACAAATCGTGAGCTAAATAAGTAATTCCAAGTTGCAGCCCAATTAACATCACGAATAACTCAATTCCGACCACATTTGCGTATGTTATGTGTATATTGCCAATCCAAAAGTTCACCTCTGTGAAGAACATTGATATGGTTGGACCAGTTACAAATCCCAAATTAGAAAAGGAACGCAAAAAGGGCATTATGCTGTTTAGTGACTCTGGGTCTGTTGTTCGAGCAATTTCAGAGATTGTAAGGGGAACCACTAACATATTAAAGCCTAAAAAAAACCTTCCAATTAACAGAAAAAACGGGGAAAATGGTATTGTGTACAGCACAGAGCCAATTATTGATACAAAATTTGTTGTCAGCATGCATAATCTCAGTCGTCTCGTTTTGTCAAACCATCTTCCTATGAAAGGAAGGAAAATAAAAGCTGGCAGGAAGACAGCTGCGTTGATCAGTCCATAGAACAAACCCGGATTACTGTTGGGAACAACAGTTTTGATGTAGATCCACAAGGTAGCTGACGCACAGCTAAATTCCAAACCGGAAAAAAAGTAAATCCCAGCAAACAATATGTAGGTTAGTTTGCGACGTCTGTTCCAGATCAAATACGCGTCACTATTCATTGCTTTTGATATCATATTCGTTTTCTTTACTGGTTCCATCTTTACGAACTTTTACATTAACTTGTTAAAACTTTTCTCCTGTTAATAATAATAATAGTGGAATAGCAATCGTTGTAGAAATAGAATTTAAAATTTATTTAATTTCTTAAAGCTTTTAATCCTGATCAATTAGTTGTTTTTTTATGTTGCTAATGTGATCAAAAGGTTGTCATTTTCTTTAATATTTTGAAATCGCTGATGACGTCATTGACTGGATCGCAGACAATGCACTATACTTGAAAACAAATCCAGAGGCGAATTTAGAACCTAGGCGAAATTAATGGAGGACAGTAAGGTTTAAGAGTATAAAAGAAAAAAGTACAAATAACCTAATCCACACTGGAGTTTTAACAGAAAATTCATGACACTGCACTCATCCTAACCCTAGATCGGTCGCTGAAGTCGATATCCATAAGATTGAATTACATAAATGTTTTACATTGCACCCTGGCTAAAAAATCTTATTCAACCAGGTTTGGCCAAACATTTTTTGGTTTCCCCAAAGAAACGCATGCTTCGGATGCATGGATTAAAAGACTAAGAAGAGACGATACTTTTCCTAGGGGAATTCTCCTAACTTATACGAAACATTTAGTTGCATAGAAATGTACTACTTGGTTATATTCTTTTAGCCGCAGTTTGAAAATTAAATTAATAAATTTTGTTCAGTACAGATAAAAACAACAAAACTTTGCAACGATTCAATATGTTTTTATTTTAACCTGCATCTCATTTTCTGACGTTTTATTTTGTTTACATTTTTAACAGATTTCACGTGGAAAAACTGATAGTCATTTCAAAATAAAATATAGCGTTTCAACAAAAATTCCGTTAAAAGCAAAATACTACGATCTTAAAATAATTTCTTTAATGAGTAGCAAAATTACATGTTCACATTAAAATTTGTAGTTGTTTATGTTTGACTCAATAAACATCTGTTCAAATAAGTGCCTTTTTTGTTTAAAGGGCATGGGTGCTTAGCATTCCTTTCTATTTTATATATTTGTTGCCATGTCTGGATATGAAAAGTATAAGCGCAAAAAATATCCAACAGACCAAAAATTGTGAACGATGACAAAGTTGATTGAATATATCTAACAAAACTAACTACCAGCCCGGTAGACATTAAATAGACTAAAACAAACAGAAAATGTTGCCAGAAAATCATGAATGGATTGATTTTGGATGAAGGTATGAATGAAAGTATGAAGATATGAATATTATATTATATGAATATTATTCAACAACGATTCAATACACTAGCAGCGGGACAGTCAACATGTACTTCAAGCGCCCATGTGGCATGAAAAAACATTGTTCATAAAAGTAATAAAGACTGTTATTTTTTCCATCTCTTCAGCACATGTTTATGGTGATAAAACAATCCGTTGATACCAACATCCTACATAGTTGCTAACTGAATCCCCTTGAGTTTTCGTATTCGCAAACTACACAGACTCAGATAGTCGCTTTAGGATCTTTTAACGTATTCCTACGGAAATATAAACTAACCAAGAAAACTATACCAATGACTGTGTAAACTGGATAAAATAGATACGTAAACATCGTCAGGTAAGCATTTGAGGTTAACGCACCGAACACAAATCCAATCTGCTTCAGAAACCACCTTATACTTTCAACACGAGCTTGATGTGACGATTTTGTCAGATTGGCCGACATTACTGATATAAACACCTTATCGACCAGTATGAAGACGGCTATCAGGAAGCAAGTGGTTAAAAGCAGCAGATAGACAAGGTATATGTTGTTGATCTGTACTTTTAAGGCAACGAGAAAAGTATTCATGATTAACACTAATGCTAATGTACTAACAATACCAAGAATATATGTTTGTTTTGAATTCACTTTGCATCTAACCAAAAGAATTATCAAAAGAAAGGTTGTCATACTAGTAAATAACAGGTAAAAGTTCAAAGTTTTATACGATAGTTTGAAATGGTCAATGATCAATATAGGTAATGACCGAAAAAAGGATTGATCCATGATAGTGTAGGTGAACGTCATGACAAAAATAAGCAACATATCCTTATTGAAAATAATACTCTTTAGAATCTGAAACATTGGCAACATTCTGGATTCTTCGGCATTGACGTTTGTCTCACCAGTAAGGTACAGTTTCAGATCGAATTCCTTTGACAAATCGTGAGCTAAATAAGTAATTCCAAGTTGCAGCCCAATTAACATCACGAATAACTCAATTCCGACCACATTTGCGTATGTTATGTGTATATTACCGATCCAAAAGTTCACCTCTGTGAAGAACATTGATATGGTTAGACCAGTGACAAATCCCAAATTAGAAAAGGAACGCAAAAAGGACATTATGCTGTTTAGTGACTCTGGGTCTGTTGTTCGAGCAATTTCAGAGATTGTAAGGGGAACCACTAACATATTAAAGCCTAAAAAAAACCTTCCAATTAACAGAAAAAATGAGGAAAATGGTATTGTGTACAGCACAGAGCCAATTATTGATAGGAAATTTGTTGTCAACATGCATAATCTCAGTCGTCTCGTTTTGTCAAACCATCTTCCTATGAAAGGAAGGAAAATAAAAGACGGCAGAAAGACAGCTGCGTTGATCAGTCCATAGAACAAACCCGGATTACTGTTGGGGACAACAGTTTTGATGTAGATCCACAAGGTAGCTGATGAACAGCTAGATTCCAAACCGGAAAAAAAGTAAATCCCAGCAAACAATATGTAGGTTAGTTTGCGACGTCTGTTCCAGATCAAATACGTGTCACTATTCATTGTTATTGATATCGTATTCGTTTTCTTTACCGGTTCCATCTTTACAAGCTTTTACATTAACTTGCTAAAACTTTCCTCCTGTTAATAATAATAAAAATGGAATAACAATCGTTGTAGAAATAGAATGTAACATTTATTTAATTTCTTAAAGCTTTTAATCCTGAACAACAAATATTGTTTTATGTTGCTAACTTGCTCAAAAGTTTGCCAATTTGTTTTATATTTTCAAACCGCTGGTGACTTAATTGAGGGGATTGCAAACAATGGACGATACCTGAAAACAAATCCAGAGGTGGATCTAGAACCTAGGCGAAATTAATGGAGGAGAGTAAGGTTTAAGTGTATGAAAGAAGAAAGTACAAATAACCTATTCAACACTGAAGTTTTAACAGAAAATTCATGACACTGCACTCTTCCTAACTCTTCCTAACTCCTCCTAACTCTAGATCCGTCGCTGAAAATTTTACATTGCACCCCTCTAAAAAATCTAATTCAACCAGGTTTGGTAAAACATTTTTTGGTCTCCTCAAAGAAACGCATGCTTCGGATGCATGGATTAAAAGACTAAGAAAAGACGATACTCTTCCTAGGGGAATTCTTCTAACTTATACGAAACATAAAGTTCCATAGAAATGTACTATTTGGTTATATTCCTTTAGCCGCGATTTAAAAATTAAATTATTAAGTTTTGTTCAGTACAGATAAAAACAACAAAACTTTGCAACGATTCAATATGTTTTTATTTTAACATGGATTAACATGGATTGATTTTGAATTAAAATAAGTTAATTAAAACGAAATAAATGAAATATGACTATTTTCAACTAAATGTGATGGTGATTACCGACTAGTGGCCTTGTGGTAGAGAGGTCGAGAGATCAGGGTTCAAATCCTGTTCGAGTCATGCCAGCGACTATAACAGTGTGAATCGATCCACTCAGCTTAGCACTCAGCTTGAGAGCGGGATTGATATCTAAGGGGGTTGTCTGCTTGGGCGGTTGAACCATACTTGAGGCTTTCGTAGCACAAATGGGGGATTTAAATGCTCTGGGACCTCCTTTGCCGGACCCTCATTGATAATAGTTCTATCACAACTTAAGAGGCTATCCTGGGTAAAAAAATATACAAAAATATATAAAAATATAGATAGGTTAGGTTTGGTTAGAAATAAAACCACAAAATATGCGACTAGAAGTTTCACGATTCTTGCTATTTTCAAGCTTAAATACATTCAAAATATTTTGCAATATACTTATTAAAAAACGTTAATGGCTAATTCACAAAGCTTTTATCTTTGCTTTTGTAATTCTGCAAAAGAAATTTGGTCTCATGACGACACTTGGATGTATTAATATATATATATATATATATATAAATATAATATATAAATATATATAAACCTATGAAGTAAAAATAGGCTAAACAAATACTGATAAAGGGTAGATTTAAAGAAAGATAAAACGAAATCATACGCAAAATCAGCGGCGGAGGGTATGTCAAAATTTGTTGAGGAGAATGTTAGTCATAAAGCATAAAAGAAAAACGCGCAAATAACCCAATGGTGATACGGACTGAAAACAGAAATTATGTTAATGTACTCCTCCAAAATGTTTTTTTCATACCCTGAATCCACCGCTGAAGATCATCATTACAAAGTATACACAAACAACTTAGTTCGATAATGTATTAAAACAGCAAGAATACTTGTAAATAATTTATTAAAGCTACTTTCCGACTTCTTCAAGTTCAGAAACGTTTTCCAGAAAACAGAACTTTTACGGCAATTTTAAAACCTGTTTTCTTAACGAACGAATAGTGCTTGAATTGAGAGTGGGCGTTGAAATAGAAACGGGCAATTCCGACTTCTTCCTTACACACAGACACAGGGAAATGAAAGATCAGCTGCCTCCCGGCGCTGACCAATAAGAGGCTGTTTTAAAGAGTTTAGGGAGGTTTAAAATTGAAACTTTTCTTCCTTCTTCGGTGCAGGATGTTTTGTCCACTACTTTTGCTGTTACTGTCAACCACATAGCGCTGTTAAGCGTTGTTCCCACTTGTGTTTTTATTGGGTTTGTTACGAATAATATAAGAAACCCAATAAACCCACAGTGGAAACATTAAATTTGAATTTCATAATCGTTAAATAAATTTTATGAGACTTTGGTTTTAAATATCAAAACATTTTGATAATAAAACCTGCATGTATTAATTTAGTGTAATTAATTCTTTTGTTTTAAATTTGTCAAGGGATTTTATGCTTTGTAAATGACGTAACAGCAAAACACAAACTGTAGTGAAAGCAAATTGTGCTCTAAAGACAATAAATAAGTATATAAGCAGAGACTGCCATTACTGTGCTGACTCAGCAACCGCTGCTAGGGATCGCAAATGGTTATATATTCTTCTTATTTTAGCAGCAACATTTACAACGGTTACATTTTCTTCTTATTTGGGCACCATCATTTTTTGGAGGTACTTATATTCGTTTATTGCTTTTAAAAACCAAAAAATAAAAAAGAATGGAGTAAAAACACACGAATTACTGTGCAAAAGTTTTTAATCACATAATAAAGAAGCAATATCTATGAGCGTTTTTTTCACTTTTTCGGGGTTTTTCTCTCTCTATGTGAATAAAAATGTAAACTCTTTAAAACCTTCTAGTTGAAACACTTTCTTCTTTTTTAATTACACTTAAGTCCCAGAGCAAACGTTCAATATTAAGCGCATAGGAATAATCGTAATAAACCCTAAGTGGAAACTCTAAGTAGAAAATGCTGTTAAAGTTGATTACCTACTCAGTTCCAGCTGATTACCATTTTTAATTACATCGTTAAAGACAGAATATTTAATGCTCCCTTCACTATTCATTGCTATCATGAGTGTATAATAAGAGAAGGACTTACTACTTTCATTGATCTATTCAAATAAAACTCAATTCAAGTTAAAATTCGCTGTAAACGTTCATCAGACGTTCATAGTAGTTTTGAAGTACTAATGAAAATCACAGATTTATATACATTTCACATTTCTTCAATTTCTCCGATTTTCCACATGGTGTTAAATATAAACATTCGTATAACCAAACTTTCGGTAAAATGCTCGCATTTGAGGTTTATATAAAAATTTTAACAACAGAATTCAAAGACTTTAGAAGTTGGTTGTAAGTTCTTCTCTTGTTATACTTCCATGTTGCTATTGGTAATATTTTCATTTGTTTTATTAAGATGACTAGTTGCATCTTTATGAGCCTTTACAAAGTTGTTAAGAAATCCTGATCCATTATTTTTATATTTATATTTATATTATATTATACTTATAATATAAGTGAACATACATGAACAATGGAACAGTTGAACAACGATTAAAATTATGAAAACTATGCCAGCATAATCTCATAATTATGCTATTTTTGTTTTATTATGTAAAAATGTAAAACGTTAAGAAACATACACAGACTTGTATGTAACTGTGGCTGTACATAACCAGGTCTATATTAAATGACATTTCATGCATCATCCACTCATCCCCAGTCCTGCACTACACAACCCAATATGCAGAAATAATAAATCTCACTTTTTTCCTTACCAGAAAAGATTATTCTTTAACCCTTTGACGCCTAGTATTTTAATGGGCGGTTCAGGAGTAGAAGCAAAAGTAGTTCTTGAAATATTAGTGGTGGAGAGATCTCCCTATATTGCACCCCTCATCCCTAGTTAGTGGAGGCCTAATAGGGCCTAATAGGGTTAAGATAAACTTCTTTACCATATTATAATTCTTTAGATATTTTCAAATTTGTGTTTTTAATGCGGCTATGTATCTTTTGTTTTTTGACATAATCATAATAACGGTGAAGCGTTAAATAATTTTCAAATGTCTTTCCAAGGTATGATGCTGAAATATTTCGTTTTTTTTAAAAAAAATATGTATTTTCTTGTACAAACAATACTTATAGATTTACGCTTCTTTGCGAAAACCATTCTCATTTTAATTTTTGACTTTATTTTATATTTTTTTGACTTTTTAAAGAAAGTACAAAAAATTTACTTACTTAGTGATTCGGAAAAAATGGTATTTTCAGCAATCAGCTTGGCGCCATGAAAATGTATTACTTATTGAAATATGAACATCATTAGAAATAATTTCTAAAATCATTATTTCTAATGATGTAATTAAGGCTGGTCTCCAGTTGAGCGCGCGCTCTTAGCGACCGGGCAATATATTGTTTTGAAAACAATGGGCGCTGGGCGTTTTAAGACCGGTTCTCCACTTGAGCGAGCGCTCAGAGAGCATAGAGCTTTGCTCCCTTGGGAATGAGTTTGTGCAATGTTTTGTCATTGTTGAGTTTGTGTAATGCTCAAGTGGAGACCGGCCTTTAATCATGTACTTTGTGTTTATTCATATTTCTATATTTCATCAGAAAAAACTTTGGCTTTTACTATTATGTTGGCACTTTTGAATATTTCAGCTTTTATTGCAGAAATCCTTCTGTGTGTAAGGGCATCTTGTTCTTATTTGTTGATAACTAACAACCCGAAGAGGCTGCTTTATGATACATTGGAACGAAGTCTTTCAACTTTTTACGTTTTTTGTATAATTAGTCAGCGACCGTTTACGTTTTGTTGGAATTTTTTTCGTGCAAAATGTTTTTCCGTAGAACATTCTAGAACTTTCTAGATGCTTTTATTATCTCTCTAAACAATGGCCACAGCATTATCGCTAAATAAGGTTAAAGTTTGCTTCATTATTTAGGAGTTAATAGATATAGCTCCAGACTTTTTTGCGTATGCTATGCTCTCAGAAAAACGTGATAGTTGTTATGAGGATGGCTGACTGACGAATTTCGGCGACTGTTGTTTAAGTTTAGGTTTGCTAATGTAACTTCAGTTAACTTTTAAATACGTTAGGTGCTCCTGAAGCTACAAATTGAAATAGAAATGAATTGAAATGTCTGTCCGTGTGTAATCTTGCAGTTAATTCCGCGCGTTCAAAACACCCAAAATATCGGACTTCCCGTTTTCTCATCGTCAATCCATTATCTTTAATTGAGAAAACGGGTTTTAAAAATGGTGTGAACGTTCCCTTTTTCTGGAAAACGTCTATCTAAAAGTGAAGACGGTAGAAGCTTACTTCCAACAAGGTAAACACAATGCTTCGGTTTTTTGTCGGTATTCTTAGTGTTTTAATACAGTTTCTAATACATAATTAAACTAAGTTTTTGTGTTAACTTTGTATTTATTGATGATTGATGGGATTGTTGCTTGAAAGCTCTGTGGATGTAAAAATAATGAAAAGTAGCACAGCTTCACCATTACCACCACCCACTTGATGTGGTTGATTTCCATGATATTAATGCCCACAGTTTTTCATGAATAGTGTATATACCATTAAACCTTCTTTAAAAGCAAAATAAAAGTCAACTGCTGTGCATGTATAATAATAGACACTCACACTAAAATGTTATTTCAGCACCAGACAACATGATGAGATACAAGAGGGATTTCTGTACAGTCTCAATAAAATGTAAGGTTTCAGGTGCACACATGGTCTTGCTAATCACCTTTAGCATGATTTAAGTTGTAACTCCTTCCCTTGTTATACGTCAATGGTCTTGCTAATCACCTTTAGCATGATTTTTATTTATCTAACTTTGCTTAACGTTTCCCTTTCATTATGAAGTGGTAAATCAGCAGTTTGAAATGTTTCCGTGAAAAATTAATGAAAAGTTTTCACTAAACTGTGCTGTTACATTTTCACTTATGAAATACCGGCTTATGAGGGGAAACAGGGTATGTATTTGAAACGAATTTTTCATTGATGTGTTGAAGTTCCCTTTTTAATTTGATTGCCAGGTAAATAATATAGAACTAGTGTAGCGTGTAAAAACATTTTACAGTTTTTCTCCATAAATTGTTTTTTACACGCAATACTGCTATGATAAGTCTGTGTATATACAAAAATTATTTGTGTTTCTCCATGTTGGTATTATATCATATTTAACACAAATATTTTGTATCGATCATTCAAAGAATGGTATTATCCCTATTTTTCAGTGACATTTGGCCTATTTAGAGATTTCTAAAGTTCTACAGTTAAACTAAAAGCTAAAATTCCAATGTTCAGAGATTTAGAAAAGAGACAATACAACGTATACTCCTACCTAACCAATGTATACCCTTACCTAACCACGATTAAACTTCTGAAATATAAGAAAATACCTTCAAATTTCCCTATTAACTAAAGCTAACAAAAACAATACCTTCTCAGACGTTTTTATCTTTCAATTCTTTATTCTGGTATGAATTGTGGAAATGTCAAAACCCAAAACTCCATTTGTGCATCATGATACAAAAACCATGTAAATATGTATGTAATCACTCTCTTCTTGCATTACAATCATTTATACTATTCAATTTTATAATCTAAAAAAGATATCATTCAAATACTATCAAAACAATGTGATAATAATCTTGCTACCTTCGTTTACCTTAATAATAACAATCCACGCACTACAATGAAATACCAAATGAATTGCTAGCTACACATTTTGCATAGTAGTCAAAACAACTGATACGAAAAAGATACGTTCAAACACATTAAAAAAATAGACATCGGTAGAAAATGATAAACTGATAACACATAATAACAGGTCTACATCGTCTATCACGTCGGATAGAATAGTTACTGATACCGATCAATGTTGTTATTCTTTATTACTGAACTTAAAGCGTTGAATAAAAAAATTAAAAACAAAAACAAAAAATTTAACACGCAGCGTCTTCATTTTTCTTTAAAGAAAGGAATGTTGAGAAAATTTGATGAACTTTCGAACGCAAAAAACATTGCATTGCCTTCCCCTCCGGGCGGCTTTATGATGTCTTCCTTAAGGTACAACACTCCATGAAGTAATAAAAACCCGTAAGATGGAGCTAGAGATTCTCTTAATGGGAGATTTCCACTATACTAATACGGAAAAACAAACATCCATTGACGAACTTCCCGAGAAATTTTACCTAACTTTCTTTCTTTAACAGTTAGGAAAGAAAAAAGCAAGATTGCGTATTAGTATAAGAAGACTAGTATCCCGGGTAAAAACATTTTACCGGTGCCACTCTCAAGAAGGATATTGATAAGAAATATAAGAATACAACCTAAAAATGTTTTTCTTATATAGATTTTCCAACTATTGAGTGAAAGTGTAAAATTATGCCTTTGCCCGGCATACCTGATTCAATTAAAATACATAACCAGTGTGATTCTTCTATGAATTCATTAAATGGTTTATCCCAATTGCTTGTACCGTGGCAGTAAGCTTTTTTGAAAACAGCCACAAAATTCGCTTGAAAAATAATAAGTAAGACGTTCTTTACTTCCCAGTATATACTTTATATTCTTTTTTCCACTCCACAATAATACAATACATTGTTTCATTTCTTCTTTATCTCGCGAATCAATCTTTACGAAAACAAAAACAAATTTGTTTACATTTTAAAAACCCTCGTTTCCTTTCTGCTGGTGCAATGCAATGCAATGTTACCCGTGCCAAAAAATTCATGTCGCGTCATTTGCTAACATACTAATACTGAAAAAACGCTTCTCGCAGCATCGTGGTTTTACGCGCTCCTCGTGAGAAAATGACCGTCAAATTTCTGAAAATGTATCACTCTCTAAAATAAAAATGGGATGCACAGCTCGTTATTAGTATATAAGACTAAAAAACATTTTACAGGTTCATTTTCCCCTTGAATTACTATCCCCAACACCCGCGCTTACCCTCTCTCACGGAATATGGAGGTGACGAAAAATAAAATCATAGATAGTTCAAGAATAAGTATTACGAAGTTGTAGAGCTCGAAAAGCTTATCAAGAAAATGTATGGGATCGCCTGTGTACGACGTGCCGTTACGGAGATATCGCCGATCAAAGATTCTGATGACGTCACACCCGTCCCCAAAAAGTTTTAGACTCAAATTTTTTCGACACCCCATCGCCAATATAGCACGTCCAAAGTGACGTCAGTTATTCCCATTGGTTTTCGAGATATTTGACCCTAAAAATCGCGTTCCATTTAGGGTGCAATGCAATTAACTGATTAATTAACTGATACGAAAAAGCTACATTCAGACACATTTAAAAATAGGCATCAGCAGAAAATGATGAACTGATAACACGAACAGATAATAGGTCTACATCGACTATCCCGTTGGGTAGAGTAGTTACTGACGATCAATGTTTTTATTCTTTATTACTGAATTTAAAGCGTCGTATATAATTTTTTTTTAAAACAAAACAAAAAATCTTACACACAGCGTCTTCATTTCTCGTTTAAAAAAATGAACGTTGAGAAAATTTGATGAACTTTCGAACGCAAAAAACATTGCATTGCGTTCTCCTCCAGGCGGCTTTATGATGTCTTCCTAAAGGCACAACACTCCACGAAGTAATAAAAACCCGTAAGATGGAGCTAGAGATTCCCCTAATGGGAGATTCCACATATACTAATAAGGAAAAAATAAACATCTATTGACGAACTTCCCGAGATATTTTTCCTAAAGTTCCTTCTTTCAAAGTTAGATAAGAAAAAAGCAAGATTTAGTATTAGTATAAGAAGTATCCCGGGTAAAAACATTTTACCGGTTCACTTTCCCCATGAGTTACTGACCCCAACCCCAGTGCTTACCCTCTCTCTTACAACATGGCGGTGGCGAAAAGTAAGATCACATAATTGCTAAGAATAAGTATCACTAAGTTGTAGAGCTCGAAAACCTGATCAAAAAATGTATGGGATCGTCTGCGTACGACTTACCGTTACGGAGATATCGCCGATCAAAGATTCTGATGACGTCACACCTGTCCCCAAAAAGTTTTAGACCCAAATCTTTCGACACCCCGTCGCCAATATCGCACGCCCAAAGTGACGTCAGTTATTCCTATTGGTTGTCGAGATAGTTGCCCTTAAATATCGCGTTCTATTTAGGGTGCAATGCAATGTGCCCACTGACGTCGCGCTACTCCTATAATACTAATATCGCTTATATCTCGACAACTCAGTTACGCACGATCTAAAATGTCACTATATCACAGTCCATACGAACATTTCCTAACGTTCCTAGTTCTTTTATTCACACTGACCGAACTAAATATTTTATGCACAACTCGCTATTAGTATATAGACTAGTATCCCGGGTAAAAACATTTTACAGGTTCATTTTCCCCATTATTTGCCGCCTCCACCTCCCGTGCTCTTCCTCTTTGAAGATATAGGGGTGTATATATAGTATAGCGTGTACAATGTTTTTACAGGTTTACTTTCCCCATGATTTACCGCTATCCCGTGTTCTTCTTCTTAATATGGTGGTGACGAATAAGAGATAAGTAGTACCACGCTATAAAGCTCAAAATGCTGATCAAAGCTATTAAAAAAAAATAAAAAAAATGAACAATATGAAAGCTTGTTTTTTGTCCTGATTTAGTAACGGTTATAACGGTAATCCAGGTTTCAGACTTTCAGCATCTCATTTTAATTACAATCGCAGTTGCGTCAAGTTTAATATTTAATTCTATTGTCTGATTTTTTTAATCTCATAAATTTTTACGTGTAAACAATGGAAAATAGAAACATTAAATTTCTATTTATTTCTGTTTTTGCACGAAAAGCGCGACACTACATTTTGAGCAGCCCCCGCTATCATCATCAGGCATATTAAAAATAGATCCCGAAAATAAAATCACATAGTTGCTAAGAATAAGTACCACCATAGTCACAAGAAAAAAACTAGTCTGGAATCAGGGCCGTTTTCGGGCCGTTTCTTATGAATAAGTCGGGTGCCGTGAAAAACTGGAACCCATGCTTTTTTATGGTGCAAAATAAATCTTGTAACAGGCGGGAAACTTCGAATTTACTGAAGTAAACTCACCATGCCAGGTCGAAATTGCTCTGTATTTGGCTGTTTTACCTCCAGATATACAAAAGGGATTGCTATATTTCGTGTTCCTCGTGGCGACGAAGAGTATAGCGTTAACTTGCGTGCTACTTGGGTCGATATTGTAACCAGAGACAGAGCTGTAGAGAAGTCTTTGAGGGAACAAATTCAGAAAAGGAATATAAGTATATGTGAGCGCCATTTTGAAGAGAAGCAATTAAGGAGAAGTAAGTTATATTTCGCTATGACAATGATCTTGCTGCAATACAAGGTTTTAAATAACTCACAAGACATCACACCACCATGAACTACTTTTTTGAATACAATAACTAGCTCTCTCTCTCTTAGTAAAAAAAAACACACAATTAGTATCAATTATGGTACCCTTAAAAAAGTTGATGAGCTCGCCACCCATGTTCTTGTATTTATGATCCGTAGTATTGTCAACCCATTTAAGTTCAGTTTGGCTAATTTTGCAACAACAGGAGCTGATTCAAAGCAGATCTTCCCTTTGTTTTGGAAAGCCGTGGATGTTTGTGAACATTATTGTAACCTGAAAGTGTTAGCCACGACTTGTCATGGTGCTTCTCCAAACCGAAAGTTTTTCAATATGCATTTCAATTTTTCAGACTGTGGTGATGCTGGTGTTGTTTACAAAACAACCAATCTACATTGTCCTGATCGCAACATTTATTTTTTCTCGGATGCTCCACATTTAATCAAAACTGCAAGAAATTGTTTATCTAATTCTGGTTCAGGCCGATGCCTGAAGTTCATGTGGAATAATGGTTTCTTCATTCTTTGGAGTCATGTTGCAGATTTATTTACCGAAGATCATGAATGTGGACTACATCTCCTTCCAAAACTGAGTTACGACCACATCAAATTATCATCATACTCTGTCATGAATGTTAAACCAGCAGCACAAGTTCTTAGTCCAACTGTCAGTCAAGTTCTTCGTAATTATGGTCCACCAGATGCTTCCGGCACCGCGACATTTTGTGCAATGATGGATAGTTTCTTTGATATAATGAACATACGTGATACTGTAGAACGTATTCACAAGTCAAAGCCATTTCTGCTTCCATTTTCATCATGAATTTTTACCATATTTTGAGCTGTGGTTGCAATCCATAGAAGACCGTCCTGGTAATTTTACAGCTAATGCCAGAGGCAAGATGTTCATATCGAAGCAAACCTACAAAGGAATCAGGATAACAGTACATTCAGTGGTGGAACTTGTCAAATATCTATTATCCAATGGTGTCCAGTATGTCCTTACTGAAAGATTTTGCCAAGACCCACTTGAAAATTACTTTGGTCGTCAGCGGTCAATGGGTGCTAGAAAAGACAATCCATCGTTACGTGATTTTGGTTACAACGACAATACCATCAGGAATCTAAAAGTATTTAGACCGATTGAAGGAGGCAATTCCATCGATTTTGACATAAATGATGAACCAGTTCCTTGCAGGAAGAAGAACAACACAAATTGAATCAATCTGGTTTACTTTTTTTTAGAAGCCACATATGTACTTTAAAAACGGCTTTTTTAAAGCCACACATATCTCAAAAAACATATCCTGGCTACTCTTACATGGATTTTCTAAAAAATCCAAGTAAGTAATCATTGAACTAGTTGTCCTTCTTTCTGTTTCCCTGCCTGCTAGCTAGCTATGGACAGCCACTTGACATAAAAACTTGATTTAGAATTAAACTTCATACCTTATTTGAAGAGTTAACACAAATACTCGTTTCATCACACGATGAATGATGAGCTGCCAATATATAGCTGGCTAATTTGTGATGCCTCTTGTTTATTTTCTGAACTTTGGGTAATTGGAATGTTTTGGTTTTAACAAGCGCTAGTCATTATGGAGATATCAAATTAATGACACACGGCAAGACAAAATATGTTATCTCGGTTATATTTTTATTACCTCAGTAATGCCGTGTGGAGTTTTGCATACCAACGAAATTTGATAGTTAAATATCGCTCCGTAAAAGTGCATTTTTGTAAAAAAGATTGAGAAAAAATATGATAAATGTCCCGGCAATTTTCTTAGGGAAAATACATTAAAAAGTGTTTCAGTCTGGAAAAAGTGGGAAAAGCTTGTTTGTTTTTTTTTGGGTTTTTTTTGTTCTGTTTTTTGGGGGTGGGGGAGAATCAAATAAGCAGGTGTCTTTTATGACAGCAAAAATAATGTTTTTTATGAGATGTGTAGCTATAAAAATAGCTGTTTTTTTCTTCGTAGCAATCAGTGTCCTTGATTATCCAAGTTCGATGACTTCTTTTTGAGATCTGTTCGCAAAGATTTTGATCTTGTTTTATCACACTTCATTTTGCGAAGCTGTTGTTTGTCTTTCACAAAAGAAAATGTTCTTGTCTGTATATACAGCATCAGCAGATCTTCAAGCAAATTCATCGAAACTTCCTTTTTTACAACATGGTCAGCTCTGCATCTTACTTTGGAAAATAAGGCGAGTATGTACGGGTCTTTCATCAAGTGTCCAAGAATTTCTTTACTGTCAATTTTACTGACACTTTTTGTTTGACATTTGGAAAGTAAATTCAGCAACAGTAAAAATTCGATAACATCAGCAGTTACTCTCCAAAGTCCATTTCGATCACGAGTGTTGACCAGTTTGTGCTCCGGTAAATGGGTACTTCCCTGAAACTTACCAGCAAGGAGAATAGATAAACACTGTTGATGATAAGAAGATGGTGATTTATGAAAACGAATTCGTCGGTAAATGGTGCCAAATACATATCCACTCAGGTAAGTAATTATGGATATTTCTTTTTCCGAAAACTTTTCAATATCCTTGCAGGTAAAATCAAGGGTGTCCTCCTGAAAACTTCCACCGGAAAGATGAAACAAAACATGATTTGTAATTTCCATGCCCAGGATCACAGAACATTTTCTACTGAGCCCTGGAAACAAATGGTCAGCCTCATCGGAAACACATTTGTAAAACTTTGGGTAAAACTTAGAATCTTTTATGTAAGTATATGTTTGGTTTACCTTATCCAAGGACCCAACAACATAACTTTGCAATTCCCCTAACATACTGTCAGGATACAACCCAGCTTCAACAAGATTACCAATAATTTTTTCCATGATCTTCTTAAAAATCAATGGGTGAAGCATTTCCTCAGCAGTTTTAGCAGTTGAAGTCGTGGTATTTTCAGCATGCTTGGAATTCGTGTGACGGGTCAAACCACGTTTCGTTAGGCAGGTTTTGTTGCATTTTTTACAGGAAAATGAAGCGGTATAAGTGGCAGCAGGTATATCATCAACAATTGAATTACAATCACCATTCAATTCACCCTCTCCTGATAAAATGTCTTAGTCAATGACTGCAAAAATAGCGTCAAAATCATCCCCAGAAAAGAAATCTTCCTGTCTTGTCGCCATTTCTGCTTGTTCTTTGCACCATAATTGTACGGGCCGTATCAATTGGAAGTTCACGCTGCAAATCGGTCGTTTCTGTTACATTTTCAAACTATTGAGTGAAACCGTAAAATTGTCTTTGCACGGGATACCTAAATCAAATGTGAATCATAAAAGAATTATACCTGCTCAGGATTCAACCGCAGGGTCTTTCCACCATGAATTCATTAAATGATTTATCCCAATCGCTTGTACCATGATGTTAAACCATGATTGGCACATTCATTCTCCTTGGTCATATATTCCATTTTATAAAATTTTCTAAATCTAAAAAGAAAGAAATCATATAGAACAAAAAAAAAATCTCTTAGAATATAAAATAGCACTAAGTCACCATAGCTTAAATTCAGCCTGGGGATTCCTAAACGACATACGTAAAGTCAGCAAACAAAAACACAAACAGTGATAAATTGAAAGAAATATGATAAGATATAGATACAGCAAAATGGAATGATCTTAATGGTCTCCCTCCCATGCTAACAAAAGAAAAAACAGACAACAAATCAGCAGCATATACTTTAAGGAATAATAGCAATAAAATCATTACTCGAAGGACAAAAGAAAATCTGAAAAAGCTTGGGATGTGTTGTGGTCAGTTATAATTCTCTTGGTATAGTAAGTGTTGTGGGTAGGGGTACAGGACAGGGATAATCAATCATCATTGAAACCACACCATCTCACTCCAAAGTTTCAACATAAATATGGCAATAATATATTGTTTTAATGAATTCATTAAATGATTTATCCCAATCGCTTGTACCATGATCTAAAACCATGATTGCCAAATTCATTCTCCTTCGTCATTATTTTTATTTATACAAAATTTTCTAATATTAAAAGAAAGAAATCAGATATAACAGAAGCAAGTACATGATCATCAGAAACAGAACAAATGGTTGCAGAATGTAAAATAGCACTGATAAATAAATATCATGTGCCAAAACATTCCCACTATACGATCAAGATAAGAACGATGGCTTAAATTCACGCTGCAGATTCCAAAATGACATACCTAAAGTCAGTAACAATAATCAGTATGTTCCCCTAAAATGTATATGATGCAGCAAAAGTTCAACTTTGAAAGAAATTACACATTGCACACTCTCCCTCCCCACCCACTGACCAAATAAAACAAACAAACAAACAAACAAAAAAACAGTACGAAATTATTAGAGATATGCTATAGATACAGGAATGACTTAGAGAATCATCATAGAATAGGTAGATGTGATCATTGTGAGAATCATGATAAGAAAGAATGCACCCTAAAAATGTTTTTAATGTATTTTCCAACTATTGAGTGAAACCGTAAAATTATGTCTTTGTCCGAGATACCTGAATCAAGTGTGAATAGTAAAAAGATTATACCTGCTCAGCATACAACCGAAGTGTCATTTTTTTATGAATTCATCAAATAATTTACTAATTGCATGTACCATATGATGTAAAACCATGATTGGCACATTCATTCTTCTCGTCATAATCTTTATTTATACTAAATTTTCTTATCTAAAAAGAAAGAAATCATTTAGGACAGAAGCAAGAACCTGATCATCAGAAACAGAAAAAATATTAGAGAACATATTCTTTTAGATTGTAAAAGCACTGAATAAATAAATATCATGTGCACTGACATTTCTACGATACAACCAAGATATAAGCACCATGGCATAAAAATCGAGGATTCCTAAATGACATACGCCAAGCCAGAAACAATAATCAGTAGGCACATCATGCAGCTAAACAGTAACTTATACTGAAATCACACATTGTGCACACTCTCCCTCCCCTCCTCCCACTGACAGAATATATAAAACAAACAACAATCAAAAACAACACACAGTTCTCAATTAATAAATATATGACATAGATACAGGAATACATAGAACCATCATAGAGTAAGTAGATGTGATCATTGTGAAGATTAAAAGATCCCCACTAACAAAACAAACATTATATATAATAGCAATAAAAACATAGCTTAAATAAAAGGAAAGATGAAGTAACCCTAGGATGTGTTTAGTACAGTATGAAAACCTATAATTCCAGCTGGCGGTGTGGGGTGTAGGGGGAGAAGGGGTGTTGGATATTCAATCATCATGAGGGGGAGAGAGCTTTAACTTTCTTGAAAACAGCCACAAAAATTCGCTTGAAATATAACAGCAATAATATCTCAGCGTAACACAAAACCATTTACTGCTTCACATGCAAAGAAACCCCTCAGAAATAATAGTTTAGCTCTTCCAAAACATGTCGATTATGTTGATATTCCCACATGGTCGAAATGAAACCATTCGCAACGAGGCAACCATTTTTAGGTAAAAAAATTAATGCTACTTCGTTAACAATCCTCTCCAATTCAATTACGATTTCTTCGATTTCCAGCATACTAATACTAATCTTCTTATACTAATACTAAATCTTGCTTTTTTCTTACCTAACTTTGAAAGAAAGAACTTTAGGTAAAATATCTCGGGAAGTTCGTCAATGGATGTTTATTTTTTCCGTATTAGTATAGGGAGAATCTCCCATTAGGAGAATCTCTAGCTCCATCTTACGGGGTTTTATTACTTCATGGAGTTTTTGTACCTTAAGGAAGACATCATAAAGCCGCACGGAGGAGAAGGCAATGCAATGGTTTTTGCGTTCGAAAGTTCATCAAATTTTTTAAACGTTCATTTCTTTAAACGAAAAATGAAGACGATGTGTGTAAAAGTATTTGTTTTTGTTTTTATTTTTTTATCCAACGCTTCAAGTTTAGTAATAAAGAATAACAACATTGATCGGTATCAGTAACTATTCTATCCGACGAGATAATCGATGTAGACCTGTTATGTGTTCGTATTATCAGTTCATCATTTTCTACCGATGTGTATTTTTTAATGTGTTTGAATGTGTTTGAATGTGTTTGTAGCTTTTTCGTATCAGTTAGTTTTGACTACTATACCGAAATGTGTAGCTAGCAGTTTATTTGGTATTTCATTGTAGTATGTGGATTGTTATTATTAAGGTTCCGCTTTAGGGAAACGAAGGTAGCGAGATCATTGTTTTGATAGTGTTTGATTGATATCTTTTTGTTTTAGATTAGAAAATTGAATAGTATAGATGAATGTTATACAAGAAGGAATGTGTAAATCATGGTTATATACATATTTACATGGTTTTTGTATCATGATGTACAAGTGGAGTTTTGGGTTTTGACTTTCCACAATTCATAGCAGAATAAAGATTTGAAAGATTAAAACGTCTCAGAAGGTATTGTTTTTATTAGATAATAGGGAAATTTGAAAGTATTTTCTTATATGTCAGAAGTTTAACCGTGGTAAGGTAGGAGTATACATTGGTTAGGTAGGAGTATTCGTCGTATTGTCTCTTTTCTAAATCTCTGAACATCGGAATTTTAGCTTTTAGATTAACTGTACAACTTTAGAAATCTCTAAATAGGCCAAATAGCACTAAAAAATAGGGATAATAGCATTCTTTGAATGATCGATCCAAAATATTTGTGTTAAATATGATATAATTCCAACATGGAGAAACACAACAATTTTTGTATATACACATCATGGCAGTATTGCGTGTAAAAACAATTTATGGAGAAAAACTGTAAAATGTTTTTACACGCTACACTAGTACTTTCTTAACAACAAACTAGAAACCGAATCGGTTTGAAAATCACACTAACGGGTAACGTTACAATCCACCTTGCCTCGATTCATATTTTCGTTTTTCGATATGAAGTTATGTCCGAAATAACTTGAGACCATCCGAACACGCTGGCGGCAGTTCAACATGTAAAAAAGATAATTAATTCTGCCTCAACTTTCTCCAGAGTACCTCACTGCTTCAACCACGTACCCAGGGCCTCTTCTTTTCCTTTTTGATGAACGGATTAGAAAAGGCCCCTGGATACGAGGTTGGTCACTGTTATGAAAGAGTCTCGCGCGACTGCTACATGTCTAGGCCGATTTCCACTTGTAAAACTTCTCGAGAACAATCTCGATAAGTTAATTTCCAAAACTTAAAAGTATTTCTCAAAGAAATTTGTTCAGAACACAATATGGCATCGAGTCGAAGACAGATTTTGATTGGGGATTTGAAAATGCCTATTGATTGATTGATAATGACATTTCGCGCGAAGCACATTATCAAAGTTGAACTACATTTTTTCCCACGCGAAAGAAATATATTTCTCGAGGAAAGTATTTGTACGCGCGTATTAATAAAAAATGACGTAGCTCCAGCGAAAGTTTTTCGCAATTCGCCCATATTTTGTTAGTGGAAATCTCGCTTTAGTCTGATTTTGTAATATTTTGTAATATTTCAATTGCACGCATGCAATTTTTGCATGAATAATGAAGTTGCTGTTGTTTTTATAACTTGGTTAACTCTCTCGCATCCTTAATTGCTGCCACTCGCCCCTCCGGTGCTACAACACCATAAGTCGTAATGTTATAAATATTAGCGCCCTCATTGGAGCATAAAAGAGAAACCTCAACACCAGTCCTTTAAGTCTCAAAAAAGATCGTGAACAGATGGCCCTGGGACTGAGATTGGAAGAAACTGACCTCAAAATGGTAGTATACTCAGAATAAAATTACAAATGTCAAAACTGTCATAAAAAACTACTAAAGTGTTTTTAAAAAATATATACTTAACACAACGAAAGATATAACAGAAGAAAAATCAAATTGCTTAACATGCTTACCACATTAAAGCAAACAAAATATTTGTATGATGAACTATAAGTACTGAAAAAATCGCTGTTGTACATTGCTTTACAGAATGGAAGAGATAAACGAAATAAGTATAGGTAAAAGTCATTCTCCTGTTTAATGATGCTTTTAATATTGTGAGAGAAATATATAACTTTTCAAAAGAAATAATATACAAGAAATGACTATATAAACAAAAAGATCAATAAGAAAGATGAACTATCTTAAACAAAAACAAAACTACCAATATTTGCAGTGGATCATTTAGTCCAGCAGAGGCATTAACATGACAATGTTACCGGTATTGGAGTCATATTCAATATTGTATCTTGCATTCAATAACAACAACTGGAGCTGCTCAAAGTCCATAGTTTCTGTATTCTGGGCCGGAAATGCAGATGAAATGACGGAATCATGACATCGTAGCTGCTGACTTCCATTTGAAAATATGGTAAACTTTTTCAGTGATTTTTTACGTAGACTTGATCTCAACATCACATTGGAACACTGCTTACATTTGTAAGGGTTTCCCTCTCCAGGCTCAGCAGGAGCACGACATATTGCACACAAATGACTTTCTTCATCAGCTATGGCAAGAATTGCCACATTTTCAAAATGGGATAGAGGGTTTCGTTCCGGTGTCTCATACTCTTCTATTTGTGTTGTACTTAATGTGTATGATGTGCTGTTTATAGATTGCAATACAACATCATTCGCATACTTGAGTTTAACCAAGTGAAGAAAATCATAGGTACTTCCACTTTCAAGGTTAACGTATTCCCGCCACAAGGTTATTTTAACATGTCCAGTTTCATCTATCAAGTATCCCTCTCGAATGCTAACTTCTTCATTTCCAACAGTAACATACCTGGCATCCTGTAGATCTAACACACCTGTGACATTCACATGAGAATCCAGTGGAACCTGGTTGATCACATCACTGACTGTTTTAAATTCATAGGCATTGGTTCTTGGAAAGCCTAGTTCTTTTGTGGCTAAGGATGAATAATCTGATACAAAGACTGTATTGTCATCTTTTATGGATACGTTCCTGATTTCACAACCTTTTCTTTCATTCGCTACCGTCACAAAGAGTCTTCGCTTTGAGGGTGAGAAGCATACAACACTTTTTACATCACTTTGCGTCTCCATGTCAACATTGAAGTATTGTTTCTTGGACTTTTTAGAACATTTCATTGGTGAAACTGCAAGAACATAGCCACTTAGTGATTTTTTCTCCAATTCAAGAGCTAAAAAAAAGTTCTCAGTCCTAAAATTTTACAAATTCTGTGTGTCTTACAGATTTACATGTTGATTATAAAGTACCACCCAATACACAATTTCAGGGTTTCTGATACTGTTATCGAACAATAGATTTCATAATGGTCAGGGAAATCCTGAAATTGGCTATAATGATAAATACCCTCAGGTACAATGAAACTCTATAACTTTTAAGCATTGAAGTAAAAAACAACTTCTTCTAGAAAACTAACTCAAAGTTAATCCATATGATAGTTCAAGGAAATTCAATATAAAAGCTCTTCCTTAAATTTCCACCTGGGGGTAAAAACAACCTTTTCTGGTATATAATGCTTTTCTGCTTTTAATCACTGTGAGAATTTTCATCAGATCTAGCTACACAAATTTAATTTTCTTAAGTTAAAATACATTCACTTATCCTTCAACGAGAATCTCGGAATAAAAATATATACTCGACTGCAGTTTTTTCATGAGGCATGAGTGGTTTGGTTTATATTTACATCATGATGAAGCAACACAATCTCCAATGTTTGTTTTTTAAACAAAAAAGTAATATTCTCTTACCTCTTTTTCTACTGCTCGAACCTTCACTCATTTTCACAAGCAACCGACAGGCAGGGAAAAGGAAATTTTGGAAAAGGAAAACTCTCACATGCGAGTTCCGATTTATTCACGCGATTTGTCACCCAAGAGATTACCAACTTCAACTTAAGCTTTTCTCATAAGCTTACTTGGGCAGATAACTAAAATCCTAGGTACGAAGTGTGAGAGACTTGCGGGATAAATATCCCGAAACGAGGATTGCATTCGATTTGTTAGAAATGGCGTCATCAATACCGTTGCGGGGGGATTTCGGAAGGTTCTATGAAAAATCGTCCCCCCCGGAAATAATCTCACTGGACCCTAAACGTAACCCTTAACACAAGGGCTTTTTTGCAGGAGGGGATTTTTATCTGACACCTTTCAGAAGATTTTTCCCTTTTTTATTTTTCAGTAGAAAAAGAATAAAAATCTGCCGTTTGTCTTCTTAATGTACATGGTTAATACAGGGTATGCTTGAAATCTTGAACCTTCTTGAACAACTACCATTATGTTGAAACAAACGCTAAGGAAAGGCAAAAACAATTCCACAGGATTGAAAAGAAAATTAATCATCTGTATTTCTAGTCTTCATGTAAGTCTACACTCAAAGTTCATGATGTCTTATTGTTAGTGAAACCATTTGAAACCAACAGGCAATAGATAGAAGACGCGCATGATAGCCAATCAACAACACTCATTCAGGCTCGCCTTGCTTTTTTCCACTCACTGAACAATTTGTATTATTCAAGTGGAGCCAATAGATATTGTGGTGGTCCAAGTTCATTGAGCGTTTCACATGATGTTGTATCAGTTTGATTTTGCCGCAATTCGTTCACCTGGATAAAGAGAACAACAATAAGGACTAAATAAGCATCATGGCAAAAGCGCAAAAATTAATATTGGTATATCGTCCTAGGAAGCAAAACAACTTTGCGCAAAAATGAGTTGAATTAGGTATATGAAAAATCCTACTAAAATCAAATCCTTAGAACATCCAGAATGTTAGACATTTTAACTTACATCAAGTTTCATTTTTGTGTATATTGTTGACAATAATGGTATCAGTTGAAGTAGTATAATCATCGCTGACGATCGTTTCATTCGTTGGCTGAAACAATAGATTATTCATAACATCCATTTGCTTAGAAATTAGTGCAAAAACTGTGGAAATCCTTAGTTCTAACATTTAATGTTGCACACTTAATCATGAATCAGCAAGTAACAAAAAAATGCAATGAGTCAATCAATTACCCAAGAATACAGTATTATAGTTCCATCAATGACAAGACACTTGATTCATTTACAACTGATTGTTTTAACAATTCACACCATGGAAGCTTATAACAACTAGTTTGTAATTTAATAATCATACCTCTAGCATAATGCGGTATGTATCATGGCTATCAGAGTTTCTATCCATTTCCATTCATCATTATTTCACATATAACCAATCGAACTGTTTGGAATGCATCATCAATGAAATTCTCTATCATATTCAATTCTGAATCATACTTAAGCGAAGAGGTTTCAATGTAATTCAAAATATGCTTACAGTACAAAATATAAAATACAAAATGTAAAACAGCATAAGAATGAGAACACCAACCTTTACTTACTCAGTAATAGTGGTACATTTCTTAAAAATTTTCATTACAATAAAACATAATACCGTATTTCCTCTAATAAGCGCCCGGGCGCTTATAATTTTTTTTAGAAAATTAGGGGGGCACTTATTGGAGGGGGGCGCTTAAAAGAGGGGGGCGCTAAAAAGAGGAAATACGGTATTTCTAATATGCAATATATTTACAATGACTGGATAGTTACAGTAATTCTACAATGAAATAAAATATTTTTTATTCAGTGGCATTCAGAGTTATCTGTAAGGGCATATCAACTTTTTTCAAAATCCCGCAACTGCCACCACAACCAACCCCATACCCCCCCCCCCCCCCAACCTCCACCCACCCATTCCCCATCTCAGCAACGTATTACTTTAGTGCATTACATGAATAAGCATGTGCAATCTAAAGTTCTGCCATTATCACCAGCTATGTACTTACACTCAGCTTGAATTGTACTGCATCATGATCAGAAAATGTAACACATTTCACAAAGCATTCAAGGTTGAAGGCATTCATCAAGCTTTTCTTAATGTACACATGATCCAAGATTGCTCCTGCCATATGTGTTGGTTCTTTTACAATTTGTTGATAATCATGAAGTATTGGTGTCAAGTGATTAGACTGATGTTTGTCTTCTGCATTTATGTTGAAATCTCCCAAAATAATATGCGGCTCAAATGTTAAAATATCAAAGAGCACCGTGCGGAAAGTTGTCAAGCACACTATGTTTTTACGGTACAGCAGAACTAACTTGATTGTGTCAGCTGAAAACAAATGCTTCTTAAATTCAATGAAAGATAAACCAACACGGTGATAGTCACGTAGCAACTCGATAGTCGGTTTAAAACAACATGCAATGCTTTGAAACTTGTCAATAGCGTTATTATATAAACAGTTAAAACCAGTCACAAAAATATTATCGGTATTTTGTTCAGATAAAATTTGAGTTTCAGTAAGACAGATAACATCAGAAGTTAGCAACACTTCATCATGACATATGTCTATAGCATGTCTACTTAGTGATCTTGTATTGAGCAAAGTTATTATCACAGCAGTATCAACTGAATTTAAGACATGCAATGGTTCAAGAAAGGCTTCTCTTTTCATACGTTGGTATTCACAAGCAGCTCTAGGGTCAGCCTTAATTGCAGAAGACTTACATTCTCCTAGAAGATAAAGACCATTTAACGTGGTAACCCTGCTTAAAGCCACATACAATTGGCCATAATTGAAGCTTTTCTGTTTGAGTAAAGAAAAACTAACTACAGCTTCTGTTAGACTTAATCCTTGGACTTTGTGAATAGTACATGCCCAAGCCAGTATTAAGGGAAATTGTGTCCTTTTGATAACTGGAGAACTATCTTTATTGACTCTTATAACAATATTTGCTTCAGCTTTTTCAATAGGTACCCATTTGTGCAACCTTCCATAAGGGTCTGATTTAGATCTTTTAATACCAGCTTTAACATCATCGAATTCAACATACACTTTAGAGACATGATTATTGATATCACAACAAATACGTTTAACAGTGCCAATTTGCCCATTAATTAAGCGATCTGCAATATCAATATTCACTGTTAACATAACTCTTGCATTTACCTTTAATTCAAGTAATTTTGCTAACCCACCTGTTTCACTTTGGTTTTTACTAAGGGCTTTTTCAATAAGTGCTGCTGCAACATTTTTTGGTAATTCATCAATGGCTGTTATTGAGTACAAACTGTTTTCAACTAAAGACAACATCTTATGATTGTGTTCTTGACATGGTTTATTTTCGGCAAATATATGAAGTGCATTTCTTGGATAATTAATAGCATCTAGTTTCACAAGTCGTGATTTCAACAGTTGTTCTTCTTGTTCTCCAAGTGAAGCAATCCGTATTTTGTTTAACAGATGAATTAGATCACTGTCACCTTTCTGCCGCATCACTTCATCCAACTCAACTATCTTAAAATGATTCCATAAATGTGATAAATTTTGCCATGCCATCCCTAAATTCAGCATAAACTGGCCTTGATTGTACTGGAGGAAGCTGATAAAAGTCACCAACTGTAACTATGGTAATACCTGCAAAAGGAATATCATCAGAAGTTCCAAATATTTCGATGAGCCTGAGATGAATGTACCAAAGTTGTAAGTTTGACACCATTGATATTTCATCAATGATAATAACACGTAATTCAGACAGGCTGTTTCGCAAGGAAGATCTTTTTTTATCATTCAGTCTTGGTAAACTGTTTTTAAATTTCCCAACAGGAATGCCCAATGCAGTATGAATAGTTGTTCCATCAATGTTGATAGCAGCTACACCAGTAGGTGCAACCAATAAAACCTTTAATTTATCCAATGTTTTTGTTCGAAATGAAAACATTTTTGTTAAAGCATGATAAATAGTTTTAATCAAGTGAGATTTGCCAGTTCCAGCACCACCAGTCAAAAAAACATACAATGGCGATATCGTTGCCTTATTGATTGCTGACATATTTTTAACTGTTCTTTTTGCCCAATTAATGACTACTTCAAAACATTGCCTTTGCTTTTTGTTCAGTGATCTAATTTTTACATTCAGTTCATCATCACACATGACAGCAGGTGCATTGTTCATGGCTAGACTGGAGTCATGATGTTCTGTTGCATCTTCAACTGGATGTTCTGATTCAAAAACATCAGCAGGCAGCATTTCTTCAACCTCATCATTTTCTTGATCTGCAGAACTATCTAAATTTGATGCATTAATTCTCATATTTAACAATGCTTCATCTACCAAGTCTCCATATGGTTCAAAGATTTGTTTGTTTGCATTAACAATATGGATAACACCATTTTCTTGAAGCTTTTCCATGTATTTGCCAGAATTAGTGCCCTTCAAATCTTGTTCATTACGGAAAGGGTAAAACATAAAAAGTAAATGGTGTGCATACTTTTCAGGGTACTTGTGACGATTTGGGATATAATATCGTAAAACAGCTTTTACTTGGCGACATTTCAGTTTTTCCTTAGAATTCATCAAGGGTATGCTGCTTGGATAATTACATGCATTGTTGTTAACTTCAAAATCTTGCTCTCTCAACACAGTTGGTTGACTGTCATTAACACATTCAGCTTCTGTTTTGGGTAGCAAATAATAATGTGCAATAAATTGTGCAAAACAGAAACTATCAAGAACGCTGTATTTTCCATTCATAAATGAGCGATCAGGTCTTACCAAATAGCGATCTATGGCATTTCGTTTAAAAATATCTATACTATCTTCCGGTAACTCATCAATTTCTTCTTTATTCCGACAAACTCTGAAGCGATTCTCAGGTAAATTACTATTAGCAAAAATTACACCAGGGAATGTTTTTCTAAGCCATAATTCAGGCATCAAGATATACACAGCTTCCTGTACTGAGCATTCTCTTTTATTGGCATAAGCTCGAGCAATGGCTCTCATTTTCTCCACATCAGATTTATTTGAACTAAAGGCTTCTTTAGCTGCTTGTTTCATTGCTTCAGATGTTTCATCTTCTGATTTTGAGAAATATGCACACATGTATGTCACAGCCTTGTAATGATTAAAAACAGGTTGTATATCTAAATTTGCCTGCCATGCTAACAAACCTTCAATAAAATAATTATTCACAAAACAGGAATCTGGATTGCGCTTCAAATGAATTTGAAAGTCATCATCATTTGATAAGGAAAGTGCCTTGTAATAATCATCTTCTGAAATGTTCAGTTCTTGAAGAATCTCTTTAATTGATGGTACCTGCTCAAAGTCATCCCTTTGCTGATTAAGAATGTTGCGCCTCTTAGGATCTAAATTCTTGTCAATATAATCTTTTACTTTGTCAAGTAGCAGTTTACGTTGCTCAAACATTTTTGTCCGATTTTCTAATGGTATATCTTTGGACAGTGGCACAGTAATAATAGTATGATCAGTGAAGAAATGACCATAATTGTATCGACAGCTTTGATTTTTGTATTTTCTACATGATTTAGAATGTGAATGAAAGTGGTCACAAACTCATGAAGCTTAGGATTTTCATCGATTCCAGGTACATGGGCTGTTATTATTGAATCAACGAATCTGACATAATTATCAATATTTTCAATACTCAGTATGGAAGCATTTAGAACCCATAGAAATGAATGGATATGAGGACTACCACGTACTTGAAATTCAACACGTATGGCATAATAACTGACTTTGCCAAGAGGACCATTAACAATTATTTCTTTAAAGAATGCTTCAACTCTGAACTGAAAGTGTCTAGCCAACAAAACTGGGTTAAAATTTAAATAGTTACATCTATCAAAATAACCCATGTGATCAATATCACTCTCATCAAGATCTATTCCTTTTAGTTTAGCTATTATAGAAATAAGTTCATTCCATCTTAAATCTGCACAACTCAAAGTCATAAAAAAAGTTGGCAAACCTAATTGTTTAACCATAGCCAAAACTTCAGACAGAAACTTTTTCCAGTATGCAGGTGTTCCTTTAACTGTGTTCATAAAATGAAATCCTTCATCTTTAGCAATAAAAGATTTAACAGTATCAGAAAAACTACTAGACAACATACCAGCTGTCAAATGGCTTGAACTGACTTTTTTCATAGCAACATTAATTTGGCTATTTAAATTCAGTTGTAAAACAACAGAAAGGGCATAAAAAATATAATCAGAATCAGAAGCAAACTTCTGTTTGTAATTCAATAAACGTTGATTAAAATATTTGGTGGGGCTGAGTTTGACATCTCGCTCAACTCTGTAACCATACTTCCCGGTAGGAAATAAAAATGGATGAGACAACTCTTCACATTTTTCATCCAATAAAATTGAAATTGGTTTAACAGCCTCCCCTGGTGCAAGAATAACATTTTCAGGTTGGGGTATGTTAGAAAGAAGCATGGTTTCTGTAGCACCCACTCTATACTTATCTAAAGGGTTATCCGATTCCTCAATATCAGCAGGACTGTTTGAAGATTCACTAACTGTCTCAATTTCAATGGGTATATCAATAGGTTCAGTTAGAGACAGAAGATTAGCTGGTATTTGACCGATGTCAATTGCAATATCATGATATAGCCGATTATTTTCTTTGAGGTATTGTAGAGCAGCTCTAACCTTTTCAGGCGATACAGCTTCAAAGAAAACATGTCCTCTGTAAGCTAACTTACGTTTAAGTTTTAACATAACAATACCATTACTATCAGCTCCTTGTGGCAATGTATTTGCTAGATTGGCAGTATCTATTGGAACATTACAAATACTGCCTTTTATTTTTGGCATTTGCCCTTTTGGCATAATTGCTACTTTTTTAAATAAAATTCTTCTGGATATGATAACCTTCTCAAGACGGTTTAAGTTGACTAAATCATTCGGAAAGTCATATATCTGAAGTTTATTCCAAACAGCTTGGGCAGGAATTTCAGATTTTAATAGTTTTTTGTGACATGTAAGACATATGTAAAGCTTTCCATCATAACTTATTACCTCATGATAAAAATTAAACATCTTATTGTCATACTTCTCCCTGCTGAAAACTACAACAGATCTGCGATAAAGGCAGCGATTACAAAGTACGCATATGAAGAATGGGCCTTCACGTATCATTGCAGTAAATTTGGCTATCCTTTCAATGGAGCTGTGGTCAGTTTTTCCAGATAAGCCTTGAGCTTTCTTACTGCTTGTAGCAATTACTGTATTTGAGTAATCAAGTCGCCTTTTTAATTTAATGGCATTATGTTCAGGAGTTCCAAAGATTTCCTTACGTCTTTCATATTTTCTCTTTTTAATTGCATCATGTTTCGGAGAACCAATTATTTCTGTATACTTATCACGCTTTCCCTTTTTAATTGCATCATGTTTAGGAGTACCAATTATTTGTGCATACTTACCACGCTTAGCCAGTTTAATTTCATCATGTTTTTGAGTTCCAATAATTTGAGCAAAATGCACTTTGTTTAATTTTTTTTTCCGGTTTTTATTGATAGAATCTAAAATCTTTGAGGAATCAATATTACCCTTAACTTTTATATACTGCATTTCAAATTGCATATCTTCAAAACCTGAAAAATGTTTTGCATATTCAGTCCTAATGTAGGTTTGAACATCATTCAGAGACTTAAAAGACAAAAGAACTGATTTGCCATCATTAACAAAGCCTCCACTTTCATTACGGCTATGTGAATCAAATAGAAAAAATGAATTTTTGGTCCATATTAGAGCAAAGCTAAATCCACCTGTCATAAAAATAAGGCCATTACCAATATCACCACCTAAATTGTGATTTTCAAAGATATCTCTTTGTCCTAGCAGTCCAAAATAATATATAAGTTTTTCTATCTCAACAGAGCTGTTTTCCATCTGTATGTTGCATGGCAATTCTTCCATTGCCAGTGGCTGATCAATTCCTAATTGTTTAAACATCTCATCACCTTTCTCTAACACGTAATCTAAGTCAAAGGATTTCCATACTGAAACCTTTTTAATTGTTGAAAAGCAAATAGCGTATAGTGCCATACACATACATTGAATACCAGCAGTACTACCAAATTTGAAGTCTCCTTGATGGAAAGATCCCAACACAACTTTGTGACGAAATTGTGATGCAGGGGGACCTGGGTTACATTCAATATCGCCAGCTAATAATAAAAGCGACAACTTCAAAAATGCCACATTTACATTAAACTTCAGTGTCAGAATATAAAAAAATATCATACACAATTGGATGAATATCAGAAAATTATTTAAATTAGAGTCATCCCAATCCTGAAGATAAACAGAGGTATCACTTTCCCTTATTCTACTGGAAGAGAAACAACCTACCCTCACCCTATAGTCCTCTTCTTCTAAACCTATCATTTCACAGAGCACAACCTTTTAAACCAAAATTAACTGAACAGTTTAACAGTAAACTTAACCTAAATTGACTAAGCAGTTTACCAGTAACTTTATAAAACCAACGTAAACAGCATACCATTTGATTCATACCAGGGTAAAATAAGCACTGAATATAAACAGCAGTGAGTAATCCTGGCACAAATTTAAAAGTCACCTTTTGCCTTCTTCACTCGTGCACGGAGATTAAGTCTTCGGAAATCCGGGGGTACAAAAACAAACTAATTATAAACAGTTTATTTGTAAAAAATAGTTTATCTTCATAAAATGAAACACTATCAGCACATAAGACGTCATAGTGAAAAAATAAATCCGCAAAGCGAATCTTATTTGCAAATTTTAAACACAGTTCATCAGTATCAAAATTTGCACCTCCTGACTCAACTAGCCTCCAGAACAGACGGTACAAAATCGAGGCTAAGTGTGCAAAAGTTTCCTGACGACGACGACCGCGAAACGTCTAAACCAACATATCACACTACTCCGTAAGTGTGATTTAACAATATTATTCTTTGCTTTGGAAATAAAAACAAAGAGAATAAACAACAAAAACAAAACAAACAACAGATACACTTTTTCTCTCTTCTTTTTCAGCAAACAAAAATGATTGTTGAGAATATTTCAAACGAAAAACCATTGCATTGCATCCTCCACCGTTGAGACTTTCATTGTTTTCTTTACTCTACAACACCCTTCGACATGAAAATACCCGTAAGATGGAGTTGGGCTTTTACTAATACGCAAATGAAAATACCGAAAAAACACTTGACGCAGCATCGTGGTTTTACGCGCTCCTCGTGAGAAAATGACCGTCAAATTTCTTGAAATGTGTCACTCTCTAAAATAAAAGTGGTATGCACAACTCGCTATTAGTAAAGAAGACTAGTATCCCGTGTAAAAACATTTTACCGGTTCCACTCCCAAGAATCTTGATAAGAAATATAAAAATGCAACCTAAATATGTTTCTGTTACATTTTCCAACTATTGAGTGAAACTGTAAAATTGTCTTTGCACGGGATACCTGAATCAATTAAAATGTGAATCGTAAAAAAACATTATACCTCCTCCGCTGAAAATGGCGATTTACCTACGTTCACTTGACCGAAGCCTGCAAAGCTAATCTTTGAACTCTGTGTCTGAAATTTTAGCACGTGATAGCTGGAATCCAGGCCTATCGAACGTTATCTGTACCGCATTAGATTTCATACTAGAAGGTCCCTAATTTCACGATCAAAGACTTCAGAAGGACCTGTATTTCAGTTGGTGAAAAAATTCGACAGGGTGCAGCTCGTACGAGTTAATCTAGACATTCTGCTAGCGAAATATCATATTTACAGCACTAGGCGATGTGAATTAGCTTTGCAAGGGCCTTTCAAAGTGATGGTACTTTTAAGCTTTATTTTAAACATTTTTTTGTTTTGATGATCAATTTTGATTGACATTCATTCGGTAAGTGTTCGAATTTCGGGCTGCGGGTTTGCAGAATTTTTGAATTATAAAGACAAGTACAATGTAAATAAATGTCCGCATAATTTCGACAAGGGCCTTTTCGCTCAGAAGCTTGAAAGGATAAAGCTAAGTGATTTCGTTATATTTAACTGAATTCATCAATCTTCCGCGAAAATAGTATTTTATTGTAACGTTTGTTTGTTCCGCGCTGTTATATTTTATAGTAATTATTTGTTTTGAATATAGATAAGGGTGTTTTAATTTGTACTTTTTGTACACTTTTTCTCTTTGCATTGTTTTTTCGTGTGTTGGGTATGGGATCTAAACAAAAGGACAACGATTTCAAGAAGGCCATCGGGTGGAAAGAATCTTGGGCCAAGGAAGAGAATTTTTCTTTTGTTCTGAGGGTGGTGGATCCAAAGAAGATTACATTTGGGGTAATGTTCTTTCTTCTAAACCAATTTCTTGGGAGTTATGTAATGTTACATAAGTTCTTGGGCCACATGCTCCCAGTAGATCTTGATATACCAGATGTGTCTAAAATAAAGGCACAATTAGTAAATTTCAGGAAGAGAAAACGTTGTTATCAAGACAACAACACAGGAGAGCCTTTTTTCCAGCATACAACTGCCAGCGCTTGAGAGCCACGTCCTAAGAAACAGAAAACAGATGCAGACCCGTTTAAGGCCGCGAGAGAAAATTATGAGGCTCAGCTCCACAGCTATATGCGTAAGGACCAGGAATTGAGGAATCAAATTGATTCTTTGATTTCTGAGAAAGGCCAGTTAGTGGTTCTCAATGCAAATTTGAATGTGCAGATCAAGGCGCTGGAAGCTGAGAACCTCTCTTTACGCACTAGGAATGAGGATCTTGAGTCGAACTTGTCGTCACTTGATTCTCAGATAGGTCAGTATAATGGCACCATAAAAGATTTGGAACAACAGCTTAAGGCAGCACAAAAAAAGTTTGTATCTGCTAAGGGAAAAATTTCTCGAGGTCAAAATGCGGCGAAGAAACTTGCAAATAAGTTTGATGTTGCTACTGGTGCTTGCCGGTGCACGGATCACAATGAGCGCGATCTTGTTGTGATTACCTCCATGCTGGACGGTAGTGACATCGGAACATCATCCATCTTTAAGGGCTTTGTATTAGGCAGGAAAGATGGTGATGTCAAAAATAGTCAGGATAAGACTTATACCTTTGTTAAGATAACGTTAGGGTTTCGTTATGGGTCACTTTTTACAAAATAATTAACAGAGCTGACTTTGATTGTGATTGAGAAATTGTGGCAGGGGTAACCTCCAAGATGAGGCTACCCCTCCAATGTAAGCCTCCCTAGTCTCTCTTATTTTTTACTATTTGGGATCTCTGTAGGCATGACTTTTTATTACTTTTTTTATCTTCCTAGGTTTCGGACGACAAGATTGAAACAAGATCCTCATCCTTATCGAATGGATTTTTTACAAGATAATTGACAGAGATGACTTTGATGGTGATTGAGAAATGGTACCAGGGGTAGCCTCCAAGATGAGGTAAGGTAAGCCTCCTTAGTCCTCTCTTATTTTCGCGATTTGGGGACTCAGTCTCTGCATGACTTCCTTAACTTTTTGTCTACCTAGGTTTCAGACGACAAGATTGAAACAAGATCCTCATCCTTATCAAATGGACGAAAACTGCAGCCTTAAACAGTTGTTAATTTATTTGATGTAAATACAATATTTAATACAAACCTTTTTTTTTTTTTTTCTGTCTCCTTGTTCTGCCAAGCTCATATGAAAATTTAGTTAACTTCCCAATCAATCTGAAAATTTTGATCACGGTGCGTGGTGCGTTGTCTTTATCAGCCTAATAATTGGCATACTTACCCCCGGTTTGGAGAGAACTATTAAGAAATATTTGTGAGAAAAAGGATGTAATTGCCCTCACATTTTTATTGAATCAGAAAGTACCCCATTTTCTTTCATATATTTGATTTGCAATAAAAAGATTGACGTTAAATGACGTCAAATTATTGATTTTTCGATGTTCTCTAACCCCCGGAATTGCTGTGCGTTTGTAGCGGGAGAACCATTCTTTTCAATAATAAGTATTTCCAAACTCATCGAGACGTTGTATCACTTACCTGTGTGGATTATTTTCACAAGAACAACAACCTATCTGTAAGGGAAATTTCCAATTTTTTTCGAAAAAAACTTAACTTTTCCAGCTCGAAATAAATCGGGAAAATCATGTTTTCAGCCAGAAACTTTGATGTTTCTATTCAGAGGGGGTCTGGAACTTACCAATAACGATGAATTAACGAAGTATACATGAGCCATCGAGGCAAACTTTTGATAAAATCGAGGCCGCTCGGGAAAATTTTCTTTTTTTTTTTTGTTTTACCCGAATTCGCCCGATATCGGGATAACCAGGATACCCGGTTCTGTGTTCCCGATATAGCTCCAACATTTCTCCTTCACATCCATCTTACAGAATTAAAAAATCTGTATTAGTTTTCGAGATATTGAGGTAAGAAGTGGCATCGTTGGGGAAAATTTAATGCAGAGCGGTATGAAAGAAGTGTAACACGCGTGCACACTCCCTCTCCCCTGCCACAGACAAAATAAAACAAACAACAAACAAAATAAAACAGAGATAATTTAAAGAAATATGACTGTGGCCATCATGGAATAGGTAGATGTTATCAATGAAGAGTATAAAGGAAAGATATTAAGCTAATAAGATCCTCTCCTCCACTAAAAACAAAACAAACAACACACTTAAAAGTATATATAGCAATATAAAAACATAGGTTACACAACGAAATGGAATAGCTAAAAAAATTGGATCTGTGAAGTACAGATAAAAAACCTATAATTTAGGCTGGCGGTGTGGGTTGTATGTAGGGAAAGGGTTAGGGTTCAATCATCATATGAAGGTAGGGGGGAGAGCTTTAACTTTCTTGAAAACAGCCACAAAAATTCCCTTGAAAAATAAATAACGACAATAACACAGCAATAATATCTCAGCGTAACACAAAACCCTTTATTGCTTCACATGCAACAAAAAAAACATCAGAAATAACGATGTAGCTCTTCCACACAATATGTTGATGTTTCCCACATGGTCGAAATGATTGCAACGACGCAACCATTTTTAATCACGAAATGTAAATACCACTTCGTTAACAATCCTCCAATTCAATTCAGTCTCTTCGCTTTCCAGCACACCATTACTACCAAAAATAACGACATTATCTTCGTGTTTTTATTCACTTTTTTATGTATCTCGTTAATTCCATCATTACAAAACGATCAATTCCAAGAAAAAGAAATAAATTAAAAACCATTTGCTACCATTTGACGACTTCTTCTGTGCAAAACCATTTTTAATAACTGTAAAAGTAAGATGTTCTTCACTTTCCAGTACACGTTTCTACTACTATTTCTTTCTTCCACTCGTTAATACGTTTAATAATAATAATACAATCTTTCGCTTGATTTCTTCGTTCGTCTCGCGAATCAATCTTTACGAAAACAAAAACAGATTTGTTTACATTTTAAAAACCCTCATTTCTTTTCTGCATCACCATCATACGACTGGTAGTAACTTTACTAATATTTCGCAACAAACAACAATATTATTACTCCCTTTTTGAAATAAAAACAAACAACAAAAAACAAAAACAGTTCTTCGCTCTTCTTGTTCAAACAAAAATGATCGTTGAGAATATTTCAAACGAAAAACCATTGCATTGCATCCTCCACCGTAGAGACTTTTCGTTGTCTTATTTACCCTACAACACTCTTTTACATGAAAAACCTGTAAGATGGAGTTGGACTATTACTAATTCGCAAATAAAAATACCGAAAAGACGCTTCTCGCAGCAACGTGGTTTTACGCGCTCCTCGTGAGAAAACGACCGTGAAATTTTTCTAAATCTATCACTCTCTAAAATAAAAGTGGTATGCACAACTCGCTATTAGTATATAAGACTAGTATCCCGTGCAAAAATATTTTACCAGTTCACTTTTCCCATGAGTTCACACCACCCGTGCTCTACCTCAAAATATAAGTGTGATGAAAAATAAAATCACAGAATCCAAAAAGATAAGTATCACTGAGCTGCAGAGCTCGAAAACCTGATCAAGAAAATGTATGGGATCGCCTGTGTACGACTTACCGTTACGGAGATATCGTCGATCAAAAATTCTGATGACGTCACACCCGTCCCCAAAAAGTTCTGAACCCAAATTTTTTCGTCACCCCATCGCCAATCACGCGCACCCAAGGTGACGTCAGTTATTCTCATTGGTTGTCGAGATATTTGCCCTTAAATATCGGGTTCTATTTAGGGTGCAATGCAATGTGCCCACTGACGTCGTGCTACTCCTATAATACTAATATCGCCTATATCTCGACAACTCAGTTACGCACGATCTAAAATGTCACTATATAACAGTCCATACGAACATTTCGTTTCCAGTCCTTTTATTCACACTGACCAAACTAAATTTGTTATGCACAGTCGCTATTAGTATATAGACTAGTATCCCGGGTAAAAACATTTTACCGGTTCACTTTTAGATGACGTCACACCCGTCCCCAATGAGTTACATGAGTTACACCCCCATCTTCACCCGTGTTCTTTCAAATTATAGGAATGATAAAAAATAAAATCACAGAATTCCTAAGAATAAGTATCACTAAGTTGTAGAGCTCGAAAACCTAATCAAGAAAATGTATGGGATCGCCTGTGTACGACTTACCGTTATGGAGATATCGTCGATCAAAATTTCTGATGACGTCACACCCGTTCCCAAAAAGTTTTAGACCCAAATATTATCGACACCCCATCGCCAATATCGCGCGCCCAAAGTGACGTCAGTTATTCCCATTGGTTCTTGAGATATTTGCCCTTAAATATCGCGTTCTATTTAGGGTGCAATGCAATGTGCCTACTGACGTCGCGCTACTCCTATAATACTAATATCGCCTATATCTCGACAACTCAGTTACGCAGGATCTAAAATTGAATCATAACATTTTCCATACTAACATTTCGTTCCCAGTTTTTTTATTCACACTGACCGAACTAAAAAGTGGATGCACAACTCGCTATTAGTATATAGACTAGTGTAGCGTGTAAAAACATTTTACAGTTTTTCTCCATAAATTGTTTTTTACACGCAATACTGCCATGATAAGTCTGTGTATATACAAATATTGTTGTTGTTCTCTATGTTGGAATTATATCATATTTAACACAAATATTTTGGATAGATCATTCAAATAATGCTATTATCCCTATTTTTCAGTGCTATTTGTCCTATTTAGAGATTTCTAAAGTTGAACTGTTAAACCAAAAGCTAAAATTCCAATGTTCAGAGATTTAGAAAAGAGACAATACAACGTATACTCCTACCTAACCAATGTATACTCCTACCTAACCACGATTAAACTTCTGATATATAAGAAAATACCTTCAAATTTCCCTATTAACTAAAGCTAACAAAAACAATACCTTCTCATACGTTTTTATCTTTCAATTCTTTATTCTATTCATGGAAATGTCAAAACCCAAAACTCCACTTGTGCATCATGATACAAAAACCATGTAAATATGTATGTAATCACTCTCTTCTTGCATTACAATCGTTTATGCTATTCAATTTTATAATCTAAAAACAAAGATATGATTCAAATACTACCAAAACAATATAATAATGATCTTGCTACTTTCGTTTACCTTAATAATAACAATCCACACACTATAATGAAATACCAAATAAACTGCTAGCTACACATTTCGGCATAGTAGTCAAAACTAACTGATACGAAAAAAGCTACGTTCAAACACATTAAAAAATAGACATCGGTAGAAAATGATAAACTCATAACACATAACAGGTTTACATCGTCTATCTCGTCTGATTGAATAGTTACTGATACCGATCAATGTTGTTATTCTTTATTACTGAACTTAAAGTGTTGAATAAAAAAATTAAAACAAAAACAAAAAATTTAACACGCAGCGTCTTCATTTTTCTTTAAAGAAATGAACGTTGATAAAAATTGATGAAGTTTCGAACGCCAAAAACATTGCATTGCCTTCTCCTCCGGGCGGCTTTATGATGTCTTCCTTAAGGTACAACACTCCATGAAGTAATAAAACCCCGTAAGATGGAGCTAGAGATTCTGCTAATGGGATATTCTCCCTATACTAATACGGAAAAACAAACATCCATTGACGAACTTCCCGAGAAATTTTACCTAACATTCCTTTTATAAAAGTTAGGTAAGAAAAAAGCAAGATTGCGTATTAGTATAAGAAGACTAGTGCAGCGTGTAAAATCATTTTACAGTTCTTCATAAATTGATTTTTACACGCAATACTGCCATGATAAGTCTGTGTATATACAAAAATTATTTTGTTTCTCCATGTTGGAATTATATCATATTTAACAGAAATATTTTGGATCGATCATTCAAAGAATGCTTTTGTCCCTATTTTTCAGTGCTATTATTTGGGCTATTTAGAGATTTCTAAAGTTCTACAGTTGAACTAAAAGATTTAGAAAAGAGACAATACATAGTAGTCCTACCTAACCAATGGATACTCCTACCTAACCATGATAAAACGTCTGATATATAAGAAAATACCTTTAAATTTCCCTATTAACTAAAGCTAACAAAAACAATACCTTCTCACTCAGACGTTTTTATCTTTCAATTCTTTATTCTGCTATGAATTGTGGAAATGTCAAAACCCAAAACTCCATTTGTGCATCATGATACAAAAACCATGTAAATTTGTATGTAATCACTCTCTTCTTGCCTTACAATCATTTATACTATTCAATTTTATAATCTAAAAAAGGTATCATTCAAATACTATCAAAACAATATGATAATGATCTTGTTACCTTCGTTTACCTTAATAATAACAATCCACATATTACAATGAAATACCAAATAAACTGCTAGCTACACATTTCGGTATAGTAGTCAAAACTAACTGATACGAAAAAACTACGTTCAAACACATCAAAAAAATAGACATCGGTAGAAAATAATAAACTGATAACAAATAACAGGTCTACATCGACTATCTCGTCGGATAGAATAGTTACTGATACTTATCAATGTGGTTATTCTTTATTACTGAACTTAATGCGTTGAATAAAAAAATTAAAACAAAAACAAAAAATTATACAAACAGCGTCTTCATTCTCATTAAGAAATGAACGTTGAGAAAATTTGATGAACTTTCGAATGCAAAAAAGCACTGCATTGCGTTCTCCTCTGGGTGGCTTTATGATGTCTTCCTTTAGGCACAACAATCCACGAAGTCATAAAAACCCGTAAGATGGAGCTAGAGATTCTCCCTATACTAATACGGAAAAACATACATCCATTGACGAACTTCTCGAGAAATTTTACCTAACGTTCTCTCTTTAAAAGTTAGGTAAGAAAAAAGCAAGATTTAGTATTAGTATAAGAAGATATATAGACTAGTATAGCGTGTAAAAACATTTTACAGTTTTTGTCCATAAATTGTTTTTACACGCAATACTGCCCTGATAAGTCTGTGTATATACAAAAATTGTTGTGTTTCTCCATGTTGGTATTATATCATATTTAACACAAAATAGTTGTATAAATATTTTTGATCGATCATTCAAAGAATCCTATTAATCCCTTCTTTTCAGTGCTATCTGGCCTTTAGAGATTTCTAAAGTTGTACAGTTAAACTAAAAGCTAAAATTCCAATGTTCAGAGATTTAGAAAAGGGACAATACAACGTATACTCCTACCTAACCAATGTATACTCTTACCTAACCACGATTAAACTTCTGAAATATAAGAAAATACCTTAACTAAAGCTAACAAAAACAATACCTTCTCAGATGTTTTTATCTTTCAAATCTTTATTCTGGTATGAATTGTGGAAATGTCAAAACCCAAAACTCCACTTGTGCATCATGATACAAAAACCATGTATATATTTATATAACCATCATTTTCACATTCTCTTCTTGTATTACATTCATCTATACTATTCAATTTTCTAATCTAAAACAAAAAGATATCGATCAAACACTATCAAAACAATATAATAATGATCTTGCTACCTTCGTTTCCCTAATAGCGAACTTTAATAATAATAATCCACATACTACAATGAAATACCAAATAAACTGTTAGCTACACATTTCGGCATAGTAGTCAAAACTAACTGATACGAAAAAGCTATGTTCAAACACATTAAAAAAAATAGAGATCGGTAGAAAATGATAAACTGATTACACGAACACATAACAGGTCTACATCTCGTCGGATAGAATAGTTACTGATACTTATCAATGTGTTTATTCTTTATTACTGAACTTAAAGCATTGAATAAAAAAATTAAAACAAAAACAAACAAAAATACACACAGCGTCTTCATTCTCATTAAGAAATGAACGTTGAGAAAATTTGATGAACTTTCGAACGCAAAAAAACATTGCATTGCGTTTTTCTCTGGGTGGCTTTATGATGTCTTTCTTTAGGCACAACACTCCATGAAGTAATAAAAACCCGTAAGATGGAGCTAGAGATTCCCCTAATGGGAGATTTCCCCTATACTAATACGGAAAAAATAAACATCCATTGACGAACTTCCCGAGAAAATTTTCCTAAAGTTCTTTCTTTCAAAGTTAGGTAAGAAAAAAGCAAGATTTAGTATTAGTATAAGAAGATTAAATGGCAATACTGTATATGACTGAACAGACACCCATACTCAAATAAACGTCTTGTGAAAGACATTTGGTGATGCCAATAAACACCCATCAGATGAGTAATGGGAAAGCCTCTTCATCTGTAACATAAAGATAAAGCATATAACTCAATTCGATCGACAACCGATGGAATTTCACAGAAGAACAATGTTCAAGACACTGCAGAAATAATAAAGAATGCGACGCAGTAAATATAGAAACAAAGCCAGTGGGATATACATTGTGAATCCTTTGTGGGAGGTATGTTCCCTGGGTTTTTCAATAGCAGTAGTCTTAGTGGATCAAGTAAATAATAGGTTTTACAGCGTGAATAGATCCGATTGTTTGTCGCTGAAGGTATCTGTAAAGAAAAGTGGAGAATACGAAGTATCACTGACTGGTTTGAGCAGATTTAAAGTATGGCAGATTTAAAGTACGCTTGGGGTGGATGGAGTGTTATAATGCTGAGAAATAGTACAACACTCTCATTTGGCAAAAGTTGGCAAGAATATAAAAGTGGCTTTGGTGATTGAGGTGGTTCTTATGGTTAGGAAATGAATATATTCATCAATTAACTGGAAGTATCAGTGAAGCAAAAGTTGAAGTACTGACGACCGATAACGTGTATTTCAACAGCAGATATTATTTTTTGATGGTAGCTAGTTAAAATGAGAACTACCGCTTATATGTTCAATATTTACTAGTGATAACACACTTGGTGACCTTTTCGAAGGTGTTAATGCCATGGAATTTTCAACATATGATGTTGACAAAGACCAACACAAGGAGGGTAGTTGCTCCAATGATAGTACAAACGCCGGTTGGTTTTCAAATTGTGATGAAAATTATATGAATGGAGAATACGGAGCAGAACCACCTGTTGAAATCATGTGGAATGGTTTAATCTTAAAGTATGCGATAATCAAAACAAGACGTAAGTATCTTTATTTTTTGAATCAGAAACGTCATCAATTTATGTCTTATTGGTTACTTATAAAATGCTGGCCTTTATTTCTTCTTTTACTTGGCGCTGACTTCCTGGCCATTAAGGTCTGTCTGTCTAACTTTTGGAATGACATTTTTAGTTATATTGGAGGTGCGAGAGGTTGGTATTTTTTAATATTGTTGGGCGAAATTCTGAAACCAAACGGTTCCATTGAATTAACGTATTTCACTGTCCTTGTTGTTTTAATTGTGGAATGTTTTAGATTCACCGAATTGTTGAATTGTTTTCACTGGTTCAGTTGAGTTAGCGCGAAATATGTAAGGCTATCATTTACAATAGATGACAATATGGCACCTAGGAATGCAAATGACGGTTCACTGGGAACATTTGTGCACACATCAGATGATGCTAGCGAATGGTGGGAAGTGGACTTAGAATCAGTCGCCAATATTTTCTGGATCAGAATTTATCACACTTTAAATTTGAACGATTTAGCAATGTCAAAATAAGTACCCGTATTAACTTCGTAAGTTTAACTTCGTGTAAGTTCATTGCTGGAGGAGAACAAATCACAGTTTACATGTTTTGTTGTGATAAAGAGACGTTCGCAAGATTTAAACGAATAACACTGCATAATGAATTCTTGCACTTAACAGAAGTACAGATATTCGGATATTTCACGAAGTTAAAATATCTGATGCATAATATTTTTTTAGAATCACACCGTCCACGTTTTTATGAACGGCACAAAATTTTTGCTAAGGCTCAAAAGTTGCGTAAATTACACTCTTTTACAGGCTGATCTGACCAAATTAAAATTTACGTGATAGTCAACTCAATAAGAAAAACTTATTTATTTAACCAAATATGTATACATAATTCATTTATTGCAACATTATATATCATATAATAATTTGCTTTATCGTGAAACAACTGATGTACATCACAAAAGTTTTTTTTGAAAAATGTCATTTATACAGGCGAAAACATCTATAAAGCATGCATTTTCACACCTGAAGGAGGACATCATTTTTCTTGATGGTGGTGAGGTGTATTTACCTGCACTTTTTTATGATCGCAAAGCGCTTCCTTTGAAAATGAAAATTACTGCATTTAGCTTTGATAATGGCAAACTCATTTATTTCATCTTCAGTTCTTCTTTTTTCAAGTTAATTTTCATTGCATATTATAGTACACGATAATACATTTCCACCGTAACAAAATTATTAACATCGGTTGAAAATTCGCTACATGCCTAGCAGTTATAAAAGTGCGCATGTAATTTTGAAGTGTACTTTAAAATGTTATTTGTGGCTCAAGAGTAAGCAGGTAAAATTCAAGAATTGCGAGACAACGAAAATTAGAAGTCGATTGTGCGTTTCAAAACACACTCTTCACATTGGTATATTTACTTTTACTTTCGTTACATTATCACGACTGCTATTCTCAACTAGACAACCAGTGGCGAATCTAGCAGAAATTTAACTGATGTAAGCCAATTTCGAGGAGAACTTTCTAAAAAAGAATTGGCAATTAAATTGCAATTATCGTTTTGAAAACACTCTTCTCCATAAATTTTTAAACCAGTAAAATTGCTTGTCGATCCGCCAATGACAACATAAAGAGTTAAATAATTATCAGGAGTTCGTGTGCATCTTTCATCTTTGATAATCTTATTTACAGGAGTACGTTCATCTGGACAAATCGTTACGATTACATTGATACGGTGAAGACACGTAAAAAAATAGTTGAATGAAAGCCTGACCCTTACCCTCACTTACCCAGACACATTTCACAAGGTTTACACCATAGAAGGCTGACGGTAAAGAATTTTCAGATGAAATATATGACAAGCAACGGAAAGTAAAAACATAACGTTTGAAATACACGGTTACCGATGAACTGTCTCCTTATTTTCGCGTTATTAGTCAATTTGTGAAGGTAAAGCCTATGTTAACTGGTTTCCATTAGCTACTCATCAATAAGTAGGTCGGTCTTTTCAACATTGTTGACTATCTCTGGAAGCTGGATCTTCTAATCTACCGTATGTATGATACTTATTCCAATTTCTTGATGGAATGGAAGACAAAACGTGTTAGTGAATTAAAAGTGTTTTACACAAGAAGTCCTTCTGATAATAAACAAAACCCGACTGCCAGTAGATAATGGAACAAGTCAACGTTTTTGATACCTTGAAAACCTCTTCCCTGGTCAGACACCAACAGGCTTAAGACCATACAAAAAGATCCACCTAAGCTGTAACGATTCACCTGACCTTTATATTCCATAAATATGGACGAGATTATGATGAAGATGACTGCAACCGCAGCACATAAATCTCGTACAGCTAAGTGCAGTGCTTCAATACAGTGCAGTAGGGTACATATTATTGATAAGAACAGGAACACCCAACAAAGATTCACCCATTCTGTTCTTTGAGTGTATGCAGCAGCGATCATCGGTAAACCTATCAACATAAAACATAAAAGTTTCAACCACACAAATGATGGAAAGTTGCCTCAACCTTTTATTAGTTTTAGAATTCAATGTTTGAATAATTCCAAACAACTTAATTTTTTGAACAAATTTTTGAATAAATTTTGTCAAAATATTTCGAAATGGGTTGGTGTGTTCAAATGTTATCACCCCCAAGTTTGGATCCCCACAGGTATCCCAAAACAAAATGTATAATATTTGCTGAGAAAAAAACAGATTGCTGAGAAAAAACAGATTGGTGGGGAAAAAATGATTAAGAGAACCAGTAAGAAACTAATGCAAATTCTTACAGAAATGAACATTAATTAAATTTCTGCATAAAAGCAAATGAATGGGACACCTTACCAATCATCGAGGCCAATGCTGAAAAATAGGAATGCCAGCCATGAATTGAGTGTTGGCGTCTCGGAAAGAAGTAACCAAACCTGATAAATCCAAGAAATGCCGCAAATGCAATAAATGAAAACCCAAACATTCCAAACCAACCCATTGTGGCAAATCGCCATGAATAGTGTCTCAAACGATTCATTCGCATAGTGCCAGCTATAAAAGTGCACAAACACAGGACCAAATCAGAGACCATTGTTGTTGTTTCCCGGTAATACGCCATTTTTTGTACTAAAATAAGTAGTATATGTAATGTGTTATGTAATAAAATAACAGTTTTATCAGTTTCAGGAATATCAGGGTATGAAAAGAGAGAAATTATTTGCTGGATTAAATACTCAAGAAAAATCCCCAGAGGATGTCTAAGGGGTTGTCGAACAAAGAACCAATGTAGTCCACTTAGTGGCATTTGGAGAGAAGTTTGGGGTTGCGATTACTTGTGTCCATCATTTCTATTTCTATTAGTGGTAATATAAATGCTATGTTGGGCCATTTAAACAGCCATTGTTCTGCTCCCCAACACCAATATCAGTCTAGAAGATTGTTACATGTGAGTTATGCCAGCGGTGTTTGTACAGGTTCCCTATGCCGACCAGACTGTTTCACGGTCAGCAAGCCAAAAGATGGAGTATAACAGTTAGTAGAGTATATATAACAGTTAATCAACAGTTTCTTTTCTCCTCAAATTTCCTTGACAAACATTGACAAAACAACATATCGGTTCAACGAAAGAAAGAGAAAGAAAAAATGTGAATAAGAACATAAAAATGTATAATAACGATAGATATGCAAAGAGATTTCGATGAGAATGTTTTTGTACACTCATTTTAAGGTATAATTCCATTGAGTTTATCCTTTGTCTCAAATGATATTGCTTAATGTCCTAATAATAATGACTTAGTTAATTACTAGTTTAGACCCTGTGTAAACTGTAGGATAAAGAGGTGTCTTTTAAGCATGTTTTTTTTGTCAAACATTTTCCACTTTTTTTACAATTCATCAAATGATACACTGTATATATTTATCATTGGAAAGGTAAAGAAAAGTAATTTCATCCAATATATTTTTCAGAAATTAACTTATTACTTGAAAAAAGTTATTTTTGTGCAAAGAATATACACTTTCTTATAATTGAGTTCCTTTTTTAAGTTTTTGTTAAATCTTTTTATAATTTACATCATCTTTTTCCAGCACTCTTCATTCTAAAATAAAATTTTAAAATTTTAAAGTTTTAAGGATTTTTAAGTTTTTCAAGAGGCTTTCAATTTTTATTATGGCTAAAAACATCTTAAGGCGAGAGTGACGTCTTTTGAGCATAACATAAAGATTTTTTCTTTCAAATCAGGGATATATAATTCTTGAATGTGCAACTGTGTGGACAAGGAAATTGACTGGCCCATTCCGGGTATTCAGATTAAGAGTAAAATGTAATGAATAGAAAATAATATTATACAAATTGTGCCGAATTAGTTTTGGAAGAAGCACTTTTGGCCCTAAAATGACCTTTATAATTAGATTTGATATGCAATGTTTAGTTTTTTGGATAGAATATTTTTTCCTCTACAATTTGATGTAAAATCAACATTTCTGTATTTTTTTATAAAAAAGACATTACACCAGCCTTAAGGTATCTGTAGACAATTGCACCAGCACAGTGCAAATGAAAAATGTGAGAGGACATTGTGGAACAATTGGTGACTATCACAAAGGGTTTTTTTTACATGGTGAAATTAATATCAGTTTGTTTCATGCTGGCATGAAGCTTATATCTATCTGCAATCAGTTCATTCTTATAAAGTTTACACAATTTAGGCGATATGAAATTCATGCCGGTATGAAATTGAGCTTTTTCAGATAAATGCAGCAAACAGGCAACTTTGATCAATTTTCTCACTTTCTTGCAATTCCTGTCGGCTATGTTTTCACAAACTGTTCCTGTATAGCTGATTGTTTTCAATGTAGTCCTGTTTCTTGTTAAAAGAGTGTTATATCAACAAAAACTACATTCAATGTGTGATCAAAGTCACCCCATTAATGGAGGTGACCTTAATCAGACAATTTTCGCACATAGGTGACTTTGATCACATAGAAATTGTGGTTAGGATGATGGGAACAACCCAAAAAAGACTACTACTTTAATCATGTACCGTCAATGTGCCTAATCCGAAGAGCCTTCTTAATTCCGCCGAATAATGAAAGTGTAATATAAACAGATGGATTGATTGATTGGCAGAGGAGAACTCTATTTTATCATGTAAACCCTGCCAAACTTTATTGATTTGTACAGAAGTTTGCAAGCTAGCTATACATTCGATTTTATTTTCACGCTTCTATCGACCACCAACTTTATCTTTTCACCTGCCACCAATACAATACTGTCAGCTTTTTGAAGTTGTAAGTGCTACACCTGTGGAGAACAGAACTCATAATAGACCACTGCAGTTATATGCGCCGAGTCATCGAATGCACCCTAATTTCATTGCCAACGTTTCTTTGTTCAAACATATTTTCGAGTGAAGTCCGAGTACAAACCCGGATCGAATGTTGGTACAAAAAGAAGGCAAAAAGAACGTAAACAAATGGCAGACTATACTTGAATGTGCAGAGCTAGCGTTGGTCTAGCGTTTTTTCGTTAAAGACCTCTCTCTTTCACAACAAAACTGTAGAACACTTCTCGCTATAAAATTTTGCTAAATACCCTTTGATATTTTCCTATTCATTTAATGACTCCATTTAAATGGCAAAAAACTTGTGTGCAGTTATTTATATGGCGCTAGGTGTATTATATATAACACAGCAGCGCTATAGCTAATAATATATATATATATATATATATATATATATACATTATAAAGCTAAGGAGAGCAGAACAAAACACGAAACATTAGATATTTGATAACTATAATCATTGAGACGTCATAATAGAATTCATCTATAAACTGAAATTCTGAGCAGAGACGAAACAAGCAGTTAATTTGCAGTTTCGCTTGCAGTTTCGCTATCACACTACCACCCATCCATTCTAAAACAGGGCAAGTACAGCCCTTAATTAAAGCTAATAGCTAAATTTATGCTAAACTAGGTGATTTGATAAAGTTTAATTAAGAGATAGACTGCTCTTATAACACTATATATATAGTGTTATAAGAGCATATATATAAGAGGTAGGGTTTTATTTCCTTGCTCACACGCGCCTGCCTGGGAAGCAAAATCGCGTCAATTTCTTAATGGAATCTGGGACTGAGGGATCACACATGTGTGTCCTCTAACCATTGTGGCAAGTTTTGTCAAATTTCATGAGTGCGTTCCAAAAGTGGGTCATGTGAAAGCGCAGGGTACCCAAATTGCCCCCCTCCTCCCCCAATTGGGCTACCTATTTGGGTACTGGAAAATTTTAAAGACCAGATTGAGAAATTGTTGTAGGGGTGCGGCAACCATTACTTAAAAGGGCGGTAACATTCCACGTATCAGGGCGTACGTGTATCTTCATTTGGCAAGGGCAATAGATTTTCTGACGAATAATATTAATTCATTTACAAACGAGGAAAAAAATGAAATGCAAGGAGTATCAGATTTTGTGAATGGAAAATATAGTGAGGGCGACTTTCGTGAGAATGGAAAAAAATACGAAATTCTCTCCTCGCCCTTAATATGACCACATTCATGACATGAAGGTGGGGTAAATTTGACTTATAAACGTGTTGGTCGTATTTTTTATGTGAAATAAAAAAATTATATTGTATTATGAACTTTGACAGCAAAAACGTATCTCCTTTTGTATTTTTTGTTTTTTTTCAGTACCCAATTTGGGTACCCTGCGTTTTCACATAACCCTTCCAAAGTTATTAAGCAGAACTTTCAACATTGGTGAGTATATCATATCTAAAAACCTCTTAAATCGTCTATTTTGACTGAAAGTAGCTGTAGTGGAAAATTGCACTTGACAATCTTCACAATTTTTGTTCTTACAATTTCTTATTTACTGTAGGTGATAATAAGTTAGATGTGGTTTTTCTTCTAGTGAGCATGCCAAGAGATTGAAATAAATTTAAAACTTAAATAGCTTAATTAAGTCATGTACTCTCCAATTCGAGAGGTAACAGACTTCCTAATTTAGTGTACAGCTTCATTAAGCTGTTATATCTTAATTAAGGGTCGTACTTGACAATAAAAGCACATTTGGAAGGGTAGT